>CM055121.1:163745282-164345282 GCA_029206835.1 Rana muscosa | reverse complement strand
CAGTTCTTTGTTAGCCAATTAGTTGAGATTCATAAACAGTTCAATACGGTGGGGTGAGCAGGTCGAGGCACTGTCCTAATGATAAACTAAACCACTGTGGTCTCACCAGCGGTTGCTATAGCCATTGGCTAGAGAGAGGAACTTGAAACGTATGAGTCTCTACCAGCGACTCTGAAGAACATGAATGGAGTACCTTTGCTGCGTTGCGGCCCCTGTCAGGGGGAAGATGTCCCTCCAAGGGAGTTACCAGAGGCCCCTCCGTCACCGGGTTGATGCTGCTCCGGACTCTTCAGACGGGTAACCTCTCCGGCCTCCTCACCTCAGACACGGGCCCCATCCACCTCAGGGTCCCTCGGACTCATCCACCCTTGCGGAGCCCAGTCGAAGTTACTGGGCCCCAGGCCTCCGGTGTAGTACCTCACCCCAGGCTTAAGGTGCCTGAGATGGACGCCAACACTGCTCCGACCAGGCCATGGGCGCCTGGGCCGGAACTCCGGACCGACCGCACCCAGGCCTAAGGTGCCTGGGCGCCGGATGTAGAAGACCTCGTGGCGAGGGCGTCTCTCCCCTTTATCTCCTCCCGTGATGCCACAGCAGGTTCTCCGCCCCCGCTGTACCGGGACCAAAAAGGACAGCACTGCGGCAGTGATTCTACCTCGACCTGTGGGAACACCGCCACCCCAAGCCAAGGAGAATAGTACACCACCAAAGTCCTCCACGACTGAAAGTGGTCCAAATCCTCTAGGATTTACACACACCTGGGTCATACTACCACCCAGGTGTATCCCTCCTAAATTTAGACCCCCGTCTGTGCTCTGGGTTGCCTTGACGACGCGTTTTGCACGCATGCACTTTGTCATAGTCCTATAGGACAACCCACCACAATCCATCCTCCATCCAGAGCATATTGATAGTCAAATTGGCTTCATGATAATTTTCACAGTCGGTCTCTAGCTGGTCCGTAAAGTTGTGAGATACCATAGTGGGTTGATGTTCCAACTATCCCCACTAGAGAGCAGCAGTGATCCATCCCCCTGAGCGGAGGAGCGCTCCACAGCGCAGTCATTCCACCTTGCGGCTGTTCCTCCAGGCTTTGTGTCGGTGTCTCAGCAGGACTGACGTCACCGACACACATGGCATGGAGCTTCCTGGTTCTCTCCTTCCGCTGATGCATCCCCGGTCTCTGCATTCCACACGCCGGAGGGTCTTCTACATGTTGGCTTGCATGTCCCTAGTGTGACTTTCGGCAAAGGGTATTGGCGGACGCCTGCCCCCCTCTGTCCCATCGCACACCCCAAGCTACGTGATCATCGACCTATACTGGGAACTGTTATTATGAAGGTGTTTCCTTCATATGTAAATCAATCACTTTACAGAGAGCAAGGCTCTGGGGGGGGGGGGGGGCTGAGGGGTGGGACTCTCCCTGTTTACCCTGGTCAGCAGATTTATCTGGGCATGATTGAATTCCAATTGTGATCCATTCAATCCTGCCCAGCAGCAACACAGCTAGCTTTCAGAACAGACTGTGTATCAAGGGGTTTCTTTCTTGAATAATGCTGAGATCTGTGAGGCGGGACTTGGGAGGTTTGGATTATTCCTGTAGGTGTGACTGGGGGGATTAAATGCCAATTAGGATTTATTCAATTCCACCCACATTAGAGCTGTGAAGAAAGTTACATCATTTGCACAGTGTGAAAGACTACAAAGGGGAGTGTTACAGACTCCAGCTGCTGCAGGAAGTGGCTGTGGAAAGGACACAGTCTATCAGCAGGACATACAGACTGTCACATGGTACACAGCCACAACTAAACCCCAAAATCAGGGGATCTGCAGACAACAGAGCTACATGGTACAGAGGTATGATCTATGCTGGAATTGAACATTCCATTTAGTTCTAGTGAAAAGAAAGCAGGCATTCAGCGTTTACACTACATTCAGGCTTCTGTGTTGCAATGCAGATACAAATTACAAATACAGTTTTTTGGTCAAAATAAGCTGCTAAAACATGAATTCTGATTGGAAGCCTCTGGTTACTGCTCCTTTGCATCTTGCAATGCAATAATAAACCCAAGGGAATACACGATGATGAATTCTAAAAGATATATTTTATTTCATGAATATTAATAGTACTGCTAGTTATGTGCATATAACATACATGCAGCTCTTTAAAGTCAGCAGGGATACATTTCAATCATAAACCAATGACAGGAGCCCCTTCCCCACTTCTCTCTGCCCCAAAAAGTACCTGAGGGTAATAGTGAATTGGGGGGCCTTCTGGTGAAATCTGGATGCACTCTTTATAAGAAAGGGTGACCATATATCTGCCCCCTCCCAGTAATCTTAGTACAGGGGTACACTATCTCATTATACCCCTGATCCGTTCCACAAAGTTAAAAAGGGGGAAAAAACACAACACCAAATTAAACCGCTTTAATGAAATAGGGCAAACACATACTTACCGGCTTTTAAAATAAAGTTTAATAATGTGCCCAGAAGAAACTCCACTGTCAATCATGATGACCAGTCGCCCAATGATCTTTACATGGTGCACTCCCAGTGCTAAATGACAGGGTCCCAGCTCCTGTAATTTGAATTGACCACCAGGAATTCCTGATGATGTCACTGATCCAGGATTCCCAGCGGTATTACCATGGCTGAGAATCTGTAATATATTTGTGGGAGTGCAGGGTGTACAAAACACACAAATCCCATAACCACTGACTTCAGTGGTGTTCCAATTAGGGGTTTGCCGATTTTGGGTTGTTCTTCCAAACTTCTGGAAATGTGTTCGGGCAACACTAGTCTGCATACCACTAAGGTTCAGGAACAAAAAAATGCAAAAATAAAATCTATGTGACTGGCAAGTAAAGTCCTAGAACCCATGCGTGGCTAGTTCCACTCTTGCACTGGTCATAGCTGGGAGGCAAATCACAGAATATTAAGCTGCATGATTTTGCTCAGTGTAAATTGTGCTAGCAATCATTATAATGTAGTGAAGGGCTGGTGATGACACAGTTTTTAGGGTGTTTGGTCATAGACTTCATATCAGCTACCTTCCCACTGCAAGGAAAGAAAATTACACATTTGTGATTTTTTCATATCCTGCCTGAATTCTGAACTAAAGCTGAAATTCAAAAACTGCTTGCTGGTAGGTTATTTATGGTAAAAGAGACTTTCTCTTATTCCAAAAATTCTCTTCCTCAGTCTGCTGGTAATTGTTTTTTCACTAATTGTGCATCTTACAGATGCAGGGAATAAGTGCCGGGACAAAGTAACTCCCATGCAAATGTGTAGAAGTGTGTGCAAATGTGTAGAAGTTATGCCATCCTGGTCCAGCAACCGCTTCATCTCTGTTGCTTCTCCTTCAGTCTTATTTCAGGATTAGGAGTCTCTGGCCATCCTAGGCCGAAAAAAATTAAGTTCCACTTTAAATAATTTTTCTGCGTAACATTTGTGACTGACAATGTGATTCAGCATAAAAAATCTGGAAAGAAATCATAATCTAGCAATCACTTTTGCCAATTATATCAACCGATCTAATTATACAGTATATGTGTGTATGATCAAATATTTGATTCCCTATAAATGGGATTCTAAAATTGTAACCTCTCTCAGCATTATTTTAGCACTCATAGAAGGAATGTAATTTTGAAGTCATCCACTAGATGGCAGCAATATTCAATCAATAACAGTTGCTTTGCAGTCACTAGATCAGGCATTCTCAAATCAAGGTTCTGTAGAATTTCAAGGTTTCCTCCAGAGACTGCTAGGGGTTTCCCCGACTTGTGGCTGACTGATCTTTTATATGATGGTACCTGCATATTTCCAGGGCCAATACCCCTTGGCAGAGTCAGCAGCATGACACTAATGGTCGTTTAAGGCTTCATTCACATGGCCATATGCAAATTTCTTGCAGATTCTTGCTGGCATTGCTATCAGAGATCCTGTGTAAAATCCCACATAAAGTACTCCCATACAGACACATACAAGTCTTCTAATGGCTTAAGGCAGGATACATTATGACATTTCTTTCTTTCAACCACGAGATCATGGAAAAAAATTGCTCGATTCCCATCAACACAGACACTGCTGTTTCGAAGTAGACAAATAACTTACCGTATTTAATGGCGTATAACACGCATCCCCTAACTTTAAGAGGGAAGTTTCAGGAAAAAAAACTTTCCACAGCCCCTTGCGTATAACACGCAAGCACAGTTTACCCTCTATTTTCAGGGTAAAAAAGTGAGTGTTATACGCCAATAAATACAGTATTTACAAAAAGATCAGAGAAAAATAATGACAAAAATAAGACTAGCTGCTGATGAACATACAACACATGGAATATCACTCAAATCTCCCATGAGCTGCAAGGAAAAGCAATCCTTTTCTTCTGGCCCATCCACAACTATAAGCCCTATTGGACATTTATGGAAATACATTTGTTAACAGTAGACTTTGATAGAACTTGCAGCACTTCATGCATATACGTTTTCTTCTCAGGTTTTTATTGCTGTGATCAGGTCTTGGAAGATTTTCCTCCCTTTCTGTGTATTTGACAGAAAACAGACAGAACAGAAAGCGAGGGGAATTTCTATTGGCAAGATAGTAAGAAAACTAGTAGAGTGTGGAAAGGTTAGATTTGTATTAAAAATATAAAGAGATAGAGTAGCGCTAAATCAAAATGTATCAATGTAAAAATATAATATGGACTAATTCAAATGTTTTTAGTTTTGCAGATTTATTTATCACTGTGTATGCATTTTAGGAATGTGATTCTTTATTATGATATTGCACTTTCAACTTTTGAATTAGTCCATATTATACATATTTTACATTGGTACATATGGATTTAGCGCTGCTCCATCTCTATATATTTTCATTTCTATTGGTGTTGGTGACACTATAGGAGTATAGCAGCTTTATATCTGCTATTGCACTGCGTCCTGATATTTTTGTAATCTATACACTGAGCAGCGCATAGGTCCCCTTCTATTGTTTACTTAGATTTGTATTTATGTTTGTGTCCCCATCTATAACTCCATTAATTTACTGCCCAGGTGATGAGTGCCACACAAAGCAGGGGACGTTTACAGCATTTCTTTCCAAACAAAGGTTCTAACTCTTTCTCCGTTTATCTAAAATAAAAATAAAACATTTTGGCTGGAGCTGGACATTGAGTATTCAAAGTGTCATTTTATATATCACCACTAGATGGTGCCATGGTCAAAGTGAATTCAATCACAGCCATTATAATACATAAAATATAAGGACATTACTGGAATTTCCAGCCTACAACATAACTAAAAATTCTAACAAAAACAAACAGCTACATTGTGATACAATCTTAAAATCTTTTACTCACATTTTCTATTACAAATGTCCATTCTTTGTCTTCAAACTCTTCTGCATGTGGGTCCTAAAACAGAAAGAACAGTTTAAAACAGTTTAAAAAGGTTTACATGGCAAGGCCAAGGTGGAAAGTATTCCTGAATTCAAATCAGTTGGCTGAGTGTAAAGAATTCTCCAACTATTCAGGCTTGCTTAAAACGGTAGGAAGGGTTATAACCCCTGTAAGGTTTATTTTTTGCAAGCTGTGTCACATTGTGGAGATTTCCCTTCACTTCCTGAACTATAGCCAAACGGGAAGCGAGAGGAAATCTCTGCAAATTAAGGGAATCCCTTGGTGACCCTTCAGGTCAACAGAACTAGAGTCCCCTATGGAAGATCCTCTATTACTTTTCTGGGGACAACACAAAATTTGGGTTTTCTTTTACTTTCAATGATAATGGGAAACAGGCAGCAATAAAACCCTGACAGGGGTTCTAATCCCTCTCCACTCCATCCAAAACTCAAAAATCAAAGTATTGCCTTTAGCTGTAATTTAATATGAACAGGAGGCATGCACTCTATCAGCATGCATATAACCTGCTATGACCCAATAACTACTAGTTTAGTTGACGTGAGAAATTCTTGGACTATAAACTTGTCTTGTGACAGAGGTACAAATGTCATATACTGCCTCCGCAGTTCCTCACAGATTCGGAGTTGCTTCTGGGACCATCAAGGGGTGCATTGGACTTGCAGTCCTAGAAGGCTGCAGGACAATTCTCAAAGTGCCAACGCACGATTCCCAACGCACGTTCCTGTAAGGGTGGCTGTGTATGTAGGTGGGTGCTGAAGCGTCCACCGGCTGGAACCATGAATATTTAGAGAGAAAGAGATGTCACTAGCACACCAAGATCTCCAAAATGGGAACAAAGCTTTATTCAGGAATCACATCCTTACAGCAAATCGCAACGTTTCGGAGCCACGCAGGAGCCCTTCATCAGTCATGCAATGTCACTGAATAAAGCTTTGGACCCATTTTGGAGATCTTGGTGTGCTGGTGACATCTCTCTCTCTCCGACTATTCACAAAAGTGCAGCGCGGCCCGTGCGTTTGCAGTGAGCAGCCAGTTGTGACATTGTAAGGAGTCCCAGCCGGCTGCCCTAGGTAAACATGCCAGGGACACGAAGAATGGTGAAAAAGTGGTTCGGGTGAGGACAGCGCTGGACCCCTGGACAGGTAAGTGTCCTTTTAGTAAATGTCAGCAGCTACAGTATTTGTAGCTGCGGTCTTTTATTTATTTTTTGTACAAAGGCTTTAAAGCGTCAGTCTGCCCAAATGCTGGCAGACTAGTTTTCAGTGTATGATGGAGAACAGAATCACTCATCATCCGTATTTCAATCTGTGAAACTGTAACCATTACGATGGGAGTCTCTTGCTCTCTGCAGGCATTTTCATGTATTTATAATTACAGAGGGTGCAACAAAAAGACCCAGAATCCCAGCACTGCAACAGCAGTAATGAGACCAACGCGAGGAGGTAGAGCTGAAAACAAAAATCGGCCAGATGTCACCAAAGGAGTCCCTGAGACGTGCAAGAAGCCAATGGGGATTTCCCAGTTGCAACATCCAGCATCAGCTTCGTGCCAGTGAGGCCATTGAAGTATAAAAAGTCCTATATCTGGCATTATTATACTCTGTATTGTGCACAGGGCTTTTTTCCCATCAGGAACTTGGAGGAATGCAGTTCCAGCACCGAATGTACGCAATAGCAAGGAGTGTTGGCGAGTCTATTGATGCAGGCTGCTGGGAGTTCTTTTGTTGCTGGTGGGGAATCCATTGTTGCTGGGAGGAATCTATAGTTGCAGGAGGGGTCTACAGTTGCAAGGGGGGTCTACAGTTGCAAGGGGGGGTCTACAGTTGCAAGGGGGGGTCTACAGTTGCAAGGGGGGTCTACAGTTGCAAGGGGGGGTCTACATTTGCAAGGGGGGGGGTCTACATTTGCAAGGGGGGGTCTACAGTTGCAAGGGGGGTCTACAGTTGCAAGGGGGGTCTACAGTTGCAAGGGGGGGTCTACAGTTGCAAGGGGGGGTCTACAGTTGCAAGGGGGGGTCTACAGTTGCAAGGGGGGTCTACAGTTGCAAGGAGGGGGTCTACAGTTGGTTGCAAGGAGGGGGTCTACAGTTGCAAGGGGGGTCTACAGTTGCAAGGGGGGGTCTACAGTTGCAAGGGGGGGTCTACAGTTGCAAGGGGGGGTCTACAGTTGCAAGGGGGGGTCTACAGTTGCAAGGGGGGGGTCTACAGTTGCAAGGAGGGGGTCTACAGTTGCAAGGAGGGGGTCTACAGTTGGTTGCAAGGAGGGGGTCTACAGTTGGTTGCAAGGAGGGGGTCTACAGTTGGTTGCAAGGAGGGGGTCTACAGTTGCAAGGAGGGGGTCTACAGTTGCAAGGAGGGGGTCTACAGTTGCAAGGAGGGGGTCTACAGTTGCAGGGGGGATCGACTGTTGATAGGGGATCTATTGTTGCTGGCTGCAAGTTTTTTTTTTACTGTTTTTCTTGTTATCACTAACAAATTCCATACAAATTATTTAGCACCACAAAATGATACTTGGTTCTGTATTCTCTAAAAGGGGAGGTACTGGAAGGTGGGTATGAGGTGGAACTAAGGGACGGTGCTTGGAGGTAGGTAGCGGGTGGAGAAAATGGGTGACGCTGTCGGGGAGTACCTGCAACTATTCTCCGGAAAAAAAAAACCCTGATTATGCACATTACTACAGACCTAAAGGGGGACACTCAGAGAGAAGCAAACTATTCAAAACTTACTGCTACTGAACCATTTATCATCTAATGCAAAAAATCTGTTCTCTGTTTTTTATATTGGATGTTTTAGTGTTTTGCTCAGTAGTTCACATTCAAGTACTTGGCTTTACTGAATGCTAGATGACACGGATGATATACTTGAAAACGAGAAAGGAAAACTGGCATTTTTCCAACAAGATTTCAAGTACAACAAAATACTGACTGGAATAATAGACGTTTAAAGGCTCCCAAGTGGCCTATGTCTTCCAAACATAGAGCAGAGCTACATCAGCAGAACTGCGGTGTATGATGTAAAGACAGGAAGCATACGGCAGACTGATGCAAACACACCAACACCGCACCAGCTGGTGAAATATCAGACATATATGTGCAGTGACTTGCGTTTTTCTGCACCTGATCCAACGCCAGTCACCAGAAGGGAACAATTGTTTTCTATGTGCCGTTTACACCACGACACTGGTGTTATGTGCGGTACAAATAAATGCAGACATGCTGCACCTTTAACCACTTAAGCCCCGGACCATTTGGTAGCTAAAGGACCAGAGGTGAATTCAGAATTTTGTACTGCGCTGCTTTAACTGTAAATTGTGCGGACATGCAATGTTGTACCCAAACGAAATTTGCGTCCTTTTCTTCCCACAAATAGAGCTTTCTTTTAATGGTATTTGATTGCCTCTGCGATTTTAATTTTTTGCAATATAAACGGAAAAAGACCGAAAATTTTGAAAAAAAATTATATTTTCTACTTTTTGTTATAAGAAAAATCTAATAAACTCAATTTTAGTCATACATTTAGGCCAAAATGTATTCAGCCACATGTCTTTAGTAAAAAAAATGTCAATAAGCGTATATTTATTGGTTTGCGCAAAAGTTATAGCGTTTACAAACTAGGGTACATTTTCTGGAATTTACACAGCTTTAAATTTATGACTGCCTATCTCATTTCTTGAGGTGCTAAAATGGCAGGGCAGTACAAAACCCCCCCAAATGACCCCATTTTAGAAAGTAGACACCCCAAGGAAATTGCTGAGAGGCATGTTGAGCCCATTGAATATTTTTTTTTGTCCCAAGTGATTGAATAATGACAAAAAAAAATAAAAAATTACAAAAAGTTGTCACTAAATGATATATTGCTCACACATGCCATGGTTATATGTGGAATTGCACCCCAAAATAAATTTTGCTGCTTCTCCTGAGTACGGGGATACCACATGTGTGGGACTTTTTAGGAGCCTAGCCGCGTACGGGACCCCAAAAACCAATCACCGCCTTCAGGATTTCTAGGCACAAATTTTTGATTTCACTCCTCACTACCTATCACAGTTTCGAAGGCCATAAAATGCCAAAATAGCACAAAACCCCCCCAAATGACCCCATTTTGGAAAGTAGACACCCCAAGCTGTTTGTTGAGAGGCATGGTGAGTATTATACAGCTCTCATTTGTTTTTGAAAATGAAGAAAGACCTTTTTTTTTTTCTTTTTTTTTTTTACATTTTCAAAACTTTGTGACAAAAAGCGAGATCTGCAAAATACTCACAATACCTCTCAGCAAATAGCTTGGTGTGTCTACTTTCCAAAATGGGGTCATTTGGGGGGGTTTGTGCCATCTGGGCATTCCATGGCCTCCGAAACTGTGATAGGCAGTGAGAAGTGAAATCAAAAATTTACACCCTTAGAAAGCCTGAAGGCGGTGCTTGGTTTTTGGGGTCCCGTACGCGGCTAGGCTCCCAAAAAGTCTCACACATGTGGTATCCCCGTACTCAGGAGAAGCAACGGAATGTATTTTGGGGTGTAATTCCACATATGCCCATGGCATGTTTGAGCAATATATCATTTAGTGACAACTTTGTGCAAAAAAAAATAAAAAATTGTATTTTTTCCGCAACTTGTGTCAACATATAAAATATTCCATGGACTCGACATGCCTCTCAGTATATAGCTTGGGGTGCCTACTTTCCAAAATGGGGTCATTTGAACTGTTCTGGCATTTTATACACAACATTAGGAAGCTTACATCCACTCTTCTAACCACTTGAAGACAAAGCCCTTTTTGACACTTTTTGTTTACATGAAAACATATTTATTTTTTGCAAGAAAATTATGTTGAACCCCCAAACATTATATATATTTTTAAAGCAAAGGCCCTACAGAATAAAATGGTGGGTGTTGCATTTTTTTTTTCTACACAGTATTTGCGCACCGATTTTTCAAACGCATTTTTTGGGGAAAAAATACACTTTTTTTAATTTTAATGCACTAAAACACACTATATTGCCCAAATGTTTGATGAAATAAAAAAGATGATCTTAGGCCGAGTACATAGATACCAAACACGACATGCTTTAAAATTTCGCACAAACGCGCATTGGCGACAAACTACATACATTTTTAAAAGCCTTTAAAAGCCTTTACAGGTTACCCCGTTAGATTTACAGAGGAGGTCTACTGCTAAAATTACTGCCCTCGATCTGACCTTCGTGGTGATACCTCACATGCATGGTGCAATTGCTGTTTACATATGACGCCAGACCGACGCTTGCGTTCGCCATTGGGCAAGAGCAGGGCAGGACAGGGGTGCTTTTTTTTTTTTTTTTTTTTTTTTTTTTATTATTAAATTTTGCTTTTTTATTTTATTTTTAAATTGTTCCTTCCATATTTATTTATTTTTATCATTTTTATTGTTATCTCAGGGAATGTAAATATCCCTTATGATAGCAATAGGTAGTGACAGGTACTCTTTTTTTGAAAAAAACTGGGGTCTAGACCTTAGATCTTTCCTCTGCCCTCAAAGCATCTGACCACACCAAGATCGGTGTGATAAAATGCTTTCCCAATGGCGCTTTTTATATCCGGGGGGGGGACATTCCCTCCCACTGCTTGTAAAAGCAGTCCAGAGGCTAATTAGCCACTAGGATTGCTTTTACATGAAAGCCGGCCGCTGGCTGAAAAGAATGATACCAAGATGATACCTAAACCCGCAGGCATCAATCTGGTATAACCAATCAATCAAAGTCCAGCAACATACCAGTACGTTGCTGGTCCTTGTTGGACATGTATTGTAATCTTTTTTTTTCATGCAGCCAGGTGGCTGAATGAAAAAAGAGATTGATCGGTGGGTATGCCCACCATTAGAATACCGTCCTTCATCCACCCACTTCTAATGATGGGCATACATGCACCATTTATATATGCCGAAGCATGGGGGCATCCTCCCGCAAAAAAGTTATGCCGCACACACATGGTCGGACTTTTCCACGGGCAAGCCTCTGTCGGAATTTCGATCGTATGTATGCGGCATTAGGAGCAAAATCACTCCTCCGCCCCTGCTGCCCCAATGCTTCGGCATATTTGCTTCTTTTTTTTTAACTGTGGTGGTGAAATCACCTCCTACAGCACTGGAGTCGCAGGGATCAGGCCTGTCTCTGCGAACGCTGCAGTTATGTGTGTTGTGTTTTGTAAGTGACAGTGATCGATCGATACTGCACTTGGGTGGCCTGGGCTGGACGGAGGGGCAAAACGCAGGTGCTAGCAGGTATCTGGGCTGATCCCGCTAACACTGCGTTTTTGGGAACCCTAAACTGCTGGGGACGCTAGTATAGATCTGATCAGATATTGATCTGATCAGATACTATACCACTAAGGGAGGTGTATGCTTCACGCGTGGGTGTTAGCGTTACTGGCACTAACCTGACGCTGCCTGGGGTGTGACGCAGACCCTCTCTGACGCTAAAACCTAATTGATATCACCCGCCGGGCGATCAGGGGGTTAAACCTTTATTGGGTTATATACGGCGGGTGCCCTGACACTATAAAAAGCAAACTAACTAACCAGCGTCACCCGTAACACTTATATGATTGATCACTGGTGAAAGGGTTAACTAGGGGCAATTAGGGGGTTAAACCTTTATTAGATAATTTATGGGGGTACCTGACGCTATAAAAACCTGCGGCGAACCCAAAAAAAAATACTGGCTACTGATCTGCATCACCGACGCTAAGACAGCGATCAGAAAAATGATCGCTTAGCGACAGTGGTGATAGGGGGTGAAAGGGTTACCTGGGGGGCAATCAAGGGGGTTAAACCTTTATTAGATAATTTATGGGGGTACCTGATGCTATAAAAACCTGCGGCGAACCTAAAAAAAATTACTGGCTACCGATCTGCATCCCCGACGCTAAGACAGCGATCAGAAAAATTATCGCTTAGCGACAGTGGTGATAGGGGGTGAAAGGGTTACCTGGGGGCGATGAAGGGGGTTAAACCTTTATTAGATAATTTATGGGGGTACCTGACGCTATAAAAACCTGCGGCAAACCTAAAAAAAATACTGGCTACCGATCTGCATCACCGACGCTAAGACATCGATCAGAAAAATGATCGCTTAGCGACAGTGGTGATAGGGGGTGAAAGGGTTACCTGGGGGGCGATCAAGGGGGTTAAACCTTTATTAGATAATTTATGGGGGTACCGGACGCTATAAAAACGTGCGGCGAACCTAAAAAAAATTACTGGCTACCGATCTGCATCACCGACGCTAAGACATCGATCAGAAAAATGATCGCTTAGCGATGGCGGTGCTAGGGGGTGAAAGGGTTATCTGGGGGGTGATCAGGGGGTTAAACCTTTATTAGGGGGGGTTAGGGGGCTACACTGGACCTAAAACTAAATGTAGTGACACTTTTACAGTCACAAATGTCACTGATTGCAGTGATCAGTAAATAAATGGTCACTGCAATCAGTGACACTGACTGGGGGCTGGGGGGTCATCTGGGGGGGCCTGGGGGGCGATTTATGTGCCTATGTGTGCTGGTGTTAGTGTAGTGTTTGTGCACTAACCTGTGTGTCTTCTCTTGTACGGCGCTCGGTATATGTGAGCGCCGCACAGGAGATGACATCACTTCCTCCTGCTTTCTCTGTCTGTGTGTACATTCGACAGACAGAGGGGGCATTTCTATTCGCCGGGAGCGATCGCGGGGGGGGGTGGCGGGAATCGAACGGCCGTCCCCTCATGTCGGATCGCTCCCCAACGAATTCCGACCGCTCACTGTACAGAAGGGGGGTCCGATCGGACCCCCCAACTGTACAAAGGCAATTACGTATGCTCTACGTGATTGTGCCTGTCGGTGCTATTGTGCCGACGTATATATACAGTGAGCGGTCGTTAAGTGGTTAAAGAGTGAATCAGATGGCACCACAGACAGTGCAGTGCCGAGACTCGGATAGAGTGCAACTTTGCTCACTCTCAAAAAAGTAATTTAAAAAAATTTAAACCGTACAATGAGCAGCTACAACGGGATGTTGGGGGAGCTTCCAGTATAGTGGCAGCATCACCAAAAGGATCTAATGAAAGTCTAAAGTATTAATAGTTTCAGGGATCCAAAACACTGCATTGTGTCACGGGCTCCATGAACCTTGCCGTAAAACATGGGATCAGGCTCAGTAAATCTTGTATCCAAGGAGGACTGGAAAATCACTTTATTCCATATTTTGGCAGAACCTGCAGATTCCCCATTTCCTGAAACTTCCGGGTCCAGTCGTATGGGCAAATATGGGGAATAACACAATTAGGAGATGCATCTTTTGCAGGCAAATTTGGGACATTTGACAAACTAAAGAGTAAACATGGTACTTTTTCCGATATATATCTACAATGGCATCACACCTTTGTGTCACAATTTGGTTTGCTTTCTCTTTAGTAACTCAGCCCTCTCATCTGGAAACACTATGGGGGTTATTTGCTAAAGGCAAATCCCCTTTGCACTACAAGTGCAAACTACAAGTGCAAAGTGCACTTGAAATTGCACTTCGAAGTGCAGTCGCTGTAGATCCGAGGGGGACATGCAAGGAAAATAAAAAACAGCATTTTAAAACAAATCATTTTTTTATTTTTTTTTACATACAAACAACAAAAACACCAAATACAACATACAACCCAAGCCTGCATTGAGAGGGTTAATGAGAAAAAAGAAAAAAAAGGAAGAAAAAATAAATAAAAAACACAACAAATCACATCCCCCTTGCCCCAGCCCCCATGATCTCCCCCCCTCTTCCATCTCTACTCACCCGTCCCCCCTCCCCTCATACCTCCAAATAATCACACCACCTTCTCTATATTTTTTCAAATTTCCCTAGCGTAAGAAAGTATACCTTTCCTTAATTACAGTTTCCCTTACTTGTATTTTCCATTCTTCTACAGTTGGTGGATGTGGTGATAGCCACTTTTGTGCAATGAGCTTACGAGCCTAGAATAAACTTCTATTTATTGAAACAATATACTCCCCTGGGATTCTTGATTCATCCAGTATACCCAGGAGACAACCCCCAGGCTCCATAAGCATCCCACTCACAAATACACTATTAATCATAGATACCATCCCAGACCAATAACGATGGAGTTCAGGGCATCTCCATAACATGTGTATTAGGTTAGCTACTCTCCCTTTACATCTAGGACATTGATCTGTATCTCTACATTTCCATTTGAATAATTTCTCTGGTGTGTAATGTGCCCTATGTAGGATAAATAGTTGTGTTACATGCAAGGAAAATAAAAAACAGCATTTTAGCTTGCACATGATTGGATGATAAAATCAGCAGAGCTTCCCTTCATTTCAGATCTACAGCGACTGCACTTCCAAGTGCACTTTCAGTTCAATTTCAAGTGCACTTTGCACTTGTAGTGCAAAGTGGATTTGCCTTCAGTAAATAACCCCCTATGTTGGGATTCTGTGGTCAAACTATTATCACTGATCTACAAGGAGTTGTTCCCAGTCAGGCCTTGCTCTATTGAACGCTGTAGAATGAAGTGAGTAGTTGATGTCCCTAACTTACGGGGGGGGGGACTAGGACGAAACGTGGGATTACCCATTTCAGCACCTGGTGTCCATCAAAGGCAGTCTGATATAAGGTTCTTCACTATATTTATTTTACACCTGGCAAATTGGCTGGCATTTACCAATTCCCTGTCTGCACATTGCTTGGGTTGTACCTTCGCCCTGGCCGATTTTTCACATATTTTTGTCACTGCCCTTTAATCCAACAATTTTGGACTGATGTCACTGAATTTATGTTGGAGACCACGACTCTCACTTTCCCGCTGTCCATCTTGGTGTGCCTGCTGTGCCTTGAGAGGACAGGCCACCACGGAGGCGCATAAAACTCTGAATATACTTCTGTTTTATGCTTGTAAAGCGATCTTATTACATCTATGCCTCCAATGCTGCAGTTTTGGAAAGGATTCGTGAACTGAGTGTTACTGTTCTATAAGGCTGTGTATTTGAATCGGGGCAGTCCAAACATTTTTTAAAAGGTCTGGGGTAGTTGGACATCTACAGTTGCTACTAATGGATAGTCCACCATTCATTATTGTATATTGATCTAGTCTGTTTGATCCATCTAGCTGAATCTCTGTATCACGAGGTTGTGCAATAATTACTTTTCTTGACACCGAGATGCTCATTATGGTTTAAAACTCTAACCATTTTAAGAAGTTTGATGCTATGAGGATGGTCTCCATTATGGTCGAATAGGTACATTATCTCACAAAAGTGAGTACACCCCTCACATTTTGTAAATATTTTATTATATCTTTTCATTGGACAACACTGAAGAATTTACACTTTGCCACAATGTAAAGTAGCCATTAATGTCTAAACCGCTGGCCACAAAAGTGAGTACATCTCTAAGAGAATATGTCCAAATTGGGCCCAGTTAGCCATTTTCCCTCCTCTGTGTCATGTGACTCAGTGTTACAAGGTCTCAGGTGTGAATGGGGAGAAGGTGTGTTAAATTTGGTGTTATTGCTCTCACTCTCTCATACTGGTCACTGGAAGTTTAACATGGCACCTCATGGCAAAGAACTCTCTGAGAATTGTTGCTCTACATAAAGATGGCCTAGGCTATAAGAAGATTGCCAAAAACCCTAAAAAACTGAGCTGCAGCACAGTGGCCAAGACCATAGAGCGGTTTAACAGGACAGGTTCCATTCAGAACAGGTAACAACAAAGCCTGGGGAATGCCCAGGAAAAACCAAGCCTACTTACCGACCAGCTCACAGACAACCAATTAACCTGTCTGACAGTATGCGTTAAAAACAGGGGTTTGTCCGCACGCATTTGAAAACGCATGAGCCACAGAGCCACGCCAAGGCCCCCTGGAATCTGTGGTCCTACACTAACTATGAGTGTCCCCACAATGGAGGCACATGCATTCTGATGGTTAGATGAGGGCAGGTGGACTGAAGGTGAGCCACCCCTCCTTAAAAGGTACAGGAGCACACCAAACACCCAGCATGTAGCACAATGGCTGCAAAGGTGTTGGTGCGCTGCTGGACCAATACAAGCACCATAGGTGAAAACAAAACATGTCCACAGCCCCCATCTAGAGCTGGCTATCGCAGTAAGCAGCATTGGAGGGCTGAAACAGGTAACAACAAAGCCTGGGGAATGCCCAGGAAAAACCAAGCCTACTTACCGACCAGCTCGCAGACAACCAATTAACCTGTCTAACAGTATGCGTTAAAAACAGGGGTTTGTCCGCACGCATTTGCAAACGCATGCGTGAGCCACAGAGCCACGCCAAGGCCCCCTGGAATCTGTGGTCCTACACTAACTATGAGTGTCCCCACAATGTCCCCATTCAGAACAGGCCTCGCCATGGTCAACTAAAGAAGTTGAGTGCATGTGCTCAGCGTCATATCCAGAGGTTGTCTTTGGGAAGTAGACGTATGAGTGCTGCCAGCATTGCTGCAGAGGTTGAAGGGGTGGGGGGGGGGACAGCCTGTCAGTGCTCAGACCATACGCCGCACACTGCATCAATTTGGTCTGCATGGCTGTCGTCCCAGAAGGAGTCCTCTTCTAAAGATGATGAATAAGAAAGTCCGCAGTTTGCTGAAGACAAGCAGACTAAGGACATGGATTATTGGAACCATGTCCTGTGGTCTAATGAGACCAAGAAGGAACTTATTTGGTTCAGATGGTGTCAAGCGTGTGTGGCGGCAACCAGGTGAGGAGTACAAAGGCAAGTGTGTCTTGCCTACGGTCAAGCATGGTGGTGGGAGTGTCATGGTCTGGGGCTGCATGAGTGCTGCCGGCACTGGGAGCTACAGTTCATTGAGGGAACCATGAATGCCAACATGTACTGAGACATACTGAAGCAGAGCATGATCCCCTTCCCTTGGAGACTGGTCCACAGGGCAGTATTCCAACATTATAACGACCCCAAACACACCTCCAAGACAACTACTGCCTTGCTAAAGAAGCTGAGGGTAAAGGTGATGGACTGGCCAAGCATCTCTCCAGACCTAAACCCTATTGAGCATCTGTGGGGCATCCTCAAACGGAAGGTGGAGGAGCGCAAGGTCTCTAACATCCACCAACTCCGTGATGTCCTCATGGAGTGGAAGAGGACTACAGTGGCAACCTGTGAAGCTCTGGTGAACTCCATGCCCAAGGGAGGTTAAGGCAGTGCTGGAAAGTAATGGTGGCCACACAAAACATTTACACTTTGGGCCCAATTTGGACATTTTTACTTAGGGGTGTACTCACTTTTGTTGCCAGCGGTTTAGACATTAATGGCTGCGTGTTGAGTTATTTTGAGGGGACAGCAAATTTACACTGTTATACAAGCTGTACACTCACTACTTTACATTGTAGCAAAGTGTAATTTAAAATATTAATAATTTAATATAATTAATATAAATTTAAAGTGTAAAATAAAATATTTACAAAAATGTGAGGGGTGTACTCGCTATTTTGAGGTACTGTATATACCCAAGTCTGTGTTCCACGCACTATGGTCTTCCTATAAACAGTAATCACTTGTCCTGGGAAAATGGGGGGTAATGCAAAGAGAGAGGTGGGGGTGGTTGGGTTGTTACGTTTTGATGTTTTGACGTCGGCCCTATGTGGCCAATTGGGCGCCGGTTGTTGCCTCTTTTGTTTAATTTTTTTCTATTAAGCTGGTCATAGATGGTTCAAATCTCAGCTGGCCCCTGCTTTAATGGCAGAGATTCGATCCATCTATGAGCGGGCTGGTTGTACCCAAATCCATCCATCGATCGACTTGGGTACAACCAGCCTGTCTAATTTTTGTACATGCGATCACTACTGACAGCTATAGCCGCTAGCGGTAATCGTGTTCTGCCAGCAGGGAAGACTCCCCACACCCCATCCGGTCTACGCAGCCTTTTTGTGACAAATGCTGTGGAGTCCAATTTAACGCACATTTTTGAGTAGCACTACAATACAGTGGAAATTGCAGCATTTTTTTTTTTTTTTTTGACAGTTTGACCATTACTGGCAAGCCTGCTAATATTCTGTGACCGGCTCAGAACAAGTCTGCCTCTTCCATGATGGCACTAAAGAAATAAAAATCTACATAATGGTCACTCGTTTAATAAATCTACTCACATAAAACTGGGTCACTGTAACATTATCAGCCGAAGCTTGACACGTTTGGGTTTTGTGGTTGGATGTCATTACACTGAGCCAATTTTATTTTAATGACAATCTGAAGATCATGACCATTATGAGCAAATTGTGATGTCTTAGATACACAGGCAGCTATTGTTGGGAGGTCTCTTTTGTAAGGTATATTATCAGAAACAATATTTTGTCATTTAATCTGTATTAATGGGATAAATACTTTGAAACTGAACTCTAAGCAAACAAAACACGCTGCTCTTTTGCAGATGCACGGGGTGCATCTTTGAGTGCGTGAAACCTCATGGTGCCACAGCAGCAACTAGACAGGTTTTTAAAAAAGGGTCAGAGACTTCAAATGAATGGGTTGCTGTGCCTAAAAAAAAAAACAGCACACGTTCCCCACTCAGGGCCGGTGCTACCACTAGGCAAACTAGGCAGCCGCCAAGGGCACGCTGCCACCTAGGGCATAGGCCAAGGCATGTCCTAACAAGACAGTGACAAGTAGAAAAACCAATACCCTGCAGCTGCTGAATGTCAGCTTCTCCTCCTCTCCCTCCCACAGATATTCAGTGGCTGCAGAAGGGAAATGGGGGGGGGGGGGGGTGATCGGTTTCTCTATATGCCACTTCTATCCAGGTCCCACTGCCCCACTGTGATCTCCAGCTGTTCTCTCTCTTGGAGCCACTTTGATCTCGCCCAGCCCCAATATTTCTTCTCGCCCGGTCCCCTGCAGCTCTTCCAGCTTCATACCCACCAGCTGCTGTGGGGGATCTGTCAGGATGGAGAGTAAGGAATAGGCTGGTAAATGTGCCATACTGGACCTTCCTTGTTTGACCGATCACTGGCTTTTTTTTTTTTCATTCATAACCGAGGTATAGTAAACTGTGTTTACTATGCCTCAGTTTATGAATGAATGGGAAGCCTCTGTACAGAGCTAGTCCTGTCCATTCATTCTGTGCTGCTGAGGCTCCAGAGATGGAGATTGAGGGCTGTGTCCTCAATCTCCTTTCTTTGTCTCAAAGTTGAAACATCAGAGGTATGTTTAGACCCCTAATATTTCATCAAAGCTTCTCCACGGTGGGGTCCTAAAAAGTTTTAAGTAATAAAATTGTAAAAAAACACAACACCAACTATAAAATGTTAAAACATAATTAAAAAAATAAAACCAACAACTACTGACACCAGTGGAGTGAAACAGGCTAAATATTACTAAAAGACATCAAGAAACCAGTAGTTGTCATTATTTGTAATTTGCTCAGTCTAAAATGTCTGGGTCTATTTTTTCCCAATCCGGGCCTTCTTTCCACTGCCGCCAATGTTCCCCACATACTGCGCCGATATTTCCGCATATCGCTGTGCGCTGCAGGATTGGATGAGCTTAGCTGGAGAAAGCAGTTTCAGGTTTTGTTGTTTTATTATTTTCGACAATTTTTAAAATTAAAAATGTTAAAGTTTTATTTTATTTTAATTTTTTTATTATTTAAGTATTTTTAGTATATTGTGCCCTAGGCAAGTAGCTGGTCTTGCCTAGGCCACAATATACTCTAGCACCGGCCCTGGCCCCACTACAGTGTGTAAGCCTAGGCTTAAGCAGTATAGGTAGCTGGAGGACCTGCCAAGTGTGCGGATTGGACACTGTTGGAGCAGCACTGATGAGGTCATCATCAGCTCCGTTTACTGTAGTGTTTGAAAGCATGGTGCCCAACTGAAGAGGCACTAAGGCTCTGAGTGATGACCTCTTGCAATACAGTTGATTACAGGAAGCCAGGAAAGTGATCAGATACTTAAACTATGTTTAACCACTTCAATACCGGGCATTGTCACCCCCCCTTCCTGCCCAGGCCAATTTTCAGCTTTCATTGTTGCCGCACTTTAAATGACATTTGCACGGTCATGCAACACTGTACGCATATAAAATGGTTATTGTTTCTTTGAGAAAGATGGAGCTTTCTTTTGGTAGTATTTAATAACCACTGTAGTTTTTTTTTTTTTTTTGCTTACCAAAAAAAGGAAAGACAGAAAATTGTGAAAAAAAAAAAGTTTCTTAGTTTCTATTATAACATTTTGCAAAGTAGTAATGTTTCTCCTTCACTGATGTGCACTGATAAGGCTGCACTGATGGGCAGGTACTGATAATTAGGGCACTGATAAGCAGTGCCCTGATCTTCAGTGTTAAAAATGCCCTGACAAGTTTGCTGGTTATCGGCTATCCTTTCCTCACACAGACACAGCACGCACCTGATACACCCCAGGGGGTGCACAGGGGGCGGGGTTCTAGGAGGACGTCCATGGACACCCTCCCATAATTAGATGACTGCACAGTAGCGCTATTTCTAGAGTGCAGTATTGAAATGGTTAAAATACATTTAAAGTGATATTAAACCCTTATTTTTTTTTTTAGCACTTTCATTTTTGATTTAATCCCTTACAGAGTCTGCAGTTTCTTCCCTCTTAATCCTTGCCAAGGTTCCAGTTTACCCCGGTGCCATGACTGCTGACCCAGATTTCCTTTTCCAGGGTGGCTCCTTTCGCTTGCATCCTATAGAGCCACCCGTGTATGCAGGGACTAGAGTTGTGACTCTCTACACGGTGTGCATCAACAGAAACAGCCCTGTAGCCTAGGATTGCAAGGCACTCCATTGATCCTCCTTCCCTTCTCCAAACAGCCTGTCTCTAGACTTCACTGTCCACTAGACAAGAGTTTAAGAAAACAGGATAAAAGAGCAGAAGCCAACAGCACTGAAAGTTGTAAGCTGCACGTGCATGGGCAGGAACATTAAATAGTTTACTGGCGGATGTTTATTTTATTGTGGTCAGTGTGTTAAAGGTATGGATAATTTATATATAGTTACATTGGTCCAATGCAAATATCATACCTTGCCAGTGCCTCTGGAAGATGGAAATCACTAAAGAAGGTATTGCTACTCCAGTGATCTCCACTAGCTTTTGGATTCTGGATTTGGAGCGGCTGGCCTGCTGCATTCTATGGGTCAGAAAATGCAATTCATTCTCTGTGCTAAACGGCCAACCTCCTGTGTTCACAATGCAGCAGAGCAGCTGCTTGGCGCAAGCAAGTGGAGATCACTGGTGTAGCGGTGTCTACTTTAGTGATCTAAAGCTTTTAGCAGCATCAGCCAGGTATGTCATATACATAGTTATACAATGCTAATGCCTAGAATTA
Organism: Rana muscosa; assembly: GCA_029206835.1. Lineage (NCBI taxonomy): Eukaryota > Metazoa > Chordata > Amphibia > Anura > Ranidae > Rana > Rana muscosa. The sequence goes on along the minus strand of CM055121.1, from coordinate 164,323,533 downwards.
TTCTGTAAGCTATAAAACACTGAGGTTTTTTTTTTTTTTTTTTTAAAGATATGTTTTATTAAAGCGGAGATCTACCCTTAAGAGGAACTTACGCTCATCGGAACCCTCCCACCCTCCGGTGTCACAATTGACACCTTTCAGGGGGGAGGAGGGAGCAGATACTTGTCTAAGACAGGTATTTGCACCCACTTCCGGGAGTCCTCTCTGCGGGAAATCTGCGGGAAGCACGTCACTTCCCGCAGAATACCCATTGAGACACTCGGCTCCCAGAACACACGGGGACCAGTCAGAACGGCGCAGCGTGACTCGCGCATGCACCGTAGGGAACCGGGCAGTGAAGCCGCAAGGCTTCACTGCCTGGTTCCCTCACCGAGGATGGCGGTGGGGGCAGCAGAGTGACGAGTGATTGCTCGTCCTCTGCTGCGGACGTCGCTGGACTCCAGGACAGGTAAGTGTCCTAATATTAAAATGTCAGCAGCTGCTGTAGCTGCTGGCTTTTCGGCGGAGCTCCGCTTTAAGTTTTCCAAACAAACTCACAGACAGATAAAAAATAAAACACATACAAAAGAAAAAACACAATAAAGCACCAGACAATCTGGCTACCTCAGGTCACACAAATACATACAAAAGTACTTTTCTGGCAAAGTGCATAGATGTACATAAACAATGGGTTTCAGTGCAAGATAATAGGATTTTTATAACAGCTTACCTGTAAAATCCTTTTCTTGGAGTACATCACGGGACACAGAGCGACATAGTCATTACTAATGGGTTATATAGATACCGTCAGGTGCTGGCACTGGCAACTTCCAAAACCGGAAGTACCCTCCCCTATATAAGCCCCTCCCATCCGGGAGCACCTCAGTTTTGTAGCAAAGCAATAAGTGTCCCCAAAGAGGGGCGGGAGCTCTGTGTCCCGTGATGTACTCCAAGAAAAGGATTTTACAGGTAAGCTGTTATAAAAATCCTATTTTCTTTCTCGTACATCACGGGACACAGAGCGACATAGTCATTACTAATGGGATGTCCTAAAGCAATGCCAAATGAGGGGGGGGGGATACACCATATATAAGCTGAGCGCTATCAGACATGAGGATCTTTTGCGGCCTGCAACACACTGCGCCCAAAGGCGACATCCTCCTGACTTCTAACGTCCACCTGGTAGAACCTAGTAAACGTGTGTACTGAAGACCCTGTTGCGGCCTTACAGATTTGAGCCAGGGAGGCCTGGTGATGCACTGCCCATGAAGTGCCAACTGCTCTCGTGGAGTGCGCTCTAACTTTGAACGGAGGCGGTCTCCTTCTCAAGCCATAGGCTTGTATTATGACCTGTCGAATCCACCTGGCTAAAGTAGATTTTGACGCTGCCTGACCCTTTCTGGGGCCTTCCGGTAGAATAAACAAAGTATCCGTTCTGCGAATCTGAGCAGTGGCTTTTAGATAAGCTTTAACTGCTCTTACTACATCCAAAGAATGCAATAACTTTTCCTCTACCGAAGTAGGTCTGGGGAAAAAAGAAGGAAGAACCACATCTTGGTTCAAATGAAACCTCGATACCACCTTAGGAAGAAAGGCTGGCTGAGGACGTAATACTACTCTGTCCTTATGGATAACCAGATATGGCTCTTTACAGGACATAGCTGCTAATTCCGACACTCTTTTAGCCGAACAAATGGCTACTAGAAAAATCAATTTCCTGGTGAGAAGCACCAAGGAAATATGCTGTAATGGTTCAAATGGTTGTTTCTGTAAAACCGACAGAACCAAGTTTAGATCCCATGGACATATGGGAATATTAACCGGAGGACTAATACGCATCACTCCTTGTATAAAGGCTTTGACTAGTGAATGCGAAGCCAAGGGCCTTTGAAAAAATATTGACAAGGCCGAAATCTGACCCTTGATAGTACTCAAGGCAAGCTTCCTATCTACAGCCCATTGTAGGAAGTCCAGAATCCTACCTATTACGTATTTACGTGGATGCCATTTCTTGGCCTCACACCAGGCGATGTACGCCTTCCAGATTCTATAGTAGATCTGCCTGGATACCGGCTTCCTGGCATTGATCATGGTAGATACCACAGCATTAGAGAGCCCTCTCTTTTTTAGAATGTGGGCTTCAATAGCCAGGCCGTCAAACCTAGGGCTGGTAAGGAAGGGTGGTATATCGGTCCTTGCGAAAGCAGGTCCGGACGATGTGGGAGGGTCCAAGGACTCCCCACAGACATTTTTACAATCTCCGCGTACCATGCTCTTAGGGGCCACGCTGGAGCCACCAGAATCACTGGTTTCTTTTCTACCCTGATTCTGCGGAGTAATCGAGGTAACAATTGTGGCGGTGGGAATGCATATATCAGCTTGAACTGATCCCAAGGGAACACTAGGGCATCCGAGCCGCAAGCTAGGGGATCCCTTGTCCAAGAGACAAACCTGTCCACTTTTGTGTTGAATCTGGATGCTAGCAGATCTACATCCGGTGTTCCCCACCGCTGACATATTGTCCGGAAAACCTCGGGATGAAGGGACCATTCCCCTGGGCATAATTGTTGGCGACTTAGAAAGTCCGCCTTCCAATTCTCCACTCCTGGAATGAATACCGCAGATATGGCTGGGACATATCTTTCTGCCCATCTCAGGATGTAATTTACTTCCCTTTGGGCTGCACGACTCCTGGTGCCCCCCTGATGATTGATATATGCCACTGCTGTGGCATTGTCTGATTGAATTCTGACAGGGGACCCTTGGAGTTTGGATGTCCATGATTCTAGGGCATACCGAGCTGCTCGTATCTCTAAGAGATTGATGGGCAGGGCCTTTTCCGCATCCGACCATCTGCCCTGGAGAGACCATTGCTCCAGCACTGCTCCCCAGCCTATAAGGCTGGCATCTGTAGTGACCACCTTCCAGGAAATCGGACTGAAGGATTTCCCTCTTTCCAGATTCTGGGGAACCAACCACCAGCGGAGGCTCTTGCGAACGGAAGGGGACAAGGACATTGGTAAGTCCAGAGCCTGAACTTTTTTGTTCCAGGCTGCCAGTATGGCCCTTTGCAACTTCCTTGAATGGAATTGACCGTAGGGTACCGCTTCGAATGATGCCACCATTTTTCCCAGCAGCCTCATGCACAGGCGTATGGATGGCTGTCTTTTTGAACCCACTAAGTGGATCAAATCTCTCAAAGACGACCCCTTTTCTTGAGGCAAGAAAATTTTTCTCTGGTCTGAATCCAGCCTTAGCCCCAAGTATTCCAGACTTTTGACTGGTTTTAGGGCTGACTTGTCTCGGTTGATAATCCAACCGTGATATTCCAGATACTTGATTGTCTCGTGAACAACCACTTCTAGTTTTTCCACTGAGTGGTCTATCAGCAACAAGTCGTCTAGATATGCCATTATCGTTACACCTCGTGTTCTTAGATTGGCCAATAATGGGGCCAGAATTTTTGTGAACACTCTTGGTGCTGTGGCCAGACCGAAGGGTAAGGCTCTGAACTGAAAATGGCGCCCTTCTACCGCAAAGCGTAGAAATTTTTGGTGGGCTGGAAAGATGGGAATGTGCAAATAAGCATCTTTGATGTCGATCGAGGCTAACCATTCCTCCCCTTGTAGGGCAGTGGCTACCGACCGGATCGACTCCATCCGGAAAGTCCTGATATGTAGGAATTTGTTTAGCCCTTTTAGATTTAATATGGGCCTCACGTCCCCGTTTGGCTTCGGGACTGTAAAGAGGTTTGAGTAAAACCCGAACCCCCATTCTTCCAGGGGAACCTCTATAATTACTGCTTGGAGCAATAATTGTGCAAGTGCCAACAGGAGGGATCCTCTCTTCTGGGGATCCCTTGGCACGTTTGACCTTATAAAGCGGGAAGTAGGGGAGTTTTTTAACTCCAATTTGTATCCCAGATCTACTGCGGAGAGCACCCATCTGTCTCGGATCGTGTCCCGCCAGGTCTCTGTGAACAACTGAAGTCTTCCCCCCACCCGATTGGGTGGGGGCAACCCTTCATGGATTTGACCTTGGGGGAGGTTTTGTACCTCTCCTGCTCCAGGGCTTCTTGTTACCCTGCAATTGTCCCTGATTTTTACCTCCGGGATTTGACCGAGGAGGCCGTCGGAACTGTTTCACAGCCGATGTCCTAGGGACTGGAGAAGCAGGCCTCTTAAAAGAGGGACCTCTAACTCTATTTTTAACCGGCAAAAGTGTACTTTTACCGCTGGAAATTCTCTGGATATATTTGTCCAGGTCTTCCCCGAATAAGCGTTCACCATGAAATGGGAAGCTGACCAGCAATTTTTTACAGGGAGCTTCAGCAGACCAGTTTTTGAGCCATAGAAGCCTGCGCATATGTACTACAGACAGCGTAAGGCGGGAGGCCTGATGGATTGAATCCTTTATAGCGTCCACCGCAAAGCATAAGGCTCTAGGTAGATCAGCTAGGGCAAGAGCCTGCTGATCCGGCAAGTCCCTTAAGACCTGTTTCAACTGATCCTTCACTGCTTGGCAGACCCCAATAGCTGCCACTGCTGGTTGTGTCACCAATCCTGCTGTAGAAAAAGCAGATTTTAATAAGGACTCCAATTTTTTTATCTATTGGGTCCTTGAACATTTGGACATTATCCACCGGACATGTCAGTGATTTATTCACACAAGAGATGGCTGCGTCCACTGTAGGGACCCTCCATTTTCTGATGAACTTATCCTCCATGGGATAGACCACCGGAAATCTCTTGGGGGGAGTAAATATTTTGTCAGGATGCTCCCAATCCTGGTAAATGAGCCCTTCCAGTAAAGGATGGATCGGAAAGGAACAAACAGTCTGGGGAGCTTTTAGCGACCCCAACGAGGAGACAGAAGTGGATGATGGCTCCGCAAGTGGCATTTTAAATGCTGATCGGACCATATTAGTCAGGGACTGAACCCATAACCTTTCAGCATGTGATGCTGAGAACGGCTCTTCCACTGTTGATTCCTCTACAACCGAATCGACCTCATCCTGATCCCCTTCAGGTAGGTCGATCCCTGTATGGGACTGTTGCTCTGTTAACAGGCACTCTGAGGGAGGAGACGGAGATCGGGCGCTTTTCTCCTGTGACAGGGAAGCCGCGATCAATGCTGACAATCTCTCTTCCAGCCCTCCCAGAGCTGAGGAAAAAACCTCCTCTGTTACATACACAGGAGCAGGTGAACTGAGGACAGCCACAGTACCAGGTACTCCTGAGGGTGCTCTACGGTCACTAACCTCTGATTCTTCAGGGGAGACTGGTGCAGCCAAAGCATGCCCAAGATCCTCAGAGCCCGATGGAGACCCCCTATTCCTCCTGGAATTTCTAGTCCCGGAGTTTTTAGACGGCATATTCCTAAGCCACAAAGCTGAGGTATTCCAGCCGAAATACACCAGTTACTGACAATAGTCTAGCATAAATGCTGCTATAAGAAACAGTTGGTGTCTACTAATGTGCCTTTCTAGGGGATGCCTGTATCAACCGCTTGCTGTATGCCTTCTTTAAATGTTGCCAGCTCTGTCTCTGTACCTCATAGCCAGCTCACCACACAAAATTGTGGTTTTTAACATGCTGGGACGCCCGCACATGCGCAGAAGCGCTGCGGCGCGCACAGAGCGTCATCCCCCAGGCTCCGCCCCCTTTCCCGGCTCACCTCTATATATATAGAGGTGCGTGCACGCGCACGCGCGCAGCCACGTGCGCCTTCGGCGCTAATTTCGAAAATGGAAACCAGGGACAAGAGCCAGGGCCCCTTTGCCGCAGGCCGGGGGATGGACGAGCATTGCAACATGGCAGAGGAAGCAGTTTCCCATAAGAGAACTCACCATCTGCCTGGACTCGCTCTGATGAAAAGAAACTAGTCCACATGACAAGAAACGTTCCACAGCGGCCTCTAGTGGACAAACACAGGTACCGCAGTCTAATATATTAAATATATATAAAAAAAAAATTTTTCTTGACCACCATTAAAAATTATTAAATTTTTTTTTTTTAGTAGTTACAGGCATGCACAGAATTTTGCGGGAATACCATTAGGTAACAGACAGAAAGACAAATTAGGCTTGGGGGTCCCCCAATAGAACCAAGTTCCTGGGGGCCCCCACTTACCTGTTCCCCGCCGCAGGACTTTTTTTTGGTCCACAAAAGCCCAAACTTCACCTATCACGGCAGGCATTGTAATCAAACCTTCAGGGACCGGGTTCCCAAGGATTCCACTCCCCTGGACCTGTATAGCACCCTGCACAGAAAACATCTTGGTCGTGGGTATGACCAGAGCTCTGGATCCCAGGGTCCAGCTCTCCTAAGAGAAGCATTACAGGCAAAACCTTGCTCTTCTCTGCAAGGCCCGGGTACCGACCGTTTAGCTATGAAGCTTTTTTGGTCGGATCCGGAATAGCTTACTGAGGCCCAAAAGAACCTGTACGCAAGCTCAGTGAAAAACACATATTTCTTCTTGGCCAACACCTTAGACACTGGCAAAAAACTGAGGTGCTCCCGGATGGGAGGGGCTTATATAGGGGAGGGTACTTCCGGTTTTGGAAGTTGTCAGTGCCAGCACCTGACGGTATCTATATAACCCATTAGTAATGACTATGTCGCTCTGTGTCCCGTGATGTACGAGAAAGAAAGGGGAGATGAGTATAAAGGCACAATTCGGTAACAAACCTACAAATCAAAGTAATAGGCAATCAACCCATAGTAAAAAAATTATTAAATTCCTCTGGGGGTACGGTCTATCAACGATCAAGTACCAAAGATAATAATAAGGAGGGGTTAATCATTGCTGGGATAAGGTTAGTGGGCTGGTCAGACATCTACCCCAGATTTTGTTGAAGGTTTTGCTCCATTTCCGGATTTCAAAGGTGAGTTTATACAGCGGGATAACATCGTTAATGAGTTTCAACCAGAGGGACTTAAGCGAGGTCTGTGCACCCTTCCAGGACAGTAAAATAGCCTTCCTAACAAAAAAATAAAGTATACGGAGCAATCTCTTGGTACGAGGTGATAAGTGTAGCTCCCCAAAGACGCCAAGAAGGCAATTCTTGGGGTGAACAATGTTCGGGAGACCCAACACAGATGAAATAAAAGGCACCCACCTCCACCCAGAGCTCCCGAACCACCGGGCACGACCAGAAGCAGTGCATGAAGTCCGCCTCCTGGCCACAGCCGCGGAAGCAGGCAGCTGAGGGCTGGAGACCTAGCTTGTGTAACCTAGCCGGAGAAAAGTGTGTTTGATGAAAAATTTTAATCTGTATGATATGGTCATGGGAGAAAACACTGAGGGTTTAATACTACTTTAACCAGGGCTTGACAAATTTGCTTGGGATCTAGGAGCCAGCTAAAAAAGTTAGGAGCCAGGAACGCGCACCGTACCGCCGAGCTTGCGCGCAGAATCAAACGCATACATGAGTAGCGCCCGCATATGAAAGCAGTGTTAAAACCACACGTGAGGTATCGCCACGATTGGTAGATCGAGAGCAATAATTCTAGCCCTAGACCTCCTCTGTAACTCAAAACATGCAACCTGTAGAATTTTTTAAACGTCGCCTATGGAGATTTAAAGGGTAAAAGTTTGTCGCCATTCCACGAGCGGATGCAATTTTGAAGCGTGACATGTTGGGTATCAATTTACTCAGCGTAACATTATCTTTCACAATATAAGAAAAAAAAAATTGGGCTAACTTTACTGGGTTTTTTTTGTTTTTTTATTAAAAAATAAGACAAGTGTATTTTTTCCCAAAAAAGTGCGCTTGTAAGACCTCTGCGCAAATACGGTGTGACATAAAGTTTTGCAATGACCGCCATTTTATTCTCTAGGGTGTTAGAATAAAAAATATATATAATGTTTGGGGGTTGTAATTAGAGGGAAGGAGATGGGGCAGTGGAAACAGACAGGGGAAGCTCCATTGGCATTGCTGGTTGTATGTCATACCATCGGCCACCACAAGATGGCGCCTGATCACAGAAGGAAGCATAGGCCGACATACAGAGAAGCATAGGCCTGCAGTAGGCCGCAAAGCCGCGGCCTCAATTACCGGCGATTGCGCGGCGCGGGGGGGGGGGTTTCACGGAGACACAGGATACCCCAGCTGTGCTGCCCCAGGCGCCAGGTCACTAATTCTAGTCGCAATGGCGACCTGGCGCCCGGGGATTGTCGAGCCCTGACTTTAACAATATTTATTAAGGCCCCTTTCACACTTGTGCGACTTGTCCTGCAACTTGGGACAGCAAAGTCAATTCATACCCCATGATTTCCAATGAGTACCATTCATATCTGTGCGACTTCAAAGAAAAAATATCCCTTTGCCAGTGGTCTCACTGGAAGAAACAATAAGGACCAAAGCTCTTCACTCAACGACTACCCATCCTACTCACTACAAAGCTCACTTTCCCTTTAGCACAAAACTCCCACTCTGCTCACTCCACCCCCCCCCCCCCCCAGTACAGAGCTCCCCCTTCACCTCTCTCCACAGTACACAGAGCTCCCTTCTCCTGCCTCTCCCCCTAGTACACAGAGAATCCCCCCTCCTCCCACCACAGCGAGTACACAGAGCTTCCACCCCTCCCTCTCTTTGCAGTACACAGAGCTCCCTTCTCCCCCCAGTAGAGTCCTCTACCCCCTATAGAGAGCTCAGCTCCCCCCACCCCAGTATGCAGAGCTCCCGCAAGTACACAGAGCTCCCCCTCCAACGCACCCCCATCTATTTACCCAGTGCTTCAGTGTTCCCTGCTCCTCCTGCACCGAGGGGACACTGTCACTTGAGGCAAACTGACATCTCTAAACACAGAATCCTGCACAGGAAATTACTTCTGTGTTTACAAGCGAAAGCGGCCAGAGGGGAGCGGCTAGTGCTGGAGGTGGCAGTACAGAGTACCGTTTCACTCTGGACTAAAAAAAAAAGCCCTGCCGACAGGAGTGGCACTGCAGTCACTGCTGTCTGCTGCAGCTCCCAGTGTGCCATCCAGCCTGCGCATAGAGCCGGTGCCCATGGCACGTGTGCCTTTTGCCCACCCGTTGTCCCGGCTCTGGGCGGAAGTGCTAACCACTTAGCCATTGTGCTGCCCATTACATTAGAAAAACAAAGGTATTGTGGAAATGGGCAATATGCCCTATAAGAGGATTTCATTAGAGTTGAACTGGGCCTTTTAACCACTTAAGCCCCGGACCATTTGGTAGCTAGAGGACCAGAGGTGATTTCAGAATTTTGCACTGCGCTGCTTTAACTGTAAATTGTGCGGACATGCAATGTTGTACCCAAACGAAATTTGCGTCCTTTTCTTCCCACAAATAGAGCTTTATTTTAATGGTATTTGATTGCCTCTGCGATTTTTTTTTTTTGCGATATAAACGGAAAAAGACCGAAAATTTTGAAAAAAAAATGATATTTTCTACTTTTTGTTATAAGAAAAATCGAATAAACTCAATTTTAGTCATACATTTAGGCCAAAATGTATTCAGCCACATGTCTTTAGTAAAAAAAATGTCAATAAGCGTATATTTATTGGTTTGCGCAAAAGTTATAGCGTTTACAAACTAGGGTACATTTTCTGGAATTTACACAGCTTTAAATTTATGACTGCCTATCTCATTTCTTGAGGTGCTAAAATGGCAGGGCAGTACAAACCCCCCCCCAAATGACCCCATTTTGGAAAGTAGACACCCCAAGGAATTTGCTGAGAGGCATGTTGAGCCCATTGAATATTTTTTTTTTGTCCCAAGTGATTAAATAATGACAAAAAAAAAAAAAATTACAAAAAGTTGTCACTAAATTATATATTGCTCACACATGCCATGGTTATATGTGGAATTGCACCCCAAAATACATTCTGCTGCTTCTCCTGAGTACGGGGATACCACATGTGTGGGACTTTTTGGGAGCCTAGCCGCGTACGGGACCCCGGAAACCAAGCACCGGCTTCAGGATTTCTAAGGGCGTAAATTTTTGATTTCACTCCTCACTACCTATCACAGTTTTGAAGGCCATAAAATGCCAAAATAGCACAAAACCCCCCCAAATGACCCCATTTTGAAAAGTAAACACCCCAAGCTATTTACTGAGAGGCATGTTCAGTCCATGGAATATTTTATATTTTGCCACAAGTTGCGGGAATATGACAAACTTTTTTTTTTTTTTGCACAAAGTTGTCACTAAATTATATATTGCTCACACATGCCATGGGCATATGTGAAATTACACCCCAAAATACATTCTGCTGCTTCTCCTGAGTACGGGGATACCACATGTGTGGGACTTTTTGGGAGCCTAGCCGCGTACGGGACCCCAAAAACCAAGCACCGCCTTCAAGGTTTCTAAGGGCATACATTTTTGATTTCACTCCTCACTACCTATCACTACCTATCACAGTTTTGAAGGCCATAAAATGCTAAGATAGCCCAAAACCCCCACAAATGACCCCATTTTGGAAAGTAGACACCCCAAGCTATTTGCTGAGAGGCATGGTGAGTATTTTACAGCTCTCATTTGTTTTTGAAAATGAAGAAAGACATTTTTTTTTTTCTATTTTCAAAACTTTGTGACAAAAAGCGAGACCTGCAAAATACTCAACATACCTCTCAGCAAATAGCTTGGGGTGTCTACTTTCCAAAATGGGGTCATTTGGGGGGGTTTGTGCCATCTGGGCATTCCATGGCCTTCGAAACTGTGATAGGCAGAGAGGAGTGAAAACAAAAATTTACACCCATAGAAATCCTGAAGGCGGTGCTTGGTTTTTGGGGTCCTGTACGCGGCTAGGCTCCCAAAATGTCTCACACATGTGGTATCCCCGTACTCAGGAGAAGCAACAGAATGTATTTTGGGGTGTAATTCCACATATGCCCATGGCATGTTTGAGCAATATATCATTTAGTGACAACTTTTTGTACATTTTTTTTTTTTTCTTTTTGTCATTATTCAATCACTTGGGACAAAAAAAAAATATTCAATGGGCTCAACATGCCTCTCAGCAAATAGCTTGAGGTGTCTACTTTCCAAAATGGGGTCATTTGGGGGGGTTTTGAACTGTCCTGGCATTTTATGCACAACATTAGGAAGCTTATGTCACACATCATCCACTCTTCTAACCACTTGAAGACAAAGCCCTTTCTGACACTTTTTGTTTACATGAAAACATTTTTTTTTTTTGCAAGAAAATTATGTTGAACCCCCAAACATTATATATTTTTTTAAAGCAAAGGCCCTACAGATTAAAATAGTGGGTGTTGCATGTTTTTTTTCCACACAGTATTTGCGCAGCGATTTTTCAAACGCATTTTTTGGGGGGGAAACCCACTTTTTTTTTTTAATGCACTAAAAAACACTATATTGCCCAAATGTTTGATGAAATAAAAAAGATGATCTTAGGCTGAGTACATGGATACCAAACACGACATGCTTTAAAATTGCGCACAAACGCGCAGCGGCGACAAACTACATTCATTTTTAAAAGCATTTAAAAGCCTTTACAGGTTACCACGTTAGATTTACAGAGCAGGTCTACTGCTAAAATTACTGCCCTCGAGCTGACCTTCGCGGTGATACCTCACATGCATGATGCAATTGCTGTTTACATATGACGCTAGACCGACGCTTGCGGTCGCCTTTGCGCAAGAGCAGGGGGGGACAGCGGTGCTTTTTTTTTTTTTTTATTATTTATTTTGCTTTTTTTTTTTATTTTTAAACTGTTCCTTCCAAATTTTTTTTTTTGTTTTACCATTTTTATTGTTATCTCAGGGAATGTAAATATCCCCTATGATAGCAATAAGTAGTGACAGGTACTCTTTTTTTGAAAAAAATTGGGGGGTTAGACCCTAGATCTTTCCTCTGCCCTCAAAGCATCTGACCACACCAAGATCGGTGTGATAAAATGCTTTCCCAATTTCCCAATGGCGCTGTTTATATCCGGGGGGGGGGGGGGGGGACATTCCCTCCCACTGCTTGTAAAAGCAGCCTAGAGGCTAATTATCTGCTAGAATTGCTTTTACATGAAAGCCGGCCACTGGCTGAAAAGAATGATACCAAGATGATACCTAAACCCGCAGGCATCATTCTGGTATAAACATTCAAAGTCCAGCAACATACCAGTACGTTGCTGGTCCTTGTTGGACATGTATTGTAATCTTTTTTTTCATGCAGCCTGTTGGCTGAACGAAAAAAAGAGATTGATCGGTGGGTATGCCCACCATTAGAATACCTCCCTTCATCCACCCACTTCTAATGATGGGCATATATGCCGAAGCATGGGGGCATCCTCCCGCAAAAAAGTTATGCCGCGTACACACGGTCGGACTTTTCCACGGGCAAGCCTCCGTCGGAATTTCGACCATATATACGCGGCATTAGGAGCAAAATCGCTCCTCCGCCCCTGCTGCCCCCATGCTTCGGCATATATGCTCTTTTTTTTAACTGTGGTGGTGAAATCACCTCCTACAGCGTTGGAGTCACGGCTTTATGTATCGTGGGAGCAAACGCTGTTGCTGTCAAGATAAATAGATCCGCGCTGCAACTGAATGGCGTACCTGAAAACAAAAAATTACATACCTGAAAAGCAAGCATGATAAAACATTGCAGAATAGAATACAGTAAAAAAGAGCAGAACAATAGAGAGAAAATAGAGAGAGAGAACAATAAAACGACAACTATTTTTTTTTTTTTTTTCTTTTATATTTTTTTTGTGTTTTGTCTTTTACGTTTTATTTTTTTATTTTTTACACTTTTTTTTTGTAATGTTAACAACTGTAATGGTTCGGGTCTCTCAAAATGTAATGGCATCTTGGGAGACCCTGTGTAAGTGTGTCCTAGTCTGTGAAATGCTGTACCCTACGCTAAAACTTCACTTGAGTGGTAGCGATCAAAACATTCACCAAGGCAAAGACCAGGTTTGTCAGGACAGAGTGGACAAAAAACACGGGTGTCACGCCTAAATCCGCGCTTGCTACAGACACGACATCTTTTTTGGGGGGCTCGTTGGGTAGGGGTACTCGGGAGGAGATGCGTATAATGCCTCTCATGCAGCCGGCTTACTGCATTTGGTAGGGGATGGTGAGGTGCAGAACCGCCTGGATACAGGAGTTCTGTGACTATCTCATTCTGGAATTTTAGAAGAGATAACGTCCTGCCTGAAGCTCTGTATAGCACATGAGCGTTCAGCAAAGCCAATTGGAATAAGGATAGAGACACTTTTTTGTACCAGCGTCTCGCCTTACGGTCAATTAGATACGGCACCATCAACTGGTCGTTGAGGTCCACCCCTCCCATATTTTTGTTATATTCGTGGACACAGAGGGGTTTCTCCACAACACCAGTCGCCGTACGAATTTGGACTGTCGTGTCTGCATGAAGGGAGGTAAGAAGGAAAACATTCTTATTGTCCCTCCACTTCATAGCGAGCAAGTTATTACACTTCACGCAGGCTCTCTCCCCCAGCCTAAGACGGGCATCTACAAGCCGCTGGGGAAAGCCCCGGCGATTAGGTCGCACGGTGCCACATGCTCCAATCTGATGATCAAACAAGTGACTAAACAGTGGCACGCTCGTGTAATAATTGTCCACATACAAGTGGTACCCCTTTCCGAATAAGGGTGACACCAATTTCCACACTATCTTGCCAGCGCTCCCTATGTAATCCGGGCAGTTGACCGGCTCAACCTGACTATCTTTTCCCTCATAAACCATAAAGCTCCATACATAGCCTGTTGCCCTGTCACAGAACTTATAGAGCTTGACCCCGTATCTGGCACGCTTGCTGGGAAGGTACTGCTTGAAAGCCAAGCGGCCAGAAAATTTAATCAGGGACTCATCAACGCAGACAACTTGATCGGGAATAAACAAGGCTGCAAAACGTTTGTTGAAGTGGTTTATGAGGGGCCGAATTTTATAGAGCCGGTCGTACTCAGGGTCCCCACGTGGATGACAAAGTTCATTGTCGTTGAAGTGCATGAACCGCAAAATCTGCTTGTATCGTGTCCTGGGCATGGAGGCAGAGAACACGGGCATGTGGTCAATTGGGTGCGTGGACCAATAAGCACGCAATGACGGGAATTTATGTGTGCCCATGTTGAGGGAAAGGCCCAGAAAATAGGATTTTTATAACAGCTTACCTGTAAAATCCTTTTCTTGGAGTACATCACGGGACACAGAGCGACATAGTCATTACTAATGGGTTATATAGATACCGTCAGGTGCTGGCACTGGCAACTTCCAAAACCGGAAGTACCCTCCCCTATATAAGCCCCTCCCATCCGGGAGCACCTCAGTTTTGTAGCAAAGCAATAAGTGTCCCCAAAGAGGGGCGGGAGCTCTGTGTCCCGTGATGTACTCCAAGAAAAGGATTTTACAGGTAAGCTGTTATAAAAATCCTATTTTCTTTCTCGTACATCACGGGACACAGAGCGACATAGTCATTACTAATGGGATGTCCTAAAGCAATGCCAAATGAGGGGGGGGATACACCATATATAAGCTGAGCGCTATCAGACATGAGGATCTTTTGCGGCCTGCAACACACTGCGCCCAAAGGCGACATCCTCCTGACTTCTAACGTCCACCTGGTAGAACCTAGTAAACGTGTGAACTGAAGACCATGTTGCGGCCTTACAGATTTGAGCCAGGGAGGCCTGGTGATGCACTGCCCATGAAGTTCCAACTGCTCTCGTGGAGTGCGCTCTAACTTTGAACGGAGGCGGTCTCCTTCTCAAGCCATAAGCTTGCATAATGACCTGTCGAATCCACTTGGCTAAAGTAGATTTTGACGCTGCCTGACCCTTTCTGGGGCCTTCCGGCAGAATAAACAAAGTATCCGTTCTGCGAATCTGAGCAGTGGCTTTTAGATAAGCTTTAACTGCTCTTACTACATCCAAAGAATGCAATAACTTTTCCTCTACCGAAGTAGGTTTGGGGAAAAAAGAAGGAAGAACCACATCTTGGTTCAAATGAAACCTCGATACCACCTTAGGAAGAAAGGCTGGATGAGGACGTAACACTACTCTGTCCTTATGGATAACCAGATATGGCTCCTTACAGGACATAGCTGCTAATTCCGATACTCTTTTAGCCGAACAAATGGCTACTAGAAAAATCAATTTCCTGGTGAGAAGCACCAAGGAAATATGCTGTAATGGTTCAAATGGTTGTTTCTGTAGAACCGACAGAACCAAGTTTAGATCCCATGGACATATGGGAATATTAACCGGAGGACTAATACGCATCACTCCTTGTATAATGGCTTTGACTAGTGAATGCGAAGCCAAGGGCCTTTGAAAAAATATTGACAAGGCCGAAATCTGACCCTTGATAGTACTCAAGGCAAGCTTCCTATCTACAGCCCACTGTAGGAAGTCCAGAATCCTACCTATTACGTACTTATGTGGATGCCATTTCTTGGCCTCACACCACGCGATGTACGCCTTCCAGATTCTATAGTAGATCTGCCTGGATACCGGCTTCCTGGCATTGATCATGGTAGATACCACAGCATTAGAGAGCCCTCTCTTTTTTAGAATGTGGGCTTCAATAGCCAGGCCGTCAAACCTAGGGCTGGTAAGGAAGGGTGGTATATCGGTCCTTGCAAAAGCAGGTCCGGACGACGTGGGAGAGTCCAAGGACTCCCACTGAAATTTTACAATCTCCGCGTACCACGCTCTTCGGGGCCACGCTGGAGCCACCGGAATCACTGGTTTCTTTTCTACCCTGATTCTGCGGAGTAATCGAGGTAACCATTGTGGCGGTGTGAATGCATATATCAGCTTGAACTGATCCCAAGGGAACACTAGGGCATCCGAGCCGCAAGCTAGGGGATCCCTTGTCCGAGAGACAAACCTGTCCCCCTTTGCGTTGAATCTGGATGCTAGAAGATCTACATCCGATGTTCCCCACCGCTGACATATTGTCCAGAAAACCTCGGGGTGAAGGGACCCTTCCTCTGGGCCTAATTGCTGGCGACTTAGAAAGTCCGCCTTCCAATTCTCCACTCCTGGAATGAATACCGCAGATATGGCTGGGACATATTTTTCTGCCCATTTCAGGATGTAATTTACTTCCCTCTGGGCTGCACGACTCCTGGTGCCCCCCTGATGATTGAATTCTGACAGGGGACCCTTGGAGTTTGGATGTCCATGCTACTAGGGCATACCGGGCTGCTCGTATCTCTAAGAGATTGATGGGCAGGGCCTTTTCTGCATCCGACCATCTGCCCTGGAGAGACCATTGCTCCAGTACTGCTCCCCAGCCTATAAGGCTGGCATCTGTAGTGACCACCTTCCAAGAAATCGGACTGAAGGATTTCCCTTTTACCAGATTCTGGGGAACCAACCACCAACGGAGGCTCTTGCGAACGGAAGGGGACAAGGACATTGTAAGTCTAGGGCCTGAACTTTTTTGTTCCAGGCTGACAGTATGGCCCCTTGCAAATTCCTTGAATGGAATTGACCGTAGGGTACTGCTTCGAATGATGCCACCATCTTTCCCAGCAGCCTCATATACAGGCGTATGGACGGCTGTCTTTTTTGTACCCACTAAGTGGATCAAATCTTTCAAAGACAACACCTTTCCTCGAGGCAAGAATATTTTTCTCTGGCCTGAATCCAACCTTAGCCCCAAGTATTCCAGACTTTTGACTGGTTTTTAGGGGTGACTTGTCTCGGTTGATAATCCAACCGTGAGATTCCAGATACTTGATTGTCTTGTGAACGACCACGTCTAGTTTTTTCACTGAGTGGTCTATCAGCAACAAGTCATCTAGATATGCCATTATCATTACACCTTGTGTTCTTAGATTGGCCAATAAAGGGCCAGAATTTTTGTAAACACTCGTGGTGCTGTGGCCGAACCGAAGGGTAAGGCTCTGAACTGAAAATGGCACCCTTCTACTGCAAAGCGTAGACATTTTTGGTGGACTGGAAAGATGGGAATGCGCAAATAAGCATCTTTGATGTCGATCGCGGCTAACCAATCCTCCCCTTGTAGGGCAGTGGCCACCGATCGGATTGACTCCATTGGAAAGTCCTGATATACAGGAATTTGTATAGCCCTTTTAGAATTAATATGGGCCTCCCGTCCGCGTTTGCTTCGGGACTGTAAAGAGGTTTGAGTAAAACCCGAACCCTCATTCTTCCAGGGGAACCTCCATAATTACTCCTTGGAGCAATAGTTGTTCTAGTGCCAACAGGAGGGACTCTCTCTTCCGGGGATCCCTTGGCACGTTTGACCTCAAAAATGGGAAGGAGGAGAGTCTTTTAACTCCAAACTGTATCCCAAACATACTGCGGAGAGCACCTATCTGTCTTGATCGTGTCCCGCCAGGTCTCTTGTGAACAACTGGAGTCCTCCCCCTCACCCGACTGAGTGGGGGCTTCAATGAATTTAACTTTGGGGGAGGTTTTGTACCTCCCCTGACCCAGGGTTTCTCATTACCCTGCTATTGTCCCTGTTTTTTACCCACGGGAATTGACCGAGGAGGCCGTCGGAACTGTTACACAGCCGATGCCCCAGGGACTGGAGAAGCAGGCCTCTTAAAGAGGGACCTCTAACTCTGTTTTTAACCGGCAAGAGCGTATTTTTACCGCTGGAAATTTTCTGGATATATTTGTCCAGGTTTTCCCTGAATAAGCGTTCACCATGAAATGGGACGCTAACCAGCCATTCTTTACAGGGAGCTTCAGCAGACCAGTTTTTGAGCCATAGGAGCCTACGCATATGTACTATAGACAGCGTAAGGCGGGAGGCCTGATGGACTGAATCCTTTATGGCGTCAACCGCAAAGCCTAAGGCTCTAGGTAGATCAGCTAGGGCAAAGCCTGCTGATCTGTCAAGTCCCTCAAGACCTGTTTCAACTGATCCTTCACTGCTTAGCAGACCCCAATAGCTGCTACTGCTGGTTGTGTCACCAAGCTTGCTGTAGAAAGAAGCAGATTTTCATAAGGACTCCAATCTTTTATCTATTGGGTTCTTGAACATTTGGACATTATCCACTGGACATGTCAGTGATTTATACATACAAGAGATGGCTGCGTCCACTGTAGGGACCTTCCATTTTTTTTTTTTTTTTTTATGAACTTATCCTCCATGGGATAGACCACCGGAAATCTCTTGGGGGAATAAATATTTTCTCAGGACGTTCCCAATCCTGGTAAATGAGCCCTTTCAGTAAAGGGTGAAGTGGAAAAGAACAGACAGTCTGGGGGCTTCTAGCGACCCCAACGAGGATACAGTAGTGGTTGATGGTTCCGCAAGGTGCATTTTTAATGCTGATCGGACCATGTTAGTCAGAGACTGAACCCATAATCTTTCAGCTTGAGATGCTGAGAAAAGGTTCCCCCACTGTTGATTCCTCTATAACAGAATCAACCTCATCCTGATCCCCTTCAGGCAGGTCGATCCCTGTATGGGACTGTTGCTCTGCTAACAGGCACTCTGAAGGAGGAGACGGAGATCGGGCGTGCTTTCCCTGACAGGGAGGCAGCGATAAATGTTGACAATCTCTCTCTAATCCTCCCAGAGCTGAGGAAAAAACCTCCTCTGTTACATACACAGGAGCAGGTGAACTGAGGACAGCCACAGTACCAAGTACCCCTGCGGGGTCTCTACGGTCACTTACCTCTGAACTTCAGGGGAGACTGGTGCAGCAGAAGTATGCCCAAGATCCTCCGAGCCCGATGAGACCCCCTTCGCTTCCTGGAAGATTCAGTTCCGGAGCTTCTGGACGGCATATTCCTAAGCCTAAAGCTGAGGTATTCCAGCCGTAATACACCACTTTTACTGAGAATAGTCTAGCACAATTGCTGCTATATCACAGTTGGTGTCTACTAATGTGCCTTTCTAGGGGATGCCTGTATCAACCGCTTGCTGTATGCCCTTTTTTAAATGTTGCCAGCTCTGTCTCTGTACTTAGCTCACCACACAAAACTGTGGTTTTT
The DNA here is from genome assembly GCA_029206835.1 of Rana muscosa. Lineage (NCBI taxonomy): Eukaryota > Metazoa > Chordata > Amphibia > Anura > Ranidae > Rana > Rana muscosa. Next base: position 164,304,621 of record CM055121.1, on the reverse strand, counting down.
ACATGCTGGGACGCCCGCACATGCGCAGAAGCGCTGCGGCGCACACAGAGCGTCATCCCCCAGGCTCCGCCCCCTTTCCTGGCTCACCTCTATATATAGAGGCGCGTGCACGCGCACGGCCACGTGCGCCTTCGGCGCTAATTTTGAAAAATGGAGACTAGGGACAAGAGCCAGGGCCCCTCTTTGCCGCAGGCCGGGGGATGGACGAGCATTGCAACATGGCAGAGGAAGCAGTTTCCCATAAGAGAACTCACCATCTGCCTGGACTTGCTCTGCTGAGAAGAAACTAGTCCACATGACAAGAAAACATTCCACAGCGGCCTCTAGTGGACAAACACAGGTACCGCAATCTAATATCTTAAATATATATAAAAAAATATATATTTTTTTTTTTTTTTCTTGACCACCATTAAAAATTATTACATTTTTTTAGTAGTTACAGGCATGCACAGAATTTTGCGGGAATACCATTAGGTAACAGACAGAAAGACAAATTAGGCTTGGGGGTCCCCCAATAGAACCAAGTTCCTGGGGGCCCCCACTTACCTGTTCCCCGCCGCAGGACTTTGTTTGGTCCACAAAAGCCCAAACTTCACCTATCACGGCAGGCATTGTAATCAAACCTTCAGGGACCGGGTTCCCAAGGATTCCACTCCCCTGGACCTGTATAGCACCCTGCACAGAAAACATCTTGGTCGTCGGTATGACCAGAGCTCTGGATCCCAGGGTCCAGCTCTCCTAAGAGAAGCATTACAGGCAAAACCTTGCTCTTCTCTGCAAGGCCCGGGTACCGACCGTTTAGCTATGAAGCTTTTTTGGTCGGATCCGGAATAGCTTGCTGAGGCCCAAAAGAACCTGTACGCAAGCTCAGTGAAAAACACATGTTTCTTCTTGGCCAACACCTTAGACACTGGCAAAAAACTGAGGTGCTCCCGGATGGGAGGGGCTTATATAGGGGAGGGTACTTCCGGTTTTGGAAGTTGCCAGTGCCAGCACCTGACGGTATCTATATAACCCATTAGTAATGACTGTCGCTCTGTGTCCCGTGATGTACGAGAAAGAAAGGTCTTAAATTCGGAAACCGTAATTGGTTTCCAATCTTTGGCAATTTTAGGCAACTGGGGGTTAGCGGCGATGAATTGACCAGCATACAAATTACTCTGGTCCACAATAGATCTATAGAGATCTTCTGTGAAAAACAGCGAATAATAATCGATTGGCATAAAATCAGCTGTTTCCACCTGAATACCGGGTTGGGCAGTGAATGGGGGAAGTACGGGTTCTGCAGAAGTGGTGGGGACCCAATCAGGATAGGCGAATTCTGCAGGAAGGGCACTATGGGCACGACGGGCCTGCCTTTGTCTTCTTGGTGGCAGCGGGACACTACTTGTGCTTGCCACCTCGCCAGCTTGAACTGCACTTATGGGACTCGCCACGTCACCACGTGATACTGCAGTGCTGGATGTACGCCCAGGCTGTACTAGGCCGCTGGTGCTTGCCAATTCACCAGAAGGAATAGCGGCGCTAGTACTACTCTGCTCCATGATACGAGAGCCCTGCGGTTCTTGCTCCTCAACAACCTCAGAAGATCGGGATCGGGTACGCCTGACCTTAGCAGGGACCTCAACTTCGTCGTCAGAGCTATCTGACGTGGGGCCGCTGATGTCACTGTCTTATACGGGAAGATATTCTGAGCCTGAATCTGACAGATACGTGACCTCCTCTTCACTATCTGTCATGCTCAGAATCTCGTAGGCCTCTTTACTAGTGTACCTTCGTCTTGCCATTTTGGACTCTAAATTTAGGGGTACACTAGTAAGATTCACAGGTAAAAAAAGCACCTGACTGTCACCAAATGTATCAAACGCTACCAAAAAAACTGTTAGCGATCGCAGGGATCAGGACTGTCTCTGCAAACGCTGCAGTTATGTGTGTTGTGTTTGGTAAGTGACAGTGATCGATCGATACTGCACTTGGGTGGGCTGGGCGGAGGGGCTAAACGCAGGTACTAGCAGGTATCTGGGCTGATCCCGCTAACACTGCGTTTTTGGGAACCCTAAACCGCTGGGGACGCTAGTATAGATCTGATCAGATACTATACCACTAAGGGAGGTGTATGCTTTGCGCGTGGGTGTTAGCGTTACTGGCACTAACCTAAAGCTGCCTGGGGCGACGCAGACCCTCTCTGGCGCTAAAACCTAATTGATATCACCCGCCGGGCGATCAGGGGGTTAAACCTTTATTGGGTTATATACGGCGGGTGCCCTGATGCTATAAAAAGCAAACTAACCAACCAGCGTCACCTGTAACCTTTATATGGTGATCACTGGTGAAAGGGTTAACTAGGGGCAATCAGGGGGTTAAAACCTTTATTAGGTTAAATATGGGGGTACCCGACGCTATATAAAAACCTGACGGGTTACCTAAATAACTAAATAACTAACTGGGTAACCAGTGTCACCAGTGACGCTTATACGGTGATCACTGGTGAAAGGGTTAACTCTAGGGGCAATCAGGGGGTTAAAATAATATATGGGGGTACCTGACGCTAATAAAAACCTGCGGCGAACCTAAAAATAATTAACTGGCTATCTAGGACACCAGCGACAAGAAAAAAGCGATCGGAAAAACGATCTCTTAGTGACGCTAGCGTTAGGGGCTGAAAGGGTTACCTGGGGGGCGATCAAGGGGTTAAACCTTTATTAGAGGGGGTTAGGGGGCTACCTTGGACCTAAAGGGGCCTAATCCTAACTGCCCTGCAACTTTTTACAGTCACAAATGACACCGATTGCAGTGATCAGTAAAAAAAATGATCACTGCAAACGGTGCACTGTGACTGGGGGTGACTGGGGGGTGATTTGTGTGCCTACGTGTACTGGTGTCAGTGGGCTGTTGGTGCACTTACTGTGAGATGTCTTCACTCCTCGCGCCGGATCGAAAAGACCGACACGAGGGGAGATGACATCACTTCCTCTGCCTGTGTTTACATTACACAGGCAGGGGAAGCTCTCTCATTCGCCGGGAGCGATCGAGAGGGGGTGGCCGGAATCGAACGACCGTCCCCTCATGCCGGATCGCTCCCGAACACTTAACCACCGCTCACTGTACAGAAGGGGGGTCCGATCGGATCCCCCAACTATACAAAGGCGATCATGTACATATACGTGATTCTGCCTGTCGTGCCATTCTGCCGACGTATAATTACAGTGGGCGGTCGTTAAGTGGTTAAACAAGACATTTAGATGTAAACAAAAACAGTGAAAAAAAGAGTGAGGGTTGTAAAAATAATACTTATGACCATGTATCAGAGATTTGGCTTTATAGATCAAAAAACTATACTTGGTAGCCAATGAAATAAGACTGATACCACTCTCAGCACTCAGACTGTTGAAAGTAATTTTAGATATAATACTAACCTTAAAGAGGGTCACATTGATTTCCACATTCTCAGGAACAGGCCACACAACTACCCCTCGGTATGGGTTCTTTATTCCAGGCTGCCAGCTGTGTGCCTGTAAAATAAGAGGAAACATATTTAAAGACACTTATCTGCATTTACAATAAGTCTTAATAAATGTTTTAGGAAGATGTAAATATAATAATGATAATAAATGTCATATTCAAGCATTACATACTTATATAATATTTTAGGAGCATCAACAATAGTTTGTGGGTCTTCGTCAACAAGGAAGTGCAAAAATACTAATGACCTGCAAAGTGTAAAAAAATAAAAGTTCTGTCTTTAGTGTGTTACCAAACCTTAATACAGACCTGGAGAAACCTCAGAGATCTAGTAGCCAGCTGAAAAAAAGTTAGCAGCCAGCAAACTACAGCCGGGTGCCCTGGCAATCGGCATTTACCAATCTTATTTTATATATTTACAAGAAATTACCGTATATACTCGAGTATAAGCCGACCCGAATATAAGCCGAGGCACCTAATTTTACCACAAAAACTGGGAAAACGTATTGACTCGAGTATAAGCCTAGGGTATCCATCTGCATGCCTCACTGTGTCCATGCCTCACCGTGTCCATGCCCCACTGTGCCTCACTTTTCCTCACTGTGTCCATGCCTCACTGTGCCCATGACTAGATTGACGTTTAACGTGGGAGTCTGTGGAAAGGGTGCCTGGCTTTGAAAAATCGGTGCTCCCCGGCCGTAGGTCCCCTAGACAACAAACTTTGAACACTTGTAGATGAAGAGTAGGGCTACATGTGTGCCAAGTTCCGGGTCCAGGGGACCTACGAACGGCCGGTACCAGGTCCCCAAATTCACCGGAGAAATTACTGTTTAACATGGGAGTCTATAGAAGGGGTGCCCGGCTTTGAAAAAACGGTGCTCCCCGGCAGTAGGCGTGGTGCTACATGTGTGCCAAGTTTTGGATCCAGGGGACCTACGGCCGGCCGGTACTGCGTCCCCAAAGTCTGGGAGATCAGGTGCAAAAAGGTGACTCGAGTATTAGCCGAGGGGGGCATTTTCAGCACAGGTGGACCAATTGGGTCCAGCTCTCTTTCACACAGGTGGACCAATTGGGTCTGTCTGCCAGTTTTTCTTAGGTGGGCCTGCTCGGACCATTTATTGCCTTTTATGGAGCGGCAGATATAAATGGACAAGTGTCCATTTACACCAGCCAACATCCGATCCAATCCCATCACTTAAAGCTGTAGATCCCCCATCCGTGTGGCGGATTGGATCGGAAGACAGTTGAATGTAAATGGACAGGTGGTCCGTTTACATCCAACCGCCCACAGAGGAAAGCGGGTTGTGCCTTTTGTATGTCTTTTTTATTTCAGTTCTTTTTCTTTATTAGCTTTTATTCTTTGCTGTAATAACCGGATATTGTATATGAAGGGACACGTGTGTGTCTATTGATTTGATATGTGTATTTTTTTAAACAAATTTTCTATTCTATTTTTCCATACATAGTATTCATTTTTCAATAATTTTACAATAATTAAAAGAAAAGAAAAAAAAAACAGTCAAAACACAGAATGGCAAAGAGCCTCTATGTTTATGTAGACTTATTTCATTTTTTTTTATTATTACTTTTGAAATACAGTAGTAGTATTATATAGAACTACCCAACAGAATGGCAAAAGGTCTTTAATCCTAATGTAAATGTATTTTCCCTTTAATTGCAAAGTTACTGTGCATAACAGTAATAAATAGAACTAACCAACAGGTTGGCAGAAGGCCATTATTCTGTTTCATGTAAACATATTTCAACTTTAATTGAAAATTATTGTGCAAAATAGTATGTAAACTAACTCTAAAATATTTCCACACCGCAGGTCTGCCTTTGCTGGTAGTGCAGTGACATGATCGGATTAACAGCTTGTGGGAGTGAAATATGAGAGGGAGTAAAAAAAAGGAATAATACATTTTACACTAAACCCCAGTTATAAAATAAAATAAGGGGGAATGTGACGAACTATAAAAAAATTTTTACTTTTATATTTACTCATAAATTATCTCCACCTCCAGCGCTCACCTCGGCAGTCCTTTTACCTGATTGGGGAAGGATCTGGTGGGCGGAGGTGTCACGCAAAAATAGACGGGCTATTGAGGATGGGCACTGGAGCAGAGTAATGGCTACGGAGACAGAGCGGTGTCTACGGAGGCTGCGTATTACGTCATGGCACTGCCCAGCATACGCATGAGGTAAGCTAATATTTTTGTCCAATATCGTCAGCTTTTTTTTTTCTATCGGCAAAACACAGATGACCCCATTTTCAGCCGCCAAATGGAAAGAATCTGAGAATCTATTCTCTTTGCGCAAGGGACAAGGCTGAAATGCAATATTGGATGCATGTGATCTTAAGGCCTTCAGACAGGACTGCATTAAAAACAGACATGATTCTGTGTTGGACATCACTGCATAGGCTCGGGAATACTTCCAAAAATCACTGTCTGAACACCGTTCACTGTGCCTTCCAAAAATGCAAAGTAAAGCTTGATCATGCAAAGAAGCCATATCTGAACACAATCCACAAACACTGCTTCCCTTCTCTGTGCCAAAGCTCATATAAAATGGTCTGTTGCAAAATGGAAAACTTCTGTGGTTAGAAGAATTAAAATTTGACATTCTTTTTGGCAACAATGGGTGCCGCATCCTCTGAAGGAGAGGGACCTTCCGGCTTGTTATCAGCACCGTTCAAAAGCCTGCATCTCTGATGATATGAGGGTGCATTAGTGGGTATGGAATGGGCAGCTTGCACATCTGGAAAAGCACCATCAATGCTGAAAGATATTTTCAGGTTTTTAGAACAGCATATATGCTCCCATCCAGACTATGTTTTTCAGGGAAGGCCTTGCATATTTCAACAGGATAATGCTAAACCGTATACTGCATCTATGAAAACAGCAAAGAGCCTGGGTGCTTAACTGGCCTACCTGCAGTCCAGACCTTTTACCAATTGAAAATATTTGGTGCATCTTGAAATGAAAAATATGACACAAGAAGACCCAAGACTGTTGAGCAGGTAGAATCTTATATCAGGCAAGAATGGGACAACATTCCTCTTCCAAAGCTCCAGCAACTGATCTCAGTTCCCAGATGTGCACAGAGCATTGTTAAAAGCAGAGGGAATGCTAGACTGTGTTAACCACTTCAGCCCCGGACCATTTTGGCTGGTTATAGACCAGGCCCCTTTTTGCGATTCGGCACTGCTTCGCTTTAACTGACAATTGCGCGGTCGTGCGACGTGGCTCCCAAACAAAATTGACGTCCTTTTTTTCCCACAAATAGAGCTTTCTTTTGGTGGTATTTGATCACCTCTGCGGTTTTCATTTTTTGCGCTATAAACAAAAATAGAGTGTAAATTTTCGATACGTATCTAAAAAAGCATTTTTTTTCCCCTCAGTTTAGGCCGATATGTATTCTACATATTTTTGGTAAAAAAAAAAAATCACAATAAGCGTTTATTGATTGGTTTGCGCAAAAGTTATAGTATCTACAAAATAGGGGGTAGTTTTATGGCATTTTTTATTATTTTTTTTTTTTTTACTAGTAATGGCGGCGATCAGCGATTTTTATTGGGACTGCGACATGGCGGACACATCGGACACTTTTGACACATTTTTGGGACCAGTCATTTTTACAGCGATCAGTGCTATAAAAATGCACTGATTACTGTGAAAATGACACTTGCAGTGAAGGGTTTAACCTCTAGGTGGCGCTGCAGGGGTTAAGTGTGACCTAATGAGTGATTCTTACTGTAGGGGGTGTGGCTTGGCATGCAACGTCACTGATCGCCGTTCACCATGACAGGGAACAGACGATCACTGACATGCCACTAGGATAGGAAGAACGGGAAAAGGTTTGTTTACACTTACCTATCCCCGTTCTTCAGCTCTGTGACCCGATTACGGGACACCGGCGGCGATCGGGTCCGCGGGTCCCGCGGGCGCGGTCATGGAGCTTCGGACCGGGTCGCGTGCGCGCGACCCACGGACAGGTTCTTAAAGGGGGCGTACCTGTACGCCCTTGTGCCTGTCCGTGCCATTCTGTCTACGTACATCGTCGTGTGGCGGTCTTTAAGTGGTTAAACATGGCCATGTTCCAACTTTTTTGAGCTATGAATTAAAAAAATTCCCAATTTTATTCTTAAAATGGTACATTTTCTCTGTTTAAACATTTGATATGGTTTCTATTGTGAATAAAATATGGGAGTCTCAAGTTTGCTAAAGGTCACCCGGATGATTAACACCTCTTCTAGGACAATGTTCTGTGTACAGACGAGACAAAGCTGAACGCCCTGGCATAAATGTACGTCTTTATGTTTGAAGAAAAAAATATAACAAAAACTGGATGATATAAGAAGACAATGACCAGAAACACAGAAGGCGGCCAAGAAAAAAACTGAAAATGTATATTTTAGAACGACCGGGTTATCAAAGTGGTTGTAAAGGCTAAAGCTTATTTACCTTAAAGTATAACTAAAGGCAAAACTTTTTTTTGTTTTGGATAGAGTGTAAGGGGATTAGAATGCTTGTTAGTTCCAATGGCTTTCTGTGGCCCCCATTAAGGAGATTCAACCTCTCTACTTGTCCTGGTTACTATTAATTTGCAGGGATTTCCTGTCACTTCCTGTTTGGCTATGGGACAGGAAATTAAGGGAAATCTCCGAAATGGCACAAAAATCATACACAAAATTTCTGACTGGGGTTATATCCCCCCTTTACTCTATCCAAAATGAAAAAAAAGTTTTGCATATAGTTCTACTTTAATGCATTCTCTGCATTAAGGTAAAAAACCTCAGGTCCACCCCCCCTAAATTCTTACCTAGGCCCAATCTCAGCCCAGTGCTGTGCCCAAGAGCAAATGAGCTTGCTGGGGGGGGGCGTACTCAAAGACAGGGAGGAGCCAGGAGTGCCAGTGGGGGACCCCAGACGAGGAGGATTCCCTCTCTTCGGAGACTATTCCAACATAACAACCCCAAACACGCCTCCAAGACGACCACTGCCTTGCTAAAGAAGCTGAGGGCAAAGGTGATGGACTGGCCGAACATGTCTCCAGACCTAAACCCTATTGAGCATCCTCAAACGGAAGGTGGAGGAGCACAAGGTCTCCAACATCCACCAGCTCAGTGATGTCATCATGGAGGAGTGGAAGATGACTCCAGTGGCAACCTGTGAAGCTCTGGTGAACTCCATGCCCAAGAGGGTTAAGGCAGTGCTGGAAAATAATGGTGGCCACACAAAATATTTACACTTTGGGCCCAATTTGGACATTTTACCTAGGGGTGTACTCACTTTTGTTGCAAGCGGTTTAGACATGAATTGTGTGTTGAATAATCTTGAGGGGACAGCAAATTTACACTGTTATACAAGCTGTACACTCACTACTTTACATTGTAGGAAAGTGTAATTTCTTCAGTGTTGTCACATGGAAAGATATAATAAAATATTTACAAAAATGTGAGGGGTGTACTCACTTTTGTGAGATGTTGTATTTTGCATATTTGCACTCGATTATATATTTTGTCATATACTTGCACTTTATGTACGAATTTGCAAGGCATAGATTTGCACTTTATTTCAGCATATTTTGCACATCAAATTATCAATGGTGTCACATTTTTAGTTTATGTGAACACACAGAATTTTGTATTTGTTTGTGGCTGGAGGAAAAAATTTGAGCTATTGTGGTCTGTGTTCCCATTGTCTGAAACACAATATTGTGGCCCCATTCCCCAAATTTGTCCTTGGCACTGGTTACTTTTTTCTTTACATAAGCTACCAGTACTCAGCCAATGTGCACTCGCCACTCAGATGCCAGTCACTAGCACGTGTTCACTTTCAGTAGCCAGTTCCTATTATATGTGAAACTACCCTTCCGTACTCAGTGCGTGTGTGTGTGTGTGTGTGTTAACCCCTCAGCACCCAGTCTCCAGCACAATTTGGATAATTCCTTACACTTTTCAGTGCACCCCACCAAATATTAGTCTAATCTCCATTGACTCTGGTTCCAGTGGTAATCTCAGCTCCACTGTCCCATTTCCTCCGCAGACATTCTCTGGCAATAAAGGTTTGGCCCATCTACTACATCCCTAGCCAAGCTTCCCATGTTCCAGAATAATTTGCTTCAACATTAGCCAGCCATTTCCTGGACACCAAGTTTAACCACCATTCCTACTCTGTAATCTTTCCTGTGTGAAAAGCTTGGCTCTCATGCTGCCACTTTATAATTACGGTAGTCAGTTTTGTGAATGGGTTCTGAAATGTTTTATGCAGAGTATTTCTCTACACCTTGTTGTAATATGTTGGCCGATTTATGTGAGATATTATATATATATATACATATATACATTGTGAGGGGGTTAGCTCGGCAGCGGGTGTGTGTGACCCCCGGGATGGGCTCCCCACACAAAACAGGCCCAGCAAACGGAGGTTGTGGTTTTCAAAATCAAAAAAGGTGCGGTTTATTTTCTATTTACAGTGACAAAACACAGCAAAGCAAAAGAAACATAACCAAAATAAATCCTGGTCAAGTTGACCTCTGACTAAACATACAGGTTTCCTAACTAACAACTGGGATCAGCCTAGTGCTGTCCTAGTCCCTAAGTCCCTGGTTTAGTAAAAGTCCAAACAAATAGCCACACAGGCTTTGCCTCACCGCACAGGGGTTCACTCTCCCTAGACAGTCCACACAGGTCTGGTTCCAGGCATGAGCTAACATCTAATGAAGCTGGGAGTTCTTATAGAGGCCTAAATGAGCTGACAAGCTTCAGCTGGCCTCATCAACTCCCTGTCTGTACGACGCCCAGCCCTCTCCCTAGAGGTATGAGTCATCCATGAGCCCACTAGCCTTATACAACTCTCCACCTAGTTGTATAAGTCGGCGTAAAGCCTGAATCTGGGCGAAATATATCTACCCCCCTGGATGCAACCAGGTGACTTTACCTTCCTGCTGTCACATACCCCCCCCTCTTGTTTTAACCTCGGGGTTGGAACACCAGCAATCAGGCATTCATGTACTCGAGACAAAGCATCCACATTCCCCATTTGAACGCCAGGGCGATGCTTTACTGTGAAGTTGAATTCCTGGAGGGCCAGGAACCACCTATTCACTCTTCTATTTGTTTCCTTGTTTTGAGCCATCCACTTTAACGGAGCGTGATCCGTAACCATGTCAAAGTGCCTACCTAGCAGGTAGTACCGAAGGGAATCTAGAGCCCACTTCACCGCTAAACACTCCTTTTCAACCGTGGCGTAATTTACCTCATGGGACTTCAACTTCCTGCTGAGGTAAATGACTGGGTGCTCTTCCCCGTTCCAGACCTGGGACAATACTGCTCCTAACCCCACATCTGACGCATCACTTTGTACGACAAAGTCTTTAGAGAAGTCGGGTGAGTACAACACTGGCTGGCTACATAAGGCTTGTTTCAAGAACTGGAATGCTGCCTCAGCCTCGGGGGTCCATTTAATCATGACCGACCCTTTCCCCTTCGTCAGGTTGGTTAGGGGCACAGCCTTAGAAGCAAAGTGGGGAATGAATCGCCGATAATACCCAGCGATTCCCAGAAAGGCTCGTACCTGCTTCTTGCTGTTGGGACGTGGCCAACTCTGGATGGCCTCGACTTTGTTGAGTTGGGGTTTTATTACTCCCCTCCCAATGGTGTACCCAAGATATTTGGCCTCCTCCTGCCCAATGGTACACTTCTTGGGGTTAGCCGTAAACCCCGCTTCCCGAACAGAGTCCAGGACTGCTTGCACTTTTGGCAGATGTGAGGCCCAATCTGTGCTATGGACAATTACGTCATCCAGGTAAGCCGCAGCATACTTCCGATGGGGCCTCAGCATCTGGTCCATTTTCCGCTGGAATGTGGCCGGCGCATTCTGTAACCCGAACGGCATTCTTTTATATTGGAACGCCCCGTCTGGGGTTACAAATGCGGTTTTCTCTTTGGCCGACTTGGCCAGGGGGATTTGCCAATACCCTTTTGTGAGGTCAAGAGTCGTCATGTATCGGGCTGTTCCCAGCCGGTCGATCAACTCATCTATACGTGGCATGGGGTAGGTGTCAAATTTTGTAACTTTGTTCAACTGACGAAAATCGTTACAAAATCGCCAGCTCCCATCCGGTTTAGGCACCAACACGATGGGACTAGACCAATCACTTTGGGACTCCTCTATCACCCCTAAGTTCAGCATTTTCTGTACTTCCTCCCGTATTGCCTCCCGTCGAGCCTCTGGGATCCGATAGGGTTTTAACTTCACCCTTTCACCGGGCGGGGTAATGATGTCATGCTCTACCCCAGATGTTTGTCCCGGCAGCTCAGAGAATACCTCCTTGTTGCGAAGCACAAACTCCTTAACCTCCTGTTGTTGGGGTTGTGACAAGGTGGCTGCTATTCCAACCTCAGGAATCACGCAACCAGTTTGAGCTGGTGACCAAGTGTCTGCGACTAGGGACTCTCTATCCCTCCAGGCTTTCAACAGATTAACGTGATATATCTGTTCGGGCTTTCGCCTTCCTGGTTGTCTGACCTTGTAATTCACTTCGCTCACTTTTTCCATTATCTCGTAGGGGCCTTGCCATTTGGCAAGGAATTTACTTTCAACCGTAGGGACAAGTACCAATATCCTATCCCCCGGGGAAAAGGTACGGGTCTTGGCTCCACGGTTGTACACTCTCTGCTGTGCCAACTGCGCTTGGGCCAAATGTTCCTTCACGATGGGCATTACCTGTGCAATTCGATCTTGCATCAGGGCGACATGCTCAATCACACTCCTGTGGGGAGAACTCTCACTTTCCCAAGTTTCCTTGGCAATATCCAACAGCCCTCTTGGGTGTCTCCCATACAGTAACTCAAAGGGGGAGAATCCCGTAGAGGATTGGGGCACCTCCCTAATAGCAAACATCAAATAAGGAAGTAAACAGTCCCAATCCTTTCCATCTCTATCCACCACTTTCTTCAACATTTGTTTTAGGGTTTTGTTGAATCTTTCAACCAGCCCATCGGTTTGGGGGTGATACACAGACGTACGCAATTGCGTCACTTTGAACAATTTACACAGCTCTTTCATAACCCGGGACATAAAGGGTGTACCTTGGTCCGTAAGCAGTTCTTTACAAATACCCACCCGGCTAAAAACAAGAGATAGCTCTTTGGCTATGGTTTTGGCCGAGGTATTTCGGAGAGGGATCGCTTCTGGATAACGGGTGGCATAGTCCATTATAACTAATATGTACTGGTGCCCCCTAGCGGACTTGATTATAGGACCTACCAAATCCATGGCGATCCTCTCAAACGGGACCTCAATGATGGGTAGAGGGACCAGCGGGCTACGGAAATGTGGCATCGGGGCCAACCTCTGACACACAGGGCAGGAGGAACAATAATTTTCTACGTCCTTCATCACCCCCGGCCAATAGAATCTCTGTAATACCCTCTCTCGGGTTTTCTCTGTCCCCAGATGACCTCCAAGAATGTGCCCATGGGCCAACTCCAACACCAACTTCCTGTAAGGTTTGGGCACCACAAGCTGCTCAACGGTTTCTTCTGCCCTTTTTGCCACCCGATACAGTAGGTCCTTCTCTACGCTGAAGTATGGGTAAGTGCAGGTATTATCTGGGTTCACTAACTCGCCATCTATTTTCACTACGTTTTCCCGTGCCTTTATTAGGGCGGGGTCTTTCAACTGTTCTGTGGCAAAGTTTTCCCTGTGAACCTCAAGATCAGAAAACTCCACAGACGGTAGGTTTTCGTCTGAGGAGGTGGGCTCCTCTCCAGTTTCTTGAGTCTCCCCTGCCAATACTGATAAGGGAAATTCCGGAGAGTCCTCACCACTCTCAGGGGAGTTCTGGCTATCACATTCCTGGTACATAGGGGCACCAGTGAGGGGCTCAGGATCATCCCACAGTTCCCAGAACTTCGGAAAATCCCTTCCCACAATGGCGTCATGCGGTAACTGAGATACTAAGCCCACTGGATGAGAGAGGGTACCTTTGGGGGTCTCGAAACACACTGTAGTTACTGGATACTCTCGGGTGTCCCCATGCACACAAATAACAGCTACCTTGCTATTCCCAGAGACCTCTGTTTTAACTAACTCAGCCTTTATCAGGGTCACAAGGCTACCTGAATCCAGCAATACCACAACATTTCTACCATTAACACACATTTTGCATAAATGTTTCTCAGTTCCTCGAATGGCAGTGCATGCGACTGTCGCACACAGCGACTGACGTCTGCCCGTCAGAAAGTCACACTGCATGGGTTCCTCCACAACCGGGCAATTGGCTGCAATATGTCCCGCTTGCCGGCAGCGGTAGCAAACGATCCTTCTTGCCGCCTCTTGAGCCGCTGATTTCCCAGGCTGTTCTCGCCAAACTTGGGGTAGAGCTCCCACCCTCTCACTCTCTCCACCCTCACCCCTTGGAATCCTCTTATCCGCCCCTGGGGATGGTCTGGTCTTAGGGTGGAAAGTCCGAGTGTCTCTGGAAGAGGCCGTCAGGTTCTCTGTAGCCAAGTATTTCTCCACACGATCCACAAGACCATCGGCCGTCTCTGGGTCTCCATGGCTTACCCACTTTTGGATGGCAGTAGGAAGAGCTCTCAAAAACCGATCCATTACAACACGTTCCACAATCTTTGGTGCGGACAAAGTCTCTGGCTGTAGCCACTTTCTGCTCAGGTGAATGAGATCATACATTTGAGACCTGGGGGGTTTTCCAAGCTGGAAAGTCCAGTTATGCACACGCTGAGCCCGGACAGCCTGGGTGACACCCAGCCTTGCCAATATTTCAGCTTTTAGCATCACATAGTCTTTTGCTTGGTTAGGCTCTAGGTCATAGTAAGCTTTCTGCGATTCACCAGTTAACAGAGGAGCCACCAGTCCAGCCCACTGCTCCTCAGGCCACTTTTCTCTTTCAGCGGTCCTTTCAAATGTGGTCAAAAATACCTCTGGATCATCCTCTCCAGTCATTTTTGTCAATAAACGACTCACCCCAAAGGACGCGGTATTAGTGGGACGGCTTTCCTCACTGGTCTGCGGACGTTGCTGCATTACTGCTTCCATCTATTGTTGTAGTCTCTGCTCTTGCTTCTGCAACAGGTCTATGAAGCGGGCCTCAGATTGCTGCTGGGCTCGTTGCTGAGCCTCCAGACTCTGTTGCAAAGTTGCGTTTGTCTGCTGCTGGGCTGCAAGGCTCCTTTGCAAACCTGCATTTGTCTGCTGTTGATTGGCATTTGCTAGAGCCAGCTGCTTCAGTATCTCCTCCATGCTGGCTTAAAAAAAACTGCCACTGGTTCTCCACCAACTGTGAGGGGGTTAGCTCGGCAGCGGGTGTGTGTGACCCCCGGGATGGGCTCCCCACACAAAACAGGCCCAGCAAACGGAGGTTGCGGTTTTCAAAATCAAAAAAGGTGCGGTTTATTTTCTATTTACAGTGACAAAACACAGCAAAGCAAAAGAAACATAACCAAAATAAATCCTGGTCAAGTTGACCTCTGACTAAACATACAGGTTTCCTAACTAACAACTGGGATCAGCCTAGTGCTGTCCTAGTCCCTAAGTCCCTGGTTTAGTAAAAGTCCAAACAAATAGCCACACAGGCTTTGCCTCACCGCACAGGGGTTCACTCTCCCTAGACAGTCCACACAGGTCTGGTTCCAGGCATGAGCTAACATCTAATGAAGCTGGGAGTTCTTATAGAGGCCTAAATGAGCTGACAAGCTTCAGCTGGCCTCATCAACTCCCTGTCTGTACGACGCCCAGCCCTCTCCCTAGAGGTATGAGTCATCCATGAGCCCACTAGCCTTATACAACTCTCCACCTAGTTGTATAAGTCGGCGTAAAGCCTGAATCTGGGCGAAATATATCTACCCCCCTGGATGCAACCAGGTGACTTTACCTTCCTGCTGTCACAACATACACATACATATATACACACACACACACACACACACACACACACACACACACATACATACATATACATATACACAGTGGGGATCGAAAGTTTGGGCACCCCAGGTAAAAATGTGTATTAATGTGCACAACGAAGCCAAGGAAAGATGGAAAAATCTCCAAATGGCATCAAATTACAGATTAGACATTCTCATAATTAGTGTTGTCCCGATACCACTTTTTTAGGACCGAGTACAAGTACCGATATTTTTTTTCATGTACTCGCCGATACCGATTATTTTTTTATTTAATCACTGCTGAAGAAACCCCCGGCAACCTTAAGGAACCTCTCATTTTTCACATTAACTGACAGAATTTAAAATAAAATTAAGCACTATAGGTGCAATACAGAATAGTTGTCAGCGGGTGGCACTGCAGTTCAGGTGATTCCAGGAAAGAAGGCGAAGCCCCCCTCCCGCCCCCCAACTTTCGCAGACGCCATTTTTTTGTTTTCTGTAATTTTGAAAGTGTAAATGATGGAAATAAAATCTAACTTTTTTGACATATTATAAGAATGTCTAATCTGTAATTTGATGCCATTTGGAGATTTTTCCATCTTTCCTTGGCTTCGTTATTTTGTGGCAGAGCGAGGCTCTGTCCCAATGAAAAAAGGGTTAAAGTGGACACAGAGTCTGCATATCGGCTGAGTGCAGAGCTACAGAGCGTAGATTTAAAAACTGAGAAAACTGTGCTGGCAGTTTTCTTGGATCTTGCTATTTCTACATGGGGCTCTATGGCTTGGAGATCCTTCGGAGTCTTGGGTGGGATGGGATCTCCAACCCTGTGTCCAGGTCTTGTGGACAGCCAGCATGGTGTGTTCTCAGGTGCACAAAACCAATATAATGAGAGGATAGTAGAGGATGGTGAAGAATGGTGAGCAGCTTGCTTACTGCAGTAGCTGCTAGTGAGTGTCTCTGTGTGAGGATAAACGCTGTGTGCATTGAACGGCTTTAAGCTGTGTGCGTCCAAGGAGCCAGAAGCTGTGTGCATTAAGGGACTTCAAGCTGTGTGCGTTTAAGAAGCAAAAGCTGTGTGCATCCAAGACTGAGACTGGAAGATCTAGTGATTTAAAGGCATCAGTACCTAAAGCAAGCAGAGGAACTGCTAACAAGAGAGCCAGGTGGCTTGGTATGTTTTTCTTATTTTTGGACTGCGTGGGAATCCTGAAGGGACATTTTGCTTTTGTTTTTCTGTTTAAATAAACGTGGGCTACCAGGCCCTTAACTAGAATGCCTGTGATACGGACTCACTGCATAAAAATGCATCTATCCACTTGAGCTAAAACACCCCAATATCACAGTGGGGGATTCAGCGGGCACAAGACAGTGGAATCCGGGTCCTTGCTCCACAGTGAGTTCAGGTCAGGAACTGTTGGCTGTGTGTGGAAGTGTAGCCAGGCGAAAGGCATTGTGTGTTGCAGGAGGTGTACCTGTGAACGAAGTCAATTTTTTTTTCTCTGCGATGAACTGCTGCTAGCTGTGTGTGGCAGCCAGACAAACTGCATTGCACAGAAATTTGATGGACTGTGTTGCATGCGGGTTGTGTACCTGTAAAAGGAGAATCACATTTTCTTCCCTCTCTGCTGTGAACTGTGTTACCGGTTGCTGTGTGCAACACCGCAAGGATGGGGCGGTCAAAACAGAAAAAGGAGGTGATCCTTGCTGAAGCAAGAGAAAGGTTACTGTGGCTAGAGGGTATTTCACCACATGCCCCAGCCAAACCAGAGAATTTGACTGAGTGTGAAATCTCTGTGATCTGGGGTAAATTACTCATGTCACCCCCAGTTAAAAGGGAAGTGAAAGAGGTTGTCCCTGGCAACAGGAAGCCAGGTGGACAACAGCGTGTGGAAAAGAGGAGAATGGTCGTCCGTGGAAGCAACGTCCAGGCCAGCAGGGATGTCGGGGATCCAAGGAGTCTGCTGATGGTCATGACCAGTGGAGTCCTCAAGAGTGGTATCCCGTGGCAATAGAGAGCCAGGCATTGAGGAGATGCCAAGAAATTAAATTTCAGCGTCCAGTACCGTGCTTGGAATGTGGTCAAGTGGGGGCATGGGATCTTTACTTGCCCAAGGTTCTGGAACACCGCTGAAGAGTCTGGAAAGGCTGCAGTGTCACTATATGGCCCCAAAGAGACAGTAGCTGGTATGGATGCAGCTGAGAGACAGCGCACTCAAGTGAAGGCTATGACGCCAGCCACTGAAAATGGTAAGACTGTTTCAGTTTATGGTACGGAACCCAGTGAAGTGGGAGTATGTCCAGTGGGGAGATCCGCAGTGCCAATGGACATAGACTTGCGGCAGTGTGCTACCCAGAGCAGTGGGGAGGCACAGCGTAAAGCCCAACTAGCTGCAGGGCTAAAGACTGGAAAGGACATGGGGACTCTGCACATGCCTGCTATAGTCCAGCAGATGGCTGGGAAAATAGAGTTAGGGGTGACCAAAACAGTGCTTGTGCCATGTTCCCTAGTGACAGGTACTGCAGGGTTGCCCAGGGAAACCTCCAAGAAGCCCGCAGTGATGGAGCCGAGCGTTTCCCAGGTCAGCTTTGGAGCTGCCCATGTAGGAAAGGGTGCCCCTTTAAAGATGGAGGGCGCTGTGAGGAGTCACTCAGAGGCTTTGGTGGGTAATAGACAATCCACAAAAGTAGCAGCTATGTCTTCACGTAGTGAAAATTCTGATGGTTATGCTGACAAAAGTGTTACTGTTGGCAAATGTGATGGTATTGGTGATGATGACGTTGAAAAATGTGTTTCCTGTAATGTCATGACTGAGTCACACAGTGAGAGTGTGTGGGCGCAGCCCCACAACCCTAAGTGTAACCCAGTGCGCAAGGGGTTAATTCAGCCTGTAAAAGCGGAGTGTGCAAAGCTGGATGTGTCGGTAGCGCCACCAGAGCAAGGTGGTCAAAATGGTGTACTGCACCTGGCTTTAGGTGACAAAGCATCACCCCAATGCGACATTAGTGAAAGTGTGGTGTCACAAGATGATATGTATAGAAGTGGCGAGTTTGCGGTTATGGCTAATGAATCCCAGGTTCCTGTGCGGCCTTCTACAGCAGGTGATGCAACGCTGTGGAACGCCAATGAGGGAACCACAGTGGACTGGGACAACTGGGCCAAACAATTGTTAGCCATGCTGGCTAAGGCTAGCTTAAGTAACAAGGGTGTGGACACAACTGCGATGCCAGACAGGGGGATCGCAGAGCGGCCGGTGGTTGAGGGCGCCTTGGTCCCTGCAAAGGTTGCTGCCCTCCAGTCTGAAGAAACAGTTCAGGGCGCTAGCACCGCAGATGTGTGGTCCACAGCCCAGCTGCTAAATAATGTTGCGTGTCAAAGTGACAGTGTGACGCGTAATGACTTGCAGTGGCTCACTCACACTGGTGCAGAAGGCATAAGTGTGAGACAGGTGTCTAGTAACGCTCCAGGGGAGCAACAGGCTGGGATGAGGGGTACCTCCAAGGAGATGGAGGTCTCTTCAAATGTCTCAACCTCACAAGCTGCAATGGATGAACCCCGCCATGTCTCGGACAGGGGAAAGGTTCCCAAAAAGGTCACGCATTTGGACATCGGGTGCATAGAGTTGACAAAAACTTTATTAGAAATGCTGGAGTTGGTAAAAGTGCCCTAACTGTACACTTGGGTGTCTCCACCGCAGTCGGACCAGGTGGTGCTGCGTGGTACCAATAGGTGGAGCCAGGTGGTACAGGCTGTGCTGGGAAGCTTGTTAACAGTGTGGCAAATAGTCCTGAGGTTCTCTAAGAGGGTGCTCCCAGTTACTGAGTGGCCTGGAAGGCGCTCAGAACTGTTGGAGACATCAAAGGTCTCTCCTGCTGGTGTAGTGACTGGAAACATCTCTGATGGTGTGCTCCGAGGTGCAGCTGAGCAGTGGTCAGTAGAGGGCGCAGATACTGTCTCAGCAGCTAAATCTCATGAGAAGGAAGGGCCCAGAATAGATGCAGCACTAGCAGAGATGCTTTCTATCACTCAGAAAGAGGTACAACTTCAAGTACCCAGAGACACTGAGAAAAAGTGCTAATGTTGGTTGCTGCAACAATGTAATGTGTACAGCAGAAAGAAGTAGTTTGTGCCTAGATCAGTGTCATTTGTTAGATCAGTTACCCATGGAGTGTTGGACAACAGGTGAGGTGTAACTTGGCTTTGGTCCTGTGGGATATAGTCCCTCGCCTATGTGTGGTCCCTCCTCAGGTCTGGTACTAACAAGCACTGAGATGGACAGCACTGATTGTGTTGGAAAGTGTGACATTAAAATATATGATTTAATGATTGGCGCTGTTAAAAGTAATGTGGTTGCCCTGGGTAACCAGAGAGGTTTTTGAACCTGAAAGACATGTGGTGAAAGATAAAACTTACTTCCGTAAGCTGAAAGGTAGGATCAGGGTAGGCAGAGTTCCCCCAAGCGAGGAGACCCCAAGAGAAGAGAGGGAAGGCAGAGTATATGGAATTATAGGACCCTGTTAAGATCCAAGCTGGGACATACCTGGAAGCACACCCGAAAAAAGGGTTGGGCCTACGTGGCTGATGGCCAGCACAGAGGTGTCCCAACTGCTATGGTGGGTGCAGGTGTTTCTCCCTCCGGATCAAAACAAGAGGGGGGGGTATGTGGCAGAGCGAGGCTCTGTCCCAATGAAAAAAGGCTTAAAGTGGACACAGAGTCTGCATATCGGCTGAGTGCAGAGCTACAGAGCGTAGATTTAAAAACTGAGAAAACTGTGCTGGCAGTTTTCTTGGATCTTGCTATTTCTAACATGGGGCTCTATGGCTTGGAGATCCTTCGGAGTCTTGGGTGGGATGGGATCTCCAACCCTGTGTCCGGGTCTTGTGGACAGCCAGCATGGTGTGTTCTCAGGTGCACACAACCAATATAATGAGAGGATATTAGAGGATGGTGAAGAATGGTGAGCAGCTTGCTAACTGCAGTGGCTGCTAGTGAGCGTCTCTGTGTGAGGATAAACGCTGTGTGCGTTGAAGGGCTTTAAGCTGTGTGCGTCCAAGGAGCCAGAAGCATTAGGGGACTTCAAGCTGTGTGCGTTTAAGAAGCCAAAGCTGTGTGCATCCAAGACTGAGACTGGAAGATCTAGTGGTTTAAAGGTATCAGTACCTAAAGCAAGCAGAGGAACTGCTAACAAGAGAGCCAGGTGGCTTGGTATGTTTTTCTTATTTTTGGACTGCTAAATTAAGTTAAACCCCTGCGTGGGAATCCTGAAGGGACATTTTGCTTTTGTTTTTCTGTTTAAATAAACGTGGGCTACCAGGCCCTTAACTAGAATGCCTGTCTGATATGGACTCACTGCATAAAAATGCATCTATCCACTTGAGCTATCATGCTCGAAATTGTTAGCACCCCAGAAATTTTTCCAGAAAATCAAGTATTTCTCACAGAAAAGTATTGCAGTAACACATGTTTTGCTATACACATGTTTATTCCATTTGTGTGTATTGGAACAAATCAAAAAAAGGGGAGGAAAAAAAGCAAATTGGACATAATGTCACACAAAACTTCAAAAATGGGCTGCTCAAAATTCTTGGCACACTTAACTTAATATTTGGTTGCACACCCTTTGGAAAAAATAACTGAAATCAGTCGCTTCCTATAACCATCAATAAGCTTCTTACACCTCTCACCCGGAATTTTGGACCACTCTTCCTTTGCAAACTGCTCCAGGTCTCTCTTATTGGAAGGGCGCCTTTTCCCAACAGCAATTTTAAGATCTCTCCACAGGTGTTCAATGGGATTTAGATCTGGACTCATTGCTGGCTACTTCAGAACTCTCCAGCGCTTTGTTGCCATCCATTTCTGGGTGCTTTTTGACATATATTTGGGGTCATTTTCCTGCTGGAAGACCCAAGATCTCGGACGCAAACCCAGCTTTCTGACACTGGGCTCTACAGTGCGACCCAAAATCATTTATTAATCCTCAGATTTCATGATGCCTTGCACACATTCAAGGCACCCATTTTCCATGGTCCCACTGTATGTAAAAATGTAGCTATCCTTGAATACACTATATTACCAAAAGTATTGGGACGCCTGCCTTTACACATACATGAACTTTAATGGCATCCCAGTCTTGGTCCGTAGGGTTCAATATTGAGTTGGCCCACCCTTTGCAGCTATAAAAGCTTCAACTCTTCTGGGAAGGCTGTTCACAATATTTAGGAGTGTGTATATGGGAATGTTTGACCATTCTTCCAGAAGTCCTGGCTCGCAGTCTCCTCTCTAATTCAACCCAAATGTGTTCTATTGGGGTGTGGTGCAGGCCAGTCAAGTTCCTCCAACCCCAAACTCCCTCATCCATGTCTTTATGGACCTTGCTTTGTGCACTGGTGTGCAGTCATGTTGGAACAGGAAGGGGTCATCCCCAAACTGTTCCCACAGTCGGGAGCATGAAATTGTCCAAAATGTCTTGGTAGGCTGACGCCTTAGGACCCCTGTCACACTGAAGGCGCTTTTCAAGCATTTTAGCGCTAAAAAGCGCCTCTCCAGCCTTCCCAGTGTGAAGTCCGAGTGCTTTCACACTGGGGCGGTGCGCTTGCAGGACAGAAAACAAAAGTCCTGCAAGCAGTGTCTTTGGGGCGGTGCGGGAGCGGTGTATACACCGCTCCCGCACCGCCCCTGCCATTGAAATCAATGGACAGTGCTTTACCGGTAACGCTCGGGTGGTCTGAGCGTGAAAGTAGCCCAAGAGTTTCCTTCACTGGAACGAAGGGGTCAAGCCCAAACCCCGAAAAACAACCCCACATCACAATCCCCCCTCCACCAAATGATTTGGACCAGTGTACAAAGCAAGGTCCATAGAGACATGGATGAGCGAGTTTTGGGTGGAGGAACTTGACTGGCCTCCACAGAGTCCTGTCCGCTCCCTGATAGAACACCTTTGGCATGAATTAGAACGGAGACTGCGAGTCAGGCCTTCTTGTCCAACATCAGTGTCTGACCTCAAAGACACTCTCCTGGAAGAATGGTCAAAGAATTTAAAGGCAGGTGTCCCAATACTTTTGGTAATATAGCGTATACTGAATATATAAAAAAACATGACATTCTGTGGGGCTTTGAAAAAACAGCACAGCTGGATGCTAATTCAAAGTGAAGCACCTGCCGTGATATGCATAACAAAGCAAGAAATGGCAGCAATTCGGTAATTGGAAAAAAAAATAAAAAAAAGGAGCAAAACATCAATTACCAAATAAATGAAGCACTTCAAGTGTCACGTGTAGCACGATTGCTCCATGCTCATTGAGTCTAACATGTAGCTAATGAACTGTGGGGTTTCATATTTAATCACTGCAGTGATTTTATTGTGAATTTAATAGTTACCGGTATTCAGATCATTACAAATGGCCACTGGTGAGGTATTAAATTAAAATATGTACATAATTGTTGATGAGAAAACTGACAGGCCAATCCAGTGGAACACAAAGAAAATGATCCAATAAAAAAAGCAATTTTCAGACACCTGTCTAGAGAAAAATACGCTGTTTACTTTTGCTGACCTATACGATGCTAGCGAGTATATAGAGTATACTATACTATACTATACTATACTATAACAAAAAACTGCCCTTTTTAACAATTATCACAACATTTGGTTATATATTTAAAGCGGTATTAAACCCAAAATGTATTTTATTGCAGCTCAGTGTACCAATCATTAGATTGCAGTGACTGCATCAGTTTTATTTTCTTTGGCTTTTCCCTCTGCTTTCAACTGGTGACCTGGCCAGTAACACACCTGTATTAGTGAGACACAACTCTGGAGGGATGAGAAGAGGAGGCACAGCAGACAGCATCATCAGTCTGGGGGGGGGGGCAAAAGTGATTGTAAAAGGCAGAAGGTTTTTTATTTTAATGCATTCTATGCATTAAGATAAAAAGACTTTTGTATGCAGAAGCCCCCCTAATACTCATCTGAGCCCCCTCTCTATCCAGTGATTGTCCACGAGTGCCTTGGCCATCTGGGACTCCCCTCCTAATTGATCGAGGCACAGCAGCGGCGCACTTGGCTCCCGCTGCTGTCCATAAAACTCAGCCAATCAGGAGAGAGGGGGAGGGGCCGAACCCCAGCTCCGTGTCTAAATGGCTACATGGAGCTGCAGCTCGGCTCTGATACCCCCATAGCAAGCTGATTGCTGTGGGGGGCACTCAACAGGAGGGAGGGGCCATGAGCTCCAGCCAGGGACCTGATAAGAGGAGGATCTGGGCTGCTCTGCGCAAAACGCCTGCAGAGCAGGTAAGTAAAACATGTTTGTTATTTTAAAAGGAAAATGAGACTTTACAATCACTTTTAAAGTATTAGCAGATTTAGAACCACTAACAAATTGAAACCAAACTACAGCTCACACTTTAGAATCCGTTGCAGCAAACCATTTTTATCCTTTTGGGATAAAGATTTTGCATGAATAAAAAAAAAAAAAAAAAAATTGATCATGGTAAGCACCTCTGTCAGTGTTAAGTGGTTTGTCTCATCTAAGTAAACTGATACATTCTGCTGGAGTGTTTGTGTTGTGAAAAACAACAGATTTAGGACCCTTTCGTACCTGTGCGAACTGAAAGTTGCACGATTTTGATGCGACTTAAAGCAATGCCTGTCTATGGACCTCAAGTCACATCAAATTCGGACCAAAGTAGCGCAGGGACTACTTTGAAGTCGTACAGATATGAATGGTACTCATTGGAAATCATGAGTTACGACTTGTCAAGCGACATTGCAGTCCCAAGTCGCAGGACAAGTCGCACAAGTGTGAAAGGGGTCTTATGAAAATAAAAGAAAGAAAGCTTAAAAAAAAGGTAATACAGTCATTGCATATAAGAATTAGTAAGTTGCAATATATACGGTACAAAAGGTTTGTTTTTGGGTTAATACTGCTTTAATGAAAAACAGATTTAACAAAAAAATCACTGAAAAGGCTTTGAAAAATAGGATTTTTTACTCACCGTAAAATCCTTTTCTCTGAGTCCATGGACCGACACAGCTTCTCTATTGACAAAGTGGGTATTATCCGTTAATTAGGAGTGACTAGGCAGAAAAACTTGTAAAAAGTGTTGCATCACACCTTCTACAGTACCGCCCAGGGGGCGGACCCTCTGGGTATACCCTCTCAGTCTGCATCTTCGCAGAT
This sequence comes from Rana muscosa, assembly GCA_029206835.1. NCBI lineage: Eukaryota > Metazoa > Chordata > Amphibia > Anura > Ranidae > Rana > Rana muscosa. Next base: position 164,280,064 of record CM055121.1, on the reverse strand, counting down.
CAGTTCGTCAAAAAGCAGTACAAACTTAAAAGGAGGGGTGGGTGCTGTGTCGGTCCATGGACTCAGAGAAAAGGATTTTACGGCGAGTAAAAAATCCTATTTACTCTTTCGTCCATGGACCGACACAGCTTCTCTATTGACAAAGTGGGATGTCCCAAAGCAGTGTCAGAGAAAAAAACGAGGGGTGGTAACAGCATAAAAACAAACTTCACCCCAAAACACAAAACAGCACTCCTCCAACGGAGGAGCTGCAACTCTAAACAGCCGCTTGCAAAACCTTGCGGCCGAAAGAGGCATCCGAAGATGCACCTACATCAATTTTGTGAGTGTGAGCGGACGACCAAGTCGCCGCTTTACATAATTGGGAAACAGACACTTGATGTCGGAAAGCCCAAGAGGCCCCTCTTGCCCTGGTCGAATGCGCCGTGACCGGAAAGGGGGGCACTTGACCCTTTAAGGCGTAAGCCTGGATTACTATCTGTCGGATCCACCTAGAGATGGTGGCCAACGAGACTGCTTGGCCCTTCTTGGGACCAGCCACCGAAACAAACAGTGAGTCCGACTTCCGGAACAGGGAAGTAGTAGATAGGTATACTCTCAAAGCTCGGACAACGTCCAAGGAATGCAACGCCGACTCCTTAGGATTCGACGGCTGAGGACACAAGGATGGAAGTACAATGTCTTCGTTGAGATAAAAAAGCCGAAACGACTTTCGGAAGAAAGGAAGGCAGCGGCCGCAGCACCACCTTATCCTTGTGGAAAATCAAATAGGGAGCCTTGCAGGACAAGGCTGCCAGCTCAGAGACTCGTCTAACTGACGTAACAGCCACCAAAAAGACCACTTTCTGAGAAAGTGTCAACAGGGGAATATCTCTAATATTCTCGAACGGCGCCTTCTGAAGCACCGAGAGGACCAGGTTTAAGTCCCACCAAGGTAGCGGGGGACGGACAGGAGGGGCCATATGTTGAACCCCCTGCACAATGTACTCACGAGAGAGTGAGCCGCCAGGGGTCGCTGAAAAAAAGACAGCCAGGGCAGATATCTGTCCCTTAAATCGTACTTAAGGCAATCCTTTGGTCCACCCCATGATGTAAAAACAGCAGGATTCTGGAAACCAAATAAGTACGCGGATGCCATTTCATTTCCTCACACCTGGAGATGTAGGCCTTTCAAGTGCGGTGATAAACCTTCCTAGAGGACGGTTTTGGAGCACTTATCGTAGAGATTACTGAATCTGACAGGCCCCGGTCTCTCAGTACCTGATTTCTCAACAGCCATGCCGTTAAAGCCAATGACTGTAAAGCAGGATGGATTATGGGACCTTGCGATAGCAGGTCCTTCTGCAGTGGTAGGCGCCAGGGGACGTCTGCTACCAGACGTACTAGATCGGCGTACCAAGGACGCTGAGGCCAATCTGGAGCAATTAGGATCATTGGAATTCCCTCTGTCTCCACTCTGCGGAGCAGAAGAGGAAGAAGCCTTAAGGCCTGGTTCACACTTGTCCGACAAATGCTCCGACATTAGGAGCTCATGTCGCATGACGTGTGAAAATCAATGAATCCCTATGAGAGCCGTCTTAACTGGTCCGACACAAGTCGGTCCGACATTAAAAATGCTCCCTGTACTACTTCTGTCCGACTTTGATCCTACTTCAGCCCATTGAATATCATTGAAGTCGGATCAAAGTAGGATCCTTGTCCTAACCATCCGACATTTGACATCCAACATGGTGATTACAGCACCAGTAAAAGGAATTTATCTCACCCTGGGATTGTTTTGATTGGTCAAAGGACAAGTCAGACTAGCACAATGTCGGATCAAAGTAGTATCCTGTTCATAATTGTCGGATGGATGTCGGACCAATGTAGGATCAATGTAGGACTGATGTCGCAGAGCAAAGTAGGATGAAAGTCGGATGAATGTCGTGTCGTATCAGTGTGAACCCAGCCTAAGGGAGGGAAGGCATAGATTAGCCGATACTGACCCCACAATGCCACCAACGCGTCCGTTGCGTCTGCCCATGGGTCTCTTGACCGGGCCACAAACCTCAATACCTTACGATTGAGTCGGGAAGCCAGAAGATCTACGTCTGGTGTGCCCCATCTTTGGCAGAGGAGTTGGAACACCTCCGGATGTAAGGACCATTCGCCCTGGTCCAGCATCTGGCGGCTCAGGTAGTCCGCCTGCCAGTTTTCCACACCCGGAATGTACACGGCCGACAGTGCCGGTACGCTCCTCTCTGCCCACTTCAGGATGCGAGCGATCTCCGATGCTGCAGCTGAGCTTCTTGTTCCTCCCTGATGATTGACATATGCCACTGCTGTGGCGTTGCCTGACTGGATCCTGACTGGACGCCCTTGCAGCCTCTGAGACCATTTGAAGAGGCACAGCCTGATCGCCCGGATTACCAGGACATTGATCGGCAGGAGGGCTTCCTCTGGGGTCCAGCGACCTTGCACCGACTGAACACCCCAGACTCCCCCCCAACCTGTAAGGCTGGCGTCCGTCGTGATCACTATCCAGTAAACCGGAAGAAATGACTTCCCGGCCATTAGAGCCGGTGCTGTCAGCCACCATACCAGGGATCTCCTGACTATGTGGCTCACTCGGATTTGATAATCCAGAGATGATGGACATCTGTTCCATCTGGACAGAACTTCCTTCTGTAACACTCGAGTGTGGTATTGAGCATATGGGACCGCCTTGAAGGAGGCTACCCTGAGGCCCAACACTCGCATGCAAAAAACGGAGTGACGACCAATTCCTGGAAGTCAGCTGCCGTACTGCAGCCCGGAGGGTCTGCAACTTCTCCACTGGGAGGAATACCTTTGCCTCTGAGGAATCCAGAATCAACCCCAGGTACACTAGGCGTTGAGTGGGCACCAATACTGACTTTTGCGTGTTTAGTATCCAACCACAGTCTCGAAGAGTCTGACAGGTAATGGACACGCTTACCTCTAATTCTGAGCTTGAAGGGGCCTTCAGCAGAAGGTCGTATAAGTAGCCTGTGATAGCGATACCCCGCTGTCTTAGAAGTGCCAGAATCGGAGCGAGCACCTTGGTGAACGTCCTGGGTGCTGAAGCAAGGCCCAACGGGAGGGCCACAAACTGGTAGTGGTCCTTCCCGATAGCAAATCGCAGAAACCTCTGGTGTCTGGAGTATATGGGGACATGCAGGTATGCGTCCTTGATGTCCAAAGAGGCCAGAAAGTCCCCCGGATGGAGAGCCGTGACTACAGATCGAACCGACTCCATCCGAAAACTTTGTACCTTCACAAAGCAATTGAGGGCTCTGAGATCCAAGCTTCGGCACAATGAACAGATTTGAGTAAAAACCCTGTTCCAGTTCTGGAACTGGAATAACTACCCCGCGTTCCAGTAGACCCTGGACCGCCCCATACAGGGCCTCCCGACGGGTCGGTAGTAGCTGGAGATTGGAGGTGTTGAATCTGTCCGGTGGACAAGAGAGAAACTCTATCTTGTAGCCTGAGGAGATAACTTCGCAAACCCACCTGTCGGAGATTAGTGCTGTCCACTGAGTCGCGAATTTGCGAAGACGTCTCCCCACCCGAGAGCTGGGTGGGGGTGGACCTTCATGCGGACGCAAATTTGTCCGCAGGCTTATTGGGTATGTGGGACCAAGGACGCTTTTGTCCTTGGGCAGGCGCTTTATCGGCTTGCGTGCAGTAAAGGAGGGCCCTTGCCCTTGGCGTGGCCCCTTACCCTTGCTAATTTGGGGAAGCAAAGTGCTTTTACTTCCTGTGGCATCCTTGATGATGTCATCCAGAGAAGCCCCAAAAAGTCTATCGCCCTTAAAAGGCAGATCCAACAGGGCTTTCTTGGAAGTCTGGTCCGCAGACCAGCCTTTTAGCCAGATCAGGCGGCGTATTGCTACTGCATAAACCGAAGTTTTAGACAGCAGGGGAATAGTATTCATGTCTGACTCGCAGACAAACCTAAGGCCCTGGACCAACAGGTCGGCCAATGTTATCTCATCAGGAGGAGCATCTCGCTCCTTAACCCCTGGAGTAGCAATCTTGCCCATTCAGTAAGTGTGTGAGACACTAGGGCCCCCGCCAATGCCGGGCGTACTGCCGAGCCTACCACTGAGTATAGGTAGCAAGCGAGTGCTTCAGCCTTCTTATCCACAGGGTCCTTGAAAACAGGAGCCCCTTCTACAGGAATTGTGGTGGCTCTATTAAGTCTGGACACCAGAGGGTCCACTATAGGGGGGAGAGGTCCATTTCTTCAGAAAACTCTCCTCAAAAGGGGTACCGTACCGCAAACCTCTTTGGGGCTGTAAAGACCCTTAGTGGGTTCTCCCATTCCTTGTATAAGAGTTTATCAAAAGACACACAAGGGAACACCTTAGCAGTGCGGGCAGGTCTATGAAACCCAAGTGGACCGGAGTCTCTGCTGCTTCTGCAGTATTTTCCAATTTTAGCATATCCCGCACTGCAGTAATAAGGTCAGATACCAAAGCCGTCTTGCGTACTGACCTGGACTTTCAGTCATTCTCACTGTCCGGTCACGGTCTGCAGTCTCTGACGCGTCAGAATCTGGGCCCCGAGCCGTAGCTGGACCTGGTTCTGCACCAGAATTATCCCCATAAGCTTGCAGGGGACGGGGCGTTTACTACCCCCTGTATTCCCGTGTGCTGCTTCCACCCTGGCAGCAAACGCCTCTAGGATTGCAGTCATAGCGTTCATAGACACCTCAGGGGCACCAGCTGCTAAATCTGGTGTTTCAGGGGGAGAAGACATCTGGCTCAGATGCCATGCTGACCACACGCTGACACTCACAGGGCTCCAGGCAAGATATCAATAGGCCACCCTCCTGTGCTGCAGAGAGGCTGGGTCACCCAGAGGACTCACCACCCTGGACCGGTACTGCTATGCTGCCGTGTGCTGCGCCTGTGATGCTGTCCCACTGCTGCTGTCTCAGTCTGCTTCTTTTATCAGCCTTTCCTGTGTGAATTTTCGCACCAGTGTAATGCACCCTAGAGGCCGGAGGCTCTCGCAAAATGGTTGCCAAAAAGGTCTGTATGGAAGATAATGTGGGCTCTAAGAAAATGGCCGCCGACCGAAGATAGAGGTCAAGCAGCCATAGCCCACAAAAAGATGGCTGCCGAACGGCAATATCTGCATACAGGGTGGACAAACATGGCCGCCGATCAGCTGATAGGGGCCAGTGGGTGTGGCCGAACCACAGGAAGATGGCCGCCGGGCAGTCACAAGAGGCCGAACTCGGCATGGACCACCTCAAAATGGCCACCGACAGCATGGAGGAGGAAGCATACAAACACAGGTAAGCAGAAATGACATTTCTTTTAAATGTTAGTTACAGCCAGCCCCGCTCCAGTGGAACCCCCTAGGTGACCCCCAGCACCCAGCAACCTTTAGCTAGAAGCCCAGGGAGGAGGGAAAGGCAGGGAGAGAGGGAAGAAAGGGGCCACAACCACTTACTTGATCTCTCCAGGAATGTCCAGCTAAATCACCCAGGCGAGGCAGGGGAGTTTTACTTACCTATCCTGCATGTCTTATGCTGGAAGACATTCCAAACAGGTCATCGTCCGCGCACGGAAGGTGACTGTTGGCCAGGCATGCTGTGATTGGACCCAGAAGGGACGATCATATGTATGCCCTGGAGTGTGACACTCACCGGACAGGCTGCTGCGACTCGGCCGTAAGGTCAGCCGAAGCTGAGCGGTCCGATGCAAGCCTTGGAGCACAAGCTCACCGGCCAGGCTGCTGCGACTCGGCCGTAAGGTCAGCCGAAGCTGAGCGGTCCGATGCAGGCCCTGGAGCGTAGGCTCACCGGCCACCCGTGGAGCGACGGGCATGTCGTGGAAAACCCAGTGCGTAGCTAGGGTCGGCACACGCTCGATGGCCGAAACTGGGGAGACTACAAGGATCGAGGACCCAGCCTGTCAACCAGTCGGCAGTTGATCGAAGATCGCAGGAAACAAAAATGTAGCAAAAAATATAAATATAACTATATATATAATCTTTTTCCCCCGGACCAATGGGCCCGAAGGGAGCCATGTCCTACTCCTTGCTAGACAGAAAAAAACTGATCTGCGATATGCAGACTGGGAGGATATACCCACTTTGTCAATAGAGAAGCTGTGTCGGTCCATGGACGACACAGCTAGACTTTATGTTGTAGCTCCTGGTTAAACATGAGCAAACATCCCGATGCATTCCTTTATTAAAAAAGTTTTATTTTTTTATTTTTTCAGGGTCATGCTCAGACTGTCGGCCTTAAATCATGCCACAGTATTTCAACGGGCTTGAGGACAGAACCTCTAGTCATTCTAAAACATCACTTTCTGCTCATTTCTTTTCTAATGATCCTGTTATTGATTTACAGTTATGTTTTGGATGATTGTGTTACATGAGATAAACCAAGCGAAAACGAAGCCTCTTTTGCCATTGTTTCGTCAGATTTGGCGACCCGTCAGAATTGGTAACGGAAGTGACGTTCCTTCACCACCATCTTGCTACACCCCGCACTCCTTCGTAGTAAGGATACTCTTATTTTATTTAACAGGAAAGTGAGTTTATATAGTGAAATACAGTGCTTAGAAGTCCGTCTGACTGGTTAGGTATTGAATTTTAAAAGCAGCGAACTTCTGTCAGATTAGCAAACCTGTGAGATGAGCAGGCTTGCCGCTGCTTTTAAAATTCAACATCATAACAAGTCAGACGGAGTTCTAAGTACTGGATTTCAGTATATAAACTCACTTTACTGTTAAATATAAGTGTAAAATGCAAAACTCCGGTGGGTGTAACAAGATGTCCGCTTTCCCTTCTCAGAGTATACTTACAATGGAGGAGTGTGGGGTGTAGCAAGATGGTGGCGACGGAATGTTACTTTCGTTACCAATTCTGACGGGTCGCCATATCTGACGAAACACCGGCACTCGACTCCCTCCCCATCAGCAGAGCAGCACAGGGAAGTGTCAGTGAGACACTAATGCATAACAATTTCAGAATTCCCCACACCGCAGCTGCACTGAGAGGGAGGCACTGTGCCCCCACACATTGTAAAAGATGGGAAACATTATTTGGTTCTTTAACTTTGCTGTAGCTGCGATCGTCAACTCTTGTAATGGGGAAGAGCATGTTTCCAGGAGGAGGAGGACTATCGTTGGCCAATGCTTAAGCCAATCACAGTCCTGCTAGCCCTGTCCACCATCTGGAGGAAGATGACTCGCTTGGTTGCCACTACCAATCTCAGAAAGAAGGGATTTCACTGTGATTGAGAAAACCACAATCAGTTGACAGTTTGTGGAATTACTGTAGAGCTTCTGGGAACTTTGTTGAAATTATTCATGAACCTTTGCGTCACTTACTACTGAACCCCTGCACTCTGTGTCCCTTTAAGCCAGAGCTAGTATTCAGCGCAATGAAAATCACACCCAACATTTCCGGTGGCGCAGAGCTCTCAGCTGCGGGGGGCCCAACTTATGATCCTGCACACAGGCCCACTGCTTTCAGAAAATGCCCCTGACCGGAGCTCATCATTGTGCATCCATTCCAGATGCTTGTATGTGACATCACATACATCACATACAAGCATGTGGGCTGGATGCAAGAGTTGGATCAGCAGGATGAGTGTGCCAGGACAGGTCAATGTGGCTCATCTCTGCTTCCTTTCACCACTCTGCATATGCATATTACGCATATAATAGATGAGAAGAGGGAACATCAGTGGAGCAGATGAGCAGGAGGGTACAGCGGTGGGGAAAATGAGCAGGGGGGGTTCAAAGGTAGGACAGGTGAGCAGGAGGGTAAAGTTGTGGGGCAGATGTGCAGGAGGTACAGTGGTGAGAGGGATGAGAAGGGGGTTCAGTGGTCGGACAGAAAAGCAGGGGGGTTCAGTGTTGGGCAAGATGAGAAGGGGTTTATAGTGGTGGGAAAGATGAGCAGGTGGGGTTCAGTGTTGGGGCAGAGGAGCCTGGAGGTACATTGGTGGGACAGATGAGCAGAGGGATACAGTGGTGGGGGAGATGTGCAGAGGAGAAAGGAGGTACATCGGTGGAGCACATGAGTAGGGGGTTACACTAATGGAGCAGAAGAGCAGGGGGTACAGTGGTGGGACAGATGTGCAGGAGGTAAATTGGTGGGGCAGATGAGAAAGGGGGTTACAATGGTGGGGCAGGTGAGCAGATACGTTTAGTGTTAGGACAGATGAGAAGATGGCTCAGCGGTGAGACAGAAGAGCATTGGGTACGGCGGTGGAGCAGCTGTGCAGGGAGGTACAGTGGTGGGGCAGATGCGCAGGGTGGAACAGTGGTGGGACAGATGAGCAGGGGGTGACAGTGGTGGGACAGATGTGCAGGGGGTGACAGTGGTGGGACAGATGAGCAGGGGGTGACAGTGGTGGGACAGATGAGCAGGGGGTGACAGTGGTGGGACAGATGAGCAGGGGGTGACAGTGGTGGGACAGATGAGCAGGGGGTGACAGTGCTGGGGCAGTGAGCAAGGGGTTACAGTGATGGGGCAGGGAGCAGGGGGGTACAGTGATCTGAGGTGTGATGGTGCATGAATTGGGGCTGATCTGAGGTGTGGAGTTTCAGGAATTGGGGCGTGAGAGTGCAGGATGTTGATTTCTCACTACTAAAATAGTTTACAGCATTTACTTTATAAAAATAATTTTCCTGATTGAGTGTGCGAGTCGACATTTTTTTGTTATAAAATTAGCACGCTCAATTTCTTTGAAAACATTTTTCAGCACACTGTGTTCAAAAAGTTGCCTACCCCTGACCTAGGCCATCTTCATGTAGAGCAACAATTCTTTTTTTCAGATCCTCAGAGAGTTCTTTGCCATGAGGTGCCATGTTGAACTTCCATTGTCCAGTATGAGAGAGTGATGCCGTGTACACACGACCGTTTTTAATGACGAGAAAAATGAAATTTTTTAAAATGGTCATTAAAAATGATCGTGTGTGGGCTTCAGAGCATTTTTCACGACGTGAAAAACGGCCATGAAAAAATTGGAACATGCTCTAATTTTTCACGCCGTTTTTTACTGTGTCGTTTTTCTCATCATGAAAAACGTCCGCGTGTGGGCTTTAACGACGTGAAAAAAAATGCGCATGCTCAGAATCAAGTATGAGACGGGAGCGCTCGTTCTGGTAAAACTAGCGTTCGTAATGGAGATAGCACAATCGTCACGCTGTAACGGACTGAAAAGCACGAGGCTGAAAAGCGCGAATCGTCTCTAAACTTTACTAACATGAAGGGTGGCGCCTTCCGAATGGAACTTCCCCTTTATAGTGCCGTCGTACGTGTTGTACGTCACCGCGCTTTGCTCGAGCATTTTTTTCCTTGATGGTGTGTAGGCAAGGCAGGCTTGAGAAGAATCACGTCGAGAAAAATGCAGTTTTTTCAATGACATTAAAAAGGGTCGTGTGTACATGGCATGAGAGCAATAACACCAAAATCTAACACACCTGCTCCCCATTCACACTTGAAACCTTGTAACACTAAATGAGTCACATGACACCGGGGGTGGAAAATAGCTAATTGGGCCCAATTTGGACATTTTCACTTAGGGGTGTACTCACTTTTGTTGCCAGCGGTTTAGACATTAAAGGGGTTGTAAAGGTACATGGTTTTTCACCCTAATGCATTCTATGCATTAAGGTGAAAAAACAGGATTAGCGGCCCCCCAGCCCCCCGTTTACTTACCTGACTCCTCGAAAGTCCCGCGCCGTGAACTCGCTGGCTTCTCGGCCGGGCTTCTCGGCTCATTGGCTGATTGATAGCAGCGCAGCCATTGGCTCCCGCTGCTGTCAATCAAATCAATGGCGCGGCGCGCCGGGGCCGAGTGATACAGTCAGCGGCTATAGCCACCGGCTGCATCACGGGAGCGCGCCCGCAAGCTAACCCCCTTGGGAGAGAGCTTCCCATGAAGGGGGTAAGCTGATGCGGGGAGGAGCCGAGACAGCCGCCGAGGGACCCCAGAAAACCAGGATTGAGGCCACTCTGTGCAAAACGAACTGCACAGTGGAGGTAAGTTTGTTATTTAAAAAAAAAAAAAAAACGGGAACCTTTAGTGTCCCTTTAATGGCTGTGTGTTGAGTTATTTTGAGGGGGCAGCAAATTTACTGTTATACAAGCTGTACACTCACTACTTTACATTGTAGCAAAGTGTAATTTCTTCAGAGTTGTCACATGAAAAGATATAATAAAATATTTACAAAAATGTGAGGTGTGTACTTACTTTTATAAGATACTGTGTGTGCCCAGGTCAGATTTCATGTATTTGGTTTACATTAACTTTAAGATATGGGAAGTTATAGCGCACAGGACTTTAGATATAATTCATTTTATTGATAATGGATTTTTACCCTCCCTTCGAGTGAATGTCCTACAAAGATCATCAAGTTAATAGTATAAAATATTCAAACAGCTAAAAACCATATTTGTAAACTACCAGATGAAATCCAAAGTTCTCTGGAATTCTGGGGATCTTTACAGTTTTAGGAGCTTCAAAAACTCGCCTTCTGAGAGGTGCTCCAAAATCTTCTTTGATTGGGTCATACTACTCTTCAGAAATGGCGCACACACACACACACACAACCTGAACAACTTACTCCCTGTACTTTTAGGGTGGGTTCACACTATTGCGAATTGGATGCAGGGATTTCTCTGCATCCAATTCGCATGTCAGGAGACTGTGACCGGTGTCTTTCCGAGAAAGGTACCCCTGCGGATTATGCCCCCCCTGTACTGCGCAGGCGCGGCGCTTGCCTCTGAAAATAGCCGAACATGTAGAGCTGAGAGTCAGCTCTACATGGCGCCTCCGCACACCAAATTGTGCTACGCTTCTGACCTCCAGGCTCTTTCCTTACCATCCCCGTGGACATGGAGGATGTTAAAAAAAGAGCCAGGAGGCGGAGCGAGCGAAGCGAGGACGTGAGGACGACTGGCCATTTACAGTGAGGTCCACACAGGCGCCGTCTAGAGCCGACTCTCAGCTCTACATATGTTCGGAGGCTCATTCAGGTTCGTACTGCGCAAGCGCCGCGCCTGCGCAGTACAGGGGGGCATAATCCGCCGGGGGGACCTTTCTCGGCAGAACACCGGCTCTCTATAGAGCCGGTTCATACATCTCTGGGACGGCTGCGGTGAGAATTGCACAGAAGTCCTGTACGTCTTTTGGTCCGTTTCAGGTTTGAATTCAGCCCAAAATTTGGACTGAAATCGGACCTGAAACGGTGAATGGGGACGCACCAGGCCCCTGCTGTGAGCCGCTGCGTCTTCTAGTGTGAACCCAGACTCATTTGTCAATTTATTTTTTTTCATTCAAGTTTTAATTTATTATCTAAATAGAGTCAGTACAATCAGAAAAAAGTACAATGTAGTATCACAATATAATATGCAAGCGAACAAGTTAAATATCAGTAGATCTCAAAATACAATATTACCATGTTGGAATAAATCAATGCAAAAATACCATAAAAACATAAATTATTGAAATATATTTATCAAAAATAGGAGTAACCCCCCTACCTCTATACCCCCTCATTCTAACCTTCCCATCTTCGAAAGTAAGTAGCAATGATGGCCTATTAAATATCTCAAAATCAATTGTCATTTTCTAAGCATGTCACATAGGATTTCCATTATGACCTTGATTTTTTCTGTCTCAATCGTTTATTTTTTTTGGAAAACAAGTAAAAAAATGATCATTTAAATGGAGCAGCGAACAATCCTCATCTGCTCCAAGCATGATGACCTTGATTTTTTAAACCATTTGTTAAATAAATATAATCTACAACAAGAAGTAATTGTTCAATAATGAAGACTTGAGACATCTGGAACTTCCCCTTTATAGTGCCTTCGTACGTGTTGTACGTCACCGCGCTTTGGACGGGCGGACTTTGTCTGAGCGTGTGTATGCAAGGCAGACAGAGAAATTCTGTACGGGAAAACCGTCGGTTTTTTATCCGTCTGAAAAAACGGTCGTGTGTACTAGGCATAAGGAGCATGGCCATCTGATTCCTACTGTATTAAAAGCGTATTGTATTTGTATTGTCTACCCTGAAGTTGTAAAGCGCTGCGTAAACTGTTGGCGCTATATAAATCACGTATAATAATATAATAATATAATAATTTGCACTTGCTTTTAAAAATTATTTTTTACATTTCTTCAGATACTTCCTGGTATTCAATCCAGGACTAGGCAAATGAGGTTACACATCACAGAAATCAAGAGGCGGCAGGGTTTTCTCAGTGAAGCACACTCTCCTGCCTGTATACCCGAGCTAATAAGGGCAGATGGATTCCAGGAATTAAATGCTACATAAATCCTCTGCCCTTACTCAAGATGGCCAAGACTAGAAATGTTAGGGGGTGTTTTTCAAAGTGATTTATTAGCAAAATAAAGCATGGAGACGTGAATAGATGTGGGAGTTTGCTTTAAATATTAAAAATAAATGGTTTGTGGTGCTCAGATGCAGTGTAGTTCTGCTTTAAGTAAATCGACCCAAACACACTGATTAGTAGCAAGGCACCTACGTTTTAAGTTCACACACCTCATATTGATTCTCTAATTCGAAGTATAATTTTTAGAAAAAAAATAAAAAATTATTCCATAGATAAATCACAGCTCATAATCCAGTTTTGAATTAACCAAAAACAGTTTACTGCTGTTTGAACATATGTATACTTTATTCCTTATACATTTATGTCTAATAATATTTATTGCTATATCATAAAAACCACAACATGTTCTAAAGCTGCTGAGATGGAAAAAAAAAAAGCACACAGATTCTAGAACACATCTCTTGGGAAATAACAGATAAAAATGTTAATATTATTGGAAATAATACATAAAAGTCTCCGGAGAAACAAAACAAAGCTGATATACATGAGATTATAGGATGTAATAGGCTTTCCAAGCACAGTGACAACTTCCACTAGCAGTTGTTGGTAGGCTGAACCTTTCACAGACACCTTAAAATGTTACTAAACCCAGGACCCTGCATTCACTATATCTGGTCTCCCACGGTACACAGAACATGGAAATGCAATTATTTTAGTAATTATGAACTGCTAAATACCTTTTGTCATCAGCAGTATATAGCAGTCTTGTGACTTCTATCAGTGTCTGGTTAAAGCTTGTAGGAGTTTTCATTCTCCTCTGACTGCCCTATGAGGCTGCATGACCGCTGATGTTCTGTCTGGACAGTGCTGATTGGCCCTGTGCTGATCAAATGCACCCGCCAAAAAAATAAAAACTCTCTAGCAATACACATGAAACTGAGCATGTGCAGAGTTCCCCCAATGCTCTGTACTATCAGGAGATGGATTGGGGCAGTGGAAGAAGGGGAGGATCAGAGAAGACAGGATCAAAGCAGCCTTTTTACACAATGCAGAGGATTAACCCCTTAGGTTCCACAGTGAGTATAACAAGCATGCTTTCCTGCTTATACAGACCAAATTTACTGTTGTGTGTTTAGTAACACTTTAAGCTGGGTATATACACACTGGTTGAATGAAAAATAAGCAGACAGAGCCCCAATCTCGTGGTGTTGATACAGGGATCTCTCCTAGTGTGTGTCTGTGTGTGTGTGTGTGTGTGTGTGTGTGTGTGTGTGTGTGTGTGTGTGTGTGTGTGTGTGTGTGTGGTTGGGGGGGGGCTGGGGCTGACTGGGAGACTCTACTGGGTACTTCTGGATGTAAGGGGGGGGGGGGTCTGCTGGACACTTCCAGATTTTAAAGAAGGAGGGGGAGTGAGTGCTGGGCACTCCTGGATTTAAAGGGGGGGGGGATCTGCTGGACAAACCCAGATAAAAAGGGGGAGGGGGACTCTGGGCACGCCTGGATGTAGTGGAGGACTTATGTTAAATATTATACATTTAATTCCAAAACTCATTTTTTTTTCTTTGGACCTGTGAATTATTCTGAAATATACGATGTGGCCCTCATACTAAGACGTTTGGGCATCTCTATCTATAGCAATCAATGCAGCTCAACAGCCATGGGGGGGGGGGGGGGGGGGGGAGAGAGCCCTGAGTCTTCAGAGCTACCTTGGTCACATGGCAGGATTTTATTGAAGTAAACCAACTCCAACTGTACAATGGATACACTGAAACAACGTACAACCGAAGGCGAACAGGTAATGTGCGCAAAGCACATAAGACTTCTATTGTAAAACACACACAGAGCACAAGAGAAGTAGCGATACAAATATACAATGACACATGGACCATAACATGTAGGCATTGAAGGACCATATTTGCCAAGACAGTCACCAGCAGTACTCCAATCAATGGCCAACTGTTTTCATAATCAATTATTCACTCCGGTGTTAATAAAGTAGCTTTTTTTTTTTTTTTTGCTGTTGGCTTTCCTTATATTTCCAGTTTGAGAAACACGAGGCACAACAATGATTTTTCTCCAAAGTGAGGGGAAATCCATTAGGCCGAAACGTTGCCTTCATTTCATTTTTTGGTTACAACTGTAAAATGTTGGATTTCTTACGAATTTCTTTTCAAATAGAAATGGTCTTTCCCCCTTTACCTCCACTTCCAGGGGATGCCGCAATAAATAAATAAAAAAAAGGCAGAGGTTCCAATTGTCCCAATTATTAAATTCAATTTTTTTTAATAATTACGTTTTGGTTGGTTGCTTTCAATATAGAGATATGCAGAAAATACACTAGATAGGGGCCGCCTGTCTTTGCTAACAATTGTGGAGAGAAGTATCAGGCACAAGGAGAACATGGTTTGCAAGGAGTCATTTTGAAAAGCAATATTAAAATTAAAGAACAGAACTGCGAAGCAAAGTACAGAACCTGCATGTGTAATGAGCAAATATGGCAGCCCCCGTGATTATATACAAATGTAAGCAGAAACAAGGTTTTCCAAACAATGCTACACATTGAGCTGACCTCAAACTCTATCTAGGATTTGAGCTAGCCATGTTCCAACAAAGCCCCGGTTCACACCAGTGCGGCTTTATAGTTGCGCTACTTCAGCGTGACTTCAAAGCTGACTATCCGTGCAATTTCATGTGTCTTTCTGACCTCTGTGCGACTTCACTGAACAGATGTCAATACAAGTGACACTGAAAAAATAGGATTTTTATAACAGCTTACCTGTAAAATCCTTTTCTTGGAGTACATCACGGGACACAGAGCGGCATAGTCATTACTATGTGGGTTATATAGATACCTTCAGGTGCTGGCACTGGCAACTTCCAAAACCGGAAGTACCCTCCCCTATATAAGCCCCTCCCATCCGGGAGTACCTCAGTTTTGTAGCAAAGCAATAAGTGTCCCCAAAAGAGGGGTGGGAGCTCTGTGTCCCGTGATGTACTCCAAGAAAAGGATTTTACAGGTAAGCTGTTATAAAAATCCTATTTTCTTTCTCGTACATCACGGGACACAGAGCGGCATAGTCATTACTATGTGGGACGTCCCAAAGCAATGCCCAATGAGGGGGGGGATACACCATACATAAGCTGGGCGCTATCAGACATGAGGATCTTTTGCAGCCTGCAACACACTGCGCCCAAAGGCGACATCCTCCTGACTTCTAACGTCCACCTGGTAGAACCTAGTAAACGTGTGTACTGAAGACCATGTTGCAGCCTTACAGATTTGAGCCAGGGAGGCCTGGTGATGCACTGCCCATGAAGTTCCAACTGCTCTCGTGGAGTGCGCCCTAACTTTGAACGGAGGCGGTCTCCTTCTCAAGCCATAGGCTTGCATTATGACCTGTCGAATCCACTTGGCTAAAGTAGATTTTGACGCTGCCTGACCCTTTCTGGGGCCTTCCGGCAGAACAAACAAAGTATCCGTTCTGCGAATCTGAGCAGTGGCTTTTAGATAAGCTTTAACTGCTCTTACTACATCCAAAGAATGTAATAACTTTTCCTCTACCGAACTAGGTTTGGGGAAAAAAGAAGGAAGACCCACATCTTGGTTCAAATGAAACCTCGATACCACCTTAGGAAGAAAAGCTGGATGAGGACGTAACACTACTCTGTCCTTATGGATAACCAGATATGGCTCTTTACAGGACATAGCAGCCAATTCCGACACTCTTTTAGCCGAACAAATGGCTACTAGAAAAATCAATTTCCTGGTGAGAAGAACCAAGGAAATGTGCTGTAATGGTTCAAATGGTTGTTTCTGTAGAACCGATAGAACCAGGTTTAGGTCCCATGGACATATGGGAATATTAACCGGAGGGCTAATACGCATCACTCCTTGTATAAAAGCTTTGACTAGTGAATGCGAAGCCAAGGGCCTTTGAAAAAATATTGACAAGGCCGAAATCTGACCCTTGATAGTACTCAAGGCAAGCTTCCTATCTACAGCCCACTGTAGGAAGTCCAGAATCCTACCTATTACGTACTTACGTGGATGCCATTTCTTGGCCTCACACCAAGCGATGTACGCTTTCCAGATTCTATAGTAGATCTGCCTGGATACCGGCTTCCTGGCATTGATCATGGTAGATACCACAGGATTAGAGAGACCTCTCTTTTTCAGAATGTGGGCTTCAATAGCCAGGCCGTCAAACCTAGGGCTAGTAAGGAAGGATGGTATATCGGTCCTTGCGAAAGCAGGTCCGGACGATGTGGGAAGGTCCAAGGACTCCCCACAGACATTTTTACAATCTCCGCGTACCATGCTCTTCGGGGCCACGCTGGAGCCACCAGAATCACTGGTTTCTTTTCTACCCTGATTCTGCGGAGTAATCGAGGTAACAATTTTGGCGGTGGGAATGCATATATCAGCTTGAACTGATCCCAAGGGAACACTAGAGCATCCGAGCTGCAAGCTAGGGGATCCCTTGTCCAAGAGACAAATCTGTCCACCTTTGCGTTGAATCTGGATGCTAGCAGATCTACATCCGGTGTTCCCCACCGCTGACATATTGTCTGGAAAACCTCAGGGTGAAGGATATGGCTGGGACATATCTTTCTGCCCATTTCAGGATGCAATTCACTTCCCTCTGGGCTGCACGACTCCTGGTGCCACCCTGATGATTGATATATGCCACTGCCGTGGCATTGTCTGATTGAATTCTGACAGGGGACCCTTGGAGCCTGGATGTCCATGCTACTAGGGCATACCGGGCTGCTCGTATCTCTAAGAGATTGATGGGCAGGGCCTTCTCTGCATCCGACCGTCTGCCCTGGAGAGACCATTGCTCCAGTACTGCCCCCCAGCCTATAAGGCTGGCATCTGTAGTGACCACCTTCCAAGAAATCGGACTGAAGGATTTCCCTTTTTCCAGATTCTGGGGAACCAACCACCAACAGAGGCTCTTGCGAACGGAAGGGGACAAGGACATTGGTAAGTCTAGGGCCTGAACTTTTTTGTTCCAGGCTGACAGTATGGCCCTTTGCAAATTCCTTGAATGGAATTGACCGTAGGGTACTGCTTCGAACGATGCCACCATTTTTCCCAGCAGCCTCATGCACAGGCGTATGGACGGCTGTCTTTTTGTACCCACTAGGTGGATCAAATCTCTCAAAGACGACACCTTTTCTTGAGGCAAGAAAATTTTTCTCTGGTCTGAATCCAGCCTTAGCCCCAAGTATTCCAGACTTTTGGACTGGTTTTAGGGCTGACTTGTCTCGGTTGATAATCCAACCGTGAGATTCCAGATACTTGATTGTCTCGTGAACAACCACTTCTAGTTTTTCCACTGAGTGGTCTATCAGCAACAAGTCGTCTAGATATGCCATTATCGTTACACCTCATGTTCTTAGATTGGCCAATAATGGGACCAGAATTTTTGTGAACACTCGTGGTGCTGTGGCCAGACCGAAGGGTAAGGCTCTGAACTGAAAATGGCGCCCTTCTACTGCAAGCGTAGAAATTTTTGGTGGACTGGAAAGATGGGATTGTGCAAATAAGCATCTTTGATGTCGATCGAGGCTAGCCATTCCTCCCCTTGTAGGGCAGTGGCCACCGATCGGATCGACTCCATCCGGAAAGTCCTGATATGTAGGAATTTGTTTAGCCCTTTTAGATTTAATATGGGCCTCACGTCCCCGTTTGGCTTCGGGACTGTAAAGAGGTTTGAGTAAAACCCGAA
This sequence comes from Rana muscosa, assembly GCA_029206835.1. NCBI lineage: Eukaryota > Metazoa > Chordata > Amphibia > Anura > Ranidae > Rana > Rana muscosa. The sequence continues at coordinate 164,261,987 of CM055121.1, read as the reverse complement.
CCCCCATTCTTCCAAGGGAACCTCCATAATTACTCCTTGGAGCAATAGTTGTTCTAGTGCCAACAGGAGGGATCCTCTCTTCCGGGGATCCCTTGGCACGTTTGACCTCATAAAATGGGAAGGAGGAGAGTCTTTTAACTCCAATTTGTATCCCAGACTTACTGCGGAGAGCACCCATCTGTCTCTGATCGTGTCCCGCCAGGTCTCTGCGAACAACTGGAGTCTTCCCCCCACCCGATTGAGTGGGGGCAACCCTTCATGAATTTGACTTGGGGGGAGGTTTTGTACCTCTCCTGACCCAGGGTTTCTTGTTACCCTGCGATTGTCCCTGATTTTTACCCCGGGGATTTGACCGAGGAGGCCGTCGGAACTGCTTCACAGCCGATGTCCCAGGGACTGGAGAGGCAGGCCTCTTAAAAGAGGGACCTCTAACTCTGTTTTTAACCGGCAAGAGTGTACTTTTACCGCTGGAAATTTTCTGGATATATTTGTCCAGGTCTTCCCCGAATAAGCGTTCACCATGAAATGGGAAGCTAACCAGCAATTTTTTACAGGGAGCTTCAGCAGACCAGTTCTTGAGCCATAGAAGCCTACGCATATGTACTGCAGACAGCGTAAGGCGGGAGGCCTGATGGATTGAATCCTTGATGGCGTCAACCGCAAAGCATAAGGCTCTAGGTAGATCAGCTAGGGCAAGGGCCTGCTGATCTGGTAAGTCCCTTAAGACCTGTTTTAACTGATCCTTCACTGCTTGGCAGACCCCAATAGCTGCTACTGCTGGTTGTGTTACCAAGCTTGCTGTAGAAAAAGCAGATTTTAATAAGGACTCCAATTTTTTATCTATTGGGTCCTTAAACATTTGAACATTATCTACTGGACATGTCAGTGATTCATTCACACAAGAGATGGCTGCGTCCACTGTAGGCACCCTCCATTTTCTGATGAACTTACCCTCAATGGGATAGACCACCGGAAATCTCTTGGGGGGGAGTAAATATTTTATCAGGATGTTCCCAATCCTGGTAAATGAGTCCTTCTAGTAAAGGATGGATTGGAAAGGAACAAACAGTCTGGGGAGCTTTTAGCGACCCCAACGAGGAGACAGAAGTGGTTAATGGCTCCGCAAGGGGCATTTTAAATGCTGATCGGACCATATCAGTCAGGGACTGAACCCATAATCTTTCAGCATTTGATGCTGAAAATGACTCTTCCACTGTTGATTCCTCTACAACAGAATCAACCTCATCCTGATCCCCTTCAGGTAGGTCGATCCCTGTATGGGACGGTTGCTCCGCTAACAGGCAGTCTGAGGGAGGAGACGGAGATCGGGCGCGCTTTCCCTCTGACAGGGAAGCAGCGATCAATGTTGTCAATCTTTCTTCCAGTCCTCCCAGAGCTGAGGAAAAAACCTCCTCTGTTACATACACAGGAGCAGGTGAACTGAGGACAGCCACAGTACCAGGTACTCCTGAGGGTTCTCTACGGTCACTAACCTCTGAATTTTCAGGGGAGATTGGTGCAGCCAAAGCATGCCCAAGATCCTCAGAGCCCGATGGAGACCCCCTTTGCTTCCTGGGAGTCTTAGTCCCGGAGACTTTGGACGGCATATTCCTAAGCCCAAAGCTGAGGTATTCCAGCCGTAATACACCACTTACTGACAATAGTCTAGCACAATTGCTGCTATATAAAAACAGTTGGTGTCTACTAATGTGCCTTTCTATGGGGATGCCTGCATCAACCGCCTGCTGTATGCCTTTCTAAATGTTGCCAGCTCTGTTTCTGCATTCCATAACCAGCTGACAACACCTAATTGTGCTTTTTACCATGCTGGGACGCCCGCACATGCGCAGAAGCGCTGCGGCGCGCACAGAGCGTCATCCACCAAGCTCCGCCCCTTTTTCCAGCTCACCTCTATAAATAGAGGCGCGTGCGCGCGGGCATGTGCGCCTTTGGCGCTCTTTTTGAAAAGGAACTAGGGACAGAAGCCAGGGCCCTGTTTGCCACAGGGCCGGGGGATGGACGAGCATTGCAACATGGCAGAGGAAACAGTTTCCCATCCAGAGAACTCACCATCTGCCTGGATTTTGACTTAGAAAGAAAAAATCCACATGACAAGAAAACAGCGTTCCACAGCGGCCTCTAGTGGTTTAACACAGGTACCGCGGTTTAACCTTTTTTTTTCTTGACCACTCTTAAAATTATTACATTTTTTAGTAGTTACAGGCATGCACAGATATTTAGCGGGAATACCGTTAGGTAACAGGCAGGCCGCAGGACTCTGTTTGGTCCGCAGAAGCCCAAACTTCACCTCTCACGGCAGGCATTGTAATTAAACCTTCAGGGACCGGGTTCCCAAGGATTCCACTCCCCTGGACCTGTATAGCACCCTGCACAGAAAACATCTTGGTCGTGGGTATGACCAGAGCTCTGGATCCCAGGGTCCAGCCCTCCTAAGAGAGGCATTACAGGCAAAACCTTGCTCTTCTCTGCAAGGCCCGGGTACCGACCGTTTAGCTATGAAGCTTTTTTGGTCGGATCCGGCATAGCTTACTGAGGCCCAAAAGAACCTGTACGCAAGCTCAGTGAAAAAACACATGTTACTTCTGGCCAACACCTTAGACACTGGCAAAAAACTGAGGTGCTCCCGGATGGGAGGGGCTTATATAGGGGAGGGTACTTCCGGTTTGGAAGTTGCCAGTGCCAGCACCTGAAGGTAAACTATATAACCCATATAGTAATGACTATGCCGCTCTGTGTCCCGTGATGTACGAGAAAGAAAATCGCACAGAAATAGTGCAGGAATCTTTTTCAAGGTCACTGGGGTGTGACTTGTCATGCGACTTTAAGCGGTCAAGTTGCACTGGTGTGAAACAGGGCTAAAAATGGGTTCCAACTGACATTACCGCAATCCCGGAATGCAAAGTACATTCTGATTTATTATTAGACAATACATCAACACTATATCTACTTGGGTCACTCTCTGATAAAAGTTGGAAAAAATAAAGGCTCATTATATAAACTTTTTTTCTATTCTTTATTTAATACATTAAGCACTTAAAAAACACACTCCACATCAGAAGTACAGATCGCATTGTACCATCACATGTTTACATTAATACCACAGAACAGGAAGGCTTATACTGTAGAAAAGCAATACCCCCCGTAGGGTAGGGAAAAATAATCAAAAGAAATACACACATTTTCTTATGATCAAAAGGATACTCATCCCGTGGTGCACCGCTAACCACCAAAGAATGATTAACCGATACTTCATGCAGTTAACGGCCTATCACAACTTCTCTCGTCTTGGAACAAAAGGAAAATAAGCACAATGTACAAGTTTTAATTGAAAGTACCCTCATTACCTAGTAATTAGGTGGAGAAGCAAAAGGAGGACTCGGGAAATTCGGGTCGCAAAGAGAATCTCCACTCCATCAGCTACGAACATACTAAGGCCTTATGCATACTGGGCATCAAAAACACCACTTTAAAGTGGTTCTAAAGGCAGAAGTTTTTTTTTAACCTAATGCTATTCTATGCATTAAGATTAAAAACCTTCTGTGTGCAGCAGTCCCCCTAATACTCACCTGAGCCCCATCTCAATCCAGCAATGTTGCACGAGATTCTCGACTGTCTGGGACTCTTCCTCCTGATTGGCTGAGACACAGCAGTGGGCGTCATTGGCTGCTGTCAATCAACGTCAGTGAACCAATGAGGAGAGAGAGGGGACGGGGCCAAGCCGCAGCTCCATGTCTGAATTGACACACAGAGCAGCGGCTCGGCTCAGGTGCCCCCATAGCAAGCTGCTTGCTATGGGAGCACTCGGCAGGAGGGAGGGGCCAGGAGCGCCGGCAAGGGACCCGAGAAGAGGGTCTGGGCTGCTCTGTGCAAAACCGCTGCACAGAGCGGGTAAGTATAACAAGTTTGCCATTTTTAAACCCCAAAACACAAGACTTTAATATAACTTTATGGGCATTTTACATTTTGTTTCTGCCTCTAAACGCCCCTCCATGTCAGCCTATGCGTCCATACACAAATAAGCATTTACAGGCATTTAGAGGCAGGAGCATTTAGAGGTAGAAATTGTGTATGAGGCCTTAGTCTATGTACTAAGAACAACACGTATAAACCATCCATGGAAGCCAGGTTTCCCTTAATTAGTCTTCTCTATTATGGAGTGTATTCGCCAAACTTTCCATGGATCTCATTTTATTCAGTTTAGTAAACTAGTGACTTAAAGTGGTTGTTAAGCCACTGTACTACAAACATCCCATCCCCTCTGTTAGCTAACAATATCGGTCCTAGTGCCTGTGCTGAAAAAAAAAAAAATGCAGATTATATCAGAGCGGCTCTCGACACTAACGGGACTTCTCGGCTCTCTCTTCTCCCCGGCTGACAGCTATAGCTCGCGGGGCCGAGCACTGGTAACGCCAGCCAGGGAGAGGAGAGAGAGCCGAGGAGTCACGTGAGTGCCGAGAGACGCTCTGATATAAGGTATAATCTGCAGTTGTTTTTTTTTCAGCACAGACACTAGGACAGATAATGTTAGCTAACAGAGGGTATGGTATGTTTGTAATACAGTTATTATTACAGCAGCAGGAAGGGAAAGGGTGGGGAGCATAGTGGCACAGACTAGCTGACAGGCAGGGAGGGGAGGGGGGAGAGGATGGGGGAGAGCTGCAGCTGACGGAGGCACATAAACTGACCATGGTGTCAGGGCTCAGCAGTCATGATAAACCGTGGTCAGTTTACAGAGAGGAGGGTATAGCCAGGCAGGATCAGCCAGGTATTTCAGGTCTTACAGGGGGCCAAATTACACAGCACAAGCACTGTTATGCATCCTTTAAGGCAACAGGATACATTTTTTTCTTTAGGGGTTATACATACTCAGTGGAAAGGTTTGCTTCCAGAAATCAGAAATGCAGACATGTGCCACATTCAGTATATGGCTAGTCAGTGAGTTCTTGTAGCAGTGCAGAGGTACTGGATTAATATGGAACAAGGATACCAGGGGTTCTGTACCAAGGTCCACGGATGTCAATTGTAAAACTTATATAAACATTTTTATGGTGGATATAAAATTTGTTACATCATCAATGTCACATTATGGATAAATGTTATTAACATTGCAAGTAATTCAGAGTCTTATAAATTTCTTCTCACCTTAGATGATTTCCTTCGGCTCCTCCTTGTCCACACCACAACCAATTTGTCTGGCTGCCTGCATAAAAGACATGAAAACAGTTAAACTTCAGTATCTTAAAGACATGGGAGGACATGTATTAGGCTGGTTATATATTAATGGAATTTCAAGTAAACGTAGATATGAACTTTTGTATGAAAATTCTCAGTACATTCAATGACTTGACATATGTTTGAAAGTACTTCAAAATGTATTTTGCTTTGAAAAAGGAGAAGATTGTGCTATATACTGACACATACATATTCACCCTCCATGCAGCATCTGCAGCTATTATTGCTACAGGCATAATCTGTACTATTTGCATAAGCATCCACAACCTCCTATTACCCTTCTGTAGTATATAGAGCCGCCCAGCCGCCCCTGTAACACTTCTATATACAAATTCACAGTTGAGTATCACCTTTCACCATGAGATTATTGCTACAGGCATAATCTGCACAATTCGTACAACTTGTATAAGCATCCACTATTTTCATCTACCTGTGTATAGACGCCCGGCCGCCCTTGTAACACAGCTATACACTTATTCAAATAATATTCGGCATTGTTTTATTATTGTTACAGACATAATCAGTACAATTCACACAACATCCACTATATAATATCGCTTATTCCCATTTTTAAAATCCCCTTTTAACAGATTTATTACTTCATTTGCATGTGTATAGACGCCCGGCCGCCCTTGTAACATGGCTGTATATTTATTCATTGTCAACTCAAAATTAGACTTACGACCTTATTTGCATGTGAAGAAATGCCCGACGCCTTTATAGCACGTGCATAGAGACGCCTGGCTGCCCCTGTAACACATGTGTATAAACACCCTTGTGCCCTTGTAACACCGCTGTCTATTTATTCATTGTCAACTCAACATTAGACTTATGTTGTTAAATCTAACCTCTGCAATCTGTGCCCCTTACCCCTGTGTCAAATTCCTTCAGGACTTCATTGTATATAGCACTGATGTTAATGATCCAATTTGCGGGTGCACGGTCGTCTTGGCCGTCCTCGTAATACACCTGTCACTTCCCTTATCATTGTCTATTCAACATCTGCCCATACTCCTCCCCTTACTCCTCCCCCTCACCATTCATAAGCCAGTTCTAGGAGTATGGGCGTTGGTCTGACGAAGGAGCCGCACATGCTCCGAAACGCGTTACCGTCCCCTTCTCCCCACTGACACCATCAGCCTCGTGTGTTCCGCAGTGAACCCAGAACACAGGCTTCCCTGCTGCCTCCTCTCCAACGTGTACAAGAATGCCTTACAGCTGCTTGACGGCTCTACACTGCTCTCTACCACCGTGCCGAGGATGGACACATGCCACAGATGAGGACTCCTGATTCTATCATGTCTTTTAACACTTAACGATCTTGTAAGTGCTTTTAACCCTTTGTGCACTTTATTAAATTTTGCATACTGCACTTAGAGGCGCCTTTCTTTTAATTTTTTGCCGCTATCCCCTGCCTGCTCCAAGTCTAAGAACGGAGCCATCACATAACCGCTGATCGCTCATTTCTTGATCACATTGCGTAGAGCAATGATTGTAACTCACCAATCTCCATTCTGCCCCTACAGTGCTCAGTGGACCATTAGGCTGGAGAGGGGTAAGACTGGCTTTGACTCTCAGATGCTAAGACCCCTTTTATAGCGGCGCTTTACCATCAGATTTGCGGCGCTATTCGGCCGCTAGTGGTGCAGTTTTACCCCCCGCTAGCGGCCAAGAAAGGGTTAAAAACCACCGCAAAGCGCCTCTGCAGAGGCGCTTTGCCAGCAGTATAGCCGCGATGTCCCATTGATTTCAATGGGCAGGAGCGTTATACACACCGCTCCAAAGATGCTGCTAGCAGGACTTTTTCTACCGTCCTACTAGCGCACCGCTCCAGTGTGAAAGCCCTCGGGGCTTTCACACTGGAGACAGCAGCGGCTGTTTCAGGTCGGTTTGCAGGCACTATTTTTAGCGCAATAGCGTCTGCAAAATGACCCAGTGTGAAAGGGGTCTAAGAACCAAATCAAGCTGTCAATCAGGCGGCTGGGTGGATCCCGACAATACGGTTGGGATCCTTCCAGAACCTGGAGCGGCTCTGATGTCAGCTGGCTTTCAGCTGACTCTCGGTTACAAGAGAACAAAAGTAAGGGCAGTCCTGTGACCTAGAAGAGAAGTATGGCCAAAAAAACTTTGGCCATACTTATGTTTTAACATTCAATTCAGGAATGAATGTAATTTGGAAGAAAAAAAGTCCATCTTGCTCCTCCAAATCTTTTGGTCACTACAATCAAAAATGTTCATCAATTTGACCCCACTAACAATTAAAAAAATCAAACTTATGTTCTTAAAGTGAACATTTTCTAGGGGTTATTGGGGACAATAATTTTCAACTGTAATGCCGCGTACACACGACCGTTTTTCATGACGTGAAAAATGCAATTTTTTAAATTGGTCATTAAAAACGATCGTGTGTAGGCTCCAGAGCATTTTTAACGACGTGAAAAATGGGCTAAAAAAAATTAGAACCTGCTCTATTTTTTCACGTCGTGAAAAACGGTAGTGTGTATGCTTTCACGAGGGGAAAAAAAATGCGCATGCTCAGAATCAAGCATGAGACGGGAGCGCTCCTTCTGGTAAAACTAACGTTCGTAATGAAATAGCACATTCATCACGCTGTAACAGACTGAAGAGCATGAGGCTGAAAAGCGCGAATCTGCTCTCACCAAACTTTACCAATACGAGGATCAGCAAAAGCAGCCCAAAGGGTGGCGCCATCCGAATGGAACTTCCCCTTTTTAGTGCCGTCGTATTATAAGCGAATTTGGTTTTCATTAGGGACAAATCATACATTTCATAATGAGCATGTTCTAGGCATGAAAGAAACCGGTTCGATATGTCTTAGATTCCACTGAAGTAGGCGGTCTGGAAAAAATTTAGGTTTTTGAACAAAATTAGCTGACTAAATGATGACAAGATTAAATGCTACGAAGAAGAATTTCCATATAACCGTGCAACTGGTGTATGGCCAGCGTAAAGCGGAGTTCCACCCATCCACAACTCGCGCATGTGCAGTAGGGAACCAGGAGTAAAGCCGAAAGTCTTCGCTTCCTGGTTTCCTTACTAGGAATGTTGGCGGCAGCACCCGTGAGTCAATCTGAAAATCGGCTTCGGGTGCAGACATCGCGGGCCCCCCTGGACAGGTAAGTGTCCATATATTAAAAATCAGCCGCTACAGTATTTGTAGCTGCTGACTTAAAAAAATTCCCAGGCATAACTCTGCTTTAAAAAGGGGCATATGTCAGAGGTAGACTGCGATTGGTCATGCATATTGTATCTGCAGTGTCCTGTCCTCTGAATGGCCAGCCAAAGGATGTAAACTGACCACAAAGATCAGCTTTCGTGCTGTGTGTGTGTGTGTGTGGTCAGTTTAGAACAAGGAAGAAAGGTGACTGGCAGGATCAACCAGGTACTTCAGATGTAATAAGTACATGAAAACGATAGAGACTATGATTTCTAAAATACACATACGTGAACACGCACACTAAAAAAAATATATTTTTAGGTTAACAAACTTTAAAATGGAACCAGGTCCTCTTAAGCCTGGTACACACAATCATTCGAGGAGCTTGCTGTTATAAACTATCCAATATTAGTAAAGTGATCTCCCCGCTGAGCTACTGTGTTCTGACAGGGGGACTACCCGGACTTTTGGGAGCGGGTACCTAGTTTTCACAGGTACCCAGCTCCCACTTCCTCCCCTGGCGCCACAAGGAAGTTCCTCTCCCCCCTCCCTCCCGGCAATCTTCTGGGAAACACCACAGGTCCCAGAAGATTGCCTGGCCATTCGCAAAGCGCAGCAGGACTCTCGCATGCGCAGTGTGCACCCGGCTGTGAGGCCACAGCCGGGTACCCTCAGTTACAATGCTGGCGCCGCAGAGAGGAGGAGGAGAGGAGCGGGGCTTTGTGCGCTCGCATCGCTGGACCGTGGGACAGGGGAGTGTCTGTTTATTAAAAGTCAGTAGCTACACTTTTTGTAGCTGCTGACTTGTAATTGGGTGGAACTCTGCTTTAAATGAATGGGTTTAGTTCCACTTTAATACATTGTGAATTCTGTCTGCTTGCAGTGGGTTGCTGTACTATGCTCACTGCACTGAACCTGCAATGTGAATCCAGGTCATCGCTCAGTGTTATTTCATCTTTGCCACAACTTTGTGACCTAATTGAAAGCAATTAGAGTTATGACAGTGCAACATGGAAATAGATCGATGCATTAGTCACAGCGGGATCATCATGTAACACAGGAACTGATCAGAGTGTTTCTAACAAACGGATCATCATGTAACCCAACAGGATCAATGTACTGCTCAGAGACACCACAGGGGAAAGATCAATGCATCCGTAATGTATCCGTCATACAGATTATCATAAATCAGGGAGATTCCTATGAAACACATAAGGGAAAAGCAGGTGAGCCGAGAGAAACATGAAGGCTGTAGGGCTGATCATCTGGAAAATGCCAGTTGCCTGAATGTCCTGTGCATGCTTTGGCTTCAATAGTCGCTGACACAGAAGAAGTATTAAAGAGGAAGTAAACTTCCATGGATTGTGTGTACCTATAATGAGGCTTAACCTATAGGTACTGTATATATCTCCTAAACATGCATCCTTTAGGAGAGATTTACTGTATATGCCCCTGATGATGTCATTTGCGCATGCGGCTGAAGAAACGGATGCTTGTGTCGATTCTTCAGAGCCCTGTGCCATGACCAGCGGCTCGCACGTGCATACGCGGGAGTGACGTCATGCGGCTCCGGCCAGTCACACAGCCAGGGTCCGTGGACCCGGAGGGAAGACGGGCGAAAATAGACGTGGCCTCCAGCAGTGACAACAAGGGCTTCGTTTGCAGGTAGGTTTACCATAATGTGCTGGTATGCGATGCCTTTACTTTGCAGGTCAGGAAAAAGGAGAGAAAAAAAAAAAGGCAGCGTTTACTTCCTCTTTAAAAGCGGAGTTCCACCCAAATTTGGAACTTCCACTAAATCCACTCCTCGCCCCCTTACATACCACATTTGGCATGTAATTTTTTTTGGGGGGGAGTGGGGGCTTCAGTAGGAGTGGGACTTCCTGTCCCACTTCCTCCTTCTGCCCTGGAGTCGCCTAGGCGATACGTCATATCGCCTTCTGGCGGCCCCTCCCTGTAGGCGATCACCTGGGACATGACAGGTCCCAGGCGATCGCCTGTCCACTCAGAGAGCGCTGCGCCGTTCGTGCATGCGCAGTGAGTGCCCGGCCGTGAAGCCGAAAGCTGTCACGGCCGGGTGCCCACACTATAAAATGGAGGCGCCGGCAGAGAAGGGGGGAGAGGAGCGGAGCTCCGGGCGTCGCGTCGCTGGACAGTGCAGGTAAGTGTATGTTTATTAAAAGCCAGCAGCTACACTTTTTGTAGCTGCTGACTTTTAATAAACATAAAAAAAGGCTGGAACTCCCCTTTAAGACAAGAAGTCTGCCTTTCATTTGCTGCATGCTTGTTCTGGGACTCTGATGTATTGGAGCCAAATACAGCCACGCAAATGGCAAGTTCGTCAGCAGACCAGCACCAATCAGGACTGTGCAGACACAGACTCACACTGTAGATAGGATACATCAGTGGCGTAATAGAAGCCCCTCCCAAACAACTGGGGAAGATCATGTGACCACACAACAGCGCTGCAGGAAAAAGGTACTTGGAGATTAAAAAAAAAAAAAAAAAAACACAGTGCCATGATAACTATAGTAGGATTTATGTGAAGGGATTATTGTAATTAATACTGTTTAGTATTACTACAAGGCCCACCCTCCTCATCACTGCATATATACATTACATGGTCAGAGCCGGTTCACACCAGGGCGGCGCGACGCGGCACGACTTGTGGGGGCGACCTCGGCGGCGCGATCTCAAGACGACTTGAGACGCCCGCCGAGGCGATTTGCATAAGACTTCTGTATAGAAGTCAATGTAGGTCGCCTTGGGTCGCCCCCAAAAGTAGTACAGGAACCTTTTTCTAAGTCGGAGCGACCTGAGTCGCTCTTACTTAGAACGGTTCCATTGAAAATTGTGGGACGCGACTTGTCAGGTGACTGAGTCGCCTGACGAGTCGCCCTGGTGTGAACCGGCTCTTAGGAAAAGGTTGAAGGTAAAATTGTAGAATGTGCTGCAGCTTTTTGCCCCAATATACACCAACTTCTTTGCTCATAAATTGTTACTTCATCACCAACTCAAATGGCTCCTCTCCCTGCTCTCCTTAATTGGCACTCATGTGCAGTAATCTTTTGTTAATTGATTTTTTACTATGATTTTATTAGACTGTTATTTTAATCCTGCTGCCGTTATTCTATAAACACAAGTAAAGGTAAATCACTGCTACTTACAGAGCAGGTAAATATGTGTTGTTATGGATCTTTAGATTGTAAGCTCCAAGGAGCAGGGCCCTCTGATTCCTCCTGTATTGTAACTGTACTGTCTGCCCACATGTTGTAAAGCGCTGCGCAAACTGTTGGCGCTATATAAATCCAGTATAATAATACTTTTTGAACTGAGCCTTCAAAGTACAGGTCCTTCTCAAAAAATTAGCATATTGTGATAAAGTTCATTATTTTCTGTAATGTACTGATAAACATTAGACTTTCATATATTTTAGATTCATTACACTCAACTGAAGTAGTTCAAGCCTTTTCTTGTTTTAATATTGATGATTTTGGCATACAGCTCATGACAACCCAAAATTCCTATCTCAAAAAATTAGCATATTTCATCCGACCAATAAAAGAAAAGTGTTTTTAATACAAAAAAGTCAACCTTCAAATAATTATGTTCAGTTATGCACTCAATACTTGGTCGGGAATCCTTTTGCAGAAATGACTGCTTCAATGCGGCGTGGCATGGAGGCAACCAGCCTGTGGCACTGCTGAGGTGTTATGGAGGCCCAGGATGCTTCGATAGCGGCCTTAAGCTCATCCAGAGTGTTGGGTCTTGCGTCTCTCAACTTTCTCTTCCCAATATCCCACAGATTCTCTATGGGGTTCAGGTCAGGAGAGTTGGCAGGCCAATTGAGCACAGTAATACCATGGTCAGTAAACCATTTACCAGTGGTTTTGGCACTGTGAGCAGGTGCCAGGTCGTGCTGAAAAATGAAATCTTCATCTCCATAAAGCTTTTCAGCAGATGGAAGCATGAAGTGCTCCAAAATCTCCTGATAGCTAGCTGCATTGACCCTGCCCTTGATAAAACACAGTGGACCAACACCAGCAGCTGACATGGCACCCCAGACCATCACTGACTGTGGGTACTCGACACTGGACTTCAGGCATTTTGGCATTTCCCTCTCCCCAGTCTTCCTCCAGACTCTGGCACCTTGATTTCCGAATGACATGCAAAATTTGCTTTCATCCGAAAAAAGTACTTTGGACCACTGAGCAACAGTCCAGTGCTGCTTCTCTGTAGCCCAGGTCAGGCGCTTCTGCCGCTGTTTCTGGTTCAAAAGTGGCTTGACCTGGGGAATGCGGCACCTGTAGCCCATTTTCTGCACACGCCTGTTCACGGTGGCTCTGGATGTTTCTACTCCAGACTCAGTCCACTGCTTCCGCAGGTCCTCCAAGGTCTGGAATCAGTCCTTCTCCACAATCTTCTTCAGGGTCCGGTCACTTCTTCTCGTTGTGCAGCGTTTTCTGCCACACTTTTTCCTTCCCACAGACTTCCCACTGAGGTGCCTTGATACAGCACTCTGGGAACAGCCTATTCGTTCAGAAATTTCTTTCTGTGTCTTACCCTCTTGCTTGAGGGTGTCAATGATGGCCTTCTGGACAGCAGTCAGGTCGGCAGTCTTGCCCATGATTGCGGTTTTGAGTAATGAACCAGGCTGGGAGTTTTTAAAAGCCTCAGGAATCTTTTGCAGGTGTTTAGAGTTAATTAGTTGATTCAGATGATTAGGTTAATAGCTCGTTTAGAGAACCTTTTCATGATATGCTAATTTTTTGAGATAGGAATTTTGGGTTGTCATGAGCTGTATGCCAAAATCATCAATATTAAAGCGGAGGTTCACCCTAAGTTACAACATTAGTCTAAAACAATTGTTTCCCAACATACATAATGAATTGGCCAAACATAAAAAAAAAAAAAAAAAAAAAAATTACATACCGTAATATTGCCATTTAATGTGACTTCCTGGTTTCCCCTCCCGCGGGAGTAGGCGTAGCTGATCCTTTCCCCGGCGCCGCAATGGCTTGTGGGACTGAATTGAAAGGTTTTCTAGGAGCACAGTGTCGTGCTACCCAAAAGTAAATGTTGAGCTCCGTGACGCGTGACGTCGGTCACGTGACGAGGGCGTCTCTAATGGCGCCATTTTATAAACTGGCATGCAGGTAAATATTGCCATTATGTGCCATTACACACGAGGCAATACAACAGATGCAACGGAGTGGAAGCAATCGGTCTAAAGTTTGATATAAAATCTGCAAAAGGCAAGTACATTTTTAATTTAATGTACGATTTTAATCATTATTCGTTTCCTTATCCCCAAAACACTGAGCATGCGTGGGATCGAGCGGAGAATGCTGGGAAGACAGCATTCTCCGCAATCAGGAAGTAGGTGCTTGTGGGCTTCTAGTGCCCATAAGCAAAATGGAAACGTCCCTCGGATGATTATATAAGTAATCGTTTAGGTCGGATAACGGAATGCTGGCGATTTAAACATTCAGAACAGTGAGTAAGCTATTGAAAAGGTTACAATCATTCAATGGGACAAAAAAAAAAAAAAAACGAAAACACAGTGGAACCTCCGCTTTAAAACAAGAAAAGGCTTGAACTACTTCAGTTGTGTGTAATGAATCTAAAATATATGAAAGTCTAATGTTTATCAGTACATTACAGAAAATAATGAACTTTATCACAATATGCTAATTTTTTGAGAAGGACCTGTATTACTAAACCCACAACAGTAAAATCAGTCTGTATATGCTGTAAAAGCAAGCTTGTTATACTCCCTGTGGAACCTAAGGGGTTAATCCTCTGCATTGTGTAAAAAGGCTGCTTAATCCTACCTTCTCTGATCCTCCACTGACTCCAGAACATGTCTGGATAAAACAGTTACTGGAGTCAGGTTGCACATGCTCAGTTTTGTGTGTCTTGCTAGAGAGTTTTTTTTTTCTTGGGAGAGTGCATGTGATCAGCACAGGGGCAATCAGCATTGTCCAGACAGAGGGTCTGGTGTCCTCCATCCTGATAGGTCAGTTCAGTATGAAAACTCCTCCTACAAGCTTTACACAGGAACTGATAGCAGTCACAAGAATGCTTTATGCTGCTGATGATAAAAAGGTATTCAGCAGTTTATATTTACTAAAATAATTGCATTTCCATGTAATGTGGGAGACCAGATATAGTGAATGCAGGCTCCTGGGTTTAGTACCAATTTAAATTGTAAAATCTCCTTTTTTTTCATTCAAACAAGCATGTTATACCTACCTGCTTTATGCAGTTTGTTTTGCATAGAGCATCCCGGATCCTCCTCTTCTCAGGTCCCTCTTCTGTGATCCACCCCTCCCTCCTGTTGAGTGCCCCCCACAGCAAGCAGCATGCTATGGGGCACCCGAGCAGAGACCCATCTCCCCGTGTCTATTCAGACACAAAACGACTCGGCCCCACCCGCCCCTCTCTCCTGATTGGAGCTGTCTCAGCCAATGGGTGAGTCCCGGGCAGCTTAGACACTCCTGCAACATCGCTGGATAAAGACGGGCTCAGGTGAGTATTAGGGGGGGGGGGGCTGCAGCACAGGTTTTTTTTTAATCTAAATGCGTAGTATGAATTTAGATAAATAAAAACCTTCTGCCTATACAATTCCTTTAGGCCTGTTTACACTGTATAAATGCTATGCACCACAATGCATGTGCACACAGTCCTAATGTTATAAATAAGTGGCGCTCACAACTCTGTACCTCTTTGCAGCACACCTTGGGAAACACGACTTGTTCAATTTTTTTCCACTTAGCTATCACCGCTCCAGCACCATTAGGATAACTTTTTGCTTTCACTAGAGAAACTTAGGGCAACAGAGCCATAAACTCCTGTGAGGAGGAAGCAGGGGCATGGCTTACCGACACTGTGTGTGTCTCTGGACACACACAGCCCGACTTGCGAGCACGCATTCACAGGTGCCTACTTAGCACATCGCTTGTTAAGGAGGAAACCCATTGCAGGGAAAAGCTAAATTGCACAGACAAGGGACTGCCAGAAGAGGGGACTTTCTTTGCAATATTGTTGTACAGAGCAGGCAAGTAGAACCTCTTTTAATTAAAAAATAAAAATACTTTAATATAATTTTAAATGTTTCCAGTGAAGACAGGAAAAACAGGAAAGAGGAGCCAGCAGCATTGAAAGTTAACTGCAATTATTGGGGTAAGATTTAAAACAAAATCATTTACTATGGAATGTTTATTCTTATTGTGCTCAGTGTGTTAAGCTAATAAAAACTGAGGGCGCAACACTACTTTAGGGCCAGTTCACACCACATGCAGTCCAGTGCGTTTTTTTTTTTTTTGCATCAAAAACTTGTGGAAAGTAGGTTATATGGTTTTCAATGGGATTGTTCACACCAGTGCTTGCAATTTTCAAAAAGTAGAACGTGCTGCATTTTTCCTGCACTGGAATGCTGTAAAATGCATAAAAAACGCACTGAACACACAGGTTTCATTTAACCACTTAAGGACCGCCGCACAAACATTTACGTCGGCAGAATGGCACAGACCGGCAAATGGGCGTATATATATATATATATATATATATATATATCTCCCTTTAAATTTACCGCCGTGTGGGTGCGCGCACGGTGCCGGCGGCGCGCACGCCCCTGCCGTGAGCTCCGTGATCGTGCCTGTGGACTCTATGTCCGCCGGTGTCCCGCGATCGTGTCACAGAGCTGCAGAACAGGGGATGCCAGTGTAAACAAGCATTTCCCTGTTCTGCCTAGTGGCAGGACACTGATCGTCTGCTCTCTCTCATCGAGAGCAGCGATCAGTGTCGTGTCACAGAAAGCCGCGCCCCCTAACAGTTAGAAGCACTCCCTAGGGCACACTTAACCCCTTCCTAGCCCCCTAGTGGTTAACCCCCTCACTGCCAGTCACATTTACACAGTAATCAGCGCATTTTTATAGCACTGATCACTGTATAAATTTGAACGGTCCCAAAATAGCGCCAAAAGTATCCGATGTGTCCGCCATAATGTCGCAGTCACAATGAAAATCGCTGATTGCCGCCATTACTAGTAAAAAAAAAATATTAATAAAAATGCCATAAAACTATCCCTATTTTGTAGATGCTATAACTTTTGCGCTTATTGCAATTTTTTTTTACCAAAAATATGTAGAAGAATACGTATCGGCCTAAAATTTGTTTGTTTTTTTTTATATATTTTTGGGGGATATTTATTATAGCAAAAAGTTAAAAATATTGCTTTTTTTTCTCAAAATTTACGCTCTTTTTTTGTTTATAGAGCAAAAAATTCAAACCGCAGAGGTGATCAAATACCACCAAAAGAAAGTTCTATTTGTGGGGAAAAAAAAGACGTCAATTTTGTTTGGGAGCCACGTCGCACGTCCGCGCAATTGTCAGTTAAAGCGACGCAGTGCCGAATCGCAAAAAGTGCTCTGGTCTTTGGACAGCCAAATGGTCTAAAGTGGTTAAAGCGGAGGTCCGCCTAAAAAAAAATTAATTTAAAAGTCAGCAGCTACAAATACTGCAGCTGCTGACTTTTAATAAATGGACACTTTACCTGTCCAGGGTGCTCGCGATGTCGGCAGCCGAAACCGATCAATCGCTCAGCTCTCAGCTGGCCCCGCCGCCCTCCTCGGTGAGGGAATCAGGAAGTAAAGCATTGCGGTGTCACTTCCTGGTTCCCTACTGCGCATGCGCGAGTCGCGTCCTAACTGGTCCCCGCTATCTTCTGGGACCTGTGCGTTTCCCAGAAGACAGCGCGGGGGGACAGGAAGGGGCGTGACACCCGAGGGGGGGAGGGTTCCAAAAAGCAGAGGTTCCATTTTTGTGTGGAACTCCGCTTTAAGGTTAAAAAAAAAAAAAAAAGAAGGGGGAAAAATGCACTGAAATGCATCTGGAATGCGTCACAAATGCGCATGCAGAAAAGCATCTGGAACGTATCCGGACAGCGTTTCTATGGTGTGAACAACCCCTGAATTCTAGATTTACTTAACACTTCATGATTGCATACAAGAAATCTGTGTGAATAGGATTTCTTTATACTGATGTATTCTTATGAAATTTTTTCTTTTGGACGAGAAAAACGACCGTGTGTGGGCTTTTTGTCATTTTTCCTGATGGGAAAAACGGCATTAATCACGACGAGAAAAATTAGAACATGCTCTAATTTTTCTCGTTGTGATTCCCGTCATTTTTTTCCACGGCAGTTTTCCCATAGGGAAACACTGCCGGGGAGCCTACACACAGTCGTTTTTTTCGACCAAGAAAAAAAATGTCATTTAAAACGGCCGTGTGTGGGGGGAACAAGCGGTTCCTCGTTTTTCACGTCGATTTTCTCGACTGTGTTTTCACCGTCGAAAAAAATCGATCGTGTGTACGCGGCAATACAGTAAACTGCTAGAACCATTTAACGTAACTCTTGGTCATATGATTACTGTGATCAACAGTCAAACTGCTTACAGTACAGATGTTTTTTTTTTTTTTTCTTTGTAGCTAGATGGGCCTTCCTCCTGTCAAATCAGTTTTAGCAGCGATGACTTATTTAATTTAGCATTTTCAAAATGCCTGCATCTGGGGAGCACGTTTGATGTTTTCATCTATTGTGATCCATTTGTCTTATTGCATTTGATATGTTCATTTTATGGTTTGTATTTGTCTTGGTGGATAACAGCTGATCACAAGCCATCGCCTACACATGATCAGCCCTCATCATGGCAAGGTGGGTGAGACATCATACAGCTCCGTGTGCCTCTCTATGATCAAAACACCTTGTCAGCTTCCAAGGCCACTGAGCATCTTGAGTTGAGCCTCCAGGGATCAAGACACCTGACTCCACAATGTACTCTGCCCCCACCCTCCCCAATACAACATTGTGTAAATACATGGAAAACAAAAAGGAGATACATTTGTCATTCATTTCCACTCATTTTAATTTGTCAGTGCAAATAATTGTATGTGTCGTGAAATTTAAACATGTATAGGGTAACTCCACTTTTGGGGGGGGAATAAAAAAATCAAGTTAACCACTCAAGGACCAGGCCTATTTTTTTTTTACACTTGGCGTTTAGAAGTTAATCGTTTTTTTTTGCTAGAAAATTACTTAGAACCCCCAAATTATATATATATATATATATATATATATATATATATATATCTATATATCTATATATATAAAAATATATATATATATTTTTTCAGACACCCAAGAGAATAAAATGGCGGTCGTTGCAATACTTTATGTCACAACGTATTTGCACAGCGGTCTTACAAGGGCACTTTTTTGGGGAAAAAATACACCTTTTTGAATGAAAAAAAAATAAGACAACAGTAAAGTTAGCCCAATTTTTTATTTATTTTTTATATTGTGAAAGATAATGTTAGGGTTCTTTCACACGGGCGGATCCCGTCATGATCCGCACCGTGAATATCCGCTTGCTCAGCGGAGATCGCTTCGTTGGGCCCCGCTAAGCCGGCGGATGACTTGTCCGCCTCTGCACACTGTGCAGAAACGGACCGGTCGGATTGCCGCTTTCCTCTATGGGGGGGGGGGGATCGGATGAAAACGGACCGCCTGTCCGTTTTCATCCGATCCGATGACGGATGGAAAAGTAGGATTTTCCTCCGTCATGCTAAAACGGACCATAGCGGAGACTGATGTCGACTGGTGTCAGCGGATGAACTGCTGACATCCGCTATCCCATAGGGATACATGTATGTAACGTCCGCATGAAAGGGGCCTTACGCCGAATAAATGGATACCCAACATGTCACGCTTCAAAATTGCTCCTGCTCGTGGAATGGCGACATTTAAAACTTTACACAGGTTACCAGTTTTGAGTTACAGAGAAGGTCTTTTGCTAGAATTATTGCTTTCGCTCGAACGATCGCGGCGATACCTCACGTGTGGTTTGAACACCGTTTTCATATGCGGACGCGACTTACATATGTGTTCGCTTCTGCACGCAAGCTCGGCGGGACATGGCGCTTTACATTTTTATTTTTTTTACTTTTTAAATTATTTTTTGAACACCGTCCTTTTAAAAAATATTCTACGTCAAAGTACCGAGGTACAATGATGGCGGTTTGTGGGAAGTAGTTAAAAAAAATATATATATACATATAGGTCCCCCTTTTGCCTCCAAAACAGTCCTGACACATTGGATGCCACTAGACCTCTGAAGGTATGCAATGTTACCTTGCACCAAGTCATCGGCATCCTGTAAATTGAGAGATGGGGCCTCCATGGATTGGACTTGCTTTTCCAGCACATCCCACAGATGCTCAATAGATTGAGATCTGGAGAATTCGAAGGCCAAGTCAACACCCCAAACTCATTGCTGTGTTCCTTAAACCATTTTTTAACAATTTTTGCAGTGTGGCAGGGTGCATTATCCTACTGAAAGAGGCCACTGCCATCAGGAAATACAGTTTCCATGAAGGGGTGTATTTGGTCAGCAACAATATTTAGGTATGTGGTGAGTGTCATCCAGATGTATAGCAGGAGCCAAGGTTTCCCAGCAGAACATTGCCCAAAGCCTCACATTGCCTCTGCCAGCTTGCCTGCTTCCCATACTATATCCCGGCACCATCTCTTCCCCAGGTAAGTAACGTGCATCCACCTGGTCGTCCACATGATGTAAAAGAAAATGTGATTCATCAAATCAGGCCACCTTCTCCCATTGCTCTGTGACCAGTTTGGATGCTCACGTGCCCAATGTAGGCTCTTTTGGCTGTAGACAGGGTCAGCATGGGCACCCTGACCGGTCGGCAACTACGCAGCCCCATACACAACAAACCGTAATACCCAATTTTTCTGCTTTCAACACAAACTTCATTGACAACATCTTCACTTGCAGCCTTATATATCTCACCTACTTTCAGATGTCATTGTAACAAGATAATCCATGTTATTCACTTTACCTGTCAGTGGTCATATTATTATGGCTGATCAGCTACACAAGCCATATAGTAGTTGAATGTTAGTAAAAAATGACCTTGCCTTATTAATCTGCAGCACTGTAAATTTCTGTAAAATTCAATGCAATTTGGCAAATCTCAAGACCTTTTGTATACAGCTGCTGTAAACAAAACTACCGCAGGAATCTAATTTCCTGCTTGTGTGATTGGCTCACGGATATTCCCAGAAGTTTGAACCAATATAAGAGTCAAATTTTAGGCATCCTCTGCAGCAAAAGTTTTTGGTTAGGTATTCCCGAAGGGGTAATAACTTTTAAAGGGATGCCAACCCTGCAGCTTTCCTCTATAATAGAACACTGCAAGTGCATCAGCTGATTAGTAATGGAAAAGTCACCCCAAGTGTGACAGTACGCGAGGCTTAAAAAAAATAAATGAAAAAATAGCACAAAGGAATAATTTGCTGTGCCATTTGTTACATAATAAATATATACAATGGGCAGCAGCTATGCTTTTTTTTAGCAACATTAAATTCTATCCATCAATTATTGCACGGCACCATAAGATATCCCTATTGGTCCTAAAAAAAAAAATTATATTATAGATATATATATAGATAGAGATATATATATAGAGATATATATATATATATATATATAGATATAGAGAGAGATATATATATATATATATATATATATATATATATATATATAGATAGATAGATAGATAGATAGATATATATATATAGAGAGAGATATATATATATATATATTGTGACAGCAGGAAGGTAAAGTCACCTGGTTGCATCCAGGGGGGTAGATATATTTCTCCCAGATTCAGGCTTTATGCTGACTTATACAACTAGGTGGAGAGTTGTATAAGCCCAGCTGAGGCTAGTAGGCTCATGGATGACTCATACCTCTAGGGAGAGTGTGGGGCGTCGTACAGACAGGGAGTTGATGAGGCCAGCTGAAGCTTGTCAGCTCATTTAGGCCTCTATAAGAACTCCCAGATTCATTAGGTGTTAGCTCATGCCTGGAAGCAGACCTGTGTGGACTTCCTGGAGAGAGTGAACCCTTGTCCGGTGAGACAAAGCCTGTGTGGCTATTTGCTTGGACATTTAAAACCAGGGACTTAGGGACTAGGACAGCACTAGGCTGATCCCAGTTGTTAGTTAGGAAACCTGTATGTTTAGTCAGAGGTCAACTTGACCAGGATTTAATTTGTTTATGTTTCTTTTGGCTTTGCTGTGTTTTGTCACTGTAAATAGAAAATAAACCGCACCTTTTTTTTTTGATTTTGAAAACCACAACCTCCGTTTGCTGGGCCTGTTTTTGTGTGGGGAGCCCATCCCGGGGGTCACACACACCCGCTGCCAAGCTAACCCCCTCACAGTTGGTGGAGAACCAGTGGCAGTTTTTTTTTTAAGCCAGCATGGAGGAGATACTGAAGCAGCTGGCTCTAGCAAATGCCAATCAACAGCAGACAAATGCAGGTTTGCAAAAGAGCCTTGCAGCTCAACAACAGAACTTCGCAGCCCAGCAGCAAGCTCATCAACAGAGCCTTGCAGCTCAGCAACAAGCCCAGCAGCAATCTGAGGCCCGCTTCATAGACCTGTTACAGAAGCAAGAGCAGAGACTACAACAAATGGAAGCAGTAATGCAGCAACGTCCGCAGACCAGTGAGGAAAGCCGTCCCACTAATACCGCGTCCTTTGGGGTGAGTCGTTTATTGACAAAAATGACTGGAGAGGATGATCCAGAGGTATTTTTGACCACATTTGAAAGGACTGCTGAAAGAGAAAAGTGGCCTGAGGAGCAGTGGGCTGGACTGGTGGCTCCTCTGTTAACTGGTGAATCGCAGAAGGCTTACTATGACCTAGAGCCTGACCAAGCAAAAGACTATGTGATGCTAAAAGCTGAAATATTGGCAAGGCTGGGTGTCACCCAGGCTGTCCGGGCTCAGCGTGTGCATAACTGGACTTTCCAGCTTGGAAAACCCCCCAGGTCTCAAATGTATGATCTCATTCACCTAAGCAGAAAGTGGCTACAGCCAGAGACTTTGTCCGCACCAAAGATTGTGGAACGTGTTGTAATGGATCGGTTTTTGAGAGCTCTTCCTACTGCCATCCAAAAGTGGGTAAGCCATGGAGACCCAGAGACGGCCGATGGTCTTGTGGATCGTGTGGAGAAATACTTGGCTACAGAGAACCTGACGGCCTCTTCCAGAGACACTCGGACTTTCCACCCTAAGACCAGACCATCCCCAGGGGCGGATAAGAGGATTCCAAGGGGTGAGGGTGGAGAGAGTGAGAGGGTGGGAGCTCTACCCCAAGTTTGGCGAGAACAGCCTGGGAAATCAGCGGCTCAAGAGGCGGCAAGAAGGATCGTTTGCTACCGCTGCCGGCAAGCGGGACATATTGCAGCCAATTGCCCGGTTGTGGAGGAACCCATGCAGTGTGACTTTCTGATGGGCAGACGTCAGTCGCTGTGTGCGACAGTCGCATGCACTGCCATTCGAGGAACTGAGAAACATTTATGCAAAATGTGTGTTAATGGTAGAAATGTTGTGGTATTGCTGGATTCAGGTAGCCTTGTGACCCTGATAAAGGCTGAGTTAGTTAAAACAGAGGTCTCTGGGAATAGCAAGGTAGCTGTTATTTGTGTGCATGGGGACACCCGAGAGTATCCAGTGACTACAGTGTGTTTCGAGACCCCCAAAAGGTACCCTCTCTCATCCAGTGGGCTTAGTATCTCAGTTACCGCATGACGCCATTGTGGGAAGGGATTTTCCGAAGTTCTGGGAACTGTGGGATGATCCTGAGCCCCCCACTGGTGCCCCTATGTACCAGGAATGGGATAGCCAGAACTCCCCTGAGAGTGGTGAGGACTCTCCGGAATTTCCCTTATCAGTATTGGCAGGGGAGACTCAAGAAACTGGAGAGGAGCCCACCTCCTCAGACGAAAACCTACCGTCTGTGGAGTTTTCTGATCTTGAGGTTCACAGGGAAAACTTTGCCACAGAACAGTTGAAAGACCCCGCCCTAATAAAGGCACGGGAAAACGTAGTGAAAATAGATGGCGAGTTAGTGAACCCAGATAATACCTGCACTTACCCATACTTCAGCGTAGAGAAGGACCTACTGTATCGGGTGGCAAAAAGGGCAGAAGAAACCGTTGAGCAGCTTGTGGTGCCCAAACCTTACAGGAAGTTGGTGTTGGAGTTGGCCCATGGGCACATTCTTGGAGGTCATCTGGGGACAGAGAAAACCCGAGAGAGGGTATTACAGAGATTCTATTGGCCGGGGGTGATAAAGGACATAGAAAATTATTGTTCCTCCTGCCCTGTGTGTCAGAGGTCGGCCCCGATGCCACATTTCCGTAGCCCGCTGGTCCCTCTACCCATCATTGAGGTCCCGTTTGAGAGGATCGCCATGGATTTGGTAGGTCCTATAATCAAGTCCGCTAGGGGGCACCAGTACATATTAGTTATAATGGACTATGCCACCCGTTATCCAGAAGCGATCCCTCTCCGAAATACCTCGGCCAAAACCATAGCCAAAGAGCTATCTCTTGTGTTTAGCCGGGTGGGTATTTGTAGAGAACTGCTTACGGACCAAGGTACACCCTTTATGTCCCGGGTTATGAAGGAGCTGTGTAAATTGTTCAAAGTGACGCAATTACGTACATCTGTGTATCACCCCCAAACCGATGGGCTGGTTGAAAGATTCAACAAAACCCTAAAGCAAATGTTGAAGAAAGTGGTGGATAGAGATGGAAAGGATTGGGACTGTCTACTTCCTTATCTGATGTTTGCTATTAGGGAGGTGCCCCAATCCTCTACGGGATTCTCCCCCTTTGAGTTACTGTATGGGAGACACCCAAGAGGGCTGTTGGATATTGCCAAGGAAACTTGGGAAAGTGAGAGTTCTCCCCACAGGAGTGTGATTGAGCATGTCGCCCTGATGCAAGACCGAATTGCACAGGTAATGCCCATCGTGAAGGAACATTTGGCCCAAGCGCAGTTAGCACAGCAGAGAGTGTACAACCGTGGAGCCAAGACCCGTACCTTTTCCCCGGGGGATAGGATACTGGTACTTGTCCCTACGGTTGAAAGTAAATTCCTTGCCAAATGGCAAGGCCCCTACGAGATAATGGAAAAAGTGAGCGAAGTGAATTACAAGGTCAGACAACCAGGAAGGCGAAAGCCCGAACAGATCTATCACGTTAATCTGTTGAAAGCCTGGAGGGATAGAGAGTCCCTAGTCGCAGACACTTGGTCACCAGCTCAAACTGGTTGCGTGATTCCTGAGGTTGGAATAGCAGCCACCTTGTCACAACCCCAACAACAGGAGGTTAAGGAGTTTGTGCTTCGCAACAAGGAGGTATTCTCTGAGCTGCCGGGACAAACATCTGGGGTAGAGCATGATATTATTACCCCGCCCGGTGAAAGGGTGAAGTTAAAACCCTATCGGATCCCAGAGGCTCGACGGGAGGCAATACGGGAGGAAGTACAGAAAATGCTGAACTTAGGGGTGATAGAGGAGTCCCAAAGTGATTGGTCTAGTCCCATTGTGTTGGTGCCTAAACCGGATGGGAGCTGGCGATTTTGTAACGATTTTCGTCAGTTGAACAAAGTTACAAAATTTGACACCTACCCCATGCCACGTATAGATGAGTTGATCGACCGGCTGGGAACAGCCCGATACATGACGACTCTTGACCTCACAAAAGGGTATTGGCAAATCCCCCTGGCCAAATTGGCCAAAGAGAAAACCGCATTTGTAACCCCAGATGGGGCGTTCCAATATAAAAGAATGCCGTTCGGGTTACAGAATGCGCCGGCCACGTTCCAGCGGAAAATGGACCAGATGCTGAGGCCCCATCGGAAGTATGCTGCGGCTTACCTGGATGACGTAATTGTCCATAGCACAGATTGGGCCTCACATCTGCCAAAAGTGCAAGCAGTCCTGGACTCTGTTCGGGAAGCGGGGTTTACGGCTAACCCCAAGAAGTGTACCATTGGGCAGGAGGAGGCCAAATATCTTGGGTACACCATTGGGAGGGGAGTAATAAAACCCCAACTCAACAAAGTCGAGGCCATCCAGAGTTGGCCACGTCCCAACAGCAAGAAGCAGGTACGAGCCTTTCTGGGAATCGCTGGGTATTATCGGCGATTCATTCCCCACTTTGCCTCTAAGGCTGTGCCCCTAACCAACCTAACGAAGGGGAAAGGGTCGGTCATGATTAAATGGACCCCCGAGGCTGAGGCAGCATTCCAATTCTTGAAACAAGCCTTATGTAGCCAGCCAGTGTTGTACTCACCCGACTTCTCTAAAGACTTTGTCGTACAAAGTGATGCGTCAGATGTGGGGTTAGGAGCAGTATTGTCCCAGGTCTGGAACGGGGAAGAGCACCCAGTCATTTACCTCAGCAGGAAGTTGAAGTCCCATGAGGTAAATTACGCCACCGTTGAAAAGGAGTGTTTAGCGGTGAAGTGGGCTCTAGATTCCCTTCGGTACTACCTGCTAGGTAGGCACTTTGACATGGTTACGGATCACGCTCCGTTAAAGTGGATGGCTCAAAACAAGGAAACAAATAGAAGAGTGAATAGGTGGTTCCTGGCCCTCCAGGAATTCAACTTCACAGTAAAGCATCGCCCTGGCGTTCAAATGGGGAATGTGGATGCTTTGTCTCGAGTACATGAATGCCTGATTGCTGGTGTTCCAACCCCGAGGTTAAAACAAGAGGGGGGGGTATGTGACAGCAGGAAGGTAAAGTCACCTGGTTGCATCCAGGGGGGTAGATATATTTCTCCCAGATTCAGGCTTTATGCTGACTTATACAACTAGGGTGGAGAGTTGTATAAGCCCAGCTGAGGCTAGTAGGCTCATGGATGACTCATACCTCTAGGGAGAGTGTGGGGCGTCGTACAGACAGGGAGTTGATGAGGCCAGCTGAAGCTTGTCAGCTCATTTAGGCCTCTATAAGAACTCCCAGATTCATTAGGTGTTAGCTCATGCCTGGAAGCAGACCTGTGTGGACTTCCTGGAGAGAATGAACCCTTGTCCGGTGAGACAAAGCCTGTGTGGCTATTTGCTTGGACATTTAAAACCAGGGACTTAGGGACTAGGACAGCACTAGGCTGATCCCAGTTGTTAGTTAGGAAACCTGTATGTTTAGTCAGAGGTCAACTTGACCAGGATTTAATTTGTTTATGTTTCTTTTGGCTTTGCTGTGTTTTGTCACTGTAAATAGAAAATAAACCGCACCTTTTTTTTTTGATTTTGAAAACCACAACCTCCGTTTGCTGGGCCTGTTTTTGTGTGGGGAGCCCATCCCGGGGGTCACACACACCCGCTGCCAAGCTAACCCCCTCACAATATATATAGAGAGAGAGAGATATATATATATATATGAGAGAGAGATATATATATATATATATGTCACGGACCTTGGAATACTGAAGTATTTCTCCTTTGAATCTATTACACAGTGGGGGGTCTTCTGCCCTGTCTTAAGGCTAACCCCCCCCCCCCCCAGACGGCTCCATGGTCTGGAAGAAAAGCATTGTTCTGTGTTTGACTGTTTGTTTATGTACTTTAATTACCCCCTGGGGCTTCTGTGTCAATACACATCTCAGTTCTCCTATTCATGCTATCGGACCAATCCCTGCTGACCCTGTTTCAAGTCCTCATTTGCATGGCCAAGAGAATCTAATTGGGAAATACAATGTACTTTACAATTGACCAATAGGAAAGTGGTTGTTGGGGGCAGGGTGTTCAAACTTCTGTATAAGAGTGTGTGTGTGCATCCAATAGAGAGAGATTCCTGTTTGAACTTCCATACAGCCTGCCTGGTGTTTGTTCTGAACTATCACAAATGGATTAGAATGTCACATAGCTGTAGTTTGGACCCTGGAGCATCTGATGACCGAACCATCAGCGATCTGCAATATGATCCAATAGTAGCAGAGGAGTGTCGGGAGAGTGGAACCGAGCGAGCAAGGGGCTCGTTATATATATATATATATATATATATATATATATAGAATATTGTATATATATATATAATATTGTATATATATATATATATATATATATATATATATATATATACACACACACACACACACACACACACACACACACACACACACACACACACACACACACACACACACACACACACACTAGTGGTGCAACGGACCGGAGCGACGGCCATCTTGGTACACCCAGCGGCGCAGCTGTAATGACGTTTCGACGCCGCCATCTTGCTCCACTCACACTCCTGCACAGTAATGATAGTAAGAAGGGGCCAAGCGGACATCTTGTTACACCCAACGGAGTTTTAAATTTCACAGTTATTTTCAACACAAAATGGAGTTTATAAGCTTAAATACATTATTTGGAAATCCAACAGACTGGTTACATGTTAAATTTTAAAAGCAGCAGCAAACCTGCTGACCTTACATGCTTGCTAATGTGACAGAA
This sequence comes from Rana muscosa, assembly GCA_029206835.1. Classification (NCBI taxonomy): domain Eukaryota; kingdom Metazoa; phylum Chordata; class Amphibia; order Anura; family Ranidae; genus Rana; species Rana muscosa. Next base: position 164,234,151 of record CM055121.1, on the reverse strand, counting down.
CACCTCTGATGAAAATCAGGTGTTCTGTCACATTAACGACCATGTAAGGTCAGCAGGTTTGCTGCTGCTTTTAAAATGTAACATGTAAACAGTCCAGTCCGTTGGATTTACAAATACTGCATTTAAGCGTATAAGCTCAGTTTTGTGTTGAAAATAACTTAAATCTAAAACTCCGGTGGGTGTAACAAGATTTGTGCTTTTTTTTTTTTTTTTGCCGATCCGAAAATGATCTGATCCGTGACCCCTGATCCGAGGATCGATCCGATACATGAGTTTTTTGATCGGTTGCACCCCTAACACACACACACACACACACACACACACTTAATACAAGAGGGTCCAAGCCGAGTCTGTATCAGGCCATGTGTGCAGCACAGCATAGGTAGAGCTCCCACCTGCTACATAGAGAGCTCTCAGAAGATGCCAAGAGCAGTCCAGAGCATCTAAATAGGCGTGTTCTAGACAAATGCACATGTTCCTTTTCATGTGTGTTGCACTGCACTCAGCAAAACAGCTAAGCACCATAGGGACCACATCTCTTACAATGACCATACACTTGTAAATATTCTTTTGAAATTTGTCATTTTAAGAACGTTCGTTACACTTTCTAAATCATTACTGGGGTCAAATCAACGCTCATTTTCAATCACAGTGATAAGACAATTCAAAGGAGCAGGATGCAAAATTTTTCAAACAAACGAATTTCTAACAATAAATGTGGTTTTTATTCAGGAAAACCCATTCTTTCCCAAATCAAATGTTAAAAGGGTCCAAGTCTGGGAACCTTGGATTTCCTATGAGTTTCCCTCACTCCCACCGGCTTGTTTGGGCCTCCTCTGACTGCATATCCGAGTTCTTTTTCCTTCTTTTTTCTCCTTCCTTCTCTAGCCACTTAAGCCCCGGACCATTTGGTAGCTAGAGGACCAGAGGTGAATTCAGAATTTTGCACTGCGCTGCTTTAACTGTAAATTGTGCGGACATGCAATGTTGTACCCAAACGAAATTTGCATCCTTTTCTTCCCACAAATAGAGCTTTCTTTTAATGGTATTTGATTGCCTCTGCGATTTTTATTTTTTGCGATATAAACGGAAAAAGACCGAAAATTTTGAAAAAAAATGATATTTTCTACTTTTTGTTATAAGAAAAATCGAATAAACTCAATTTTAGTCATACATTTAGGCCAAAATGTATTCAGCCACATGTTTTTAGTAAAAAAAATGTCAATAAGCGTATATTTATTGGTTTGCGCAAAAGTTATAGAGTTTACAAACTAGGGTACATTTTCTGAAATTTACACAGCTTTAAATTTATGACTGCCTATCTCATTTCTTGAGGTGCTAGAATGACAGGGCAGTACAAAACCTCTCCAAATGACCCCATTTTAGAAAGTAGACACCCCAAGGAAATTGCTGAGAGGCATGTTGAGCCCATTGAATATTTTTTTTTGTCCCAAGTGATTGAATAATGACAAAAAAAAAAAAAAAATTACAAAAAGTTGTCACTAAATGATATATTGCTCACACATGCCATGGTTATATGTGGAATTTCACCCCAAAATACATTTTGCTGCTTCTCCTGAGTACGGGGATACCACATGTGTGGGACTTTTTGGGAGCCTAGCCGCGTACGGGACCCCGGAAACCAAGCACCGCCTTCAGGATTTCTAAGGGCGCAAATTTTTGATTACACTCCTCACTACCTATCACAGTTTCGAAGGCCATAAAATGCCAAAATCGCACAAAACCCCCCCAAATGACCCCATTTTGGAATATAGACACCCCAAGCTATTTGCTGAGAGGAATGGCAAGTATTTTACAGCTCTCATTTGTTTTTGAAAATGAAGAAAGAAAATATATATATATATTTTTTTTTTTTTCAATTTTCAAAACTTTGTGACAAAAAGCGAGATCTGCAAAATACTCACAATACCTCTCAGCAAATAGCTTGGGGTGTCTACTTTCCAAAATGGGGTCATTTGGGGGGGTTTTGTGCTATCTGGGCATTCCATGGCCTCCGAAACTGTGATAGGCAGTGAGAAGTGAAATCAAAAATTTACACCCTTAGAAAGCCTGAAGGCGGTGCTTGGTTTTTGGGGTCCCGTACGTGGCTAGGCTCCCAAAAAGTCTCACACATGTGGTATCCCCGTACTCAGGAGAAGCAACAGAATGTATTTTGGGGTGTAATTCCACATATGCCCATGGCATGTTTGAGCAATATATCATTTAGTGACAACTTTGTGCAAAAAAAAAAAAAAATTGTCGTTTTTTCCGCAACTTGTGTCAACATATAAAATATTCCATGGACTCGACATGCCTCTCAGTATATAGCTTGGGGTGTCTACTTTCCAAAATGGGGTCATTTGGGGGGGTTTTGAACTGTTCTGGCATTTTATACACAACATTAGGAAGCTTACATCCACTCTAACCACTTGAAGACAAAGCCCTTTTTGACACTTTTTGTTTACATGAAAACATTTTTTTTTTTGCAAGAAAATTATGTTGAACCCCCAAACATTATATATATTTTTAAAGCAAAGGCCCTACAGATTAAAATGGTGGGTGTTGCATTTTTTTTTTCTACACAGTATTTGCGCAGCGATTTTTCAAACGCATTTTTTGGGTTAAAAAATACACTTTTTTTAATTTTAATGCACTAAAACACACTATATTGCCCAAATGTTTGATGAAATAAAAAAGATGATCTTAGGCCGAGTACATAGATACCAAACACGACATGCTTTAAAATTTCGCACAAACGCGCATTGGCGACAAACTACATACATTTTTAAAAGCCTTTAAAAGCCTTTACAGGTTACCCCAGTAGATTTACAGAGGAGGTCTACTGCTAAAATGATTGCCCTCGATCTGACCTTCGTGGTGATACCTCACATGCATGGTGCAATTGCTGTTTACATATGACGCCAGACCGACGCTTGCGTTCGCCATTGGGCAAGAGCAGGGCAGGACAGGGGTGCTTTTTTTTTTTTATTATTAATTTTGCTTTTTTATTTTATTTTTAAATTGTTCCTTCCAAGTATTTTTTTTTTTTATCATTTTTATTGTTATCTCAGGGAATGTAAATATCCCCTATGATAGCAATAGGTAGTGACAGGTACTCTTTTTTTGAAAAAACTGGGGTCTTCTAGACCCTAGATTTTTCCTCTGCCCTCAAAGCATCTGACCACACCAAGATCGGTGTGATAAAATGCTTTCCCAATTTCCCAATGGCGGTTTATATCCGGGGGGGGGGGGGGGGCATTCCGTCCCACTGCTTGTAAAAGCAGTCTAGAGGCTAATTAGCCGCTAGGATTGCTTTTACATGAAAGCCGGCCGCAGGCTGAAAAGAATGATACCAAGATGATACCTAAACCCGCAGGCATCATTCTGGTATAAACATTCAAAGTCCAGCAACATACCAGTACGTTGCTGGTCCTTGTTGGACATGTATTGTAATCTTTTTATTTCATGCAGCCAGTTGGCTGAACGAAAAAAGAGATTGATCGGTGGGTATGCCCACCATTAGAATACCGCCCTTCATCCACCCACTTCCAATGATGGGCATACACGCACCATTTATATATGCCGAAGCATGGGGGCATCCTCCCGCAAAAAAGTTATGCCGCACACACATGGTCGGACTTTTCCACGGGCAAGCCTCCGTCGGAATTTCGACCGTATGTACGCGGCATTAGGAGCAAAATCGCTCCTCCGCCCCTGCTGCCCCAATGCTTCGGCATATTTGCTTTTTTTTTTTAACTGTGGTGGTGAAATCACCTCCTACAGCACTGGAGTCGCAGGGATCAGGCCTGTCTCTGCGAACGCTGCAGTTATGTGTGTTTTTGTTTTGTAAGTGACAGTGATCGATCGATACTGCACTTGGGTGGCCTGGGCTGGACGGAGGGGCAAAACGCAGGTGCCAGCAGGTATCTGGGCTGATCCCGCTAACACTGCGTTTTTGGGAACCCTAAACTGCTGGGGACGCTAGTATAGATCTGATCAGATCAGATATTGATCTGTTCAGATACTATACCACTAAGGGGGGTGTATGCTTCACGCGTGGTTGTTAGCGTTACTGGCACTAACCTGACGCTGCCTGGGGTGTGACTCAGACCCTCTCTGACGCTAAAACCTAATTGATATCACCCGCCGGGCGATCAGGGGGTTAAACCTTTATTGGGTTATATACAAGGCGGGTGCCCTGACACTATAAAAAGCAAACTAACTAACCAGCGTCACCCGTAACACTTATATGGTGATCACTGGTGAAAGGGTTAACTAGGGCCAATCAGGGGGTTAAAACCTTTATTAGATAATATATGGGGGTACCTGACGCTATAAAAACCTGCGGCAAACCTAAAAAAAATTACCAGCTACCGATCTGCATCACCGACACTAAGACAGCGTTTAGAAAAACGATTGCTTAGCGACAGTGGTGATGGGGGTGAAAGGGTTACCTGGGGGGGGCGATCAAGGGGGTTAAACCTTTATTAGATAATATATTGGGGTACCTGACGCTATAAAAACCTGCGGCGAACCTAAAAAAAAATACCGGCTACCGATCTGCATCACAGACACTAAGACAGCGTTTAGAAAAACGATCGCTTAGTGACAGTGGTGATAGGGGGTGAAAGGGTTACCTGGGGGCGATCAAGGGGGTTAAACCTTTATTAGATAATATATTGGGGTACCTGACGCTATAAAAACCTGCGGCGAACCTAAAAAACAATTACTGGCTGCCGATCGGCATCACTGACGCTAAGACAGCGATCAGAAAAATGATTGCTAAGCGACAGTGGTGATAGGCGGTGAAAGGGTTATCTGGGGGGGTGATCAGGGGGTTAAACCTTTATTAGGGGGGGTTAGGGGGCTACACTGGACCTAAGACTAAACTTTGGTGACACTTTCACAGTCACAAATGTCACTGATCACTAAATAAATGGTCACTGCAATCAGTGACACTGTGACTGGGGGCTGGGGGGGTGATCTGGGGGTGTCTGGGGGGGCGATTTATGTCCCTATGTGTCCTGGTGTCAGTGTAGTGTTGTGTGCACTGACCTGATATCTTCTCTTGTACGGCGCTCGGTATATGTGAGCGCCGCACCAGAGATGACATCACTTCCTCCTGCTCCCTCTGTCTGGCACAGACAGAGGGGGCATTTCCATTCGCCGGGAGCGATCGCGAGGGGGTGGCCGGAAACGAATGGCTGCCCCCTCATCCCGGAACGCTCCCGGACACTTAGCCACCGCTCACTGTATAGGAGGGGGGTCCGATTGGACCCCCCAACTGTACAAAGGCAATCACGTACACTCTACGTGATTGTGCCTGTCGGTGCCATTCTGCCGACGTATATATACAGTGAACGGTCGTTAAGTGGCTAGACTGTCCTTTCTTACTCCCTCCTACCTTCTTTCTGGTTCTTTCTTCTTGTTCTAAAGCCTCGTACACACGGTAGAACTTTTTGACAACAAACTTCAAAATTAGCAAGTTTTCCAAAAAATCCTACCGTGTGCACGCTCCATCGGACAAACTTTTTCGGTTTTCATCGGACAAAAGTTCGCTCTGCAAACGGTCAAACTTTTCGACAACAAAAGTCCTACGGTGCAAAGTCCTATCGTGTGTACAGAAATCCATCAGACTTTTATCCGAAGTACAAATACACATGCCCAGAACCAATGTTAAAATCAACCAACAATAGCAGAAGTTGACCAAAGGGTGGCGGTAAAGAGCAGAAAAGAGTAGAAAAACCATGTGATGTTGGGAAAGTTTGCAGAAAAGTCCTGCCGTGTGTATGCTATGGGTGTGCACGGCCCACTCCCTTCGGACAAAAATCCACAGAAGTTTGTTTGAAGTCCGACCGTGTGTACGAGGCTTTACAGACTCCATCCTTTGGGGTTGGTCTCAGGAATGGGACCATCCCTGGGAGAACTGCGAGTAGGTCGTGGTGTATGGCTTTTTTCCCTTCCCTTTCACCTTAATTATCCTTTAATATCATCCAAATCCCAAGAAGGTTTAACTATGATTGTTATGTTTGTATTCCTCTTGGATGCTTCTGTAATACCCAATCATTCTTTAGCCCCTGCGAGGGCGACCTATAGGCTTTCTTTTGGATTTCTTACGTTGTGACTTAAAACCAATAAATACATTGAAACAGAAAAGGTCCATACAAATCTCAAGTTATCTCTATTAATCTTGGTGGCCACAATAGGTTAGCGAAAAAAGACCATTTCCTGCATACCATAAAGCTACGAGTACGCCATTCAAGGTCTTAACACGTAGAGGATTTTTTACCATTGCAGTTTTGCACGCCAGTGATATTTATCACTTTTTCTAGGTATCCTTTGCCTCTACACACTACAACCATCACTCAGTATGTTGTATATACACACACACACACACACACACACACACACACACACAGTAGGGCCAGGAGTAGTTGAAGATGCCCTGGATGATGGAATGTAGCATTACTGGGAACAGGAACGGCGAGCCTCCCAGATAGACAGCTGCAGAATCTGGACAGCTCATTACCATAGAGGGAAGGAGCATATTAGAAAAACAGTTACCGGTAAGTCTTGTAAGGTCAGCCAGATCCAAACATTTGACAAAAAAAGAAAAAAAAAAGTAGTCTTTTGAGGACAAATACAAGGAAGTCAAAATAAAATCCAAAGTTTGAAATTAATCGTCTGCAATTCATGGATATGCAAAATGCATGTTAAAAGCATTGTGGGTAGGCCACAACATCTTGTTTTATACAATGGCGGTGCAGACATAGGAAATAAAATCAGAACAAGCTGACTACCAGACTATTCCTGTGCTTTACATGTTATTTCTTATTTGTGTACCATTACATATCATTTTACTATTTTAAAAGGCACTTTTTCGGAAATCATTACATATATCCTAAAAAAAAAAAAAAAAATACAAGTTGCTTAGTTTTCAGCAGGTGCAAGATTTGGAAATGTTTTAAAACATTCTGCAAAGGATCAATTCACTTAAAATTGATTTTGGAATACAGTATCTCACAAAAGTGAGTACACCCCTCACATCTTTTCATGTGACAACACTGAAGAAATGACACTTTGCTACAATGTAAAGTAGTGAGTGTACAGCTTGTATAACTGTAAATTTTCTGTACCCTCAAAAAACCTCAACACACAGCCATGGCTGGCAAGAGATATAATAAAAGATTTACAAAAATGTGAGGGGTCTACTCACTTTTGTGAGATACTGTGTAAATATATATATATATATATATATATATATATATATATATATAAATTTACATCACACACACACACACACACACACCAGAAATGTGTCCCAAAATAAAACAAAAGACGAAATAAAAAGCAGCAGAAGATATCGGTCTGACACAATCTAAATTATAACTTCACATGGATTTTAGGGATTATGTTTAGCCGGGTTTCAGAATTCAGGTTTCCATGGAGTATATGAATCATAAGGGAAATATTTTCTTCAACCTGTGCTTAGTTGTGCAAAAAGAGAGGAAATAAAAAAAAACTCTCTGTGCTTTGGATGAATTAAACAGGTATTTCCTCTTGTCATTTAAAGTATGACCCGCTACATAGAATCTCAAACAGTTGCCAACATCTGGAAAACATTAACAGCAGAACGTGTCTGAAAAACCTGTTCTAAAACCTTGATACTTTCCCACCACTCTACGGTTCTTCTTTACTACAAAAAAACTAAAATGACATGGGAAAATATTTTGAAGTTGTATGGCTCGTCTGACCTTAAAATAAACCTGTTGCAAACCTGGACGATAAAAACTGATCATATGATGGTAACAAGGTTATCTTTGGTAGGAGCTACAGTTGAATTTATATGAAAGTCTAAACTTTTCCTGTTGCTAGCATTAGTAAATAGATATACTTTCCTATCATATTTACTTATTTTAAACTTATTTTTTTCTCATTTCTTCAGGTACTTCCTGGTTTCTGACCTAGGCAAATTATGTCATACATTCCAGGAGTAATCAGGAGGGGAGGGGGGGGGGTTCTCAGCTAAGCACACTCTCCTGCATGGGTGTCTGAGCTAAGGACAGATGGATTCCAGGAAGTAAACAACGGCGGCCTGTCCATTAGGGGCGCCCTATATGCAATGGATAGATTCAGGCACAGCATAAATCTATCCATGACCGCCTCGGCCACCCCCTATTCATGCATCCGCCCCCTTTCAGGGCAACGTGCGCATAAATTACAGCAGGTTTTTTTTTCTTTTTCTGAAGCACCCGATTAGAGCCAGAGGCCGAAAAGAGAAGACTCCCGATTGGCGGCCGAGTAGGAGGGAGGAAACGAAAGCCGGTGCCGTGATGACCCGTGGAAGGCAGGAGAACATGAGGCCTCCGCTGCCAAGTAGGGGAAGCCACCGGTGATGGAGTAAGTGCTACCGACCGACCGAGGGGGGGGTGTTATATACGGTTTGCCCCCGCACAAAAAATATTTCACCGGCTGCCACCAGTAAATGTTACATGAATCATTTGCCCTTACTCAAGATGGCCACAGCCAGAAATGCTAGTGGATGCTTTTCAAAGTGATTTCCAAACAAAGTAAAGCATGGAGACATAGTTAAATGGGGACGTTTTCTTGGAATATTAAAAATAAAATAAATAGTGTTTTTGGTTTGTGGTGTTCAGATGCAGTGAAGATCTGCTTTAATGCGAAGTGTGGAAAGGATGGGCAAGACCACTTTAATCATTATAAAAGTGGGCCAGTTTTCCACAACTTTAACACAGTGGAATTATTCCTCTCAAACTCCACCTAAGTAGGACAGGAATGGTCCCACTGAGCTGAAAATTCTCTGTCTTTCGTTGTAATCAGGCCAGAGGTACTCGCAAACTGGCTTAGGTTTTTACTTATCCCTTTTTTTTAAAGCTATAAGGGGGGGGGGGGTCGTCTGTTTTAGGAAATGGGGGGGTCCCCATTTCATAAATGGTCCTGGGGATAAGGCCAAGATCAACGTTTAGGAGGCTCCTGTACTTCTTTCTATGATAAATTATACGCTACAAGCAACAGAGTGTATTCATATGAAGAGGTGTAATTTTAATAAATGGGATTTTTACTTGTTGAGGGATGTCATGCTTAGGCATACGTGCAATAAAACTCTAAAGCCTAGTACACACGGCCGAGAATCTCGTCAGGAAAAAACCCGTTGTTTTTCCCGACGAGAGTCTGGACAAGAATCTTGTCCCGGCCGAGTGTACACACGTACACTTCAAAAGAACCGCCGTTCTTTTGAATGGCATGAACGCGGTGACGTCATCGACTACGACGAGCATGCGCTCGTCACATTCAAAGCCGTCGCCGCCATCTTGCTACACCCTACCTATGCCTAGGAAGCTACCGCGCATGCGTCAAAGTCATTTCGAGCATGCGTGGGTTTCCATGGCGACAAGTATACACACGCTCTGGTTTCTCGTCAGGAAACAGGCCGACAAAAATCCAGACGAGAAAATAGAGAGCAGGTTCTCTATTTTTCTTGTCGAGATTCTGGGCAGTTTTCTTGACGAGAAACCTGAAAGCCTCGTACACACGCACGGTTTTCTCGGCAAGAAAGCTCTCCCAGCAGTTTTCTCGTCGTTTCTTGATGAGAAAACCGTCCGTGTGTACGAGACTTAAGTCTCGGTTCACACTATGAACTGCATGTGAATCTTACAGGAACCGCACCACGTTCCTGTTCAATTCACATGTGACTCAGTGCGGTGCGATTTAAGCCCATACATTTTCAATGGTCTCAAATGGCACTGCATCGCACCAAAGTCGCGAATGAACCAATTCTGGAACCACATTGCTAACAGGAAAGGGCCTTAAACTCAACATATAAAACTTTAAATGCCTATTATCCCTGGGTCTGATCATGCTGACATTTGGTTTTCACCAACAGAAACTACTGTTTGTGCCTATTTTTCCCCCCAATGCTCAATCTGAATTGCCTAAGCTTTTGACAGGTGTCCTTTAACGGGAACTCTGCTAAGCCCTTCTGGGTCAAGCAAAAAAACAGTACATAATTAGGAGGGGAAAAAAAGTGCGGTGAACAAAACTAAAAATTGCATGGGGGTTCCTATGCCTATCTCAGGATACACAAGGTTTGAGTAATAGTTCCCACGCATGGCCCCAATGGCTCTTCAGTGTAGTATAGAGTAGATCGGAACCAAGAAGAACCAAAATAAAGTATTTGCTCCCATTAACCTGCGATCTGCTTTCCTTACCATGATACCATTATTAAAGCGGAGCTCCACCCTATTTGAATACATGAGCTCAATCATACAGCAGACTCTAATGCAGTTCAAAATAGGTTTTTTTTGTACAGTACCTTTGTTTTCCATATCTTTTACTGTGCTTCCTGTCTGTGTGATGTGCGGGAAGTCTGCGGGTAGTGCGTCATTTCCTGTAACCGCACTGTGTCCTGGGAGCTTTTCTTATTACTCCCAGGAGTCATTGCGGAGCCTCGCCGCCATCTTGCTACACCCCACACTCCTGCACAATAATGATAGAGTGAGAAGGGGTCAATCGGACATCTTGTTACACCCACCGGAGTTTTAGATTTCACAGTTATTTTCAACACAAAACGGAGCTTATATGCTTAAATACAGTATCCGTTTTGTGTTGAAAATAACTGTGAAGTCTAAAACTCCGGTGGGTGTAACAAGATGTCCGCTTGCCCCTTCTCACGCTATCATTACTGTGCAGGAGTGCGGGGTGTAGCAAGATGGCGGCGACGGAACTGAACATGCGCGGGAACGAGCGGTGAATGCTGGGAGTTCAGCATTCACCGCAACAAAGTAGTAAGTGCTTGTAAGCTTCTCATGCCCACAAGCAAAATGGAAACGGCGTTACAAAGACAATATAAGTTATAATTACAGACGAAATTGGAAAGCGGATCACTAAAAACAGCAGACGTGCGAGTACTCTTGATACTACTTTAATAATTTAATGCCAAAAAAAAAACAAAAAAAAAAAAACGAATAGCCGTGGGAGATCCGCTTTAATATGGAAAGAATTGTACATTGTTTTCTTGACATGAGAAGTCTCCACATGCCATGAAAATCTTGGCCATCTTGCAGGTTTCAGGAGGAAGTCATGTTTAGATAACATTCATATATTCTTTACGTATGTTTTCAAAACGATGCCTATATACTGGTTATTAGGGGTGCAAAGGATCAAAAAACTCACGGATCGGATCGATCCTCGGATCAGAGTCACGGATCGGATCATTTTTCGGATCGCCAAAAAAATTAAGAGACAAATCTTGTTACACCCACCGGAGTTTTAGATTTCAGTTATTTTCAACACAAAACAGAGCTTATATTCTTAAATACAGTATTTGTAAATCCAACGGTGATTTTAATTTTAAAAGCAGCAGCAGCAAACATTACATGCTTGCTAATGTGACAGAACACCTCTGATTTTCACATTTAACTAAATGTACATGTAAACAGTCCGTTGGATTTACAAATGTATTTAAGCATATAAGCTCTGTTTTGTGTTGAAAATAACTGAAATCTAAAACTCCGTTGGGTGTAACAAGATGTCCACTTGGCCCCTTCTGCACAGTAATGATAGCGAGGAGTGTGGGGTGGAGCAAGATGGCGGCGGCGAAACATCACTACAGCGGCCGCCGCTCCGGAGCTAGGCCAAAGCCGCTGCCTTTCCTATGGCCGAGGCTCCGGAGCGCTCCGCGGATCGCATGGGTGACCAGGGCGACCCGTTCGGATCACGGATCACCACCGGTCCGTTGCACCACTATTGGTTATATAGAAAGATTGCTCTTGGGATACTTTTTTCTTTTTAAATTAATCCTTTTCTTTTTTTATTTTTCTCGTCTTTATACTGGTCTTTGAGCGAAGTTTTGAAAACAACCATATAGAATGCATTGAATGATTTCTGAATATAAAACCTCAGCTGGAATAGCAGGAATCTGAATTGGAGGAAAGTAGAGCTGCACGATTCTGGCTAAAATAAGAATCAATTTTTTTGCTTAGAATATAGATCACGATTCTCACGGTGTAACATCATCTTTCACATTATATAAAAAAAATTGGGCTAATTTTACGATTTCGTTTTTTTTAATTCATTAAAGTGTATTTTTTTTTTTTTAATTGCCTTTGAAAGACCACTGCGCAAATACGGTGTGACATAAAATATTGCAAAAACACCATTTTATTCTCTAGGGTCTCTTCAAAAATAAAAAATAAAATCATGTTTGGGTGTTCCAAGTAATTTTCTAGCAGAAAAAGATTTTTACTTGTAAGCAACAAATGTCAGAAAAGGTTTGGTCTTTAAATGGTTAAACCTCCCTCACAGTTCTTTTCTTTGTTGAAAGAACGAAAAGATACTGTTTCCACTTATTGGCTGTTGTGATAAGGCTCCATGTACACAGAAGCTCAAAAACGGCCGTTTTTAAAGCAGCAGAAAAAGCTAGCTTTTATCAGCGTTTTTTTTACTAGCTTTTATTAGCGTTTTTCAGTGTAGCTTTTTTTAGCTTTAAAAAAAAAAAAAAATAAAATAAAATTTCAATGGACCAAAAAACGCTCGCGGCCAGCGTTTTTGAGCGTTTATGAGCGTTTATCGGCGTTTTGCGTTTTTTCCTGCCGAAAAACGGCACTTTGAACGCAAATTTCCTGCGTTCAGAAAAAAGCCCATTAACTCCACTGCTCATTAAAGCTAAAAAACGTTATGTGTACATGAACACATAGGCTAACATAGAGTGCAGTTAATGGGCTTTTAAAAAAAACGCCAAAACGCCCATTAACTGCAGTTTATCAGCTTCTGTGTACATGGAGCCTAAAACTTGGCAGGCTGCCTGGATTTTAAAAAAAATTTCCAGCTGTGAGAACTCTGCACTTGTTAGAAAGAATCGTGACATGCCGTTTTAAAGAGCGGGAAAGGAAAAAGATCGCAAATTGGATTCTAAACGATTAATGGTGCAGCTCTAGTAAGTGGTAGGTGTTTTTGAGAACACAAAAGAAGGGTGTTGGAGCAAAGAATTGGGTTTCTGTAGGTTACAGACATGTTTAGATAAAATTTGAATATAATTTTAGACAACATACCCGCTTGCTTATATTCTATGAATACAAAAATAATATTAAAATAGTTTTCCAGTATTCAACTTGTGTTTGGCAGTTCCAACAACCCAAAAATTGACACCAATAATCACAATACAGTACATGTGTGGTCATATGTAGATGTTGTATCTGATAGGAGATATAGAAAGATACTGATAACATTTTAAACATTCCAATGATTTATCAAAAGTGCAAATCTGCTGCATTTATGAACCTAAACAGTTTTCACAAAAAAGCAACAAAAAAATTCAGAAAAAAAAGTTAAAGGGTACCTCCACTTTTGTGGGAACAAAATAGCAAATAAAATAATAATATAGTGTATACAACTGCGACAAGTCATATCATAAAAAAAATTACCTTTCCTTTACAATCTGCAGCTTTGTAATTTTCTGTGAAATGCAATGCAATATGGCTACCTGGAGGAGTTCTGTACACAGATATAGTACAGAACACCCCCCAGATATGTCATTTCCTGCTTCTGCGATTGGCTCACTGATTTTCCCAGAAGTCTGCACTAAAACACAGGTTTCGATTTCAGGCAACAAAAATGTCCTTTTTGGACAGATACTCCCAAATAGGAAATCACGTCCAAAGGGATGCAGAACCTGCAATTTTCCTGAGAGCCCTGCAAGTGCAGCAGCTGGTTGATAACTATGAAACCACTCCCAGCACAGACTCGCTTGGCACATAACAGAGAAACACACATGGATTTCTTTAAAATAACAAAAAGGTAGGAATCTGCAATAAAGTGTTAAAATCCTTGTAATGTACATAGATCACCCAGAGGGGAATGTTTTTTTTCCTCAACAAAAGTGGAGTTACTCTTTAACCCCTTCCATACCGGGCCATAGTAAAATAACGCCGGCAGGAACCCTCTCTCCCTCCGGGTGAACGTCATATGACGTCCTGGGTTTGAGGGGGGATATCTGAATGATGCCTGCAGCTAGAGGCATCATTCAGATATCCTTTTTTCAGCCGGCGATCCTGCGCACCATAAGAACGATCATAGCGGCGGGTCCAACTTATAGGCGGTGGGAGGGGACATCCCCCCCTCCCGCCGCCATCCGGTGCTTCTCCGGGCTCTCCCGTGCCATCGGGGACCCGGAGAGAATCGTCCGGCGCCGTTGGTGGGTCACGTGACGAGCATAGAGATGACTGGTGACCAGATGGTCACCAGTCATCTCTATGACCGTTGGAGGCCCGAGCGCTATGTGATGACGTCACGCCCGGGTCCTCAAATGTAAACAAAGCCGCCATTGCGGCTGTAAGTATGAGATCAGTGAAATTTTTTTCACGATCTCATGCTTTCCAACCTGGAGGAGAGATGTGGAGTCTTATTGACCCTGCATCTCTCCATAAAGAGGACCTGTCACACACATGATGGGTTTACTTCCTCTGTTTCCCTGCAAAGGTAAAGCAGGGCTACTATGCATCGCATAGTAGCCCTTTATGTGTCACTTACCTGCAGTAGAAGCCCGCGATGTCCCCAATTTCCTCGCTAGTAGCGAGCATCCATCTTCACCCCTCTTCTTCCGTGGTCCGCGAACTCCGGCTCTGTGACTGGCCGGAGTCGTGTGACGTCACTCCCGCGCATGCGCGTGGGAGCTGCTTTTCACAGCATGACCCATTCATAAAACGGCACGCTCAGTGCGCATGCGCTGTAGACATCGTTACAGTCTTTTTTGCAAAGATCTCCGAGACCGTGTAGGTCTCGGAGATATTGCAAGCACCTACAGGTAAGCCTTAATCTAGGCTTACCTGTAGGTGTAACTTCCCCCAGAGGGTTTACAACCACTTTAAGCCTCATACACACGATCAGACTTTCCGCAGACAAAGTGTCGGACTTTTGTCCGAAGGGCGTGTGCCTGGATCTTGTCTTGCATACCAACGGCACACAATTGACGGCCAACAAACACAAACGTAGTGACGTACTACATGTTTTTTCAGCTCTTGAGCGCCACCCTTTGGGAGCCTTCTGCTACTGTCGTGTTTGGTGAGCATTGATTCCGAGCATGTGTGTTTGTACTTTGGACTTTTGTCTGACGGACTTGTGTACACAAGATCGGAAAAGCTGACAACAGACCGTTGTCCACGGAAATTTTTAAAGCCTGCTATCCAACATTTGTCCGCGGAAAATCCGACAACGATTGTCCGATGGAGCGTACAAACGGTTGGATTTTAGGCAAACAGTCTGTCATCACACAATTCCCATCAGAAAATCCAATTGTGTGTACGAGGCTTTAGGGTCCTTTCACACGGACGATCTGCAAAGCGGACTCCGCTTTGCTCTGCTGATCCCTGCTGAGCAGGCGGATGACAGGTCCTTCTCTGCTTACTGTGCAGACGGACCAGTCAGAGGCCCGCTCTTCTCTATGGGGAGATCGGATGAAAATGGACCGCCTGTCTGTTTTCATCTTATCCAATCCGCCAGACGGATGGAAAATAGGGTCTCCATCTGTCTGGCTTTCACAGACCGGATCGGATCGGATGGCAGCAGGTGTTGCCGCTGACATCCGCCACTCCATAGGGCTGAATGGAGAATCCGATCAGGTTCGCCTGAAAAACTGACAGGTGGACCGGATCGAAAAGCCCGTGTGAAAAGGAGCCTCATACAAAATATCTGGTTTTGAGGTCTGTAAACTGCTCTATTCAGCAGCTATGCTATAAATCAACTTGTGGCCGGGGAAATACATGCATTGCGGAATTTATATTAACTCTAACGGAAAAGCAAATGCCTGCTGATCTTATGAAGTCCAGTGTTGTGACACCTGAAGAAGGCCTGACTGATGAGTGAATGAAGGTAGATAGGCTGCTGCATTCAGATGTCGTCCCTGAATGCAAACTGTCTACATGCAGGCCTGCTCAGAGTCTAGGCGTATAAGTGGTTGCATGTGAAAATTGCCAGCGACAGACATTTATTTGTACAGGTAGCCGTGTTTTTGCTGTTCTCGTGCACTAGCCAGCATGAAACCAACAGCAGCCACCCATGTGAACATACCAGAATGCCTTGTGCACACAGACCGTTTTGTTTCGTGCAAGCCAGTGGGCTGAACAAAAAAAAAGAAGAAAACTGGGGGGGGGCTCGCTGTACTAACTATGCAATATTAGTATACCAATGCCCCGCTGAGCTATTGTGTTCCGACAGGGGGAACGTCAGAAGCTGAACTCCAGGAATGATCTCTTTGGTTTATCCTTACACTGGTCCAGCTTAATTACACCTAACACTTTATACATCACCCCAGGTGGGCCGTTAAGGGTGCAGAAATTCACTATAGTAGCTTGTGCTACAGTCAGCACTGCTCTGTGCCAAGCACTGCTCAGAACCTCCACCATTCACAGAATGTCTTGTATTTTTTTTTTCAATGAATGCAAGGCATTTTCTGATTAGACAAAGCTAAGAGGCGGAGCAATTGGGACACGATCTCCACCTCACTCGTTTAAAAAAATGCTTTCTATTCGTTAAATAAAATACAAGTTGCTCTTGGAATGGCAGAAGAACAGGTGCATGTGACCTGTCGCTCGAGCAGCACCCAGAAGGGACCAGGGCTGAGTGTATGCAGCACAAGCTACTACACCCCAGCAGCTCTCTGAATATGATATACAAAGAAGTAGATTTTACTAAGCTGGACCAATGTAAATTCTAAAAAAAAAAAAAAAAAAAAAAAAACACACATTCCTGGAGTCCAGCTTTAGGCCTCATGCACATTGGACATTTTTACAGCTGCCATTTTTGGCTTCAGACTTTTTTTCTGCAGCCAATAAACTCCCCAGCATGTTATCCTATGTGTCCATGCACACATGAGCTGTTCTCAGCAGTTTTTGGCAGGGGCGTTTTCTGGCTGGAAAAAACCCAGAACTAGTGGGTTTTGAGAGCAGTTTTTCAGCTATAAAACAGCTCTAACTCTGAAAAAAGCTGAAAACAGCATAAAAACGCGACTATTCTGCATTTATCAGCCTTTTTGAGTCATAAGCTTTTTTGGGAGTATAGTTTTTCTAAAAAAAAAGCTAAACGCTACAGCTAAAAAATGCCAAGAAACGCTAGTGCAAAAACGCTGAAAAGCGCACTCTACAGCTACAGCTTACGTTACTGGCTTTTTTTTAGAAAGTTTAAAAATGTTCTATCCACATCTGCTACTTGGTGGCCCTGGAATCTTTGTAGCGTGCTCTATACACAGTCCATCTCAGGAGTGAGCAAGCAAAGGGGCTACGTTCCTTCATACATTGGCACCATGGAGAATAAAAGTAGTCACCCTCTAACAGGCAGTCAGATCCCAGATTTGAAGGAATTTGGAGATTTAAAAAGGAGACAGAGAGCAATAAAAGTTACCGTATTTATCGGCGTATAACACGCATTTTTTCCCCCTTAAAATCAGGGGAAAATCGTGGGTGCGTGTTATACGCCGATACTCTGCCGATTCCCCTGCTGAAACGAGCGAGAGGAGCCGAAGCCGAAGTACACTCGGCTTTACTCGGCTCCTCTCGCAGTCCCGCCCATCTCTGACTGCGCCGCTAACATAGAGAAAGCCGAGTGTACTTCGGCTAGTCTCGGCTCCTCTCGCAGTCCTGCCCCTGACTGTGAGCAGAGCCGAGTCTAGCCGAAGTACACTCGGCTTTCTCTGTCAGCGGCGCAATCAGTGGAGATGGGCGGGACTGCGAGAGGAGCCGAGTCTAGCCGAAGTACACTCGGCCCCGCTTGCTCCTCTCCACAGAAATCGGCGCCAAATTTAAAAAACGCAGAGACTGACAAGGCTGCAAAGGCACTGGGCAAGGCTGCAGATGGACAGATGGACACTGGGCAAGGCTGCAGATGGACAGATGGACACTGGGCAAGGCTGCAGATGGACACTGGGCAAGGCTGCAGATGGACACTGGGCAAGGCTGCAGATGGACACTGGGCAAGGCTGCAGATGGACAGATGGACACTGGGCAAGGCTGCAGATGGACACTGGGCAAGGCTGCAGATGGACAGATGGACACTGGACAAGGCTGCAGATGGACACTGGGCAAGGCTGCAGATGGACAGATGGACACTGGGCAAGGCTGCAGATGGACAGATGGACACTGGGCAAGGCTGCAGATGGACACTGGGCAAGGCTGCAGATGGACAGATGGACACTGGGCAAGGCTGCAGATGGACAGATGGACACTGGGCAAGGCTGCAGATGGACAGATGGACACTGGGCAAGGCTGCAGATGGACAGATGGACACTGGGCAAGGCTGCAGATGGACAGATGGACACTGGGCAAGGCTGCAGATGGACAGATGGACACTGGGCAAGGCTGCAGATGGACAGATGGACACTGGGCAAGGCTGCAGATGGACACTGGGCAAGGCTGCAGATGGACAGATGGACACTGGACAAGGCTGCAGATGGACACTGGGCAAGGCTGCAGATGGACAGATGGACACTGGGCAAGGCTGCAGATGGACAGATGGACACTGGGCAAGGCTGCAGATGGACAGATGGACACTGGGCAAGGCTGCAGATGGACACTGAGCAAGGCTGCAGATGGACAGATGGACACTGGGCAAGGCTGCAGATGGACAGATGGACACTGGGCAAGGCTGCAGATGGACAGATGGACACTGGGCAAGGCTGCAGATGGACAGATGGACACTGGGCAAGGCTGCAGATGGACAGATGGACACTGGGCAAGGCTGCAGATGGACAGATGGACACTGGGCAAGGCTGCAGATGGACACTGGGCTGCATGCTGCATTTAAATGTACGTTTTTTTTCCTTAAAATTCCCTCCTAAACTTGGGGTGCGTGTTATACGCCGATAAATACGGTACTCAATCAACATCGACTTTTTTTTTTAATCATTATGTTGCTAGCACTAGTAAAGTATATTTACTGGTTTTAAACTTTATTTTACATTTACTTTCTGGCTTCCAGGCCTAGGCAAATGTCTGATATCCCAGGAGTCTTCAGGAAAGGAGGAAGGGTTTTCTCAGCTAAGCGCGCCCTAGTACTTGCAAGCCTGAGCTAAGGGCAGATGGATACCAGAAAGTAAATGCTGTATGAATAATCTGCTCGTAATCAAGATGGCCATGACCAATAAGGCTAGGGTGTGTTTTCAAAGTGATTTCTCAGCAAAATGAAGCATTGAGACATGGAAGGATGGGGAAGCTTGCTTTAAATATTAAATATGAATCAAATAGCGTTATTGGTTTGTGGTGTTCAAATGCAGTGTAGTTCCCCTTTAACAACCGATACATATTTATATAAAAAAATAATTACTGTATTTATTGGCGTATAACACTCACTTTTTTACCCTGAAAATAGAGGGTAAAACTGTGCCTGCGTGTTATACACAGGGGGCTGTGGAAAGTTTTTTCCCTGAAACTTCCCTCTTAAAGTTAGGGTGCGTGTTATACGCCTGTGCTTGTTATAACTAGAGTTTATTGTCACTTTAACTCTGGACACCTCAGCAATAGATACATCTCATCAGCATTTACCCATCTCCCAATGGCTGACCACACAAGAACCTGACTTTGTTACCTCTGCCGGGTTAGCCCCCCCTTATCAAAATTTTTGAAAAAATCTTATGCAGTTTGTTAGATCTTTGTTAGATCAGGTTAGATCAACCGTTGTTTGCGTTAGATCTCACACAGAAGAAGCAATATTAACAGTTATTTGCTGGGGGGGGCTAACCCGTCATCAGCCCCCCCATATCAAAATATTGACCAAACAGTTAGCTATTTTGGAAGCTATTTGTTAGATCCGGTAAGATCAAGTGGTTTTAACGTTAGATCTCACATAATTAGAGACTTATTAAGTGATTAATGAGGGGGGCTGGCCCCCCCTTATCAAATATTCTGGCCAAAAAGGATTCAGGCTAATAGATATTCGTTAGATCCGGTAAGATCAAGTGGTTTTAACGTTAGATCTCACATAATTTCAGAGATATTCCACATACAAATACAGATATTAGGTGGTACATAAGGACGGGTTGGCCCCCCCTTTTCAAATTTTCGGGCCAAAAATCATTTAGGCTAATAGATATTCGTTAGATCCGGTAAGATCAAGTGGTTTTAACGTTAGATCACATATAATTTCAGAGATATTCCACATAAAAATACTGATATTAGGTGGTACATAAGGACGGGTTGGCCCCCCCCCCCTTATCAAATTACACAGTACACACCTGACAGTGACACAAGGCCTGTCTGGTGCCCCAGCCACCTTCCAAAGGCTAATGGAGAAGACCATGGGTGACATGAAACTGATCGAGGTGTTGGTGTACTTAGACAACATCATCGTTTTCGGCAAGACCCTGGAAGAGCACGAAGAGCATCTGGAGAAGGTCCTGAAGAGACTGCATGATGAGGAGGTTGAAGCTGTCTCTGGAAAAGTGCCAGTTTTACCAACCCTGAGTTAACTACCTTGGCCATATTGTGTCTGCCGACAAAGTGGCCACCGTCCCCCAGAAGCTGGAAGCTGTCACCTCCTGGCCGAGGCCTACCAACGTGACTGAGCTTAGGTCATTTCTGGGATTCTGCTCTTATTACAGAAGATTTGTCAAGGGATTCGCTAAGACGCTGACCCTGATCTGGCGAAGCCTGTCAGACCAGCTGGAGGGCCCAGAAAACCCAGAGAGTCCATTCAGGAACAATGGACTCCGAAGTGTGAAGAAGTTTTAGGCAGCTGAAGTGAAGCCTAACAACCGCTCCTGTTCTGGCCTATGCAGAGCCAACCAAGCCATATGAGCTACATGTTAACGCCAGTCGAGATGGGTTAGGTGGGGTGCTATATCAAGAGCATGACGGTCATCTACGGCCTGTTGCCTACATGAGTCGGAACTTGGCCCCCCGCCGAGAAGAACTACCCCATGCACAAACTTGAGTTCCTGGCCTTGAAGTGGGTGGTGGTGGATAAGCTGAGGGATTATCTATATGGAGCGGAGTTCGTGATCAAGACTGACAACAATCCTCTCACCTACATCCTCACTACCACCAAGTTGGATGCCACGGGTCACAGATGATTGGCTACTCTATCAGGGTTTATTTTCAGCCTGAAACAAGATGCGGATGCTTTGTCAAGAAGGCCCCATTGTTCCAGAGACCCCCCAGCTGACACCTGAAGGGGTACAAGCCTTATATCAAGGAGCAGAACATCAAGCTGGAGAAGGATCCAGGGCCAAAGACATTGGAGTGTCAGCCGCTGGTGTCCCCAGATGTTATTGCAATGTCACCCAAGTCGGGGATAAAGGTCTGCCCGAAGCTGTCAAAGAATGACCTGCAGAGGGACCAGTTGGAGGACCCTCCCTGTAGCTTGGCATTGAAGACCTTGGAGAGCCAACGCCCTGACTTGCTCCTCACTGACTCCCCAAAGGAAACCTGTCTGCTGCACCAAGAGTGGGATCAGTTTCAGGTGCACCAAGGGTTGGTCTACCGAAGGGGCCCCTCTGACGATTCTGAAAAAAAATTGCAGCTATTCCTACCTGAAAAACATAGGGAGACAGTATTAACTGCCCTACATGACAACCATGGCCACCTAGGGCCCAAAAGGACTTTTGACCTGGTGAGGGACAGGTTCTTCTGGCCCTGCATGCGGGCTGAAGTTGAGGACTATTGCCACTCCTGCATCAGATGTATCCAAAAGAAGACTTTGCCTCACGAGCTGCCCCAATGGGCCATCTTCAGAGTCAGGGACCCATGGAGCTGGTGTGCATTGACATTCTGTGCTTGGAGCCTGATTTTAGCGGGCAGGAAAATATCCTGGTAGTGACTGACCATTTCACTCGGTATACCCAGGCGTTTTCCATGAGGGACCAACAAGCATCCACGGTGGCCAAGATCTTTGTGGAGAAATTCTTTGTGCACTATGGTCTGTCCCAACGCATCCACTCTGATCAGGGGAGAGATTTTGAGAGTAGTCTCATCAAGAGACTTTTAGACCTGTTGGGCATCAGGAAGTCTAAACCCCCCCCTGTATTATCCTCAAGGAGATCCTCAACCAGAGAGATTCAATCAAACCCTCCTGGATATGCTCGGAACTCTAAATTCAGAACAAAAACAGCACTGGAGCAAGCATATAGTGGCTATTGTGCATGCTTATAACAGCACCGCCAATGATGCCACAGGTTACGCTCCCTATAGTTTGATGTTCGGACAGTAGGCCCGGCTGCCAGTTGACTTGGCCTTCAGCACATCCCTCGACCATACCTCAGCAACTTCCCGCTGGAAGTCGCAGCCCTATGTCATTTTCAAGCATCTGCCTGGACTCCCAGTATATCAAATCCGGCCAGAGGGAAGCACAGGACTTGGCATCGCAATCATCTGTTGCCTCTGTCAGAAGCAGTTCATGTGCCACCACAGCCAGATTTACAGTCCACACCCACGGCCTCTCAAAGATCCCAGCCAGTGACTAGATCTCACTCTCAGTCTGTACCCCTTGCTGAAGATGAAAACCGCGAGGCAGGACAACCTCCCCTCCTATGCTAATTGGTTGGATATTCCTCTGCCATGGTTTTATGCAGATGCAAATTGTATGGTTTCCTGTGCACACTAACCTGTTTTTTTTTTTTTTACGTGTGTTTATCAAAAGCATGTAACAGGTCATAGACTCTTTACCACCTTTGGCGGACCTAAGGTTTTTTGGTGGGGGGAGTGTGTAGCGGGGGCTGCTCTGTCACCCATGGTCCCACACCTCCCTCCATTCCCGCCAGGAACCGTCGGACTGAATAGACACTGACACAGGCACTTACTGAGGGAGAGCACGCCTGTCAGTACCTGTGGGGGATTTCTCCCCCTAACTCTACTCTTCCTTGAGTGACGAGCAGCGCTCACTCACGGGCATCAGTCCGCTCTCTTCTCTGTGTTCCTATTGGCAGGGAGAGGAAGTCAATAAAGCAGCAGCAGAGGACCACAGGACATAAAGGCTCATCACAAAATGGCACCATTGATTTTTACTGGGGATGGAGCTACTACTTCTGCTTTGAAAGAAGGGGGCTAGCTAAAGACTTAAGCTTGTTGGTCTGAGAAGAGATCACCATGAGGCTGGGAGGTGAACGGAGGTGTGAGAAGAGACTACAGGCATCCGCTGAAGAACCATCCAAAGACGGTTCCAGAGACCATCCAGAGACGGTTGAAGATGGATGTACCTTCTGTAAAACCTAATATCCCTATTTTTATGTGAAATATCTCTGAAATTATGTGAAATCCAACGTTAAAACCACTTGATCTTACCGGATCTAACGAATATCTATTAGCCTGTGTAGCGCCCTGCTCCTATTGGGTAGGTGCTAGTGTAAATTTAGTTATCTGAGCTGTCGTTTAGCTCAGAACAATTGTACCAAATTATGGTCTCTGTTCCAGTTTAGCTGGGCTGCACATTTTCCACCTGACTGTAGGTGTCGTTGTTACCACAGGTCAAGGTTGGAAATGCAGTAGGCTGGATGCATTGGGTATTCCTTTCCCGGAGACAGCACAGTGGGAGTGGTGACCCCGCTGTGCATTCTGGGAGAGGGTACTTAAAGAGCAGACACCGTTTTCTGGGGTCTTCCGATCCTGACCTGACGGCCCTCCTGGCCTCAGGGATGTGTTAGTAGTTTTCTGCCTCGGGGCCTGTAGGCCCGAGGCTCTGTTGCTGAGAGTAGGCCCAGGAGTTTCTGGGGGCCTACTGATCTGGGGATGGTCCCGTGTCGCCTTGCCTGAGGGAAGGGACCGAACAATTGAGGGCTCAATTGGAGGACGCATCCGGATAAAAATTTGCCTCACAGTGCTGCCGGCTGGCTGAAAGATCCTGGCACTGTGTGTTATGTTTTCAGAACTTTATCAAGTGAGTGATTACCCAAGTCTGTGGCAGAGACTATTTGTATTCTTCAAGTCTGTGGCAGAGACTTTTGGCCGAGCACCGCACCGGCTGCTAGGTCAGTGAGAGAGGCCTATCCGGTGGTTGCTATATCCAGTGTGGAGACTGTTTGTCCTCTGGATTAAGAAGTACCCGTGATCCGCAAGCAAGGTACCTGAATCCCCCCCCTAACCCTCCATCCCTCTGTCCATCTGTTAATAAAACCCTTGAGAAAAAGAGACTAAGTGTTTGGTGCAGACATTTGTGAGAAATTATTCAAGGAACACCCCCTAGGACGGACGTGGTGAACAGTAAGTTAATGGCAGACCCAAATCTTAAACCAGCAGCCCCTGCGGGGGTATTGCTACACCTGATATAGACACTAGTATGGATATCCGTGCATCGATACCAAATATCCATAATATCCCTGTAATTATGTATAATCAAACATTAAAACCACTTGATCTTACCGTATTTAACGAATATCTATTAGCCTGAATGATTTTTGGACAGTAAATTGCATGTGGGGGGGCCAACCCGTCCTTATGTACCACCTAATATCAGTATTTGTATGTGGAATATCTCTGAAATTATGTGAGATCTAACGTTAAAACCACTTGATCTTACCGGATCTAGCGAATATCTATTAGCCTGAATGATTTTTGGCCCGAAAATTTGATAAGGGGGGGCCAACCCGTCCTTATGTACCACCTAATATCTGTATTTGTATGTGGAATATCTCTGAAATTATGTGTGATCTAACGTTAAAACCACTTGATCTTACCGGATCTAACGAATATCTATTAGCCTGAATCATTTTTGTCCCGAAAATTTGATAAGGGGGGGCCAGCCCCCCCTCATTAATCACTTAATAAGTCTCTAATTATGTGAGATCTAACGTTAAAACCACTTGATCTTACCGGATCTAACAAATAGCTTCCAAAATAGCTAACTGTTTGGTCAATTTTTTTGATAAGGGGGGGCTGATGACGGGTTAGCCCCCCCAGCAAATAACTGTTAATATTGCTTCTTCTGTGTGAGATCTAACGCAAACAACGGTTGATCTAACCTGATCTAACAAAGATCTAACAAACTGCATAAGATTTTTTCAAAAATTTTGATAAGGGGGGGCTAACCCGGCAGAGGTGACTTTGTTTGCTGTGACTGAACCAAAAAGGGAAAGAAGATACCCGGTGAAGTGTGAAGCAAGTGGACGGGACCTGTAATATATCTCAGAGGTGCAATTCCTGCCACATAAGGGATACCAGGCCAGCTTTAATGGGTAACTATTTTTGTTGGACAAAAAATTAGCAGATGAAAAAAATATACAGCGTATATCATTGCAACATGCAATGCAATATGGCAACCTAGAGGCATTCTGTACACAGATGGTGTCATTTTCTGCTTGTGCGATTGGCTCGCTAATTTTCCCAGAAGTCTGCACTAAGATACAAGTCAGATTTCAGGCATCCCCTGCAACAAAAATTTTATTTTTGGTTAGATACTTCCAAAAGGAAATCACATCTACAGGGATGCAGACCCTGCCACATCCCTCATTAGAGCCCTGCAAGTGCAGCAGCTGATAATTACAAACAAAACACACTCCCATACTCTCATGGACACAGACAAACAGCAATTTCCTCAGAATAATAAAAGGAAGGAATCCGCAACAAAGTTTGATAAAATCCCTGCAATGTACATTGATAACCCAGGGGGGGATTTTTTTTTTTCTCAACAAAAGTGGAGTTACTCTTTAAACTATTGGAATAGTTTCAGTGCAGTCTTTAACTATCCCCTTTCGAAGGTGACTACCGATCTCGGTTTATGTCCAAGTAAAGAAAGTATGTTTTGGCCGAGATATACTGCATTCTTGTTTTTCTTGAACATGTCCACTCCCAGCACAGAAGAAGTTCACAACGGCAGGCATGAGCCCGGCCTGGTGGGTGGTGATGTCCCTGTGGACACGGCTTTTCTACTCTTCTTGTTGCCTTTGGATTTCTTTTACATAGTTAGCAATTCCAATATATAGAGCCAGGAGAAAACAGCAGTACTAGATGCTGTAATGGTAATCTTACATTGATCTTATCCACAAAGCCGGAGAACCATACGAGACATCACACCGACTCCTCAATGGCACACTCATTTTGGGGAAATGGCATTAGGCTGGCCATGCATGGAGCAAAGAAATTCGCTCAATTTCCCCCATCAACACAGACTGGCTCAGCGACAGGGGCATCCCTCCGGCTGAGCCAGTGATTATTGCTAGTGGCTTTACCACCTGCTAGTGATAATCGCTTGTAGAATCCGGCAGGCTGGCTCTGTACCCAAGTTCAATGGTACATTCAGTGTGCCTATACATGGTTGAAATCTAGGCTGGCTCCTGCTGAACCAGCCGAGATTCGAACCATCTATGGCCGGCATTACTCACAGTGAAGCCATATGCACAGTTTTACCAACTCATAACCAAAATCATTTACTTGTATTGATGACTACGCAGCATGTGCGGTTCTCCCGGACCAGATAGTGCCAGGAATTTTACTCCTCAGCGCAAAGGATCTGCTAAGTGTCAGTGTGCACAAGGCCTTTAAAGGTTCCTGCATGTTAGAATTAGAGTTGCACCGATATATCGGCCACTGAAAATTATCAGCCGAAAGTAGGGTAAAAAAAGGGGACGGCAATGGCATGCTGTGTCCTATTGACTTCAATGAAAAAGCGAGTCCAGTGAATTCAATGCAAAAGCAAGTTCATCGACTTCAAAAGCAAAAGCGAGTCCCATTGACTTCAAAGCAAAAGCGAGTCCCATTGACTTCAAAGCAAAAGCGAGTCCCATTGACTTCAAAGCAAAAGCGAGTCCCATTGACTTCAAAGCAAAAGCGAGTCCCATTGACTTCAAAGCAAAAGCGAGTCCCATTGACTTCAAAGCAAAAAGCAAAATCACGTCCCATTGACTTTAATGCAAAATCACGTCCTATTGACTTCAGTTGCCAATCGTCAGAAAATTTACTGACAGTTTATAAAAATCTGTGACTTTACAACTGTCCTTAAATATCAGCAGCTGATAAGTTGGCATGCTGTGTTGACTTCTGTAAGTGTAAACCAGGCAAATGACTTGTTATGTGTATTGTCAGTGTTTCCATATTGTGTTTATCCCGTTTAGAAATATTGATCATCTTAGTTTTTAATAGGAGTTCTGTAATTTTTCAGGTTGTCAGTAAACAATGTTGTGGGAGGTTGGCAACCCTGGTGGGATCTCACAATGCACATGCACTTCTGAGAATCAGGACACAACAGCCATCTCGCCAAACAAGAATTTTATCATGGCGGAGCAGAAGCAGAACACAAAGAAGAACATCAACTGCAAAAAAGACAATGCTGGATATCAATGATGTATATGTATTTTTTTTTAAACCATACAGGGACAATTATTATAGAGATAGCATTTAGTTTTACCTAGGAAGGGTGAAGATCCTCTAATGAGAATTGATGTGACTGTTTTGTACCACAGCACAATATTTTTAAAACATATGCAGTAAATAAGGACTGTGCTCCAGATGATAAAGTCACAAGACCGGTCTGGTCAAGGGGCACATTGATGTGTGAGAAAAACGAAGACGTTTCTGTCTTTGTTTATTGTTGGGTATACAGACAATCATTGTAACACAGGCTGAGTTTAGTACATCTGTGGATAATCATGAACATGGAGCATGTGTGGGGAAACTCAAATAGACCAACATCTTCACTTCAAAGTAGAGCTGCACAATTCTGGCCAAAATGAGAATCACAATTTTTTTGCTTAGAATAAAGATCACGATGTTCGCGGCATAAAATCTTTCAAGTTATGCAAAAAAATTTGGGCTAACTTTACTTGTTTTTTTTTTTTTTTTTATTCATTAAACTCATTTTTTCCCCAAAAAAATACATTTGAAAGACCGCTGCGCAAATACAGTGTGAGATAAAACATTGCAACAACCACCATTTTATTCTCTAGGGTCTCTACTAATATAAATAAATTATATATATATATTAGGGCTGTTACGGATTAAAATTTTTGTGTTCGATTAATCAAATTTTTTAATGTGATTAATCGACTAATTTCAATTAATTATATTGCACATACAGATCCAACAACTTTTAGCTGATCTCCTTGCAGGCCGATTCCCAGTGCAGCTACCCACCACTGGAAAAAATGGATAGCAGGATACAAAAAACACACAAAGGCAGCGCTCGATGGGAATAGCATTAAAACTTTTATAGTCTTCAAGTAGGTAACAAAATAAATATTGCACTGGAGATAAAATCGATGTAGCTACATAAACTGTAAAAATGGTGCGAGTAATACCAAACGGTAGCAAAAGCAGTCATAAAAACATGTAGCTAAGTATGATACTGGTATAAAAATGTGTACAATGATACCACTGCTGAATCCAGATGAGAAGGGGCTAACATCAGTCTGTCGGCATGTAGATGTCCCGTGAAGGGAACTATCACAACTCCCAGTGGATGGCTGTAGAATCCCAGGTTGATAGAGGGAAGTGATAGAGGGAAGTGTAACAGCCCTTGCGTGTGACAGATAGTAAGGTCCCACCGGCATGCAGATATGAAGGCACAGCAAAGGAGCCCTTCAGATGGACACAGCAAGCCCCACCGGTGTCTGTGATGTCACCAGATCTCCCTGAAGACCCGGAAGGCGGCAGAGAGGTGAGTACCAATCAAAAGAATTTTGATCGATCAAAACAATCGATTAATCAAGGAATTAATAGTTAATTTCCACAGCTCTAATTATATATATATATATATATATATATATATATATATATATATATATATATATATATATATGTAATGTTTGGGGGTTCTAAGTAATTTTCTAGCAAAAAATAATGATTGTAACTTGAAACCAACAAATGTCAGAAAAAGGTTTAGTGTTTAAGTGGTTAAACTTTCCTCATTTACACACAGAAGTCTATTCCTTTGATGTAAAGGACAAATTGTTACAATGTTTAGACTTTAGATCCACTGCTAAAGAATGTTGTGATACTTAGCAGACTGCCCGGATTTTTCTTTCCTTTCTTTTGACAGCTGTGGCTTCAGCAGAGCAGAGAGAATTCTCTGCATAGAAAGATCTGGAAATACTTTGTCAAGATCGCAACAGGGAAAAAAATTGTGGTAACGACTCTTGGCGATTAATCGTGCAACTCACTTTACAACTTCAACATACTTCAAGGAGTACCGTCAGCAATTCATATATTCCTGTCGGGAGTTGTCATCACGAAGCCTGGTTCAAGTCGGTTCCGAAGAGTCAATTTATACGCTTAAAGCGGAACTGCTCTGATAACAAAAAGTTTTTAATGCAGGCAGAAGTTTTGACTAAAAGATTTTTAGAAAAGGGTTATTCAAGTGTTGCCCTTAAGAATACTTTGGATAAAGTGGCCCTAATAGATAGGAGTGACCTATTAAGAGATAGACCACCCAGAGGCGACAGGTTACCTTCTGTCCCTTTCATCACCACCTATTCCATACAGCATATGAGTGTCAAGAAACTTAATAAGAAACATTGGCACATTCTTACCAATGATCTGATCCTCAATTCTGTGCTCCCAGATAGACCACAGGTTATTTATAAAGGGGGCTTCGTCCCTTAGAGGTAGAGTGGCACCCAATGTTCTTGATCCTCCCCCTATTAGGAGGGGCTTCTTTGCGTATCTGACTGGTTTCTATCAGTGTAGGAAGTGTAGAGTGTGCTCTCTGAGTGGATGCACACATAGACGTACTCACAAGTTCACATCATCCAGCACCTTGAATTTGAAATTAAGTCATTCATTACTTGTTCCACCGAGGGGGTCGTTTACTTGCTCCAGTGCCCATGCGGGTTACAATATGTGGGCAGGACCAAGCGACCCCTCTGGGTCAGACTCAATGAACAGATAACTAATATTTTGACTGGTTTCCCTAAACACCCAGTCTTCGCAGCATTACTTGGAAGCCCACGATAAGAATCCTGCAAAAACTATCTTTTTGGGGATTGACAAGTATGCCCCACAATGGAGGAGGGATTCTTTAGTACGCAGAATATCCAGGCTTGAGATGGCCTGGATATATAGGATTAAGTGCTACACCCCCTTTGGGTTAAATGTGGAGGTTGATTTAAATGTGTTTAATCGACAATTCCTAGTTCCAGTCCTATTTTTTATATATGGTTTTCATATTTCTTATACATTCCTTATGTGAACTTGATGTGACTCCTTGGCGGCATCACCTTTAGTTTAATCATTACTAGTATTCCTTAACATTTGGGTGCATGTGTCATTTTAATATACATGGAGTTTCCATCCACACCAGGGAGATCTGAATACATATTTATATAGATTTTATTTTTTCTTATTTTTGCCCCCTTTTTTTCTTACCATCTGAGGGTTTTTTTCCTGACCTGATAGATTTGGCCCTAATCTATGAGATGTGGTGCTCCCTCTTGGCCACTTTAGGCACAGTTGGGTTTTAACATGTTTGTTTTTTCCCTGTTCCACTATGCACTATGTATATATATATTATTTTTTTTTTTTTTACCTTTTGCTATAAAAAATATCCCCCCCAAAAAAGTCAAAAAAAAAAACGAATTTATTCATCAGTTTAGGCCGATCTGTATTCTGCTACGTATTTTTGGTAACAAAAATCCCAATAAAGCGTATATTGATTGGTTTGCGCCAAAGTTATCGCGTCTACAAAATAGGGGATAGTTTTATGGCATTTTTTTTTTTTTTACTAGTACAGTAAAACCATGGATTGCGAGTGTAATTTGTTCCAGAAACATGCGTGTAATCCAAAGCACTTGTATATCAAGGCAAATTTCCCCATAAGAAATAGAAACTCAAATGGATTTGTTCCACAACCATTTACTCATAGGTTCTTCAGTTTATAGTCCACATAAAAAGAACATAGCAACGTGATAGGTTGTGTAACCATAAAATGTCCATCCACAAATGGCAGCCTCCCCAAGGGGATTAGAAGCAAAATCCAGCAGAAGCTACAGAGTATGAAAGAGAAGAGAGGCCTAAGTGTAGCCATATGTTGCTAAATATTGTACCTTCATTAAATATAACCATGTTGCTACACTTAGAGGCGTCTCTCTTCTCTTTTATACTCAGTTGTGACATGACGGTACTTGTATATCAAGACATCGCTTGTGTATCAAGTCAAAGTTAATTTAAAAAAATGTAGCTTGTCTTGCAAAACGTTTTCAAACCAACCTACTCTAATCTCAAACCAAGGTTTTACTGTAATTGCGGCGATCTGTGCTTTTTAGTGGGACTGCGACATTGCGGCCGACAGACCTGACATTTTTTACACTTTTTTGAAAGCCAGTGACCAGGGAACAATCACGGGTGGCCGGCGGACATTGAGTCCGCCGGACCCGCTCATTGGCTATCCCGCTGGCCGATGGGAGCGTGCGCACGCCCACAAAAGAGAGTTCCCGAGCCGACGTACACCTACGGCGATTTGCGGGATGGTGCCACCTTGCTGCAGTATAATGACTGCGGCTGGTCGCAAGCGGTTAAAGAAGCCCTAAGCAACAGAGAGGCTGAAGACAAAGCAATCATAATATGGAGCGTTATGCATCCTACACAAGGGTTAAATGCAGCCCAAGATGTTGCCACATATTATGCAATGCGAGGCTGGTGCATTGGCCTCAATATAGAAGGAATGGGCTGAGTATGTCCCAGGAATTTTAGCCTTGGAAGACACACCATACTTCTTCCCCAGTGATTAGAATGGCCTGAGGGAGGATCACAGATTATTTGCAGAGAAAAATACCTGTGCGCACAGGCTGGTACATGCAGAAGAGAATCTACTTCTAAACCGCATCAAAAGTGCAAGACCTTAATCATGGGGTATAGTGTCAACGTGCCTGACAATACCAACGAAAGTACATTATTTTTTCACACTGCTCAGCTTTGGAAAGAGATATTTCAATAGCTTTGTTAGGGCTTGTTTACAATAGTGTTGCCCTCTGAAAAACAATTTGTGGGAGATCGCTTTTCATTTGAGAGGTGGTGAGGCAGCGCTACATTGCCTCCTCACCATCTATTTAAACCCTTAAAAGGCTGCGCTCTCTCGCTCTTAAAGGTTAAATCAGGTGGTAAAGAAGTGATAGAACGCCACCTCACTGCCTGTTAAACACCCAAGTGACCCCCCACAGAGCACTTTTCAGAGGGTAACATTCGTGTAAATGAGTGCTAACATTGCTACTGAAATGTCTCTTTCCAAGGCTGAATAGTGTGAAAAAATAATGTACTTTTGTCAGCATTGTCAGGCACTTCCACGCACGACCGCTTTCACTTGAACAAAACAAAAGGGAACATTTTTTTGCATGTGTATACCGTGTGTAGAGCTGCAAGATTCTGGGAAAAAATTATAATCACAATATTTTTGCTTAGAATAAAGATCCCGATTCTTGCAGCGTAACATCATCTTTCACATTATACAAAAAAATTGGGCTAACTTTAGTTTTTTAATTCATTAAAGTGTAATTTTTTCCCAAAAAAATGCATTTGAAAGACCGCTGCGCAAATACAGTGTGACATAAAATATTGCAACAACCACAATTTTGTTCTCTAGGGTCTCTCCTAAAAATAAATATATAATGTTTGGGGGTTCTAAGTAATTTTCTAGCAAAAAATAATGATTTTAAAAAGGGGGTGGTAAACCCTCATTTTTTTTTTTTCACCTTAATGCATCCTATGTAAAAAAAAAAAAAAGCAACCGGGCAATGTTCATCAACAACATTGCTCAGCCGCTGAAACATGTAGATAAAAAGAATCTGCAGATGAAGTCAGTCAACCTGTCAAGTAAAAAAAAAAAAAACACACACACCTTTTACATATATTTTTTACACATTTCACATTAAAAAAAATAGGATTTTTTGTACTCACCGTAAAATCCTTTTCTCTGACATCCATGGACTGACACGGTGTCTCTTTACACGTGGGTTATGTCCCTGCTTGCAGGAGAAGACCTAGGCAGAATGTGAGATGTTATACATACATTCTAAAAGCCAGAGCTGAACAGCCCCACCCAGGGGGCGGTCCCTCCGGGCATAACCCTCCCACTACAGTCAGCAGACTTCAGTTCGTAACAAAGCAGTACAAACTTAAAAAGGAAGGGTGGGTGCCGTGTCAGTCCATGGATGTCAGAGAAAAGGATTTTACGGTGAGTACAAAAAATCCTATTTTCTCTTATCATCCATGGACTGACACGGTGTCTCTTTACACTTTACACGTGGGATGTCCCAAAGCAGTGTCAAGAGGGATGGGAGCAGTATAAATGGAAAAACCAAACTTTCACTCCAAGAAGGCAGATCTCCTCAACGGAGGAGTCGCAACTTTAAACAGCGGCCTGCAGCACCCTGCGGCCAAAGGAAGCATCCGAAGATGCAGCCACATCAACCTTATAAAAAACTTAAAAGGTATGAACAGACGACCAGGTCGCCGCCTTGCACACTTGTGCAACCGACGCTTGATGTCGGAAAACCCAGGAAGCACCAATTGCCCTGGTGGAATGCGCCGTAACCGGAAAGGGAGGCGCCCGCCCTTTGAGAGCATAGGCTTGAATGACGGTTTGTCTGATTCCCCTAAAAATGATGGCAGACGAAATCGCTTGGCCCTGTTATGGACCAGGGGCAGTCACAAACAGTGAGTCGGACTTCCGAATAGAAGCAGTAGCAGACAGGTACACCCGTAAGGCTCGTACCACATCCAATATGTGCAGCGCAAACTCTCTGGGATGCGATGGGTGAGGTCACAAGGACGGGAGGACAATGTCCTCATGTAGGTGAAAGGTAGACACCACCTTTGGCAAAAGGGAAGGTCGCGGATGCAACACCGCCTTATCCTTATGGATGACTAAATATGGCGACTTGCAGGACAAAGCCGCCAACTCAGACACTCGTCAAACAGAAGTGATTGCCACTAAAAGGCCACCTTCTGAGACAAGACAAGAGAGGAATATCCCGGATATTCCCAAAAAGGAGGTTCCTGGAGGACCTAGAGCACCAAATTCAGATCCCACGGTGGGAGAGAAGGCTTGACAGGAGGGAGCACATGGCGAACCCCCAACACAAGGTGCTAACCAAGAAATGACCCGCAAGAGGTCGCTGAAAGAAGACGGCCAAGGCCGAAATCTGATCCTTGATGGTACTCAAAGCAAGCTTTTGGGTCACTCCACACTGTAGAGGACGCAGGATTCTGGGGACGGAATACGTCCGAGGACGCCAGTCCAGCGCTTTGCATATGGCGATATAAGCTTTCCAGGCACGGTGATAGATCTGCCTGGAGGAAGACTTCCGTGTCCTTAACATGGTCAAAATGACAGAGTCCGAGAGACCTCGGTCCCTCAACACCTGGCTTTTAACAGCTCTGCCGTTAAAGCCAGAGACCGTAAGCCGGATGAAACATAGGATCTTGAGACTGAAGGTCCTCCCTCATCGGCAACCGCCAGGGAACGTCCGCAACGAGACGTACCAGATCAGCGTACCAGTGACGCTGAGGCCAATCCGGAACAATTAGGATAACCAGAGTTTATATCAGGAGATAAGGACCCTATGGGGCCACCAACGCATCCGAGTCATCGCCCAAGGATCCCTGGATCTGGCCACAACCTCGACCCTTGCGACTGAGTCGAGAGGCCATCAGGTCCACATCCGACGTGCCCCACCGTCGGCAAAGGAGTTGAAATATGCAAGGACCACTCTTCCTGGTCCGGCGTCTGGCGATTGGCGACTCAGATAGTCCGCCCCTACAGAGCCGGCACGTTTCTTCCGGCCCACTTCAGGATACGGATTACCTCGGAAGCCGCAGCTGAGCTCCGAGTCCCCCCGTGATGGTTTACATACGCCACCGCCGTAGCGTTGTCCGACTGGCTCCTGATGGAGCGACCCCGTACTCTCTCCGACCTGAGGAGAGGCACAGTCTCATGGCCCGCATTTCCAGAACAGTGATTGGTAAACGGGCTCGTCCGGAGTCCAAGGCCTTGAGCCGACAGGACTCCCCAGACTCCACCCCAGCCCGTCAGGCTGGCGTCCGTCGTGAGTACCGTCCATTGGATGGGAGGGGAACGACTTTCCGGACCGAAGGGCCGAGGGTCCCAACCACCCTGTCAGGGACGCCCTGACCAGGTGAATCACCTGGATCCGAAGATCCAAGGACAACGGGGATTTGTCCCAGGTGGACAAGATCTCCTTCTGCAATGCCCTGGTGTGTGATTGGGCATACGGAATGGCCGCGAAGGAGGCCACCAGGAGTCCCGGGACTCTCATGCAAACAACGGATTGACAACCATGTTCGGGATGTCAGCACCCGCACCGCAGACTGAAGTGTCAGCAACTTCTCCAGAGGTAGGATACCTTTGCCTCCAAGGAGTCCAGAACCAGAACTAGAGACTCCAGACACTGAGTCGGGACCAGGACTGACTCCTGAATGTTCAGGAACCACCCGAAGTCCCTGAGGGTCTAATTGACGATAGTCACCTTTCCTCTAAGTCTGAGCCACTTTCTGCTCATAGCAGAAGACCGTCCAGATAGCCCACGACAGCAATACCTCGCTGTAACAGAAGGCTAGAACCGGAGCAAGCACCTTGGTGAACACCCTTGGTGCCGAGGCAAGGCCGAAAGGAAGAGCCACAATCGAGAGTGGACTTCGCTGATCGCAAGGCGCAGAAACTTCTGGTGACTTGCGCAGATCGGAACATGCAAGTAGGCGTCCTTGAAGTCCAAGGACGCCAGAAGAAGATCCCTTTGGTGGAGTGTAGCGATCACCGTGCGAATGGATCCCATGCGGAATTTCTGCACCTTCTCGAAGGCATTCAGGGCCTTGAGGTCCAGGATAGGTCGAACCACGTCCTATTTTTGGGACGGCAGACAAACAGATTCGAGCAGAATCCCTGAAAACTCTCCTGTGACGGAACCGGCACAACCACTCCGGACCTGATCAAATCCTGTACAGCCCCCAAGAGGGCTGCCCGACAGGTAGGAAGGAGAGGAAGATTCAAGGGAAAGAATCTGTGTGGGGGCCAGGATCGGAATACTATCCTATAACCTGAGGTGACCACCTCGCACACCCACCAGTCGGAGATTCGGGAGGTCCACCGATCCGTGAACCTGCGAAGTCGTCCCCCCACCCCAGAGTCGGGCGGAGGCAAGACTTCACGCGGAGGCGGGCTTGGGAGCCGCTTGTTTGGCTTACGCACCCAGGGGCACTTGTGCCCACCAGCCGCACTGCCGTCAGTCTGAGAGGGCCTACCTGTGGACTCTGACTGACGAAAAAAACCCAGTTTTGCTGGAAAGGAAGGCCCCTGTTTGCGGCGGGCCTCCTCATCCTTGCTAGTCTAAGGAAGAAGAGTGCGTTTACCTCCCGTGACATCCATGACGATGTCATCCAGAGCAGCACCGAAAGGTCTACCGCCTTTAAAATAGTAGATCTGTCAGGAGCTTCCTAAGGCTAGGTCAGCAGACCAGCACTTCAACCAGATAAGACGACGCAATACCACCGCCGAGACAGAGGCCCTGGATATTAAAGGGGCCGCGTTCAGCGTGGCGTCGCACACAGAAACCAGGCCCTGAACCAGTTGGTGGGCCAGAGCAACTGTGTCTGGAGGAAGAATATGCTCCTGTACAGCTAGGTGCAACATTTTTGCCCAACCTGTAAGTGTTTTAGACACAAGGGTCGCCGCTACCACAGGTCGTAGGGCAGATCCCAACAAGGCAAACATGGTTCTGCTCACCACTTCTGACCTCCTGTCAGTGGAGTCCTCAAATGCAGGAGTCCCCTCCATCGGGAGAGTGATGGCCTTGTTCAACCGGGCGACTGGAGGGTCGACCACTGGGGGAGAAGCCCACTTTTTAAGTAGGGCATCTTCAAGGGGTACCTGATAGACAAACGCCGCGGGACCATAAAAAAATTCTTCTGCGGCTTTTCCCAGACCTTATCAATGAGCTGGTCAAAGAAAGTACAATGGAAAAAACCCCTTTAGAAGGCCTGGCCTTAAAAGAACCAAAGGAGACAGTATCCGCCTGAGGTTCTGCATCCGCAGCATTTGAGCTTGAGAGTGTCCCTCACCGCAGTCATGAGCACACTAACAAGCGCCCTGTCATTTACTGACTCAGAACTGGAGTTTCCCTCATAAGGAATGTCCTGTTCAAAACCATCCATACATTCAGAACTAGGGTCCTGAGCGATAGTGGCTAGGCCCATATCTGAATCAGCGCACTGCCCTCGAGTAGATAAAGTGGGGAGAGGGCGCCTTTTTGCACCTTGCGCTTGCACACAGCTCCCATCCTGGTCAGAAATTTATTCCAGGGCTGCCCACAACAGGTCCATAGGGACCGCAGTGCTGAAGCACTGCCTGTTGCCACTGACATTTTTAGGGGAAGCTGGTGACACAGACTCCATATTGTCCCTCTCTGAGACTCTCTCAGATAAAAAGTCCACCCACAGGCTGTGCTGACTGAGGAGGGGGCGCCCAGGGGACTCACCAAACCGGACCAGGGACCGCTTAGTTCCGCTGTCTGTACCGCGCTGTGTCAGCGCTGGTAAGCTGTGAGGAGACTGTGAAAAGATTTGCGCTGCGGTAGCTAGAGGCCAAACTAGTGCTGAAAAGCGCGCGGGCTACAAGAAAATGGCTGCCGCACTTCACTGAGGCGATCCGCGGCAAGATGGCCGCCATGACGCAGTTAAAATGAAACAGCACACACGCACAGCGCCACTCGGCGCTCAGGCCCCAAAAAAAAAAAAAAAAAAAACACCCAAAAAAGCCCCAAGGCATACATTGCAGACCAGCATGAGCCCCCCAAGAACAGTGTGACCCCCAAGCACCCCACACAGCCAGCGCCAGTAATGGTGACAGAGAGTGACAATAAAATACAGGGGGAGACAGGGAAAATCCCCCACAGAGAAACACACAGCCTTTTGTACTCACCTGCAGGCAGGAGAGACTACTTACCCGTCCCCTGAGGGACCCACTGGTGTGTTTCTGACAGGACTATCACAGTGCAGTACTGAGTAGCTGTCGGCCCGGTCCACCGCAAAAGATACAGTCAGTCAGGAGCTGTTCAGTCTTGAGAGGACCGTGGGAGCATGAAAGCAAACCCGGCCACCCCTGGAGTCATGGGGCCTGTCGTGAACTGAGTCTCACGCACAGAAGGCGAGGATCAGCACGCTCGATGGTCGGACAGGGAAGACTACGAGGATATCTGGTACCCAACCTGTTGCCCAGCCGACAGTTGATAGAAGATTCTCAAAAATAAAATAAAAAAGAATTCCAAAAAGGAATAAAATAGGTCAGGAGACTGGCTCCTGAGGGAGCCACGTCTTCTCCTTCTGCTAGGCAGAAAAAAACTGAAGTCTGCTGACTGTAGTGGGAGGGTTATGTCCGGAGGGACCGCCCCCTGGGTGGGGCTGTTCAGCTCTGGCTTTTAGAATGTATGTATAACATCTCACATTCTGCCTAGGTCTTCTCCTGCAAGCAGGGACATAACCCACGTGTAAAGTGTAAAGAGACACCGTGTCAGTCCATGGATGATAAGAGAAAAGCACAATTTTTTTTTTTTTTAATTCATTTGTAAATAACTCTTCAATGCTTTGTACCATTGTGGACATCTGAAGTGTAAACAAAAAAGCTGCAGTAGGTATCGGTAATGGTGCTTCTACAGGCTCGCCTGTGCGATCAGCGAGCCAGAGAAGGAATCCGCCAGCGGCAAAAGTTTACCATAGAGAATAACACTGACCTTATGACGTCGTGTCCAGTTGTAAACACTGCTGTGTATTTGGCTGAGATCACCTTTTTTTTTTTTATCTCATTCTTTCAAGGCTAGAGGAGAGATGTGGGGTCTTCTAGATCCCATATCTCTCTGTAAAGAGGACCTGTCAGGCCCTATTCCTATTACAAGGGATATTTACATTCCCTGAAATAGGAATATAAGTGATAAAAAAATAAAATAAAAAAAATTGAAAGGAAAAGTGTAAAAATAAATAAAATTAAAATAAAACTAACAATAATATATATATTTTTAGAGCACCCCCGTCCCCTCGTGCTCGCACACAGAAGCGAACACATACGTACGTAGTGCCCCCATATGTAAACAGCGTTCAAGCTACACATGTGAGGTATCGCCGCAAATGTTAGAGCGAGAGCAACAATTGTAGCCCAAGACCTCCTCTGTAACTCTAAACATGTAACCTGTAAAAAAAATTAAAGCGTCGTCTATGGAGATATTTAAGTACCGACGTTTGGCCCCACTTCACGAGTGTGCGCAATTTTAAAGTGTGACATGTTAGGTATCTATTTACTCGGCGTAACATTATCTTTCACATTATACAAAAAAAGTGTGCCAACTTTAGTGTTTTGCTCTTTTTTTTTATTCATGAAACCGTTTTTTCCCCCTAAAAAATGCGTTTAAAAAACTGCTAAACAAATACCGTGTGACATATATAATGTTTGAGGATTC
Organism: Rana muscosa; assembly: GCA_029206835.1. NCBI lineage: Eukaryota > Metazoa > Chordata > Amphibia > Anura > Ranidae > Rana > Rana muscosa. Next base: position 164,194,775 of record CM055121.1, on the reverse strand, counting down.
TGAGTAATTTTCTAGCAAAAAACAATGATGATTTTCACATGTAGGGGAGGTGTGCCAGAATTGGCCCAGTATGGAAGTGGCTAAATCTATGGATTCCTTGCTCTGCCAAACCATCCTCTCCGCTCTTCTCAAGACCTCTTACTCTCAAGCTCTAACGTCTCCTCCTCCCATGTCCGTCTCCAGGATTTCTCCAGAGCCTCTGCCATCCTCTGGAACTCGCTACCTCGACCTGTCCAGCTATCCCCTACTCTTGCTACCTTCAGGCGATCCCTGAAAACTCATCTCTTCAGGAAGGCCCATCACTTCTTCAACTAATCTTTTACCACTTCCATCAGCTCATTCCCCACAGTTACAACCTTTCGTACCACCTGCCCCACCCTATTCGATTGTAAGCTCTTCTGAGCAGTAGAGCTGCACGATTCTTGGAAAAATTAGAATCGCAATTCTTTTGCTTAAAATACAGATCACGATTCTCTCACGGTTCTCAAAAAATCTCTCAGTCCTCCCCATGTCACCATGCATGCACTACCCACAGATCTACATTTTAAAATGGTTAATTTAAAAAAGAAAAATCTATATCAAAGTTAAACTCAACAAGAAAAAAAAATGTATAGATGTATGTATATATAAATTATATATACATACATTTCTTATTTTTTTTCTCTTGTTGAGTTTAACTTTGATATAGATTTTTCTTTTTTTAAATGTAGATCTGACTGTGGGTGGTGTGCAGCATGGCGACATAGGGAGGACTGAGATTACCCCCTCCTATGTCATGGTCTTTCTTTCTGGGTATCAATCAATCAGTAGCAGGCAAGCAGTAAGTACAGTAATATATTCATAATAATATATATGATGTGCTCACATTTGTGTTGGGAAATCGGCCATCGGATCAATGCTGGACTGGTGCCCCACTGCGCAGTGCACACTCACTGCGGTGTTTCCCAGCCGAGAGGACGTGGTACCGCTCACGCCCAGGCATCCATCCAGCGGCGCATCATGCTCTTTGCTGACTGACGTCAGTTTCGGCTGCTGACGTTAGTTCCGATATCGGCGCCATTTCCATTTGCGTTCCGCGCTGGTTCCAACGGCTTCTCCTCGGTCCAGTCTACATCACGGGGGAGACCCGAAAAATCAAGGCAATCCAGGCCGGAGATCGCGCGCGGGGGGGGGGGGGGGATGGGCGAATCAAGATTGCGATTATTATATGATTAATCGTGCAGCTCTACTGAGCAGGGCCCTCTTAATCCTCTTGTATTTTATTGCATTATAACTGTATTGTTTCCCTTTTATATTGTAAAGCGCTGCGTAAACTGTTGGCGCTACATAAATCCTGTATAATAATAATAATTTCACCTATTTACCATACCTTGAAAAAACAGCCCCCCCCCCCCCCCCCCCCAACACACATTATACATCGGACGGATGTATTCCCTTTACTGAACACCGACAGAACCGGAAAGATCACTTCATACAGAGCAGTCTTCTCCTGTCACAATGTCATGTTTTCACGCAGCGAGGAGCCCGCATGCCCAGTAATACGCTGGAACAAAACCACAGACTGGGGGATAATAACGGCCAAGGATGAGAAATAAAAATGGTCTCCTCAGGCAACAAACTCTGCTAGAAGTAGTAAATTCTTGGGATGTCTTACATTTGGCACACACTCACATGAGCAGCCAGGCTGAGGAATTTCAGTTGCACAAAGCTATACATCTATACATATACCATCATAGCTAGAATACAAATACACACTACAACCGGGAAAATACATTTCTATTCTATGCAAAGCAGCTGCCACCCTCACGTTTTCAGATCCTTTAAAAAAGGGAAGTGTGGCTATGAATTACCAGAACCATGCCGCATCCTTTAAACAAATCTCTATACAAGAACTCTGTATGTAGGGCTCCTTAACATGGGAAGCCATAAAAATAGACAGTTGAGGCGCAGCAACAGCAGCCAGATGGAATTGTACACATGCTATGGCTGAGACACTTTGCTTTGTGGCAAAAAAAATAATAGAATACCCCATGTTGCATTCGGTCGGCAAGTGGATGGGGACGCACCACAACCACCGTGGTTGTGCCACAGTGGTATGCACTTTTCAGGGGTATAACAGACAGTTTAGGTAGATTTTGCCTGTGTTCCATCAGATTAGGCAACCCGTCAGACAGGGTAGATTTGATTTAAATCACTAGTAAAAAGGCTTGATTCAAATCAACTCGATCTAAATCCAAATTTTTAAAGAGCAACTGTCATCTCTGTTCCCCAGCAGCTCCTCCTCTGACCCGCTGTTGACTCACCGACAGTCTCATTCACTTTAATGGGACGGCTGGTGATGCAACAAGGTGAGGGACGTGGCAGCAGCAGGTGAGTGGATGACCGCTAACAGGCGCTGCCATGATGGATCTGAAATGACAGGTGCTCTTTAAATGTAAGGACTTCTTCTTGCTGGTAGTTAGAATCTTTACGATTTTCAAACAAAATGAAGGTTTCCTATTTAGAATAATAAGCTGTCAGGTTAGTAAAACAGTAATATCAGAACGGATTCAATCGTACAGTTTGTAGTGTACATAGATTTGCAAAACAATGGGATAAAGGAATATTCCTGAACTTTGTCTTATCTCATGGTTACTGTGAAATTGTGTGAATGCATCAATGCAGTGCATGTCATCTCAGCTTACAGAGCTTGGATTCATTGAACAAGTTTACCAAAAATGTAAATATTGCAGAATATACAGCCTCATGCTACAAAACTAAGCTCCATTTCATGCTGAATAAACTAAATTATTAATGTATCTTAAATAGATTTTTACTCCAGAAGCATTTTATTAAAATAAATTTGATTAAAAAAAATCCCAAAATCTGATTTAAATGAAAAAAATAAATGAAAAAATAAGATTTTACAGATTCTTTTAAAAAAAAAAAACATTGATTTATATCCACTCTGCCGTCAGATTTTGTAACAGAAGTGACGTTCCGTCAGGACGATCTTGGCACACCCCACACTCGTCCACACTAAGCCTACAGTCTGAAGTCACCAAGCGGACATCTTTTTACACCCACCAAAGTCTTGTATTCCACGCTTCTTTTTACCACCAAACTTGGCTTATATCGTGAAATACAGGATTTAGAAGTCCGTGACACCGTTTTGATGTTGAATTTTAAAAGCAGCGGCAAGCCTGCTAATCTCACAGGTTTGCTAATCTGACAGAACACTGCTGCTTTTAAAATGCAACATCAAAACAGTGTTACGGACTTCTAAATACTGTATTTCACGATATAAGCTCAGTTTACTGGTAAAAATAAGTGTGAAATGCAAGACTTCGTGGGTCCGCTTGGCGACTTAAGATTGGAGGCTCACTGCGGCTGAGTGCGGGGTGTACTAAGATGGACGTGACGGAACGTCACTTCCGTTACAAGATTTGACGGGTTGTCTAATCTGACGAAACACCTGCCAGCCACCCCCTGAAAGGCGATCAATTGTGGATAGATTTTCAGAGGGGTGCTAAGGACTGCCGTAAGTGTGAACACTAAGTGGATTTCCACCCAAAAATGGAACGTCCGCTTTTCGGAACCCTCCCCCCCTCCGGTGACACATTTGGCACCTTTCAGGGCGGAGGGGGTGCAGATACCTGTCTAAGACAGGTATTTGCACCCACTTCCGGGCATAGACTCCCGTGGGAACCTACGCCACTTCCCGTCCCACCCGCTGTCTCCTGGGAAACACTGTTCCCAGGAGAAAGCGGGGACCAGTGACAGCGCTCCGCGCTACTCACGCATGCGCAGTAGGGAACCGGGCAGTGAAGCCGCAAGGCTTCACTTTCTGATTCCCTCACCGAGCATGGCGGCGGCAGCATCCGAGGACCGAGCGATTGCTCAGCCTCGTCTGCCGACATCGTGGGCGCGCTGGATAGGTAAGTGTCCATTATTTAAATATCAGCAGCTGCAGTATTTGTAGCTGCTGGCTTTTAAAAAAAAAATTGGGGTGGACCACCTCTTTAAAGTGTTACTAAACCCAGGAGCCTGCATTCACTATTTCTGGTCTCCGATCACATGCACTCTCCCACTTTCTATCAGTACACACCAAACGGAGCTTGTGCAGACTGACTCCACTAACTGTCTTATCCGGACATGTTTTAGGGGCAAGGAAAGAAGGGGAGGATCTGTGCATACAGGATCAAACAGACCATTTCTAATCCCCGATAATCGTCCCAGCTTATAAAGACGTAAAGTATTTAAAAAAAAAAAAATGGAGCACACGCTCATTAATCTGTGGAATCCAGCGCTGTTTTTCTTCCAGCCCATAGTTCTTCCATGTCACTCTGCTCCCATGCAGACACCTTGGAACAAGATCCCATTCATGTACAGACAGCCACTGATCTCTTCCAGGGCTATAGGACCTGTCAGAGACCTGCATAGTGACTGCACATGCACAACATTCCACTGCGGTTCTCTACCAGTTCCCACAGACTGGCAAAGATCTGCAGCTGTCTGCACATTTTCAGGGAGCTTGTGCATGTGTAGACACGATGATGGTCTGCGCATGCGCGATATCTGGAGCTGAAACACATAAATACTGCTTCCTGGGATGCATCGTAGACTTCCTAGGAGGCAGAAGATGGCTGGATGACCTCACCCTTGCCTAGTCAAGGATTCAGGAAGTGCATCGATTAAAAAAAATAGAAAAAATAGATTTCATGTTAAACAAACAAAAAAACATCCAATTATGTAAGAGAGAGGGGGAGGAGGCAGTCGAGTAACATTCTTGTGACGTGTAACGCGTCTCCCATCTACGACTGTCTCCTGAAGCATGCTCCCAGTCTCCAACAACTGTTATAGGACTTCTTTACACGGCTGTAAGCCCTGGTTCACACCAGGCGATTTGACAGTTCAAAAATCGCACTCCATTGCTGGCAATGGAACCAAGCAAATCATTGTAGCTCAAGTCACTGCGACTTTGAAAAAAGGTTCCTGCACTACTTTTTTGGGGGTTTCATTGTCACTTGCATAGACTTCTGTTAAATGAAGTCGCAAGCCACAATGAAATTGGAGGTGCAAATAACACTGAAGAAGAAGAGCGATTTCAAAGCCGCACTGATGTGAACCAGGGTTAAGGGGTGGTAAAAACAGACATGTATGCTCCAGTTTTACCTCACCACCTACCTAAAAAGATAACATACAACCGGAGGGGAGCTGTACACATGCCACGGAAAAATTTAACAAGGCTTGTCGTTTGCATCACCACCTTTCAAACTCGCCTTTCAACGTCTATGGGACCTCCCAAAGCTGCATGGTAAACCCAATAAAAATCCATATTTGACAAAAAAAAGAGACACCCAAAACAAAAACACAGGAATTTGGGAGGGGGCAGCATCTCCTCCTAAATGCATGCAAGCCACTGCTCTACTGCATTCTGACAAACAATCCATGGGTCGCTTTTCAGAGGGGCGATAGAGATTGCCACACATGTAAAATTGGCTTTAGCATGTTTGGTAATGCATGAGATCTGACCATCTTCTGTTGCATGTCTGCAGTCTCCGAACATCCCCCTGTAATAGCCCTTAAAGTGTTACTAAACCCAGGACCCTGCATTCACTAGATCTGGTCTTGCACAGTACACAGAACATGGAAATACAATTATTTTAGGACATATAAATTGCTAAATACCTTTTCTCATTTGTAGTATATAGCAGTCTTGTGACTTCTATCAGTGTCTGGGTAAAGCTTGTAGAAGGAGTTTTTACCCTTCTCCGACTGTCCTGAGGCTACAAAACCCATAATCTTCTGTCTGGACAGTGCCGATTGGCCCTGTGCTGATCACATTCACCCTTCTAAGAAAAAAAAAATAACTCTCTAGCAATACACGCCAAACTGAGCATGTGCAGAGTGTCCCCGAGGCTCTGTTCTATCAAGAGATGGATTGGGGACAATGGAAGAAGGGGAGGATGAGAAAAGACAAGAGCAAACTGTTTTTTTTTTTTGTTTTTTTTTTTACACAATGTGGAGGATTAACCCCTTAGGTTCCACAGTGAGTATAACAAGCATGCTTTACTGCATATACAGACTGATTTTGCTGTTGTGGATTTAGTAACACATTAAGTCTCAGGCCTTCTCCTGTTGCATGTCTGCAGTCTGACAGCATTCAGTAGCATTACATTTTCTTATTATGATTGGCCTTCTGGTAATGTCAGGGGCTGCACCGGAGGACCTCTACATCAAGGGCCCCTGACCAGCCACGTTTTACCTCTTTGGGAATTTATCTGAAACAAAGAAAACATCTGGCTGGAGTTGCACTTTAATATAGAATTAGATTAAAGTATCAGGAATGAGAACACATTTCAACATTTCAAAATGAAAATACAATTTGTCATTCAGCAGGTTTCTACCCACACACTTCCTTAATCATTATAAGGCATCAGAATTCTGACGACTTCAAACATCCCTATAATCTGTATAATTTACATGAAAGAGGTTTGTAGCTTTCAGTATGAAATGTAAAACAAAACCAACCCACGTGTCTCCTGCTTTGGATCAGCAGGAGTTTCCTACTCAGAACCACCGTTTCATCAGAGCCAAGGAGGGTATGGCTGCTAATATGTATGATGTACAGCCTTGGATGCTTGTCTGCTATGCAAACACTTCCTGAGACTGGGCAACCTGTAGACAGAAGAAAGCAAGCAGCTCTCCGAGAGATGGCAGACTATCTGCTCAGGTGTGCTGTAAATCAATAATGGAGGGTTCAATAATGGAGTAGTGACATCCACTAATCAGCAACAAAACTACGGGGGGGGGGGGTTATGTAGTTCAGTTATATACAAAAAGTGGAGAACCTACCGTAATTAATAAATGTTGTTGATTGTTGTATATGGTCCTCGGTAGGCCCTGCTGGGAGCTGTCAACAGAGGAGGCCTATGAGAACCCAACTCTAACGCAAAAACTCATATCCAAGCTCATCTCAAATTCCAAATCTCATATCTAGATTATTTTTAAATTTAAAGAAAGAGCTTTGGGTTCACTTAAATAAGTTCTTCACCCTATTTGATTAAAAATCATCATCAGCTACAAATACTGTAGCTGCTAAAAAAAAAAAAAAGAAGAAGAAGGGAAACTTACCTGTCTAGGGATCCAGTGCTGTCCTCACGTGTCCCAGAAAATTGGTGATGGCTGCAATGAGTAAGCAACCACCTGTGGTTACCATGCAGTCACCAAAACATGGAACCGGAAGTTTGCAGCCAGCATTGTAGTAGCTTTGGCTACTACAATGATTTACAGCTTCTACAGAGGCTAATCGCAATCATTTATGTATACTTATACACTGGGCCAAGCTGGCCCAATGCAAAATCCCTGGAGTTCAGCTTTAAATGTGTAAGCAAGTGACAAGTGGGACAAGTATTCTCACTGAACAAGGCTGTTAAAAGGTTAGATATTTACTATATTAAAAAGCAATGCATCAATCAAGGGGCAGCTAGGGCTAGGGCCTGCTCAGCAGGCTCAACACCTCAACTGGATGTCATAAAATGTGAAGTGTGGGGGTGTAGACGCTGCAGGGACTGGTCTATCTGCATGGAGGAGTGAAGGCATGGGTAATCTTCTTTTATTGTTCCCCTAGGCATAAATGCACAGCCACACTACAAGGGATAGGTTTTTTATTTGCCCAGAGTTGGGCTGTAAGCTCAAGATTTCCAGCCACCAGATGGCACTATATACTCCTTTTCACATTTTCCAAGCTCACTGTTTTGTTAAAAAAAAAAAAAGTTAATCTACAGAACTCATCAACTGAACCTCAGATTAAACACACCTGAATGAGTCCCAGGAGCAACACTTTTTATTTCCTGTCTGAAGAACTCCAATATGGCATTTCAGTTTAGAGAATTAGTTAAATCTGGAATGTTGTGAATTACATGGAAGCATGTGGCATCAAATGCCCCTTCATACATCTAATACCTCTGTGGAATGAGTCAGGTCAGGGATGCGCAAATCATATCATCCAATGCCCAGGACATGCAGTTACAGGTGCCCGGCAGGTGGTTTTGTTTTACATTTAGCTCAGTTTACTTTTTTTTTTTGCCCTTTAACGGAGTGGACACTGGAGCTTGGTATGGCTGCGCAGCATGTGCTTGTACTGAGCACCCAAGTGCTTCTCTGTGCAAGGGTAACCTAAAAGAATAAAGGAATGAGAAGTTCCCCCAGTGGGGTTTTTGGGCAGCTGAATTCAGTGATTGAGAACAACGTATGTTTAAAAGGTTTTATTGAATAAAATTCAAAGGAGTAGTAACAATTAAGATATGAGCTCTGGTGACATACAATCTTAAAATTCTACACAATTTGCAAACACTAAAAATTGTCATACAGCTCAGCATATTGCATATGGAAGCATGTAGCAATTCCTTAACCACTTCCCGCCCAGTCAATAGCATAATGACATCCGGGAAGTGGTTGTGTTATCCACACTGGACGTCATATGACGTCCTGCAGGATAACAGCCGCCGCGCGCATCGCGGCGATCGGTGGAGCGGTGTGTCAGTCTGACACATTGATCTCGGTAAAGAGCCTCCGGCAGAGGTTTTTTACCACCTGATCAGCCGTGTCCAATCACGGCTGATCAGGATGTAAACAGGAAGAGCCGTTGATCAGCTCTTACTCACTCGCGTCTGACAGGGGGGGTTCGCGCTGATTGTTTATCAGTGCAGCCCCCCCTCGGATACCCACACTGGACCACCAGGGAAGCCCCCCAGGACCACCAGGGAAGCCCCAAGCATGTGGATGGCCCCCATGGCCATCCACATGTAGTAAAACAAAAAAAATAAATAAAAAAAAAAACACATAACAAAAATATGCCAATCAGTGCCCACAAATGGGCACTGACTGGCACTACCACAATGTGTGGTGGCTGGCATTGCTGGGCATCAGTGTCCATCAGTCCCACCTACTAGTGTCCATCAGTGCCACCTATCAGTGCCCATAAGTGCCCACCTATCAGTGCCTGTCCGTGCCACCCATAAGTGCCCATCAGTGCGGCCTATAAGTGCCCATCAGTGCGGCCTATGAGTGCCCATCAGTGCGGCCTATGAGTGCCCATCAGTGCGGCCTATGAGTGCCCATCAGTGCGGCCTATGAGTGCCCATCAGTGCGGCCTATGAGTGCCAATCAGTGCGGCCTATGAGTGCCAATCAGTGCGGCCTATGAGTGCCAATCAGTGCCGCATACCAGTGCCACATATCAGTGCCCATCAGTGCCGCCTATCAGTGCCCATCAGTGCCACCTCATTGGTGCCACCTCATCGGTGCCCATCAGTGTCGCCTTATCAGTGCCCGTCATTGAAGTAGAAAAGGTACTTATTTACAAAAAAAAAAAATTAACAGAAACAAAGAAAAACGTTGTTTTTTTCAAAATTTTCGCTCTTTTTTTATTTGTTGTGCAAAAAAAAAAAAAATCACAGAGGCGATCAAATACCACCGAAAGAAAGCTCTATTTGTGGGAACAAAATGATAAAAAATTTGTTTGGGTACAGTGTAGCATGACCGCGCAATTGTCATTCAAATTGCGACAGCGCTGAAAGCTCAAAATTGGCTTGGGCAGGAAGCTGTATAAGTGCATGGTATTGAAGTGGTTAAACAATTTTTAGTGTTTGAAAACTGTGTAGAATTTTAAGATTGTATGTCACCAGAGCTCACATCTCAATTGTTACTACTCCTATGAATTTTATTCAATAAAACCTTTTAAACATACATTGTTCTCAATCACTGAATTCAGCTGCCTAAAACCCCCACTGGGGGGGAACTTCCCATTCCATACAACAATTGGGGTGAGCAGTAATTTCCCTCTCCTTCATGTGTCTTTCCCATTCCACCTAAAATAATAAAGTTACTTTTTTTTTCTCATTGAGGCCAGCGCCTCATTTACTCGCTCAGCAGAAGCTTAAAGCAGAAGTACAGCCAAAGCTTGTTTGGGTGTTCTTCTCCTGTGGATCAAATGAGTGCACTTCGTTCTGCACTCCTATGACCCATTTTTAGCAGACAGCGGGCTGAAGTCTGCTGACATCACAAAGCAAGCCACTGAGAGCCTAAGCCGGCAGCTCCCACCCCCTCCACAGCCCAACGCTCCAGTGAGCGAGGAGGGGGCAGAGCAGAGAGCTGTAAGAACCAAGCAATCGGCGGTGTTTGATCGCTCGGTTCTTCGTGTTAGAGGCGGTGGGAGACAGGTGCAGCATAGGACCTTACTAGGTAAGTAGGATTCTAAAAAAAACAAAAACATACATCTCTTTTAAAGAGAGCCTTAGGTCCCTTTCACACGGAGGTCCGTTCAGGTCCGCCTGTCAGTTTTTTAGGCGGACCTGAAACGGATCCTCCATGTACCCCTATGGAGGCACGGATGTCAGCGGAGACATGTCCGCTGACATCCGCTCCGCCAAAGTGTGACGGAGGAAAACCCTATTTTTCCTTCCGTCGGCGGAGCGGATCGGATGACAACGGACTCTACGGTCCGTCGTCATCCGATTCCCCATAGGGGAGAGCGGCGCTCTGACAGGGCGGTCCCTGCACAGTGTGCGGGGACCGCCCAGTCATCCGTCGGCTCAGCGGGGATCAACGGAGCGATCCCCGCTGAGCAAGCGGAGCTTCACGGGGCGGATCTGCACGGATCCGTCCCGTGTGAAAGAGGCCTTACAGTCCTCTTTCCTGACATCACCCAATCAGTGCTCATCACACTGCAAGGTCTCTCTCCTAGTAGGAGAAAAACAGCTCAATGTTAAAAACATTGAAAAGTTTAAAGTGGTTGTAAATTCTGTTACACCACTTGTACCTACAGGTAAACCTATAATAAGGCTTACCCTGTAGGTACTGTAAATATCTCCTAAACTTGCATAGTTTAGGAGATATTCACTATATGTGCTGCTGCCAACGTCATCGGCGCATGCGCACTGAAGAAATGGCTCGTGCCATTTCTTCAGTACCCGTGCCATGACTGGCGGCACCAGTGCAAATGTGCAGGAGTGACATCATCGTGGCTCCGGCTAACCACGAACCTAGAAGTAACTCCAGTGAAAGATGTCAGCTGTGGGAGTGCGGGCGACACTGCAGGGCAGGGCATCGTTCTAAGATAAGCATTTCATAATGAGCTAGTATGCAATGCATACTAGCTCATTATGCCTTTGTCTTGCAGGTTTTTATTTTTCCGGGAGGTTTACAACCTCCAAGTCACCATAAAGCCCATTTAATTTTGAAAAGCCCCAGACATTCCTTAGGCTGCATTCACACATGGGTGTTTTGACTGTGCGATTTGTCATTCACACCTGGATGTTTTGAGATCGTGGGCAGAATCACCCTCATTCAAAACGCCCAGGTGTGAATGCAATCTAAAAGCACCTCTGCCTAAAAAAATAAAAAAACATCAACCCTTCATAGTTTCCATCCTGGCAAAGCCATTTCAAAGTTTAATTGGACATACATCCATAACAAATCCCTAGTGATAAGTAGTATCATAACAGAATTAGACAGTTGTCTAATTTTTATTAAAATTATAAAAATAAAAGCCGTAAATTATGGATTTTTATGTAAAAATTAGACAACTGCCTCAATTATAATGCTACTGAATGAGACTTTCAAGGGACGAATGTAGCTTTAATGGTGTTCTTAATGCACGAGTTCCTGAAAGGTGACCGTGTGCATGTATGGGTAATAAGACCTTATTTAAAGTGGGGTTCCAATCACATTTTTCATTTTTTTAAAGCATGTTATTTCACCATTCAATACAGTTGTACAATTAACCACTTAACGACCGCTCACTGTATATATACGTCGGCAGAATGGCACCGACAGGCACAATCACGTAGAGTGTACGTGATTGCCTTTGTATAGTTGGGGGGTCCAATCGGAACCCCCTCCTATACAGTGAGCGGTGGCTAAGTGTCCGGGAGCGTTCCGGGATGAGGGGGCAGCCATTCGTTTCCGGCCACCCCCTCGCGATCGCTCCCGGCGAATGGAAATGCCCCCTCTGTCTGTGTCAGGCAGAGGAAGCAGGAGGAAGTGATGTCATCTCTGGTGCGGCGCTCACATATACCGAGCGCCGTACAAGAGAAGACATCAGGTCAGTGCACACAACACTACACTGACACCAGGACACATAGGGACATAAATCGCCCCCCCAGATCACCCCCCCCCAGCCCCCAGTCAGTGTCACTGATTGCAGTGACCATTTATTTACTGATCACTGCAATCAGTGACATTTGTGACTGTAAAAGTGTCAGTACATTCAGTTTTAGGTCCAGTGTAGCCCCCTAACCCCCCCTAATAAAGGTTTAACCCCCTGATCACCCCCCAGATAACCCTTTCACCCCCTATCACCACTGTCGCTAAGCGATAATTTTTCTGATCGCTGTCTTAGCGTCAGTGATGCCGATCGGCAGCCAGTAATTTTTTTTAGGTTCGCAGCATGTTTTTATAGCGTCAGATACCCCACTATATTATCTAATAAAGGTTTAACCCCCTTGATCGCCCCCCAGGTAACCCTTTCACCCCCCATCACCACTGTCGCTAAGCGATCGTTTTTCTAAACGCTGTCTTAGTGTCGGTGATGCAGATCGGTAGCTGGTAATTTTTTTTAGGTTCGCTGCAGGTTTTTATAGCGTCAGGTACCCCAATATATTATCTAATAAAAGGTTTAACCCCCTGATTGCCCCTAGTTAACCCTTTCACCAGTGATCACCATATAAGTGTTACGGGTGACGCTGGTTAGTTAGTTTGCTTTTTATAGTGTCAGGGCACCCGCCGTATATAACCCAATAAAGGTTTAACCCCCTGATCGCCCGGCGGGTGATATCAATTAGGTTTTAGCGTCAGAGAGGGTCTGCGTCACACCCCAGGCAGCATCAGGTTAGTGCCAGTAACGCTAACACCCACGCGTGAAGCATACACCCCCCTTAGTGGTATAGTATCTGAACAGATCAATATCTGATCTGATCAGATCTATACTAGCGTCCCCAGCAGTTTAGGGTTCCCAAAAACGCAGTGTTAGCGGGATCAGCCCAGATACCTGCCGGCACCTGCGTTTTGCCCCTCCGTCCAGCCCAGGCCACCCAAGTGCAGTATCGATCGATCACTGTCACTTACAAAACACAACACACATAACTGCAGCGTTCGCAGAGACAGGCCTGATCCCTGCGACTCCAGTGCTGTAGGAGGTGATTTCACCACCACAGTTAAAAAAAAAAAGCAAATATGCCGAAGCATTGGGGAAGCAGGGGCGGAGGAGTGATTTTGCTCCTAATGCCGCGTACATACGGTCGAAATTCCGACGGAGGCTTGCCCGTGGAAAAGTCCGACCATGTGTGTGCGGCATAACTTTTTTGCGGGAGGATGCCCCCATGCTTCGGCATATATAAATGGTGCGTGTATGCCCATCATTGGAAGTGGGTGGATGAAGGGCGGTATTCTAATGGTGGGCATACCCACCGATCAATCTCTTTTTTTCGTTCAGCCAACTGGCTGCATGAAAAAAAAAAAAAGATTACAATACATGTCCAACAAGGACCAGCAACGTACTGGTATGTTGCTGGACTTTGAATGTTTATATCAGAATGATGCCTGCGGGTTTAGGTATCATCTTGGTATCATTCTTTTCAGCCTGCGGCCGGCTTTCATGTAAAAGCAATCCTAGCGGCTAATTAGCCTCTGGACTGCTTTTACAAGCAGTGGGAGGGAATGCCCCCCCCCCCCCGGATATAAAAAGCGCCATTGGGAAATTGGGAAAGCATTTTATCACACCGATCTTGGTGTGTTCAGATGCTTTGAGGGCAGAGGAAAAATCTAGGGTCTAGAAGACCCCAGTTTTTTCAAAAAAAGAGTACCTGTCACTACCTATTGCTATCATAGGGGATATTTACATTCCCTGAGATCACAATAAAAATGATTAAAAAAAAAAAATACTTGGAAGGAACAATTTAAAAATAAAATAAAAAAGCAAAATTAATAATAAAAAACAAAAACAAAAAACAAAACAAAAATAATAAAAAAAAAACAAAAAAAAAACAAAAGCACCCCTGTCCTGCCCTGCTCTTGCCCAATGGCGAACGCAAGCGTCGGTCTGGCGTCATATGTAAACAGCAATTGCACCATGCATGTGAGGTATCACCGCGAAGGTCAGATCGAGGGCAGTCATTTTAGCAGTAGACCTCCTCTGTAAATCTACTGGGGTAACCTGTAAAGGCTTTTAAAGGCTTTTAAAAATGTATGTAGTTTGTCGCCAATGCGCGTTTGTGCGAAATTTTAAAGCATGTCGTGTTTGGCATCTATGTACTTGGCCTAAGATCATCTTTTTTATTTCATCAAACATTTGGGCAATATAGTGTGTTTTAGTGCATTAAAATTTAAAAAAAGTGTATTTTTTAACCCAAAAAATGCGTTTGAAAAACCGCTGCGCAAATACTGTGTAGAAAAAAAAAATGCAACACCCACCATTTTAATCTGTAGGGCCTTTGCTTTAAAAATATATATAATGTTTGGGGGTTCAACATAATTTTCTTGCAAAAAAAAAATGTTTTCATGTAAACAAAAAGTGTCAAAAAGGGCTTTGTCTTCAAGTGGTTAGAAGAGTGGATGTAAGCTTCCTAATGTTGTGTATAAAATGCCAGAACAGTTCAAAACCCCCCCCAAATGACCCCATTTTGGAAAGTAGACACCCCAAGCTATATACTGAGAGGCATGTCGAGTCCATGGAATATTTTATATGTTGACACAAGTTGCGGAAAAACGACAATTTATTTTTTTTTGGAACAAAGTTGTCACTAAATGATATATTGCTCAAACATGCCATGGGCATATGTGGAATTACACCCCAAAATACATTCTGTTGCTTCTCCTGAGTACGGGGATACCACATGTGTGAGACTTTTTGGGAGCCTAGCCGCGTACGGGACCCCAAAAACCAAGCACCGCCTTCAGGCTTTCTAAGGGTGTAAATTTTTGATTTCACTTCTCACTGCCTATCACAGTTTCGGAGGCCATGGAATGCCCAGATGGCACAAACCCCCCCACATGACCCAATTTTGGAAAGTAGACACCCCAAGCTATTTGCTGAGAGGTATTGTGAGTATTTTGCAGATCTCGCTTTTTGTCACAAAGTTTTGAAAATCGAAAATATATATATATATTTTCTTTCTTAATTTTCAAAAACAAACGAGAGCTGTAAAATACTCGCCATGCCTCTCAGCAAATAGCTTGGGGTGTCTATATTCCAAAATGGGGTCATTTGGGGGGGTTTTGTACTGCCCTGTCATTTTAGCACCTCAAGAAATGAGATAGGCAGTCATAAATTTAAAGCTGTGTAAATTTCAGAAAATGTACCCTAGTTTGAAAACTCTATAACTTTTGCGCAAACCAATAAATATACGCTTGACATTTTTTTTACTAAAAACATGTGGCTGAATACATTTTGGCCTAAATGTATGACTAAAATTGAGTTTATTCGATTTTTCTTATAACAAAAAGTAGAAAATATAATTTTTCTTAAAAAATTTCGGTCTTTTTTCCGTTTATATCGCAAAAAATAAAAAATTGCAGAGGCAATCAAATACCATTAAAAGAAAGCTCTATTTGTGGGAAGAAAAGGACGCAAATTTCGTTTGGGTACAACATTGCATGTCCGCACAATTTACAGTTAAAGCAGCGCAGTGCAAAATTCTGAATTCACCTCTGGTCCTTTAGCTACCAAATGGTCCGGGGCTTAAGTGGTTAAGAAGATGACTTACTATTTTAAAAACCGCCGCCGATCTGCCGAGTTACTGCATAAAGAGACTCTCTGCTGAAGTTTTCATTTTGCTTGTGGGCATGTGAAGCCCGCAAGCATTTACTTCCTGGATTGTGATGACGAGTGACCATCTCGGACCGCCCGTCCCGCCCCATTCCCGCGATTCTAGCCATAGGGGAAGCGCACTGCATCCTGGGAAATTATGACACACATTTCCCAGGAGCAGTAGCGAGCTGAGGAGCCGAGGGAGATGACGTCAGAATCCAAGGTGATTCAGAAGGCAGATTTCGTGGGACCGCATAGCAACAGGTACTTTCAGGTGAGTAAAAAAAAGACAAATGTTTTTTTTTAGGCTATTATATGCACAATAATGCTATTTTGTATTTTTGGTGGAAACTCCACTTTAAATATGGTTTTGGTTAAAAAATAAATACAAATTTATCATCAGGAAGGACAAGTAGATTGGGACCCCGATGCAGTCCCTTGAACAAGTAGTTTTGAAAAAATTTCCACATCCCTGACTTTGTCAAAATAGTACTGGTTAGCTGGACTGTGCTCATCTCCTTGTAGTAAACTGGCTGCTTAGATATGTTCAAGGTAACAAATGTGGAACAAACATGCAGCAACAAAGCCAGTTCTCTTCATCTACCCAACTGTTCCAGGTTACAGATTTCAAGTATTGACACCAATTAAACTGTATGTAAACCCTAACCATAAACTTCTCCTATTTGCTTCCTTTTTGGCAGCAAGATCCTATGTAAAATCATATCCATATGTTGTGCGCATTTAACATTTGTGCTAACATTTGATTACAGCATAAACAGAAAATGAAACCAAAAGGTGACTCCTGCCACCCAACGATATTGGTTGCTAAGATGCCAGCGGCTTCTGCCACCTACCATTTTTTGGTTGCTAGGACACAGGTAGCTCCTGCCCCCAATTTTACGTGGTTGCTAGCAAACAGTGGGCTGACGACACAGAGCCGGTCCAGGCTCGGGCAATATTGCGATCCGCCCACATGTCTGGACCGGCACCATCTCAGCAAGCCGCTGAGAGCCTGAGCTGGCCGCTCCCACCCCCTCCACAGCCCAGCTCTCCGGTGAGTGTGGGGGGGGGGGATTATTGCAGAGCAAGAGAGCCAGTGACTGACAAGCAAGGGCTCTGCTCAGGAAGCACTGAGAACCAAGTTATCGGCGGTGTTTGATCGCTCTGTTCTCAGTCTTCGAGCCAGAGGCCTGATGCTGCATCCACCTAGGCAAGTATGATTCTGAATCCCCCCCCCCCCTATACTTCTCTTTTAAACACACTCTCCAGCTGCTATGGTGATAGTCATTTATACTGGACCCTGCTGTCCCCCCTATGGCCCTGGAACCAGCATGGTGAGTGTTGATGGGTAGGGTAGCCGGAGCTCAGAGAACCTCCCTTCACTGATCCACCCCCAGTGAATGAACTTGGAAGCACCATGTATTACATCACTTCCAGTATCAGCGTTGTTACTACCCAGCTGCTGAGGAGACAGCTAAAGGAGTGGCATCTGTGCTCCATGGGCTTCAGTGGAGGGAAGGGGAAGGGATACATCAGAGGTCTAATAAGACACTAGATGTCTTATTAAAGAGACTCTGTAATTACAAAAGTATTATCACTTGGAACAGGGGTCTCTAAACTTTTGAAACAATGGGCCAGATTACTGCCCTTTAAACTTTTAGAGGGGCCGAACTGTGGCAGGTGGAAGTAGAAAATGTCCTGGCATCCGAGGGAGTAAACAATGCCATAGGCTTGGTGGTCAGTGGGAGTAAAAAAACAAAAATTATATTATTGGTGTCAGTAGGAGGACTAGTGCCCCTTCATTGGTGTCAGTAGGAGGAATTAGTGCCCCATCGTTGGTGTCAGTGGGAGAAATAGAACCATGTTGTTGGTGTCGGTGGGGGTGAATAGTGCCCCAAAGGCAAGATAAAAGGTGAGCAAAAGGGCCAAATCTGGCCCATGGGCCGCAGATTAGAGATCCCTGACTTCGAGGGATGTTGGTCCCCTATGTGATAGCAATAAAGCTAAGAAACAAAATAAGTTTTAAAAAATCCCCAAAAATGTTTTTATTGCCCCCACTGCCATGTACATACATATGAAAAACGCATGTTTTGTATGCGTCTATATACAAAAAGATAAAGAAAATACATATTATATACTGTATATTACTACGTATGCCAGGGCAAAAGCAATACTTCTAGAGCCATTATTTACAATTGAGTCCAGAGGGATGACCTATACGGTGCCTTCTGGAAAATGAACCAATATTTTTCTGTATTTGAGGGGTCTTTAAAAGGGATAAAACATGGAGAAATGTTTATGTATTGCAGAGCTGTAATGCATATATTGCAGTTTCACCCCCCCCACCTACCCGTGTATTCAGCTGCTTAGGGCCGTACATAAGTCATGGCCATTGTTGCATTTGGCAGGCTCTACTGCCGCCAAACGCCACCTACTTAAGTCTATGGGGCTGTGCCGCAACTGCGTTTAATGCATGCGGTTGCAGCCTGGTGATGCAGCCTTATTTTTATTTTTTTAAACTTGTTTTTTATTGGTTTTGAAGACAGAAACACATATGAACAATACAGAGACATCGGAAAACAGAGCTCAGGCACCTACAATATCATCAGAACAGTCATATGTTATATCTTAAACGGCAATACAGCATGGACTCATATTACAACTGAAAAAAAAGAGTACGTCCACCATAGGCTGAGGCTCAAAAGTACATCCCATACATGCCATGCTAGCCAGCGGTCTCAGGCTCTTCTAGCCAGGGGCGCCAGACCTTATCATATTTTTGAAAGCATCCTCTGTTAGCGTATGTGTCTTTATAGAGGGGAAGGCTGGCATTGACCAGGCGTTTCCACTGCATCTCGGATGGGGGAGTGGGCTTCTTCCAATGCACGGCAATGGTTTTGCGGGCATAGAACAGCAGCAAGCTGACCAGGACGTGTCTCACAGCCGACTGAACTACGGGCTCAATGATGCCCAACAGGCATATCTCCATCTTTAGCGGAATAGTGACCGAGGCCACCCTGTTTATGAGACCCAGCACCCCCAACCAGTATTGCTGGATCCCAGAACACCACCAGAAAATGTGGGAGAAGTCGCCTGGGGAGGCGCCACACCTCCAACACTCCCGTGAATGCGCCGGGTCTATCTTGTGAAGCCTATGGGGTGTAAAGTAGGCCCTGTGTACAATTTTAAACTGCACTACCCTGTCTCGGATGGAGACCAGAGATCTAAAAGGTAGGTCCCATATATCATCCCAGTCATCAGTGTCTAGAGTGGGGATTGTGACAGTGGGGTCACTTTGGACACAGGGTGAATAAAAGAAACCCCCGATATGGTCTGTGATAGCCATATTCAAGGCTGTATATACATTGTATATAGATTGGATGTATACTGTATGTGGGGGTTAAGTAATCATTGCTGTGAGGAATTAAGTTGTTTTGCATTCTATTGTTCATTATGACTGGGGAAGGTCTGGTATGAATAGAGATTAAGTCCTTGTGTGTATTGTAAAGTGCCAGACAGACTGGCTGCCAACCCTTTGTGAGAAGATGTGTATTGGGTGGGATCTTTTGAAGCCTAGCAGACGTCAGGATGAGGTGTTGAGTCTTAGGATGTGTGGGTGGAGCTGGGCCCTTGTTCATGTTAAATCATGTGCCTTGAATTGTGTATAAAGTTACAATGTTTCTCAATAATAAATTCATTCCTACTACAGAAGAGACAGTGCGTCTCGTCTTCTTCCAGAGGGGTCGGCTCCTATAGGAAAGGGTCGTTTAGCTGTGGATATCGATAGCGAGTGGATGTGTGTCTAGGGGAGGGAACATCGTAAACGGCGTTAATACCCCTTGAGATTGGGGTGCCGTTACAGGGATGTCTCTCAACCAACTGGACCACAGTCTGTCAAGGGGCGGGAGAGACACACAAAGCAGGTAGGAGTATAGATGAGAGGTGGGCTTCTCTGTGCAATGGAATCGCAGCGTCCTCTCTAGCATCCGAATGGACCACAGTGCAGGAGTAGAGAGGGAACTGTGCCCCAAACGCATGAGACAGCTGATGATATCTAAATATGTAGTGGTCAGGTATGTTAAAAGAGGAGGAAAGGACTGAGAAGGTGAGCAGGGCATTATTTAATGTTACGTGCGAAATAAGCTTGATGCCATATTTCGTCCACGCATAGGGATCTAGAAGTTCATGTAGATGTGGGAGGTTGGGGTTTAGCCAGATTGGGGCATTGGGGGAGATCTCCTGTGGTTTGCACTTTTCAATGGCCAGGCCAACCCTCCATGCCCGCAAAGTGGTGAGCATAGAAGGGGTCAGGGGATATGGGGCGCGAGGGCCCTGGTAAACTAGCAGTTGGAGGGCCTCCAGCAAACCCACCACTGTAGCTTCAAGCACAGTGGATGGGTTTGTCTTATCCGGCAGCAACCACCATGCCACAGTCACCAACTGCGCTGCCAGGTAATATTTGTGACAATCCAGGAAAGCCATGCCCCCCAGTGTTCGTGGTCTCATCAACATGGTAAGCTTGTATCTGGGTGGCGATGGCCCCCATATGAAGGAGGAGAAGATTTGGTTTAGTTTTTGAAAAAAGGATCTGGGAACCCATTGCGGGGAATGACGGAAAAGGTATGTGAGCTTGGGGGACTATCTTCATTTTAATGAGGTTCACACGTCCCCACACGGAGAGGGGTAAGTTGCTCCAGGATTTAAATCTGGATTGGGCCTCCAGGAGGACCGGGGTCAGGTTGAGTGGAATATAGTCAGAGACCCGGATGGAGACTTGTACTCCCAGGTATTTGAAAGAGTCCACCCAACGGAGGGGGTTCCCAGGTGGAGCAGTGGAAGGAGCCCCACAGTCAATCGGGAAAAGGAGGGACTTGGACCAATTCACCCGGAGCCCAGTGTGATGCAGCCTTTTTAGGGTTAAATCAGGAGGTGACAACACCGAAGATCGCCTCCCCACTACCTGTCAAACACCCACTGAAAAGCGATCCACCAAGGTTCATGGATCAAGAGCTGCCACACATGAGAACGAGCCCTTTGTTACGACATCTACATGCCCTGCAAGAAAGAACCAGACGGTACAGCCAGAAAGAGAATATCCTATATTTTGCAGCAACATCAAAACAAGGCATGAGGTTTACCCATTACCATCACATCAGCCCCAATCTCTCCACCATCTTATTTTTGGCAGAGACCTCGCACTGCCTTCACCTGTTTCCTATAGTCGGTGTGTGACCCCGTGGGACGAGAGCCAAAATATCTTTTCAAACACACACCCTTTCCTGGCTGAGAATATTTGCTGCGGAAGTTCCAGACTCATGACAAATCACGAGAGAGAAGAAAAAAAATGTACATAACGCTGGCATGCCAGGGGAAGAACACAGGGACAAATATTTGTAAGAGAGGAACTTGTGCCCATAGATCACACTATCTGATTGCAGACGTTGGCATCCTATTTACAATATCATTATCTCATGAAAACATTTCCTTATAATCCCTTTCATACTTTCTGAATCGTTTATTTTTCCTCAAGGTTGCTTTCCTCTGGTTACCTCACAGATTCATCTGCAAGATGAAATATGCCTTCTCCAGACCTCAAAATATGGAACATTAATTAACCACTTCAGCTCTTGCACACGTTTACCCCTTTTAAGCCACAGCAGTGTTAATTTCGTCGACTAAAATAGTCTCGTCAACTAAATTAACACTATTTCAGTCGACTAAATTACAACTAAAACTAAAATAATTGCGATGCCTAAAATACGTATAAAATTAAAATAATTGAGATGACTAAAATACGACTAAAAGTAAAAAATGGTCTTGTAAAAATAAAAATAAAAAAAATGGCATTTTCGTCAAAAGACTAGGACTAAAACTAAATTGAAATTTGATGTCAAAATTAACACTGCACTACCACAGAAGAATATGTAGGGGGCATCTACTAATCTGCTAAAAGAAAAAGGCTTTTCTTATTTTATTTTTTTCTTCACCACTTCAGCCCCGGAAGATTTGAGTGCTCAATAACCGGGCCATTTTTTGCGATACGGCACTGCGTCACTAATAGGGCTGGGAAAAAAATCGATTTTAATCTTGAATCGAGTTTTGAGCTCAAATCGATTCAGTTTTGAAGAAAATCGATTTTTTTAGATTTTTTTTTTTTTTTTCCTTCCCTTCAAAGTTTCCGTAGCAGGACTGCAGGGGGCGTATCCGGAATGGCACTGGGCAGCGTTACCCCAATTACATCTACTCGCTGCAGCCGCCGTCTGCCTACCTGATCAGCGTGTCATGCAGACAGACGGCGGCCATTGCAGTGTTCAACAGCCGCGCCTCCCGAGTCCTCGTCGTCTGTGATAGGCGGAACACTCAATTTCACAGCAGGCAGTATTCAGCCTATCACGGACATCCTCTCATCCTCGTCTGTGTTATGAGGATGACCATGATAGGCGGAACACTGAATGCTGGGAAATTGAGTGTTCCGCCTATCACAGACAAGGAGGAGGCGCGGCTTTTGAATACTGGAATGGCCACCGGTGTAGCAGTAAAATCCGTATACCATGAAAATCTGCATCAGGTACAGGCACAGTGATTGAAGCATGGGCACAGTGAGACACGGGCACAGTGAGGCACGGGCACAGTGAGGCACGGGCACAGTTCAATTCAACTAAGAGTAACCTCAGGATTTTTTGTTGTTTTATTAGCTAAATCCAAATACAGTATTAATAATTTGGATGTTTAACAATCTTTGTTGCACACTGCAAAAAACAACAAAAAGGTCACAAGCGCTAAATTGGTGGATAAAGAAAAAAATATAATGGATGATAATAATAATAATAATAATAATAATAATAAGAAAAAAATCCCAAATATTTTGGGAAGTACAAAGTATCCAAAAGGGGGAAAAAACAGGATCCAGCGCAGCAAGAAAAAATCCGTACCCAGAAGTACAAAATACACAACATGCACACAATATAATCCAGTGCTCATGGAACATACATTATTAACTATTGAAAACTCTTGAAGAATTGATAAAAAAGCTTAGTCCATTTATTAATCACAATAAAGAGAGGGATCCAATCCCAAATGTGCAGAGGGCAAATTAATCTTAACTCTCCAGTTGCCAGTGGTGACAAACTTGTTAAACTTGCAGTGACATCCGTGGAGCAAGGAGGGGTTAAAAAAGTCAAAACAAAGCCTGTGGCATGATCTGGAGCACAGTACCTTGAATGATGGACAACAGGCAGACCAGCGTGTGGAGGGCCCTCCAACCCAAAAGGATGCAGAGCCAGGATCGCAGCAAGGCTGGGACAGAAGGAATCACACACAGAGTTTCAAGAGTTTTCAATAGTTAATAATGTATGTTCCATGAGCGCTGGAATATATTGTGTGTTTGTTGCACACTGACTTTGCAGTTAGAGAAAGGGTTTGCCTTTGCAATTTTGTTTGTTGATGCACTTTAATTAATATAATAAAAAAAAAAAAAAAAAAAAAAAAATCGAATCGAATATCGAGTTTTTTATAAAAAAAAAAAAAAAAAAAAAAAAAAAAAAAAAATCGCAGATTTTTTTTGGGGGGAAAATCGCCCAGCCCTAGTCACTAACTGACAATTGCTTGGTCGTGCGACGCTTTACCCAAACATTAAAAAAAAAAAAAAAAAAAAAAAAAAACACAATATTTTGTACTTTTTGCTATAACAAATATCCCCAATTTTTTTTAAAGCAATTTTCTCCCTCAGTTTAGGCCGATATGTTTTCTTCTACATATTTGTAGATTGGTTTGCGCAAAAGATATAGCGTCTACAAAACAGGGGAACATTTTTTATTTATTTTTTTACTAGTAATGCCGGTGATCAGCGATTTTTAAAAATCGGGACTGCGACATTATGGCGGACAGATCGGACACTTGACACATTTTTGGGACCAGTGACAATTATACAGCGATTAGTGCTATAAAAATGAACGGATTACTGTGTAAATGTCACTGGCAGGGAAGGGGTTAACACTAGGGGGCGATCAAGGGGTTAAATGTGTCCCCTCGTGTGTTTAGGAACACACAATCTGTCTCTCCTCCTCACAGAACAGGGGTTTGTGTGTGTGTGTGTGTGTGTACATACACACACACACAAAAACACGTTATGGCTCTTGTGGCCAGCGGTAATCGCGACTGGCGGCCACGCGCATCAGCACCCCCGCAGTGCAGCGGGCACGCGCCTGCTATCCCCGCTTAAAGGGCCGACATACAGCTACGACGGTTTGCGGGAATGTGCCGACCTGCCGCAGTATGACAGCGGCTGGTCGGCAAACGGTTAATATTTAAAGGTTGGTAATATATTCAGGTAATATGTGCAATGGCATTACAGCCTGTGAATCCAGGCTAAGAACAGGCCTTTTCTGGAACTTTTTGCTTACAAGTTTAAAATGTATATTTTTTGCTAGAAAATTGCTCAGAACCCCCAAACATTATATATTTGACCAGTCGTCAGAGCGTAGACACTTCCGGTCCCGCTGGCTCCCCGCCTGTTGCAGGATCATCTCCACTCGGGACATCCTCTCCGCTCCATCCACGCTATCCAGCCTCAGTGCCGGGTCTGTGGCACCTTCCAAGTAAGGGGGCATTTGGCTGTTGTTTTTTTGTTCATGGTGTTATAAATTACCGTAAATGGAATTACACTATTGCCGTTCCATTTTTTTGTGTTCCGCATATTCCCATCTGAGACTCCATGAGGCAGGAATCTTATCCAGTATTGACATCCGCACCTATGTCAGCAAGTGGAACTTGCAAAAAGCGCAATTGACTTATTTTTTAATTAAAAGGGTCAATCACCTCTGGTAAGCCGCCACCTTTATCTTGAGCAATGAGCACTATCGGGTGTTATTAGGTCTAAGTTGGTGAAGGCACATACCGCAGGTCACTACGTCTGGATTCAGTTTTTACAAGACTTCCTTCTGGAATTTATCACATCACTTTTGTTTGAATGATATGCATGGATTATTGGGACTCTAATATTCACTAATCAATTTGGACATTGCTTCTGATTTAATGATTTTGTCACTATTATCACCAATATCCACAACAGGGGTCGTTGTGTAATTTTTACTGTACCGGTATTTACTGTATATTTTCTAACGTATGGTGCACCCGGCTTGGTTATTCCAAGTTAGGACGCACCAGTTACATTTACTAGGTTATTTAGGCAGGCTGGTGTTATTTGTCACATTACTAGTATATTCACTAATATTTTTGCTATTAGTAATTTATTATTCAGGTGTTATTTAATTTATCACTAACTTCAGCGCCCCCACCTTATATGCACAGTGTGTATATATAATTTATTTAATGCATTGTTTGCATTAAAGGTAAAAAACGTTTTCAATTTCCCTGTGCCCCCTCTTCTCTGTGTGAAGAGTAAGAGAGGGGAGAAGAGATCAGCGCAGTTGCACGGTCCAACTCTAATGCCCTGTACACACGATCGGATTTTCCGATGGGATAAAATCTGATGGCATTTTCTGTCGGAATTCCGTTCAAGCTGTCTTCCATCAGTCTTTCACACACACTGTCAGACAAAATTCCGACCGTCAAGAACGCGGTGACGTACAACACAACAACAAGCCGTGAAAAATTAAAGTTCAATGCTTCCAAGCATGCGTCGACTTGATTCTGAGCATGCGTGGGTTTTTTCTCCGTCGGAGTTCCACACAGACGATAGGAATTTCCTATCGTTTATTTTTCCCCCATCGGAAAAAAATAAAACATGTTCTATTTATAAAACAGACGGAAAAAAAATCTGATGGGGCCCACACACACGATCGGAATTTCCGATGAAAAAAGTCCAGACTTTTTTCATCGGAAAATCCAATCGTGTGTACAAGGCATAAGTCTATGGAGCGTGGCTCCATAGACACACAGGTCAGGAGCGCGCGAGCAAGGTTTGTCCCCATAGCAAGCTGCTGCCTATGGAGGGCATAAAAAGAAGAGAAGAGCCAAGATCGCCATCGGGGACCCCAGAAGAGGAGGATCGGGGCCACTCTGTGCAATACTACTGCACAGAGCAGGGAAGTAGAACATGTTTGTTATGTTAATAAAAAAAAAAAAAATGAGTTTAGTAACACTTTAAGGGCGGAAGTTAAGTCAGACATCACTCCGGTTCTCCAAGGGCATAGAGCCGAGTGGGGGCTATCTTGCCGTCACTCGGCTTCCTGCCCAGGCACACCCACACATCGGACCGGCTCCAGGCTAACCGACAGGTCCAGTAAGCCCGGAGACGATCGGGAAGTGGTGGGGGCGCAACTCTCCCACCGCCTAAACAAGTGATCCAGTGGGCTAATCGCACGCCAGGACTACTTTCTTTTAGATACAGTTCCTTCTCAAAAAATTAGCATATTGTGATAAAGTTCATTATTTTCTGTAATGTACTGATAAACATTAGACTTTCATATATTTTAGATTCATTACACACAACTGAAGTAGTTCAAGCCTTTTCTTGTTTTAATATTGATGATTTTGGCATACAGCTCATGACAACCCAAAATTCCTATCTCAAAAAATTAGCATATCATGAAAAGGTTCTCTAAGCGAGCTATTAACCTAATCATCTAAATCAACTAATTAACTCTAAACACCTGCAAAAGATTCCTGAGGCTTTTAAAAACTCCCAGCCTGGTTCATTACTCAAAACCGCAATCATGGGTAAGACTGCCGACCTGACTGCTGTCCAGAAGGCCATCATTGACACCCTCAAGCAAGAGGGTAAGACACAGAAAGAAATTTCTGAACGAATAGGCTGTTCCCAGAGTGCTGTATCAAGGCACCTCAGTGGGAAGTCTGTGGGAAGGAAAAAGTGTGGCAGAAAACGCTCCACAACGAGAAGAGGTGACTGGACCCTGAAGAAGATTGTGGAGAAGGACCGATTCCAGACCTTGGAGGACCTGCGGAAGCAGTGGACTGAGTCTGGAGTAGAAACATCCAGAGCCACCGTGAACAGGCGTGTGCAGGAAATGGGCTACAGGTGCCGCATTCCCCAGGTCAAGCCACTTTTGAACCAGAAACAGCGGCAGAAGCGCCTGACCTGGGCTACAGAGAAGCAGCACTGGACTGTTGCTCAGTGGTCCAAAGTACTTTTTTCGGATGAAAGCAAATTTTGCATGTCATTCGGAAATCAAGGTGCCAGAGTCTGGAGGAAGACTGGGGAGAGGGAAATGCCAAAATGCCTGAAGTCCAGTGTCAAGTACCCACAGTCAGTGATGGTCTGGGGTGCCATGTCAGCTGCTGGTGTTGGTCCACTGTGTTTTATCAAGGGCAGGGTCAATGCAGCTAGCTATCAGGAGATCTGCTGAAAAGCTTTATGGAGATGAAGATTTCATTTTTCAGCACGACCTGGCACCTGCTCACAGTGCCAAAACCACTGGTAAATGGTTTACTGACCATGGTATTACTGTGCTCAATTGGCCTGCCAACTCTCCTGACCTGAACCCCATAGAGAATCTGTGGGATATTGGGAAGAGAAAGTTGAGAGACGCAAGACCCAACACTCTGGATGAGCTTAAGGCCGCTATCGAAGCATCCTGGACCTCCATAACACCTCAGCAGTGCCACAGGCTGGTTGCCTCCATGCCACGCCGCATTGAAGCAGTCATTTCTGCAAAAGGATTCCCGACCAAGTATTGAGTGCATAACTGAACATAATTATTTGAAGGTTGACTTTTTTTGTATTAAAAACACTTTTCTTTTATTGGTCGGATGAAATATGCTAATTTTTTGAGATAGGATTTTTGGGTTTTCATGAGCTGTATGCCAAAATCATCAATATTAAAACAAGAAAAGGCTTGAACTACTTCAGTTGTGTGTAATGAATCTAAAATATATGAAAGTCTAATGTTTATCAGTACATTACAGAAAATAATGAACTTTATCACAATATGCTAATTTTTTGAGAAGGACCTGTACAGAATCGTAGTACAAAAAAATACAGAGGTCATGGCAGCTAGCTGATAAATAATGATGTAAAATGAGGACGTAAATGTACTGTGGGCGGTCTTCAAGTGGTTAATAATAATAAAAAGCGATTCAACTTTTAGATGTCATTAACACAATTTGCACTGGTGTCGATTTACAGCGCTACATTGCAGTAATGTGCACTTGAAAATATAAAAAGTGCACCCAGGGCACCAGATTTAGCATCCCCATTGGAAGATTTCCCCTCTATTTTTCTGTGGACAGCCCAAAATTTGGGATTTTTTTTTACTTTCAAAGATAATGGTAAACAGGACAAATAGAGAGGGTGAATCTCCCTAACAGGGGCACAAACAGCAATAAAAACTGACAGCTGTTCTAATCCCTCTCCAAAAACAAAAAATAGTTATATTTTAACGCTCATATTGGACAACTCACTGGGTCTAATGGCCCGTACACACGATCCGAATATCGTACGAAAACTGTCGTCCGAGGAGGAATCGTACGATAATCGGATCATTAGTACAGAGCTTTCGATTGCCGATCACGACAATTCATCCGATATTATTCGATCGGACAAGCACGAAAATGTTCCTCGTACGACACCAGATTGTACGATTTTCGTTTAGTCAGTATAGTTGTCGTCCGAAAATACAATACAAATACATTACAACACATGACATCACTTCCGATTTTTTTTTTCTGTCGTACGAGAATTTTCGTGATTTTAGTAACCTATTCAATTTCTACTTGCGACTTTTAAGCGCAAAAAAGTCGGACGATCTGCCGTCCGATTTTCGTACGATGTGTACGGGCCATAAGGCTCCATTCGCACCTAAGCCTAGTACAGCGACAGCTGCTGCACCGCGTCTTTTTTTAGCTTCTTTGTGGTGCGTTTTTGGAGCAGCACAATTCATTTGAATGGGCCTCCCTCTGCTCCAAAACCGCCTCAAAGAAGCTCATGTACCAAATTTTGGCACAGAGCCAGGAATTTTTTTGTCGTTTAACAATCGTCGGGGAAAAAATAAATAAAAAAAATCACACCACACTTGTGGTGCCATTATGAAATAACGGCATTGCAAATGCATCTTGCGTTTTGCCGCGATTTTGGAATAGTGGGCAGAATCGCGCTTTTCCACCCATGATTCCAGTACACTCAAGTGTGAATGGAGCCTAAAGCTGGGTGTACACGGACATTTTTTTTGTTTTTTGTTTAGCCTGCGAGCTGAACGAACGAAAAAAAAAATATCTCCCATCCGCACAGCGAGGTGTGACATAGTATCCCCACTGTGACATAGTATTCTGACAGCAGGCACTCTAAACTATCAATATATACTGATCATTGCATTGCCATGCAGCCACTGATCGATGAAAGCTTCCCAGCATGGGAATTCCACAGAAGTTGATCCAACGCTGTCAAACAAAGAGGGCCACACAGAGATCCAAATCCAGCCGGTCCAGACTGAATTGGCATAATTTCGATCCGTTTGTACCCACCTAAGGGTCCATTCACACCGTCAGGCCCGCAATATACTCTGTATAACGCGTGCCCACTACTGTGCGCTGATAAAGGGCCATGTGATGCAAATTACAACGCATGACAAATCAATGCTTTTTTTTATTTTTTTTTTAAATGTCACAAATTGACATTACATTCAACTTTATACACCACCGTGCATTGTAATATGGTATAGTGCATCACAACACACGGCTCTGTGTAACAATTCAACATGCCCTCCTTTTTCTGGGGCAAATTTCTTTTTCCTTCCTCTATTCGATGGGACCGCATTGGGCCAGGCTGCTGAACACATGTTGTGTGACTGGGCTCCACGTATAAATGGTGGGCTCACATGAATACATGTAGCAATGTACTGTATGTTGCTGCAGTAATACATTTGGAAATGCACTACACCGCGTTTTAAAAGGATCACGTTCGCCGGCCTCTAATGGAAACAGCAGGGAAATGCATCATAAAATGCGGTATGTCAGACTTTTATGCTCCTTTTGTACTCTACATTGCAGGTAGATAAAATGACTAGTATGAATGACCTTGTAGGAAATTAAAATCAATTACGCTTTTCATTCTTTTCCAGCCTGCACTAGAAAATGTCTGCTTTAGCTTCTTTCACCTCTACTTCTCCAGGTTATTCCAACCAGAAGCAGAATGGACAGGTCATAGCAAAGCATCACTCCTTTATTACAGCTACATGTTAGAGGAACATCATGCAATAGTACCTTTACCTGTCTAACCACTTACCACTAAATTACAAAATGCCCACCATTATAATAAAAGGATAGCTATACTTTTTAAAGACAATATGGCCTCTTGCACACGGTAGCCTAATGCCGCGTACACATGACCGTTTTTCAGCACGAGAAAAATGCAATTTTTTAAATTGGTCATTAAAAACGATCCCGTTTAGGCTCCAGAGCATTTTTCTCGACGAGAAATATGGCCATTAAAAATTTAGAACATGCTCTATTTTTTCCTCTTCGTTTTTCAAGTCGTCGTTTTTCTCGTCGTGAAAAATGGCCGTGTGTACGCTTTAATGACGGGAAAAAAGTTATGAGACGGGAGCGCTTGTTCTGGTAAAACTAGCGTTTGTAATGGAGATAGCACATTCGTCACGCTGTAACGGACTGAAAAGCACGAGGCAGAAAAGCGCGAATCGTCTCTCACCAAACTTTACTAACACGAGGCTCAGCAAAAGCAGCCCAAAGGGTGGTGCCATCCGAATGGAACTTCCCCTTTATAGTGCCGTTGTACGTGTTGTCCGTCACCGCGCTTTGCTCGAGCATTTTTTTTCACGATAGTGTGTAGGCAAGGCAGGCTTGAGAGGAACCACGTCGAGAAAAACTTTGTTTTTTTCAATGACATTAAAAACGTCCGTGTGTACGCGGCATAAAAATGCCACATTTTTAGCCATTCAGCCCTTTTATTTTTTATTTTTTTTTACACTGATCTAAGTACAGCCCATTGTGTAAACGTGCACGGTGTACAAATCAGTATTTTTGCACGTACTGTATAATGCGCAAATGTGTGTACATGCCACACTCCCTTAATTAACCGCTTCAGCTCCGGAAGATTTTATCCCCTTCATGACCAGGCCAATTTTTGCTATTTACCACTGCGCTACTTTAACTGGCGATTACGCACTCATGCAACACTCTACTCAAAAGGAAATGTATTTACATAATTTTTTTCATAGAAAATAAGAGCTTTCTTCTGGTGGTATTTTATCAAGACAGAGTTTTTTTTTTTTTTGCGATATAAAACAAAACAAAAAAATGAACGTTTTACAATAAAAAAAAACGCTGTGATGTAAAACACTCCGAAGAGCCGAGAAAAATGAAGTTCAATGCTTCTTAGCATGCGTCGACTGGATACTGAGCATGCGTGGGTTTTTTCTCCGATGGAGTTCCCCACAGATGATTGGAATTTGCTATCGTTTTTTTTTCCCATCGGTAAAATTTAAAATATGTTCTATTTTTTTATACCGATGGAAAAAATAAAAAACGATTGTGTGTACGCGGCATTAGGGAGCAAAAGAGAGATCCATGTTTCAGCCAAGTGGAAACACAGATCTCTCTTTTCCTCCAGTGTTTCCGTCCCCCACACAGTTAAGCACCTCCCAGGGACACATTTGGCACATTGGGCTGGAACTCAGCTGTTTGGTTTGTTGTATTACTTTGATCTGCCTAAGCCCACCCAATTTATTGAAAAAGATTTTTGAACAAATGTTCGTACGAAGATTCTCAGTACAATTGACAACTTCATGAAGCCATCATTTGAAAATGGAAAATTCTGTTTGTTTTCAGTTTTGGAAGCAAAGGACTTGAAAAACCAAATACACTCTTAGAAAGTCATTTGTTCGAGGATTATTTTTTCATCCTGCTCTTTTGAGTTTTCTACTTACTGCAGTCGAAAACAAAAAGGTGGATTTGACCCAACCAACGATCAGAAAATCTAACGAACGTTCTTAAAACAAACATTTTAGGACAAAATTCTACTAGTGTATGGCCAGCTTAAGTCGTAATTGTCCGAAACATGTTCGAAAGGTTTGGTCTGGCTGGATTCAGTTCTATCATATGGATGACCTCTAGATGTATTTTGGTTTTGTACTTTTATCTTCTGTATGTCAGATCACATACAACCTCCTCTGTTATTAAGAGACGCACAAATGCATTTTGCACTTTCAACCTGAACGGTGTATTGTACTATGATCCCATATTATCTTATAATGTGTTGCGTGATGTAACCTTTTAACAGCTATTGTGTATCTCTTCAGATACCTTTCTTTCCCTGTGCATTGATAGCTAACATCCCAACCCAAGGCCAATGTAAACATTGTGCTTTTCCACAGACTGCCCTGTTACAGCAGTCCATGACTGTGCCGAATGTCCTTGCAGTCAGTGATGCCCATACACTGAACAGCCATAACTTTATGGCCACCAATCTAATATTAAGTAGGTCCCCCTTTAGACACCAAAACAGCCCTGACCCATTGAGGTATTGACTCCATTGTGGTATGTGGCACCAACCTGTCAGTAGCAGATCTTTTAAGTCCTTTAACTTGCAGGGTAGGGCCATCTTGGATGGGACATGTTTTTCCAGCATTATCCTGCTGAAATAGGCCACTGCCATCAGGGAATTCCAGGAAAAGGTGTCAGAAACATTAGGTGGGTGGTATGTGTGAAAGTAGCATCCAAATGATGGCAGGACCCAAGGTTTGCTCAAAACATCATACCTCCATTGGCTTGCCTCCTTCCCATACTGCATTCTGGTACCATCTCTTCCCCAGGTAAGCGGTGAACACACAACTGGCCATCCACATGATGTAAAAGAAAAAAAATGTGATTCATCAGACCAGGCCACCTTCTTCCATTAGTCTGTGGTTCAGTTCTGATGCTCATGTGCCCATTGAAGGCATTTTTGGCTGTGGACACAGGTGAGCATGGGCACCCTGACCAGTCTGTAGCTACGCAGGCCCAACAAACCATGATGTACTGTATGTTCTAGGGTTGTCCCGATACCGATACTAGTATCGGGACCGATACCAAGCATTTGCGCGAGTACTTGTACTCGCGCAAATGCTCCCGATGCCCAGTCCGATACTTTTTTTTTTTTCTCTCAGAGCGGGGGGCGGAAAGCAGGGCGGAGACCGGGGCGGAGAGTGTGCGGCGGGGGGCGGAGAGTGTGCGGCGCGGGACGGAGAGCAGGGCGGAGAGCGTGGCGGGGGCGGAGACCAGGGCGGAGAGCGGGGCGGGGGGCGGAGACCAAGACGGAGAGTGTGGCAGCGACCAGAGCGGAGAGCAGAGCGGGTCTTCAGGCGGGTAAGTAAAATTAATCTGATCCAATTGCCTTGCCTGTCTGCTGCTCAAATGCTACCTGTTCCCCCTTCACCTCCATGCCGCTGTGCCCCCTTCACTTCCATGCCGCTGTTCCCCCTTCACCTCCATGCCGCCGTCCCCCTCCGTGCTGCCGCCCCCTCCGTGCTCCTCCTCCACCCCCTTGGTATCTCAGGATGGAGAGCGGAGGTAGGAGCCGATAAATCCGGCTCCTTACTTGTCTGAATGTACCGAGTCATCACTGACTCTGTCCATTCACATAACTGAAACATCGTAAACTGTGTTTACAATGTTTCAGTTTATGAATGGAGAGGAGCCGCTGTCTTCTCTCCATTCATTTTCAGCGCAGCAGAGGCTGCTGAGAAAGGGACTGGGGAATATGTTAAGACCCCTGATATCTCACCAAAGCCCCCCACAACAGGGCTGATAAAAAAAAAATGAATAAAATAAAAATGAATTGTAAAAAAAAGAAAAGAAAACACACACACTGACACTGTCCACCCCCCCCCCCCCCCCTTAAAAAAATAAAGCATTGTAAAAAATAAATAAATAAAATAAATAGTAAAAAAAAATAAAAAAATACTGACACATGAGATTAAAAAAAAGTATCGGTATTCGGTATCGGCGAGTACTTGAAAAAAAGTATCGGTACTTGTACTCGGTCTTAAAAAAGTGGTATCGGGACAACCCTAGTGTGTTCTGACACCTATCAGAACCAGCAATAACTTTTTCAGCAATTTGAGCTTCATTAGCTCTACTATTCGATCTGACTGCACAGGCCAGCCTTCGCTCCCCAAGTGCATCAATGAACCTTGGCCACCCTTGACTCCATGGCCATGAACACAATATCGAGCAGCCGAGGAGCGTGGTGATGCAAGTCTGGTCCCATCCAATGCGTTTCATCATACGTTTGATGTCGTCAGGGGCGTGACGCCCGACGACGTCAAACGTATGACGAAGCGCGTTGGAAGGGACCAGATGTAACGTCACCACGCTCCTCGGCAGCTCGATATTCTGTCCATTGCTGTAGCATTTTATATGACTACACGCTCGTTTTTATAATTGATCATGTAAATGAGTCTTTTATATTCAATAGACCACCTTTTATACAGTATCACGCTATGATTCTTTATATTTTAATGCATATGCATCGGGTATGAGTTTGTGATTTGAAGCACACCATGACCGCTAGCACCTCTATGGATACACCTTGGAAAGGTTTTCTCCACTGCGCAGTTGGCTTTTCCATTAATTTGGAAGCCACTACATTCTCGTAAGCTGCCATCCTTTGCATTGGAGGTGTTTTACACAGAGGATCTGGGAAAGCTGGCTCTTATGCACATAATCTTTTCTACCCCTCACATGTTGAATTCTGATCTGTTGGGACACTGGATTTTATTTTTCTTCTTTTATTGACTTTTGATTTTTTTGGATGCTTTATGGACTTTTTTGTTGATGAACTTATTATAGCCATTTTAGTTCTCTCTCATTTATCACATTTACCTTTCACAATGTTTATCAAATTTTTGAGATCATGCTATACATCATGCTCATTGAGTTAAAGTGCTGCACTATATGTATATTGGTTGTTATTGGTTGTTTTATCTATTGACCCATGCTAGCAGCTGTCTTCATTATTCACTATTTTCATATGTTAACTTTTTAAGCACATCCTTATATGTTCTTCACAGTTTATAATAAGTTTATAATAAGGCTTACCTGTAGGTACTTGCACAGTTTAGGAGATATTCAGAGTGTATGCAGCCGATGACATCACTGGCTCATGCACTCTGAATGTCCAGCTTACAGTGCATGCACAGAAGTGATGTCATCACGCCCTTGGTCCCCGGAGACCGTGAACCCGGAAGGAAGACCAGGGAAAGATGTCAGCCGTCTCAGCGGTGACATTGCGTAGCTGGAGGGATTCGTTCTAAGGCAAGTTTATCATAATGTGCTAGTATGGCAACTCCTGGGTCCCCATTGGCCCCGCTAGGGGGCTTTTGTTGGTTCCTCCCGGGGGAGCAAAGGGCTTTTTTTAGGAACTGGGTGGATGGCCCTAGTGCTCCCTGTGGTAAACTTTTGGAGGGTGGAAAACTCCCCCCGTTGGAGTCTCTTCGGGCACGCCATGGCACT
The DNA here is from genome assembly GCA_029206835.1 of Rana muscosa. Classification (NCBI taxonomy): domain Eukaryota; kingdom Metazoa; phylum Chordata; class Amphibia; order Anura; family Ranidae; genus Rana; species Rana muscosa. Next base: position 164,159,561 of record CM055121.1, on the reverse strand, counting down.
TTCCCAATGGACTTTTGGCGGCACACGCAGCTTAGCCATTTTTTTGCCACGCAGGTTACCCCTATTTGTACCCCCTCTCAACTCTCACCCTTTGAGCTTCTTTGTCGCGGAGGATCCCATCTCCCACAGGATATCCGAGCTCTACCAGCTACTTGGCTCGTCCGTGATAGAGACCAAGCCGGCCTACATTAGGGAATGGGAGCGAGACCTGGGGACAGAGTTCTCAGAGGCGCAGCTGGCCCCCCTGTACCGCCTAACACACTCTCGCTCCATAGAGTCTAGAACGCAAGAAACAAAACTACAAGGTTACTGACAAGGTGGTACAGGGTGCCTGCTGTGCTCTCATGCATTTACCCCGCTGTATCTGATCGTTGCTGGAGAGGCTGTGGCCTCCGTGGCACCTTGCTTCACATATGGTGGGAATGCCCGAAAATTCAACCCTTCTGGGAAACAATTCGGCAACAAATTAAGGCCATACTGGATATAGCCGTCCCACTTTTGACAGTGCACTTCCTTCTCCAATGTACCAACTATGCCGATCGGCCATTACAGGAAATGTGTACTGCCACATCTCCTAAACGCTGCCAGGCGCTTGCTCCCTATTTATTGGAAGCAGGCTCATGTACCTGGTCTTGAGGACTGGTCCAAGAAGGTACGGGAGATTAAGGAGGCTGAAGAATGGGTGGCGAATTGTAAATGGCACAGGTGAGCGCTTTCAAACCATCTGGGCCGCGTGGTTGCAACATACTTCAGATGGGGAGTTTGTTCCCTCTAGTCTAGACATCGCCCTGTTGGAACTTGCGGAGCCCTCTCTTAGGGGGACGTAGGGTTAACGTGGCGCAGGCCCCGGGAGTCTGAATATTGAGCTGAGCACTACCCTTGCCTTCCCTTGGTTGGTAGCGCCGTGTGATGCTATGGGTGCATGCCTGATGGAGGTAGTCCTATTTCCTTCTACTTTCTCCTATTTCCTTTTTCTGGCTTTCCTATCCTGCTGTTTCCCGTTTATGTCTGTCTTGTCTGTTTGTTTTTTTTACTCAGTTTTTAATTTTCTTACTCTTTTTGTAAGATAACACATGGATCATCACATATTTGCTCAGCTCAGGTTGTTTACTGGCTGCGGGGGTTAGTCCCTTGTCTGGGCCTGATCCTGTTATGCAGTTGAAGTCTCTTCTCCTTCTGTTTGGGGGAAGAGATTCCTAGACGAGCGGGCGCCCCCACCTCTTTGTGCCCAAGAGCCGGATTTTGGCTGAGGAGGGTTTGATGGAGGCTATTTTGGCCCCCCTTCCCATATGGGGCACGGGATGTGAGGGCCCTTTGAATAGCTTGGTCCATGACCCCGGGAATTGTTAGCGGACTAGTAGGCAAGTTGGGGGGGATAGGTTCCCCTCGACGGAATTGTTACATTAAATAGGAAATGGTACCTTGTTCTTTAGTTGCTGAGTTATACCTTTTGCACCGTACAGGATTGTATGCTCGATGTGGACCATGTATGCCAAAAGTTGCACTTTTATTTGTGTATACATGTTTTTCTCAATAAATACAGATTTTACAAAAAAATATGCATACTAGCACATTATGACATTGCCTTGCAGGGGATTTTTTTTTTTTTTTTTAACCACCTGCGGTTTACTACCACTTTAAATGGGGAGCCTATCCTTTAGATATGAATAACCTTTAAAAAAAAAAAAAAAAAAAAAACAGTCACCACTCTGTGCTCAAAGAACCGGACCTGAGAACTGAACAATTATCATTCTTTGATCGCTCAGTTCTTGGTGTAGAGCCGATGGGGGACAGCTGCATCATCGGATCGATGCTGCATCTACACAGGCAAGCATGAATGTTGGTAATTTTTGAATCTCACACTTCTCTTTTAAGTAGTAGAGGTGTACGAGTTATTTATGGAGAATAAGTATAACTTTTCGTGTTGTTTTATAATTTTCAGTAGAACAAGATTGGAGCATTTATGATCCATTTCATACCAAGCTGCTACATTACCAGAAAGGTACGGTAGATAGTTACTAACAGAACAGGCTTTATTCACCAAGGTCTCAGAATCAAACTGACTTGAGCAAAATAATACGATGTTCCATTCCTAATTTACTCCAGAAAGAAGGAAAGGATAAACCAGTTGTTCACATGAGGCCCACTGTCTGATGACATGGGAGGTTTCTCGAAATTTTTAACTCTTTCTGCAAGCTAAACCATAAGACTACAGGCCCAATAAAAGGCAAGTAAATGCAACTATCCACTGAATATGTTATCTATAAAACTAAATGTAGAACAGCATTTGTATTTAATGTAGTCTGAAGCAGACCCATTTCTAGAAGAGCTGAAATATTTATGTGCTAGAAAAGAGATGTGTCTGGAATAATTATTGTGTCATCTGAGAGATGCTGTGTGTGCGGAGGAATCACAGACGTACTGCTGGCTCCGGTTCCACTTTCTAATGAGGAAGAACCAGGTAGTGTGGACTATGTACGGCTGTCTGCCATCACATATACAGGTGTACGGAACACCTCTAACTTATACAGTAGAGGAAAGAAGATCACACATTTTATATGGGCTCTCTTATTAAACATATTATTTTCTTTGTCATCCACATTTTTTAATTACCATCTTATAAATAATAGTAGATTTTAGTTTTCCGGCATCTTTCTTTCCCACTCTGGAACATCTAGGCATCTTTCTGGAGCTTTCCCTATGTGCAATACTATAGAAGATAAAGAAAGGGGATGTGTAGATGTGAGAGCAGCAGTTCTTACAATCCACTGTCCTATATCAGAGTTTCCATTCTCCTCCAAAGACTCCTGCATTCCTACTCTCCATAAAGTGATATTAAAGTGGTTGTAAACCCTTTACAACCACTTTTACCTACAGGTAAGCCTAGATTAAGGCTTACCTGTAGGTGCTTGAAATATCTCCTAAACCTCCACGGTTTAGGAGATATTTACAAAAATACCGGGCAATACAGAAAACGGCGCAGGCGCACTTTAGCAACGACGATTGTTCCGTTCCTAAAGGAGGCTGTGACTGGCGGGAGTGACGTCATTGCAGTTCCGGCCAATAATAGCGCCGGAGCCGCGATACCCGGAAGTAACCCCCGGGAGAGATGTCGGCCAACGGAGCGGTGTATGAGGATGGCTGTGGGGGCTTCGATCTGAGGTGAGTATTACATAATGAGCTAGTATGCTATGCATACTAGCTCATTATGCCTTTGTCTTGCAGTTGGTGTTTGTTTGTTTTTTGTTTGGTTTTTTTGTTTTGTTTTTTTGAAAAGTGGGTTTACTTCCTCTTTAAGGCAATATTTTTTTATTTGAATAACAAACAGGTTATATACTCACCTGCTCTGTGTAGCGGTTTTGTACAGAACAGCCCTGATCCTCCTCTTCTCGGGTCCCCTGCCTGCACTCCTAGCTCCTCCTTCCTGTGGAGTGCCCCAACTCAAAAAGGCTCACTCTCGAGCCGCTGCTCTGCGTGGCCATTCACACACAGAGCCATGAATCGGCCCCTCCCCCTCTCTCTCTCCTCACAGGCTGTGATGTCAATGGCTCCCGCTGCTGTCTCAGCCAGTGAGGAAGGAGAGTCCACAGAGAGTCAAGGCTCTTGCACACAATCACTGGCTTGCGATGGGGCCCAGGTAACTATTGAGGGAGGGGGGGACAACACCTGCTGCACAGAGATCTTCCTTAAGACCCTTTTCACACTGGGGCTGCGGCTGCGTTCGCAGTAAAGTGCCACTCGTTTTACCACTGTTCAAGTGGTGCTTTTAACCCCAACGTCGGGGTTAAAAACTCCCATGTTGCGACACTTCGGAAGTGCTGCCCACTCATTGCAATGGGCAGGGTCGTTTTGGTAGCGCTGTATTTATTGCTCCCAACCCGCCCCAGAGATGCTGCTTGCAGGTCTTTTCCAAATGTTCTGCAAGCGCACCGCCTGGGTGTGAAAGCACTCATTGCAGAGAATAGGAGGCAGTTTTTAGGCACTTTACAGGCGCTATTTCTAGCCCTAAAATGCCTGAAAACTGTCTCACTGTGAAAGCGGACTAAACCTTTAGAACCACTTTAAGGCCTGATTCACACCTATGCATTTTTAGTGCTTTTTGCATTTTGCAGATTTGCACTACAGAACGTGTTCCATACTATAGGAAACCATGTTAAATGGACTGTAGTGCAAATCTGCAAAAAGCACTAACAATGCATAGGTGTGAATCAAGTCTAAGAGCCGGTTCACATCAGAACATGGCGCAAGAGAGGCACATTACATGCGAGTTTCCCGCCCTGCATTCAAAACACACTGCCTTTGCGATCTGCTGCAGGTGCCAGTATATTGTTAATAGCATCCCAAATGCAGATCTCAAATGCAGTGCACTTGCAGGCACCAGGTTGCATGGTATTGCAGTACCACATGACTTGATGCAGCACGTTTTTCTAAAGCAGCACTATTTATGTGCTCAAACGATTTGCAGTCCATTCAATTAATCAAATCGCACTGCAGGAAAAAGCACATTAAAAACAAAAAATAAAAAAAACAGTTCCCCAAAGCTTGACCTTAAAGGCATAATTAACCTTTACTAAAAAACTGCCTATGCAGCAAAGGGGCATCTGTTGATTAAAACAAACTGTACAGCTTTGGCCAGAAGTTGAATATTGCCCTTCAACTTCTGTCCTTGCTATAGGTGTAGACCATTTACATACCTCCCGTAGCCTGACAGAAAAGCTCCCAGAGATTCGGCCTTGTTGCTAGGACATTGCTAAGCGACTCCCAGCTGGTACTGTTCACTTCCACCATCACAGGAGCAGGCTCTCTCTCGGATTCAAACCCTGTAACATGCACTCTCTTCCCTAGCACAGCAGCTCTGAGTTCAGTATTTGAGAGCTCATTCCTCTGATGGTGAACAGCAATACTAATACAGCATTTTGTGTCAGTGTTTAATGTTCGCCGGGGGATCATTTTTAGAAGCGGCGGGAGAGGTGCGCCCTCTCTCGCCGCCACTTCCTGAGCTTACATTGCGTTTGCTTAGCCCAAGAACCATCCGGCAGTCGGCTTGCCATAGAGATAAGTGATGGCAAGATGGCCACCACTCATCTCCATGCACTTGGGGGCACAGAGCAACGTCATGTCGTCACTTCCGGTTCTTGGGCCATGTTAACAGGGTGGGGCACAGTGAGGCTGCACTGGTGGGCACGGTGAGGCTGCACTGGTGGGCACGGTGAGGCTGCACTGGTGGGCACAGGTGAGCCTGCATTGATGGGCACAGGTGAGCCTGCATTGATGGGCACAGGTGAGGCTGTGCTGAGGGGAACTGATAAAGTTGTTGTTAATATTTATTTTTGTAACTTAATTCTGCAAAAAACATTTAAGTGTCATTTCATGAGATAATCTATGATGGCGTGATTAGGGGCGGGGCAGGGTAAGGGTTAGGTGGGGCAACTGGTGGCGAGTAACCCTTGAGACCTGGCTAGTAGCTCAGGACTTGAAATTTTGAGCCCTGCAGTATATACAATGTTTGGGGGTTATAAGTAATTTTCTAGCACAAAATGCTGCTTTTTACTTGTAAACAACAAATGTCAGAATAGGGCTGGGTCCTACTTTAGTACTCCTTACTGTAAACTGGGTGGTGATGGGCTCTCTTCAAATGGTTCTTTGTTTCATCTAGGAGTTTTTTATATGCCCTAATCATAGTTGTTCATCTGTACAGACCAATATAAAATATTTATCACAAGAAAAAGTTTTATGCTACAGCACACATATTATCATGTCTTGTTGTGTGGCTGTGATAGATTACATTTACGCAAGTTTCAGCCAGACCTGAACAGCAGAAGTTAATGAAATAACATTTCAATTCAAATTGAGGAATGCTTAACTATACTGAAAACCGAAACACAGGATGTTGTTTTAAAATTTGGATATGCAACGGTCAGGTAAGCCATGACTGTTCTGATATGTTGGATTTACTTATTTCAAACATTTGGGTCTTGCACTTCCTTTGTGAGGGTGTAACAAATGACTAATATACATGTCATAACTAAATGTATGCATGTGTAGGATTTTTTTTTCATATTGGTTGATCAATTTACTGTAACGGAACTAGAACTTGGCTACCATCAAAGTTATGCAGCAGATAGGCAAGTCATGGGAGGTGTAGGGCTTTACACTTATAAAACTTGTAGGCCTCATGCACTCATGCCCTGTACACACGATCGGATTTCCGATGGAATAAAATACGATGGGTTTTTTCATCGGAAATCTGATGAAGCTGACTTCCATCAGTCTTGCCTACACACCATCAGTCAAAAATCAGACCGTCCCAAATGCCGTGACGTAAAACACTCCAAAGAGCCGAGAAAAATGAAGTTCAATGCTTCTGAGCATGCGTCAACTTGATTCTGAGCATGCGTGGGTTTTTTCTCTGATGGAGTGCCCCACAGACGATCGGAATTTGCCAACATTTTTTTTCCCGATGGAAAAAAGACTGATGGGGCCCACACGCGATCGGTTTGTCCGATGAAAAAAGTCCATCGCTCTTATTTCATCAGAAAAACCCATCGTGTGTACGCGACATTAGACAGTGGAAGGCTCAAAATAAACTGGGTGCCAAATTTTGGCCATTTCCCTACCCCAGCAGTATTAATTTTGAAGTCAAATTTCGATTTCGTTTTAGCGTCAGTCTTTAGACTAAAAAGCCATTTTAGTTTAAGTCGTATTTTAGTCATCTGCATTGTTTTAGTTGTATTTTAGTCTACTAAAATCCCCAATACATTTTAGTCGACTAAAATCAAATGGGTTTTGTTAAATTGTAATGCATGATTTAAGCATTTCTCTAGAATTGTCAAACTCATTAAATATTTCTGGAATAAAAATCTAATAACATGTTATTATTAATGGTATTAAGGTTTGATCATGTACTACAGACACAGATTTAGCCGTTGTGATATATAACCTCTTAATATATAAAACCAAGTTTCACAAAATCAAAAATGTTGCTTTTTGACAAACAGAAAAGCAACTTTAAAATATAAGAAAAAAAAAAAAACTGTAAACTCCATTGGCTGCAATGCCATTGCACATATTGCCTGAATATATTACCAACATTAAATATTAAAGTGGTTGTAAAGGTTCAGGTATTTTATTTTTTTTTAAATAACAAACATGTCTTACCTCCACTGCAGTTTGTTTTGCACAGAGTGGCCCCGAACAGTCTCTTCTGGGGTCCCACGGCGGCTCTCGCAGCTCCTCCCCGCATTAGATAACCCCCTCTGGGAAGCTCTCTCCCTAGGGGGTTACCTTGCGGGCGCACACCTGTGTCATACACTCGGCGGCCATAGACGCCGAGTGCATGACTCGGTCCCGCCCCCCGCGTCATTGGATTTGATTGACAGCAGCGGGAGCCAATGGCTGCGCTGCTATCAATCTATCCAATAAACCCAGAGACTCCGTGGAGAAGAGGACACCGGGGACGCGCAGAGCAGGTGAACTGGCTCAGGTAATTAAAATGGGGGGGGGCTGGGGGGCCCGTGATTGCCAGGTGTTTTTTCACCTTAATGCATAGGATGCATTAAGGTGAAAAAAACACGAACCTTTACAAACCATTTAAGGGAAAAAAAATAAGAAAAGCCTTTTTTGTAATTTTATTTCTTTCAGCATCCTAGTAGATGCCCCCTACTTATTCTTATGTGGTAGTCCAGTGTTCATTTTGACGTTAAATTTCGATTTAGTATTCGTCATAGTCTTTTGACTAAAATGCCATTTTAGTTTTAGTCGTATTTTAGTTACATACATGGCACCTGAGGCTCCCTGAACAAGGAAAAATTGCCTGGAATTTTACACCCAGCATAATTTTAGCCTCTCACTATCCGTGTGCATGAGGCCCAACAACTGAAAATGAAAAATGGCTGCCAAATATGTGGCCACCAATGAAGCCTTGGGTTGAATTTCAGCCTTTGACTGCCTTGCCATAATAGTTACATTAACCAGTCAACAGCTGTGTGCATGGTCATCATACGGCTACACTCATTTCTCATAGGGATAAGCTTCCAGTATGGTGTCAGTAACGGCAGACAGAGGGACGTGCAGCTTACACAGCAAAACTTGATGAAAACGATTTTTTTTCTTTGTTAGATGTTTGAAATTGCCTTTTTTCCCTTGTCTTTAAAGACCTTTGATTTGGTAAACATTTTAATTGATTCAAGCCAAGAAAGAAGAAGCCCTGTAAGCAGAATATAAAAGTTTGTCTCAGTACAGGACATACTTTGGGCAAGAATCATGTAAGGTTATCAGGCGGTTACGTCCTGTGCTATGGATGTTTTCCGCTCTCTCCAAATTAAGGCTCGGATCTAAGAAAGGAATCCCTAAATCGGAACATATTTCTGTTGCCTATGTTAAGGGAGATTGAACCACAAGTGCTTGCAGCGGACCTTATTGAATTACTCACTTAACAGAATTTCCAGGGGAAAATCATATCTGATCTACTTTGTTTACTTGAGCAATCCTTGTGGGAGTTTTGCAAGCATGGAAACAACTTTGTTAGCAAAAATAGAAAACAAAAGGCACAACCTACATTTAAAAAAAAAAAAAAAAAAAAAGTTTTACGGGCATTTTAAAGTATTACTAAAAAAAAAAAAAAAAAAAGTTTTGCTTTAAGTTTTGTATAGAATGGAGATGGATTAGAACAGCTGTCAGTTTTTATTGCTGTCTGTGCCCCGTTAAGAAGATCCTCTCTATATTTGTCCTGCTTACTATTATCATTGAAAGTAAAAATAAAAGAAAATCCCAAGTTTTGAGTTCTCCCCAAAAAAGTAATAGAGGGGAAATCTATCAATGGGGACACTAGTTCTGATGACCTTGGTGTCTCCAAGGAATTCCCTTAATTTGCTGGGATTTCCTCTCACTTCTTATGCCCTGTACACACGATCGGATTTCCGATGGAATAAAATCCGATGGATTTTTCCGTCGGAATTCCGATGAAGCTGACGACTTTCATCAGACAAAATTCCGACCGTCCAAAACGCCGTGACGTAAAACACTCCGACGAGCCGAGAAAAATTAAGTTCAATGCTTCCGAGCATGCGTCGACTTGATTCTGAGCATGCGTGGATTTTTCTCCGATGGAGTTCCCCACAGATGATCGGAATTTGCTATCGTTTCCCCCCCCCCCCCCCCCCCCCAACGGTAAAATTTATAACATGGTTCTATTTTTTTTTACACAATGGGACACAGATAGTGAAAAAAAAAAAAAGAAAAAAAGAATCTGACATGGGTTATAACCCTCCCTTGCGCTAAGGAATAAAAAAAAAAAAAAGTTTGGCCTACAGTTCTACTTTAAGGATTAAGCATATTTGTTTTCGCAAATAGAAAGCCAATTAGTAGGAGAAGGAGAGGCAAGATATACTGCGTTATGCACATTTCCAGGTGTTCTTCTGACGCTTCCACTGCAATCTGCAGGGACCAAAAATGCGCAATTTTGCCCCAAAGAAGCTCATGTACTTTTTCAAATGACAAGCTTCAAGTGACAGTGACCCAGTTGTATCTGGACACCACAGGATACAATAGGAATCCTCACATTAAGCTTTTAATTGCTTCTCGGAAAGTGCTTTTAATCAACAAAGACCAAAAACTCATGACCCAAAGAAGCACATTTACTTTAAGCTTTGAGAGACAAGTTTCAAGTGACAACACTCAGATGTAAAAGGGTACCATGATGTACCATAGGAACCCTCATCTGGAGGTCTGAAGCACTTCTAGAAAATTGTTTCAAATTACTCAGGAGTGAACTAAAAGCTACGAGATTTAATTAATGGGCTTATCATTTTTAGCTTGTTATTTTTGGCTAGAGGTCTGCCCTATGGTTAAGATTACAAAAATATAAAAATCCTTTTTTACGTGCCTACAAGGTTTATTTGTAAAGGTCATCAAATCATATTGCCACAAAGAGAAAAGGGGGTTAAATATTCTCTAATCAAGCCAAGAAGCAAGCAACGTGCCTTCCAGCAATCCTTTCAAACTGAGAATTCCAGACGTTTACCATCGTCAATGAAAATATGAAAAACAAAAATCAATTCATAGTTAACTATGCCAACAACGTGGACATTTTGTATAAAATTATCATTATGCATTGCTAGACAAATTCCAGGACCCAAGCTGTTCTGTCACACAATATGTGGTCTTCTGATGACCCAATTCTACGTACTGCATATATTTCTACAAAATTCTCAGAATCAGGTCCTTTTGCAAGAAAAATTATACAATAAAAAATTTTATTCTGCAAGTTTTCTGAAATAGTCGTAAAATGGTCCCATAAAAAAAAGAGATGTATTGGCTTTACAAAGCAGCAAGGGTCCTACATTCTAATCGTTACAGTCACTATACCTTAATGAAAAAAAAAAAAAAAAAAAAAGGAGCATGGGAATCTCGGAACATGGGTGATGTACTAATGCTAGGTTTTTGTTTTTACAGATTGTATTTTCATGCAGATTTAAAGCAGAGTTCCTACTAAATATTTTTTTTTTTTTTTTTGTATAAATATAGTTTTTAGAATACTATTTAAAAACACTCCTGTATTGTGGATCGATCGCCGCTCAATTGACGATTTCCGATCATCGGATAGATTATATTCTTCTATTCCTGGCATGTTCCATTTTGCTTGTGGGCATGTGTAGCCCACAAGCACTATCTTCCGAGTTTCAGTGCAGCTGAGCGACCAGCATGCACCGCCCGTTCTCGCGCATGCAGAGTTTGTAGGGCTTGCATCGCCGTACACTACCGACGTTGCCATCACAACGGGCGGCGGAAGTGCCCGCCCCGTTGTGATGGCAACCATGATAAGCCTGTCAAATACTGGGATTCCAGCCCTCGGCACTGCCCAGTGACTCCTGGGAAAAGATGACACACATCTCACAGGAGCACTAGCGAACACAGGGAAGGGAAGTTACGTGAGGCGCCATGGAGAGGAAGGGGGCAGATTACAAGAGACCCCATAGCAACAGCCCTGAACAAGTATGAAAAAATAAATAAAAAATTCTAAGGTTTTCTCTGATGCTTTTTCCAGTTGATTAATGTAAAGTTAATTTGTGGGTGGAACTTCGCTTTAAGGGCAATATTGAAAATCCTTTACCATGCTTGGAGGAAGCTGTGGTGTTATGGAACAGTACGATTTTCATGGACAGTCTCAGAGACTGGCTTACAGTAGCACTCCAATCTAAATCGTTTCAATTTTGGAAAACTTTTTTTTCTGTTTCCAGGTAGTTTTAGCAGCTACACGTGATTTTTATCAAGCCATAAAAGGCACACTATAAAACAGGAGATAGAAATTGGACAGTAGTTTAATTTGGCTCTCACTTTTCTTGCTAATGCAAAATTATCCAGCCACTGGCGCTGGCCATTTTCTATCAAATTCTCTTTCTCATTTGAATAATGCCGTGTACACACGACTGTTTTTAATGTCATTGAAAAAAAACGTAGCTTTTCTCGACGCGATTCTTCTCAAGCCTGCCTTGCCTACACACGATCGTAAAAAAAAAATGCTCGAGCAAAGCGCGGTGACGTACAACGGCACTTCATGTTAGTAAAGTTTGTTGAGCGACGATTTGCGCTTTTCAGCCTTGTGCATTTCAGTCCGTTACAGCGTGACGAATGTGCTATCTCCATTCCGAACGCTAGTTTTACCAGAACGAGCGCTACCGTCTCATACTTGATTCTGAGCATGCGCATTTTTTTTCACATCGTTAAAGCCCACACACGGCTGTTTTTCATGACGAGAAAAACGACTATGTAAAAAAACGACGTGAAAAATTAGAGCATGTTCCAATTTTTTCATGGCCGTTTTTCACGTCGTGAAAAATGCTCTGAAGCCCACACACGATCATTTTTAATGACCATTTAAAAAAAAAATAGGATTTTTGTACTCACCGTAAAATCTGTTTCTCTGACGTCCATGGACTGACACAGCTCTCATACTGTTTACGTGTCGGTATATGTCCCTGCTTGCAGGAGAAAACCTAGGCAGAATGTTAGAAACATTCTAGAACAAAACCAGAGCTGAACAGCCCCGCCCAGGGGGTGGTCCCTCCGGACATAACCCTCCTACCTGCAGCTAGCAGCCTCAGTTCGTAACAAAGCAGTACAAACCTTAAAAGAAGGGTGGATGCTGTGTCAGTCCATGGACGTCAGAGAAACTGATTTTACGGTGAGTACAAAAATCCTATTTTCTTATCGTCCATGGACTGACACAGCTCTCATACTGTTTACGTGTGGGACGTCCCAAAGCAGTATAAGAAAAAGAGTGGGAGCAAATAGTAAAGGAACAACCAAAACTTCACTCCAAACCAGCAGAGCTCCTCAACGGAGGAGTTGCAACATTAAGCAGCGGCCTGCAACACTTTGCGGCCGAAGGAAGCATCCGAAGATGCAGCCACATCAACCTTATAGAATTTTGAAAAGGCATCAACGGACGACCAGGTCGCCGCCTTGCACACTTGTGCAACAGACGCTTGATGTCGGAAAAGCCCAGGAAGCACCAATTGCCCTGGTGGCATGCGCCGTAACCGGAAAGGGAGGGGCCACCCCCTTAATGGCATAGGCCTGTATAACAGTCTGTCTGATCCATCTAGAAAAGGTGGCAGACGACACCGCTCGGCCCTGTTTCGGACCAGAGACAGACACAACTAGTGAGTCAAATACGTACCACATAAAATGTGTGAAGCGCAAACCCTCTGGAATGCGATGTGTGAGGACAATGTCCACATGTAGGTGAAAAGCCGAGACCACCTTTTGCAAAAGGAAGGTTGTGGACGCAACACCGCCTTATCCTTATGGATAACCAAATGGGGCGACTTGCAGGACAAGGCCGCCAACTCAGACACCCGTCTGACAGAAGTAATGGCCACTAAGAAGGCCACCTCCTGAGACAAGGTCAAGAGGGGAATATCTCTGATATTTTCAAAGTGAGGTTCCTGGAGAACCGAGAGCACCAAATTCAAATCCCGAGGAGGGAGAGGAGATTTAAAAAGGAGGGAGCACATGGCGAACCCCCTGCACAAAGGTGCTACCAAGGAATGGCCCGCTAGCGGTTGCTGAAGGAAGACGGCCAAGGCCGAAAACTGACCCCTAATGGTACTCAAAGCAAGCATTTGGGTCACACCACTCTGCAAGGACAGTAGGATACTGGGGACGGAATACGTCCGTGGATGCTAGTCCAGCTCTTCGCACATAGCGATGTAAGCTTCCCAGGTACGGTGATATATGTTTCAAGCGGAAGATTCCGTGCCCTGAACATGGTCGAAATGACTGAATCCGAGAGACCTCGGACTCTCAGCACCTGGCTATCAATAGCTATGCCGTTAAGCCAGAGACTGTAAAACAGGATGAAAAATTAGAACCTTGAAACAGAAGGTCCTCCCTTATTGGCAACAGCCAAGGAACGTCCGTGATGAGACGTACCAGATCAGCGTACCAATGACGCCGAGACCCACCCAGCGCAAAGAGGATCACCAGAATCCCCTCGGCCACAACCCTGCGCAGCAGGCGAGGAAGCAGCTGCAGCAGAGGATAACAGATATCAGGTGATAATGACCCCATGGGGCCACCAACGGGTTCCGAGGAAACCACCCAAGGATCCCTGGACCTGGCCACAAACCTTGACACCTTACGATTGAGTAGAGAGGCCCTCAGGTCCACATCCGGCATGCCCCACCGCCGGCACAGAATTTGAAAGACATCCAGGTGTAAGGACCACTCTTCCTTGTCCAGCGTCTGGCGACTCCGATAGTCCGCCTGCCAATTGTCTACGCTTGAATGTAGACGGCCGATAGAGACCACGTGGGGAGGCATAGTCTGATTGCCCGTATTTTCAGAACATTGATCGGTAAACGGGCTTCGTCCGTCATGAACACCATCCACTGGATGGGGAGGAACGACTTCCCGGACCGAAGAGCCGGGGACCCCAACCACCACGCCAGGGACGCCCTGAGTGGGTGACTCATCTGGATCTGAAGATCCAAGGACAACGGGGATTTGTCCCAAGTGGACAGGATCTCTTACTGTAATGCCCGTGTGTGTGATTGGGCATACGGAACAGCCTCGAACGAGGCCCTCATGAGTCCCAGGACTTTCATGCAAAAAACAGGTTGACGACCATTTCCGAGACGTCAGGACCCGCACTACAGACTGAAAAGTCAGTAACTTCTCCAGGGTTAGGAATACCTACGCCTCCATGGAGTCCAGGATCAGACCGAGATACTCCAAATGTTGAGCCGGGACCAGGACCAACTTGACTGTTGAATGTTCGGGAGCCACCCAAAGTCCCTAAGGGTCTGACTGACAATAGTCACACTTCTTCTAATTTTGAGCCATTGTGTTCTCTTAGAAGAAGATCGTCCAGATAGCCCATGATAGCAATGCCTCGCTGTCTCAGCAAAGCTAGAACCGGAGCAAGCACCTTGGTAAAAAAAAACTTTGGTGCCGAGGCTAGGCCGAAGGGAAGAGCCACAATTGATCGTGGACTTCGCCGATCGCAAAAACTACTGGTGACGTGCGCAGATCGGAACATGCAAGTAGGCGTCCTTGATGTCCAAGGATGCCAGAAAATCCCGATGGAGTGTAGCGAACACTGTGCAAATGGATTTCATGCGGAACTTTTGCACCATCACAAAGGCATTCAGGCCTTGAGGCCCAGGATTGGCCGAACCCCCGTCCACTTTTTGGGACTACAAACAGATTTGAGTAGAAACCCTGAAAAACCTCTCCTGTGACGGAACCGGCACAATCACTCCGGACCTGATCAATCCTGTACGGCCCTTAAGAGGGCCGCCCGACGGGCAGGAAGGAGAGGGAGAATTGAGGGAAAGAATCTGTCTGGGGGCCAGGAACGGAATTCTATCCTGTATCCTGAGGTGACCACCTCGCACACCCACCGGTCGGAGATCCGGAAGGTCCACCGAACCGTGAACCTGCAAGGATGTCCCCCCACCCCAGATTCGGGCAGGGGCAAGACTTCATGCGGCGGCGGGCTTGGGAGCTTGCTTGGTAGGCTTACGCACCCAGGGACGCTTATGTCCCCCAGCCATTTTCCAGTCTGACTGACGAAAAAAACTCATTCTTCTTTGCCGGAAAGGAAGGGTCCGGCCATTTTCCGTAACAGACTGAGGAAGGAAGGTGCTCTTGTCCCTTGTGACATCCATAATAATGGCATCCAGGGTGGCCCCAAACAGCCTACCGCCCTTAAAGGGCAAGTCAGCCAGGAGCTATTTGGAAGCTAGGTTGGCCGACCAGCATTTCAGCCAGATAAGGCGACGCAGCACCACAGCAGATAGATGCCCCAGAAATTTAAGGGGCTGCATCCAAAGTGGCATCGCACACAGACTAAACCCTGCGCCAGTTGGTGAGCCAGGGTAATGGTCTCAGGAGGGAGATTATGCTCCTGCACTGTCTGGTGCAAAATCTTTGCCCATCCTGTGAGTGTCTTGAGACACAAGTGTCGTCGCCCCTATAGGGCGTAAGGCAGACCCCAATAAGGTAAACATAGTTCTACTTACCACTTCTGACCTCCTGTCAGTGGGATCCTTAAATGCAGGAGTCCCTTCCATTGGGAGCGTGGTAGCCTTATTCAAACGGGCGACTGGGGGGGGGGTCGACCACTGGGGGGAGAGCCCACTTCTTAACCAGGTCCTCCTTAAAGGGGTACCTCATGGCTAGACGCTGCGGGACCGTCAAAGTCTTCTGCAGCTTATCCCAGACTTAGTCAATAAATGTATCAAAAAAAGGCACATATGGAAAAATCTTTTTGAATAAACGGCTTTAAAGGAACCAAAAAGGAGACAGCTTCCACCTGAGGTTCCTCAGCCTCAACATTCAGCTTGAGAGTGTTCCTCACAGCATCAATGAGTTCACTTACAAGCACCCTGTCAGTTTTTCAGAACTGGGGTCTTCCTCACAGGGAATATCCTGTTCAAAAACATGAAAATCCTCAGAGCTAGGGTCCTGAGCAGCAATAGCTAGGCCCATATCTGAGCCAGAGCACTCCCCTACAGGAGGATACTCACACCGCTTCCATCCTGACAAGGATGATACCAGGACTGCCAACAACTAGTCGCTAGGGACCGCAGGTGCAGGAGCACTGCCAGTTGCCTCAGACAAGTGTGGAGAAGCAGGTGAACTAGACTCCATACTGCCACCCTCTGAGACTTTTAAACACTATTATAGCGAGTAACACAGTCCACCCACTGGCTATGCTGAAGCTGAGGAGGGGATACCCAGAGTACTCACCAACCCTTGTAAGGACCGCTCATTCCGCTGTATGAAACCGCGCTGCCGTGCGGGTGAAGCCCGAGGAGTGTGAGGAGACTGCGGAGATTGTGAGATTCGCGCCGCAGCAGCGCCGATAGAGGCCAAAACCGAAAGCAAAAACGCCACGGCTTCAAGAAAATGGCCGCCGGCCGCATACATTACTGCGCCATCGATCCACGGCAAGATGGCCGCCGAGCACGGTTTTCAAATCACCTCACATCGCTAATGACGCACACAGTAAATGCACAACACTTACACACCAGAACACTGCTCCTCTCCCAGGGCCATTAAAACAGACATGAGCGCCCCCAGCCAGGCCAGAGTGACCCCCAAGCACCCCCACACAGCACAACACCAGTACAGGTTGCAGAGAGCAGCATAAAAGGGGGGGAGACAGGGAGAAACCCCCCCATATAAAGAAACACAGCCAGCATGTACTCCCCTAGGGCTGCAACTAACGATTATTTTCATAATCGATTAGTTGGCCGATTATTGTTTCGATTAATAACCGTAAAAAAAAATAAAAAAAGTTATTTTGCTGCGATTTGCATTTTTACATTTTTTTTTTGGCCAATTTGTTGTTGGGCAGATTAAAAAAACACAAATTTCCGCAAAAACACATTATTACATGCTTTTCTGCAGCTTCTCCATTGAAGTATATTGAACCAAAAAAACAAAATAGCACTAAAATAGCGTTAAAAAAAGTCCTTGCCCTTTCCAAATACGCAGCAGCTGAAAAAAAATCATGGATGTCAACGTGTCCCATAGGAAACCATGTAAATGAACTGTACAGTAGTGTGTTTCTGCATAAAGCACTAAAAAACCCACATAGGTGTGACCCAGGCCTGAGATGTTTAGTAACATAATGGGGTTAAAAAAACGAAAATTAGTACAAAAAGAGCAAATAATCGCTGTAAGGGGTTCATTTTTTACTGTGGGACAGTGAAAGTATTATTTTGGGTAGCAATTTGCTCTTTTTGTACTATAAAGGGCTCATTTTAGTTTTTTTTAACCCCATTATGTTACTGGCCGATTAATCGATTATGAATTTAATCGATTACTATTTTCATAATCGATTATTTGTCAATCGATTAGTTGTTTCGGCCCTATACTCACCTGTAGCAGGAGAGACTACTTACCCGTCCCAGAGGGACCCACTGGCTTGTTTCAGACAGACCTATCACAGAGCAGTACTGCGTAGCTGTCGGCCCGGTCCACCGCGAAAGATACAGACAGGTACTGTTCTATCTTGAGAGGACCGCGGGAGCTAAAAGCAACCCGGCCACCCCTGGAGTCATGGGGCATGTCGTGAACGGAGTCTCACGCACACAAGGCGAGGATCAGCACGCTCGATGGTCCGACAGGGAAGACTACGAGGATACTAGTGTACCCAACCTGCTGCCCAGCCGACAGTTGATTGAAGGTCTCAAAAATAAAGTAAAATTCCCAAGGGAATAAAAGTTAAAAGTAAAATCTTCCAGGAGACTGGTTTCTGAGAGAGCCATGTCTTCTCCTTCTGCTAGGCAGAAAAAAACCGAGGCTGCTAGCTGCAGGTGGGAGGGTTATGTCCGGAGGGACCGCCCCCTGGGCGGGGCTGTTCTGCTCTGGTTTTGTTCTAGAATGGTTCTAACATCTAACATTCTGCCTAGGTCTTCTCCTGCAAGCAGGGACATATATCCACACGTAAACAGTATGAGAGCTGTGTCAGTTCATGGACGATAAGAGAAATGGCATTTTTCTCGTCATTAAAAACGGTCGTGTGTACACAGCATAAGAATTAAAAGACCACAGATGACAGGAGTGTAAAGTTAGTCAGCAGCATCACATTTTTAAATGAGGAAGAATTGGCTGAAGCGTACTAGAGAAAAAAGAAGCATGAGCAGATGTTTTTACCAAAAGGATTAGAAGACCATAGAGGACAGTGACAAATTTGCCAACACCAGGACAATTTTAAACAGCAAGACTAGGCTCAGAGTCCAAGAGCATAGACTGGAGGTTCCAATACAAGAATTAATATATTGCAGAGGATATGGCAGTGTAAAATTGGCCGGCAAGCAGGACAGTTTTAATCTGAGATAATAGGCCTAACTGGTGTATACCCAACTTTTATTTTTATCTATGGGGATATGGTGAATGTGAGCGATATAATGGGAGGTAGTTTAGGTGCAAACTGTTCTTTCAAATGATACAGAGGCACTCAAGAACCCCAAACTTAAAAAAAATGCCCTTACATAAAAAAGGTAACCCAAAAAAAAAAAAATTACATTAAAATTAAAAAACACACACACACAAAGAGGGAAGCCTCGCAGAAATAAAATAGAAATAAAATAAAAACAATTTTTAAATAAAAAGCAGAGAGAACAGCTAAAAAAAAAAAAAAAAAAAAAAAAAAAAAAATTTACAGTGCATTAAGGTTTAAAAATAATTATCCTGGGTAAAGCTGCACTAAAATTTTCCGACCTTCAGGCGGCGGTCCGGTTTACGATAACGGTGGTCTCTGCGGCGGATTTGCAGCAAGATCACCGTTATCGGCGGCGGGAGAGGGCCCCCCCGATCGGGTCCTCTCTCCTGCTTGGTATGGATACGAGTGAGGGCAAGATGGCCCCCACCCGTCTCTATACCATAGCAGGGCGTAAGCGACGTCAAAAAGTCACTTCCGCCCATAGCTCCTAAAGGGCCATTGTTTTTTGTCACTTTTTTTTTTTATTGCATTTTAGCCTAAATATGAGATCTGAGGTCTTGTTGCCCCCAGATCTCATATTTAAGAGGACCTGTCATGCTTTTTTTTCTATTACAAGGGATCTTTACATTCCTTGTAATAGGAATAAAAAAGTGACCCAAATTTTTTATTTATTTTTTAAAACGTGTAAAAATAAAATAAATAAGAAAACATTTATTTTTTTAAAGCACCCTGTCCCGATGAGCTCGCGCGCAGAAGCGAACGCATATGTGAGCAGCACCCGCATATGAAAACGGTGTTCAAACCACACATGTGAGGTATCGCCGCGATCGTTAGAGCAATAATTTTAGCCCTAGACCTCTAACTCAAAACATGCAACCTGTAGAATTTTTTAAAACGTCGCCTATGGAGATTAAGGGTAAAAGTTTGACGCCATTCCACAAGCGAGCAAAATTTTGAAGCGTGACATGTTGGGTATCAATTTACTCGGTGTAACATTATCTTTCACAATATTAAAAAAAATTGGGCTAACTTAAATGTTGTCTTATTTTTTAATACAAAAAAAGTGCGCTTGCAAGACCGCTGCGCAAATACGGTGTGACAAAAAGTATTGCAATGACCGCCATTTTATTCCCTAGGGGGTTAGAAAAAAAATGTATAATGTTTGGGGGTTCTAAGTAGTTTTCTAGCAAAAAAAAACAACTTGTTTTTAACTTGTAAACACCACATCTCAAAAAGAGGCTCGGTCCTTTATCTGCCACAAAACATGCATCAGCCAATATTCTTGGTTCTCCATAAAATGTGATTATTCTTGGCGATAGCTAATGCCTAAATGATAATCTGTTGATTCCCACAATAGACGTACAATCTCAGAACACAATATTGTTAATTGCTCTTCTTATTGTTGATCTAAAAAAAGTGGAGAAAAAAGAAAAAACAGACAAAAGTGGAGTTGTTGCTATAAAGACCAATCAGATTTCTAATTTTCTAGATAAAAAGATAGAACTCGAGTGGTTGCGATCGGCAGCAACTCAAAGTTTGTTCCTGCCTTCTTTTCATTTACTTTTTATAAATAGGCTCCATGTGCATTCCAGAAATAACCAATAATGAAGCAGTGGTACAGCTGTATAGAGGTCTTTGAAAGAATACTTCTGGGGCAAACTCGAAAATTAGTATGCGATACATACTAGCTCATTATGGTCTTGCAGGGTTTTTTGTTTTGTTTATATTAAAGCAAACCATCTGTTGACTGCCAATGGTAAAAAATATTACTTAATATTTTAAATTAAACATGCTTAAAAACAATTTCAATTACATTTTTTAGTACTGAGCATAATAAATGTATTCGGGAAAACAATGGGAAAGAAAATATATAATTTAGGAGAAAAAAATAAAATAAAAATACCATTGTACATACGTAAGCAACAGGATTTGTATCAGTGAAAATAACTGACACTGACAGCTTATCATGTAACAAAGTGAAAAGCACATTTTCTTGGTCACAGCAGGAATACACACAAATGTATGTCAACCTCACTGTGTCAGAAGAACATTTATGTCTAAAAGCTACATCTATGACAAAATCCAGCATTAGCACTACTTAGTCCATATATAAATTAAATCCAATTATCGGCTCAGGATTTTCAGTGCATTAAAGTAAAGCTCCATGGTATAGATTTAGGATCTTAAAATTAAAATGTACCTGCCATAGTAATACAAGTCCACACATCTATATACTGTAAGTCGAAGAGACCCTATTACTTTGCCCACCCTGGACAAAGTGACACGTTCTCTTGTAAGAATCCAATGATGAGATTGGCTCCCACACCACTCTGTCCCCCTTTCTGTTTACTGTTTAGAGAATTCTCTGGGTTGCACAGAGCAAAAACTAAAAAAGTATTCATATCAAGTCAAATGAAAAGCCAAATTCCAGTATGGACAGACTTAGTACAAATAAATACCGTAATGGCTGGTTTAAATCTGCATCAATAACGCTTTCAAAGTGTTTTGCATATATTCCAATGGCCCTAGTTATCACCAGTGCAGTTTGTTCCAGTGCAGTCAACAAAAGTCTTGCATTTTTTCCTGTATGGAATGCATCTGGAACATAGCAAAATGCATGAAAAAGGTACCGGAACACATTAACAAACGCATAAAAAAAAAAAAAAAAAAACACACACATGTCCTGAATTATATGAAGAAAACTTAAAAACATAAAACAAAAAAACAAAAAACAAAAAAAAAAAATGCACCAAAACACAAAATAAATAAATAAATAAATGTGCATGCAGAAATGGATCTAAATGTGCATGCAGAAATGGATCAGGAATGCAGAAATTGTGGTGTGAACTGGTCCTTACAGTGGGAAAAGAAAAAGCCCAAGTCTAAACTAGTCTTAAAACTGTTCCCTCCCCCTTCTCCCACCTATCCTGCCTGCAAGAAAAAAAAATGGGAGGTGTGTGTCTTTCACCTGCAATGGTCCAGTCACATGATCCTGCAGCTCCAGCTCAGGGAGTGCTCAACAATGGCTCTAAATGGTGACGTCACCCATAGGCTCCCATGGCCCAACCCATTTCAGCACTCCCTCCTCCCCCCCTGCAGCAGCTGCTCACTGACACAGGGGGGGAGGGTC
This sequence comes from Rana muscosa, assembly GCA_029206835.1. Taxonomy (NCBI): domain Eukaryota; kingdom Metazoa; phylum Chordata; class Amphibia; order Anura; family Ranidae; genus Rana; species Rana muscosa. The sequence goes on along the minus strand of CM055121.1, from coordinate 164,137,971 downwards.
GGAGCTGCAGGATCATGTGACTAGACCAGATTAAAAATAGGCAAGTACACAGATCATTTTTTGTAAAGGTTAGGCAGGATAGGTAGGAGAAGAAAGGTAACATTTTGCTTTCATTGCGGTCCAGGAGATTTCACCTCCATTTGTATCCCAGGAGGCATGAAATGAGGAGGGCAGCTCTTGCTGGGATAGGAAGTCACACATAGTTTAGTGAACATAAATGGACACTGGTTTTAACACTGCTCCATTTTAATAAAAAAAAAAAAAAGTTTTGCTGTAGTGTGTCCCAAGTAATCAATGGCAACCCCATATTTCTCTGAACAGGGTATGACATTCAGCCAGTGGTTCTAAAGCCCCTATTCACAGCTCAAATCTCCAAAATGCTTAACGTCCAAAATTCCATGGTTTTCAATTGTGCCTGTGTACACGTAGGCGTAGTGTGGCTTGAAGCTTGTAACCAAACAAAAAAAATAAAAAAGAAAATCACCGAGCTTCTATTGGGCTACAAGCTTCAAGTGTTGGCTCCAATAGACTTCAATAGGAATGCACAGAAAAAAAAATGCATATTTTTTTCTCCCCTAGTAACCCGCTTTACACTGGCTAAAAATAATTAAAATAAAAATAACCAAAGATGCTCAGCTGAAGTGTGAATGCAGTCACAACTAAATGAACAAATACAAATTTTTTTAAACACTTGATTTTTTTCAGAAATAATGCACTCTGCACTGTAAATCTTCATTGCTGAACTTTTGATGGAATTTTTGTTGTAGCTATATGCTAATAGAACCGTGCTTTTCAAAATAACCAAGGCACTTCAACAAAAAAAACATTTTGTAGAAAACACAAATGAACAAAAATTTGAGAACACCAATGACTGCAGAATTGAGAAAGATTACAACTAATGCCCCGTACCCACGACCGGTTTTCCTGACATGCCAAAACCCGTAATTTTTCCAGATGTGATTCCTCTCAAGCCTGCCTTGCATACACACGTTCATTAAAAAGAAAAAAACCGCTCGACCACGACGTACGACGGCACTATAAAAGGGGACGTTCCATTCAAATGGCGCCACCCTTTGGGCTGCTTTTGCTGATCTTGTGTTATTAAAAGTTTGGTGAGAGACGATTCGTGCTTTTCAGCCTCGTGCTTTTCAGTCCATTACAGCGTGATGAATGTGATCGCTCCATTACGAACGCTAGTTTTACCAGAACGAGCGCTCCTGTCTCATACTTGTTTTTTTTCCCCTCGGAAAAGCATACACACGACCGGTTTTCGCGATGAGAAAAAGACTGAAGGGAAACACGATGGGAAAAAATAGAGCAGGTTCTAAATTTTTTGCGGGGAGTTTTCTCGTAGAGAAAACTGCTATGGGAGCATACACATGACCGGTTTTCCCGACCAATCCAAAAAATGGCAGTTTTCTCGTCGGGCATAAAATTTCTGAAGGTTACAACAATTTCTTTGAATGACTTCAGCACATCTGAGGCCAAAGGACATCACATATCTCTCATGCTGCTCTGGTGTGATTTTATTCCACTCTTCTTGCAGTCTCTTCCACAGTTCGGTGACTCTAGTGGGTTTCTTGGCCATTACTTTGTCACCAAGGATTTTCCAGAGGTTTGATTGGGTTTAGATCAGGACTCTGGGCTGGCCATTTCATTATTTCAATGTTTTCAGCTTCAAGGAACTGCTTTACTCATTTTGCTGTATGACAGGGGGCATTGTCTTGCATGAAAATTGCTGGCTGATTGGGTGATGAACACAGGGAAGGAACCACATGTGGTTGAAGAAGGCTCCAATAAACATTTGTGTTCACTCTGCCATGTAGCTGTATAAGAGGCCCAACTCCTGCGACAGAAAACATCCCCCAAACCATGACGCTTCCCACTACACCTTTCACCGACTTCTTTACATACTTTGGGTTCAGTCTTTCCCCAGTTTGACAACAAACATAACGTTTCCCATCAGAACCAAATAAATTAAACCTGCTTTCATCACCAAAGTGAAGTTTGGACCAGTTCTCCTCTGTCCACCAACATGCTCCTCAGCAAAGGTTAGTCTAGCCCAGCCTTTCTCAACCTTTTCAATACAAAGGAACCCTTGAAATAGTTCTCCGGTCTCAGGGAACCCCTGCTAAAAATCAGAAATCTACAACTCATGATATATTAGTGTGATGGTCAGTGGGAAGAATGGTCCTTACACTTGTGGTCATTGGGAAGAATTGCCTCCTTACATATAGCTAAAAAGATCAATGGTGTCAGTGGGAACTTATCTGAGAGGCCAAAATTGCCCAATGCTGAAGGAACCCCTAGCAACCTCTGGAGGAGCCCTGGTTGAGAATCACTGGTCTAGCCTTTTGATTATTTCTGCCAATGAGAAGTTTGGTCACTACAGAGTGGGCTTTCAGTCCAAATTCTCTTACATGACGAGACAGATCAGTGCTGAACTGGCAAGCAATAACAGCGGTAGTGTTGAACCAATTAATTAATTCAAGAAATTAGCACAAGGTGCCAGATTAACACCAATAACTGGGAGGTATCTGAAAATGTTCTCTAATTTTGATCAATGTTCTTTTACAAATTTCATTGAAGTTTTATTATTATGTGCATCAAAATATATGTAACTCATAAAATATGCTTAAAGCGTTTGTTAACCTAATAATAAAATAAAAAAAATAGGGATCCTATTCCCTTAAAGCAAATTTAACAGCACAGTGCTTGTGCTGTGTATTCTGCCCCTCTCTAAACTGTAATAAACCTGGCTGATCCTGCCACTTTCTGTGCCCCCATCTCTGTGATGACCACGATAATCAGGGCTGCTGAGCCCTGACCACTGTGGTCATCGTACGTCCCTTTGTCATCTGCAGCTCTCCGCTCCTCCCTCCCTGGCTGCTCATTGTCTGCGCCCCCCCCCCGCTACTCGCAAAAAAAATATATTAAATATAAAAAAATGGTCACTTGTGCAGGCATTAGGCTTACCACACTGTGGCTGACTAAATACTTTTTTGCCCCACTGTATATATATAAAAAATACACACATTATCTCACAAAAGTGAGTGCACCCCTCACATTTCTGCATTAAGTGAAAATGTCCAAATTGGGCCCAATTTGCCATTTTCCCTCCCCGATGCCATGTGACTCAGTGTTACAAGGTCTCAGGTGTGAATGGGGGGCAGATGTGTTAAATTTGTTGTAATCGCTCTCACTCTCTCATACTGGTCACTGGAAGTTCAACATGGCACCTCATGGCAAAGAACTCTGATGATCTAAAAAAAAATAATTGTTGCTCTACATAAAGATGGCCTAGGCCAGTGAAGGTGAACCTCGGCACCCCAGATGTTTTGGAACTACATTTCCCATGATGCTCGAGCACTCTGCATTGTAGTGGAGCATCATGGGAAATGTAGTTCGAAAACATCTGGGGTGCCAAGGTTCACCATCACTGGCCTAGGCTATAAGAAGATTGCAAAGACCCTGAAACTGAGCTGCAGCATGGTGACAAAGACCATACAGCGGTTTAACAGGACAGGTTCCACTCAGAACAGGCCTTGCAATGGTCCACCAAAGAAGCTGAATGCATGTGCTCAGCGTCATATCCAGAGGTTGTCTTTGGGAAATAGATATACGAGTGCTGCCAGCATTGCTGCAGAGGTTGAAGGGGTCAGCCTGTCAGTACTCTGACCATACGTCCCACACTGCATCAAATTGGTCTGCATTGCTGTCATCCCAGAAGGAAGCCTCTTCTAAAGATGATGCACAAGAAAGCCCGCAAACAGTTTGCTGAAACTCTTCTGGGAATATTAGTCTATTATGCATGCAAGGCCATTGTACAGGCATACCCCACTTTTAAGTACACAAATGGGACCAGAGCATGTATGTAAAATGAAAAATGTACTTAAAGTGAAACAATACCTTTTTATAAGTGTCATTTCTTCAGAGTTGTCACATGAAAAGATATAATAAAATATTTACAAAAATGCTGTATATAATATATATTATAAATCATAACATATCCTCCATAGACCTGGGAATTGACATATAAAAGATAATACAAAAATAAATAAACTAAATTTCTAAATTGCACCTAAAGATACAATTATTTTCCCCACTGTGTTTGGTTGCTATAAAAAGCCTGCTGCAGGCAGTTTATTTTTTTAATTTTTTTTATAAGGTTAAAATGAAGAGGATTTGATATGGAGATCACAAACCTCAGTGGAGAAACTTACAGGGCACAGGGGCTTTAAAAAAAACATGAGTGAACATGATCAAGCAAAAGTAGGACAAGCTCTACTTTGCTTTTCCCTGTTCGGCCATTTGTTTCTGTAGCTCCAGAGAGAACATTTACACCAAAATAGGAATAAGAATCTTTTACATTCACCTGTCAAAGAATGGGATTCTCTACTGTCAGCATTGTGGCTATAGGGAAGACATGGCATCCCAGGATTATCCTGTGCATTATACAGCAATAAAAAGACGGGGAGAGGGGGAGAAGGATCCTCTCTCACCTATTTTGTAGACGCTATAATATTTTTTTTACCAGAAATATCTAGCAGAACACATATTGGCCTAAACTGATGAATAATTTTTTTTTTTTATATTTTTAGGGGGATATTATAGCAGAAAAGTAATTTTTTTTTATTTTTTTTCAAAATCGTCAGTCTTTTTTTTGTTTACAGCGCAAAAATGAGGAGGTGATCAAATACCACCAAAAGAAAGCTCTATTTGTGGGGGGGAAAAAAAGGACATCAATTTTGTTTGGGTACAATGTCACACGACCGCGCAATTGTCAGGTAAAGCGACGCAGTGCCGCATCGCAAAAAATGGCCTGGTCATTAAGGGGGTAAATCCCTTCGGGGCTGAAGTGGTTAATGCATAGAATGCATTAAAGGTTAAAAAAAAAGAAAAAAAAATTCTGACCTTCAAACTCCTTTAAGCTTGGGAAAAAAATAAAAATAAAATAAAAAACACCACCACCAACCTAAAGGTACCACAACTTTAATTATTATCCAGTGGAAAATTCTAACTACAAGTAGTGCTATATGGACACCAGACAGAGACCGGTGGACTACATACACCAACAAAAAAAACCCCACAAAAGGTAGCCTATTGCGCTTTGTTTTTTTGGTGTAAGCTTGAAAAAAGGCAAACTAATGCAGCCACCACAACTAATGACTGTATGCTGCAATATATTACTATTTCATTCTTGAGTTTAGATCCCATTTAAAGCACTCTTTAGCGCCAGTTTGAGGAACTGAAAACACAGATCATAACTAGAGTGCTCCATCACCCCCCCCCCTTCATTTTAGGCAGAGTGGGGGTGTCCTGTCAGAATACAATGGCATAGAAAGGGTGATCGCCGCACCAACATCACTTGTGTTGGTATGGCGAATCGGCGATCTGTCAGTTCGCTGGGTTTAGCAAAAAACTATTTGCAGTGTATACCGTTCTTTGATAGCTTGCTTAAAAACACACTGCTGCCAGACAAGATTATTCATTTAAAACAACAATCTTCATATAAAAATTTACGTCAAATCTCTCCCTTCTGTAGACCTCCAAAAGGCCTGAGAATGCTGCTGGGCACCGCCATCTTGGATGTGATGTCAGCAGAGGCAGCAAACTCAGCGCAGTCACTTAAGTGGCATGCTATACAATTCCTTTTGCTCCTTCCCTAGCAGGGAGGTGTGGAGAGCAGCGAAGGAGCTGGGCCAGCGCAGACAGCAATTAGACATACCCATAAGAGGACATAGCTATGAACTTGCAATTATGGGGGGAGAGACTGTGCTAGAAAATCGTGATAGAATTACCTATGAAATTCAAAGCCACATTAAAGGGTTAGCTCGCCGTTACAAAAAATATTGCCCATGCAGGTAAGGGGTGTTTGTAGATAAAAACAAACTGTGCAACTCTGACTAAAGTTGAATAATGCCCTTATTATAGGTGTAGGCCATTTATGTATCTTCCAAAGCCAGACTGGAATACTCCCAGGAAGTTGCAAAGTGAGGCATAGTCATTACTGCTCACCTCCATCATAGCTTTCTCTCAGCTTCGAACCTCCTAACATGCTCTCCCTCTCTCCTGATGCAGTAGCTCTGGGCTCAACATCCTCCTGTGATGGAGAAGGTGAGTAATAACGGCTAGGCATCACTTAGCCATAGCCAGGGGAGTATTCCAGTCAGGCTTCAGGGAGGTACGTAAATGGCCTACACCTATAGCAAGGGATTTATTCATCTTTAGTCAGAGCTGCATAGTTTGTTTCTATCTACACAGGCACCCCTTATCAGGGCCAGATTAAGAACATCATGGGCCTGGTGCTGAGGATTTTGGTGGGCCTTTTATAAATAATAAATAAATATGCAAACAATTTTTTGTTATAACAAATTAAATTAAAGAGAGAGAGGGAGGATGAGAGAGAGGGAGAGAGAGAGAGAGAGAGAGAGAGAGGATGAGAGAGAGAGGATGAGAGAGGAGTGAGGGGTAAGGGAGGGAGGATGAGAGAGAGAAAGGGGGGATGAGAGAGAGAGGATGCGCATGAGCATGCGTGGGAATGACATCAACGCAGCCCAGCCAAGGCAAGTAACCGAAGGCACAGAACCCAGAAGGAAGACCGGGTGAAAATGGAAGCACCCAGGACCCACCGGATTGATCACAGTGCAGTGATCGGACGGTATAAACCTGGGAAGTATGTGCAGGTAATGGAGAGGAATGTGGAGGGTCTAGCAGTGGGCACTATGTACAGGAGAGGAGTGTGGAGGGTATGGCAGTGGGCAGCATGCACAGCAGAGGAGTGTGGAGGGTATGACAGAGGGTGGTATGTACCAGAGAGGAGTGTGGAGGGTATGAAAGTGGGCAGTATGTACAGAAGAGGAGTGTGGAGAGTATGACAGTGGGCAGTATGTACAGGAAAGGAATGTGGAGGGTATGATGGGGGTGGTATGTACAGGAGAGGAATGTGGAGCGAAAGATAGTTGGCAGTATGTACAGGAGAGGAGTGTGAAGGGTAAGGTTAGGTTACAGTATGTACAGGAGAGGAGTGTGGAGGGTAAGGTGGGTTACAGTATGTACAGGAGAGGAGTGTGGATGGTATGATAGTGGGCAGTATGTACAGGAGAGGGGTGTGGAGGGTATAATGGGGGCAGTATGTACAGGAGAGGAGTGTGGAGGGTATGACAGTCAGCACTATGTACAATAGAGGAGTTTATGAATGTGGGCAGTATGTACAGGAGAGGAGTGTGGAGGGTATGACAGTGAGCAGTATGTACAGGAGAGGAGTGTAGACAGTATGATACTGAGCAGTATGTACATTAAATGAGTATGGAGGGTAAGACAGTGAGCAGTATGTACAGGAGAAGAGTGTGGAGGGTATGACAGTGGGCAGTATGTACAGGAGAGGAGTGGGGAGGGTATGACAATAGGCAGTATGTGCAGGAAAGGAATGTGGAGGGTATGAGAGCGAGCAGTATGTAAAGGAGAGGAGTGTGGAGGGTATGACAGCCGGCACTATGTACAATAGAGGAGTTTATGAAAGTGGGCAGTATGTACAGGAGAGGAGTGTGGAGGGTAAGACAGTGAGCAGTATGTACAGAAGAGAAGTGTAGAGGGTATGACAGTGGGCACTATGTATAGGAGAGAAGTGTGGAGGGTATGACAGTGAAGAGTGGGGAGGATATGACAGTGGGCAGTATGTACAGGATAGAGGTGTGGAGGGTATAACAGTGGGCACTATGTATAGAAGAGAAGTGTAGAGGGTATGACAGTGGGCAGTATATACAGGAAAGGAATGTGGAGGGTATGATTGGGGCAGTATGTACAGGAGAGGAATGTGGAGAGAAAGATAGTTGGCAGTATGTGCAGGAGAGGAGTGTGAAGGGTAAGGTTGGGTTACAGTATGTACAGGAGAGGAGTGTGGATGGTATGACAGTGGGCAGTATGTACAGGAGAGGGGTGTGGAGGGTATAATGGGGGCAGTATGTACAGGAGAGGAGTGTGGAGGGTATGACAGTGGGCAGTATGTACAGGAGAGGAGTGGGGAGGGTATGACAATAGGCAGTATGTACAGGAAAGGAATGTGGAGGGTATGAGAGCGAGCAGTATGTAAAGGAGAGGAGTGTGGAGTGTATGACAGCCGGCACTATGTACAATAGAGGAGTTTATGAAAGTGGGCAGTATGTACAGGAGAGGAGTGTGGACGATATGATACTGAGCAGTATGTACATGAGATGAGTGTGGAGGGTAAGACAGTGAGCAGTATGTACAGAAGAGAAGTGTAGAGGGTATGACAGTGGGCACTATGTATAGGAGAGAAGTGTGGAGGGTATGACAGTGAAGAGTGGGGAGGATATGACATTGGGCAGTATGTACAGGATAGAGGTGTGGAGGGTATAACAGTGGGCACTATGTATAGAAGAGAAGTGTAGAGGGTATGACAGTGGGCAGTATATACAGGAAAGGAATGTGGAGGGTATGATTGGGGCAGTATGTACAGGAGAGGAATGTGGAGAGAAAGATAGTTGGCAGTATGTACAGGAGAGGAGTGTGAAGGGTAAGGTTAGGTTACAGTATGTACAGGATAGGAGTGTGGAGGGTAAGGTTGGGTTACAGTATGTACAGGAGAGGAGTGTGGATGGTATGATAGTGGGCAGTATGTACAGGAGAGGGGTGTGGAGGGTATAATGGGGGCAGTATGTACAGGAGAGGAGTGTGGAGGGTATGATAGTGGGCAGTATGCACAGGAGAGGAGTGTGGAGGGTATGACAGTCGGCACTATGTACAATAGAGGAGTTTATGAATGTGGGCAGTATGTACAGGAGAGGAGTGTGGAGGGTATGACAGTGAGAAGTATGTACAGGAGAGGAGTGTAGACAGTATGATACTGAGCAGTAGGTACATTAAATGAGTGTGGAGGGTAAGACAGTAAGCAGTATGTACAGGAGAAGAGTGTGGAGGGTATGACAGTGGGCACTATGTATAGGAGAGGATTGTGGAGGGTATGACAGTGAGCTGTATGTACAGGAGAGGAGTGTGGAAAGTACGACAGTGGGCACTATGTACAGGAGAGACGTGTATGACAACAAGCACAATGTACAGGAGAGGAGTGTGTAGGGTATGATAGTGGGCACTATGTATAGGAGAGGATTGTGGAGGGTATAACAGTGAGCTGTATGTACAGGAGAGGAGTGTGGAAAGTACGACAGTGGGCACTATGTACAGGAGAGACGTGTATGACAACAAGCACAATGTACAGGAGAGGAGTGTGTAGGGTATGACAGTGGGCACTAGGTATAGGAGAGAAGTGTAGAGGGTATGACAGTGAGCAGTATGTACAGGAGAGAAGTGTGGAGAGTATGTACAGGTGAGGAAGAAGAAGGGAATCTGGGAAGGAAAAATGTAAAGGTTTGTGGAAGGATGTTTAGAGACTGCGTAGTGGTTAAGCGAGCCATACATGGATTGAAATTACGCCAATTAAGCAGAGACCAGCCATAGTCGATCTATGTATGGGCTAGCTGGTTTTTCACAAGTCAATCTATTATGTGACTTGAGTACAACCAGCCTGTCAGGTTTTTCCCAAAACAATCAGTGCTGCCAGCTATAGTTAGCAACACTGATCATTGTATTCGCAGGCAGAACACAATAACACTGCAGGCGTGATTCCCCCATCCACAGGTCAGCAGGTGAGAGGGTGTGTGGGGACAGGCTGGGGAGAGATACTTGTCAGTGGCTGGGTAGGCCCTGGCTAGTATCAGAGCCAGATACACACAGGTTACATACGCCACGATCGTTAGAGCGAGAACAATAATTCTAGCACTAGACCTCCTCTGTAACTCTAAACATGTAACCTGTAAAAAAAATGAAAGCATCGCTTAGTATACAAAAAAAAATCGTGCTAACTTTAGTGTTTTTTTTTTTTATGAATGAAACAGTTTCTTTCCAAAAAAAACACGTTTGAAAAATTTCTGTGCAAATACCGTGTAACATAAAAAGCTGCAAAAACCACCATTTTATTCCATAGGGTGTCTGCTAAAACAATATATATATATATATATATATATATATATATATATATATATATATATAATATTTGAGGGTTCTGAGTAATTTTCTAGCAAAAAACAAATGATGATTTTTACATGTAGGAGAGAAATGTCAGAATTGGCCTAAGTGGCAAGGGGTTAATTACTATAAGACCCCTTTCACACTGAGGGCGTTTTGCAGGCGCTATAGTGTTAAAAAATGGCGCCTGCAATCTGCCCTTAAACAGCTGCTCTATTCACTCCAGTGTGAAAGCCCGAGGGCTTTCACACTAGAGCGGTGCGCTGGCAGGGCGTCAGAAAAAGTCCTGCCAGCAACTTCTTTGGAGCGCATTAGGAGCGGTGAAATCAATGGGCAGCACCGCCGTACCGCCGGCAATACGCCGCTGTAGCGGCGCATCTCGGGCGGTTTTTACCCTTTCTCGGTCGCTAGCGGGGGTTAAAAGCGCCCCGCTAGCGGCCGAAATGTGCCACAAACCCGACGGTAAAATAGGAGCGCTTTACCGCTATTTTACCACCAACGCTCGGAGCGGCATAGTGTGAAAGCAGTCTTTGTAACATACAAATAATTATGATAAGCACTGTGAGCTCATCCTCTCTGCTGCAGAGTGTGTCAGCTTGTATTTAAACTGACCTTTCTGTATATAGCTTCTGACAGGCTGCGCAAGCAGCCCCGTATCTCCAGGACCATAAATGATAGCAGCCCCATATTTTGATCAGTGGTGGGGTGGGTCTTCATCTAAATACCCCCCAAATATGGGGTCTCTGTGGGCCCTGGTCGCCGAGCTACAATCCTCAAAGTTGATCTTTTTTTTTTTTTTTTTGAGATTTTTTTTTTTGGGCAAATGGGCCTATCTTGGGGAAGGGGCCTGGAGCTGCAGCTCCAATAGCCCCTATGTTAATCCGGCCCTGCCCCTTATGTGCATAGGCAGTTTTTTGGTAAAGGTGAACTAACCCTTTAAGTTAAAAGATAAAAAAATTGATGGAAAGGAAAAATTACTGCAATAAAAGCACTTACAATACTGGATTTTTCTGGCTTTTATCTGCATTTTTATTTATTTTTTTAAGTGACAGGGTCTCTAACGCAGCAGCTAGTACTCCTATTATCTTTAACATCCCCAACGAAAGCCGAAGGTTTCTTTTATCCTCTCGTAAAGCCGCTTAACAATGCTTTGCAAAAGCCTGCTCTTAAAACGTAAGTGCCTGGGCAAAAAAAATGTAATGTTGAAAAAACGCTGACAGGCTGGGTTTGTCTAGTGGTGTCTTCCATTAAAAATTCTTCTCCCTGCCTGTCAGCGGTAATGTAATGTAAACTGGGCCGTGCATGTGCAGCTCAGAGTACATTTACGGCACCACTATGTGCCGTAATGAAGTGACTCCGGTGTGCATGCATGGGGGGGTGATGTCATTGCTGCCCAGCCATTCAAGCTGCCGAACACAGCGACCCCAGAAGAAAAACCTGGCAAAGATGGAAGCACCTAGGATCAGCTGGAGCTCTGACACCACAGCGCTGGAGGGCGTTGTTTGACAAGTAAGTATGCCATAATGTGCTAATATGCATTGCTTGCTAGCACATTATGGCATAAACTCTTATGCCGCGTACACACGACCGTTATTCATGTCATGGAAAAAAATAGGATTTTTGTACTCACCGTAAAATCCGTTTCTCTGGCATCCATGGACTGACACAGCGTGTCTTATACACCTTTACACATGGGTTATGTCCCTGCTTGCAGGAGAAGACCTAGGCAGAATGTGAGATGTTATACATACATTCTAAACAGCCAGAGCTGAACAGCCCCACCCAGGGGGGCGGTCCCTCCGGCATAACCCTTCCACTGCAGCCAGCAGACCTCAGTTCGTAACAAAGCAGTACAAACTCGAAAAGAAGGGTGGGTGCTGTGTCAGTCCATGGATGCCAGAGAAATGGATTTTACGGTGAGTACAAAAATCCTATTTTCTCTTGTCATCCATGGACTGACACAGCGTGTCTTATACACCTTTACACGTGGGATGTCCCAAAGCAGTGTCAAGAGGGATGGGAGCAGTATAAATGGAAAACCAAAAACTTCACTCCAAACAAGGCAGAGCTCCTCAACGGAGGAGTTGCAACATCAACCAGCGGCCTGCAACACCTTGCGGCCGAAGGAAGCATCCGAAGATGCAGCCACATCAACCTTATAAAATTTAGAAAAGGTATGAACAGACGACCAGGTCGCCGCCTTGCACACTTGTGCAACCGACGCTTGATGCCGGAAAGCCCAGGAAGCACCAATTGCCCTGGTGGAATGTGCCGTAACCGGAAAGGAAGGCGCCCGCCCCTTGAGAGCATAAGCTTGAATGACGGTTTGTCTGATCCACCTAGAAATGGTGGCAGACGAAACCGCTTGGCCCTGTTTTGGACCAGAGACAGCCACAAATAGTGAGTCAGACTTCCGAATAGAGGCAGTAGCAGACAGGTACACCCGCAAGGCTCGTACCACATCCAAAGTGTGAAGCGCAAACTCTCTGGGATGCGATGGGTGAGGACACAAGGACGGGAGGACAATGTCCTCATTTAAGTGGAAGGCCGAGACCACCTTTGGCAGAAAAGAAGGTCGCGGATGCAACACCGCCTTATCCTTATGGATGACCAAAAAGGGCGACTTGCAGGACAAGGCCGCCAACTCAGACACTCGTCTAATGGAAGTAATGGCCACCAAGAAGGCCACCTTCTGAGACAAAGTCAAGAGGGGAATATCTCCAATATTCTCAAAGGGAGGTTCCTGGAGAACCGAGAGCACCAAATTCAGATCCCACGGGGGGAGAGGAGGCTTGACAGGGGGGAGCACATGGCGAACCCCCTGCACAAAGGTGCCAACCAAGGGATGACCCGCCAGCGGTCGCTGAAAGAAGATGGCCAAGGCCGAAATCTGACCCTTAATGGTACTCAAAGCGAGCTTTTGGGTCACGCCACGCTGCAGAAAATGCAGGATTCTGGGAACGGAATACGTTCGTGGGCGCCAGTCCAGCTCTTCGCACATGGCGATGTAAGCTCTCCAAGTACGGTGATAGATCTTTCTGGAGGAAGACTTCCGTGCCCTTAACATGGTCGAAATGACCGAATCCGAGAGACCTCGGTCTCTCAGCACCTGGCTTTCAATAACCATGCCGTTAAAGCCAGAGACTGTAAAGCAGGATGAAATATAGGACCTTGAGACAGAAGGTCCCCCCGCATTGGTAACCGCCAGGGAACGTCTGCGACGAGACATGCCAGATCGGCGTACCAGTGACGCCGAGGCCAATCCGGAGCAATGAGGATCACCGGAATTCCCTCGGTCGCTACCCTGTGGAGCAGGTGAGGCAGCAACTGCAGCGGAGGATAAACGTATATCAGGTGATACTGACCCCATGGGGCCACCAACGCATCCGAGGCATCCGCCCAGGGATCCCTGGATCTGGCCACAAACCTCGACCCCTTGCGATTGAGTCGAGAGGCCATCAGGTCCACATCCGGCGTGCCCCACCGTCTGCAAAGGAGTTGAAAGACCTCCGGGTGCAAGGACCACTCTCCCTGGTCCAGCGTCTGGCGACTTAGATAGTCCGCCTGTCAATTGTCTACGCCCGGAATGTAGACGGCCGACAGAGCCGGCACGCTTCTTTCGGCCCACCTCAGGATGCGGGCGACCTCGGAAGCCGCAGCTGAGCTCCGAGTCCCCCCTTGATGGTTGACATACGCCACTGCTGTGGCGTTGTCCGATTGGATCCTGATGGAGTGACCCTGTAGTTTCTCCGACCATGAGGAGAGGCACAGTCTGATGGCCCGTATCTCCAGCACATTGATCGGTAAGAGGGCTTCGTCCGGAGTCCAAAGCCCTTGGGCCGACAGGACTCCCCAGACTCCCCCCCAGCCCATCAGGCTGGTGTCCTTTGTGATCACCGTCCATTGGATGGAGAGGAACGACTTCCCGGACCGAAGAGCCGGGGACCTCAACCACCACGTCAGGGATGCCCTAACCAGGTGACTCACCTGGATCTGGTCCCAGGGGATTTGTCCCAAGTGGACAAGATCTCTTTCTGTAAAGCCCTGGTGTGCGCTTGAGCATAAGAAACGGCCTGGAAGGAGGCCACCATGAGTCCCAGGACTCTCATGCAAAAGCGGATTGACGACCATTTTCGGGACGTCAGCACCCGTACTGCAGACTGAAGTGTCAGTAGTTTGTCTGGAGTTAGGAAGACTCTTGCCTCCAAGGAGTCCAGAATCAGACCTAGATACTCCAGACGCTGAGTCGGGACTAGAACCGACTTCTGAACGTTCAGGAGCCACCCAAACTCCCTGAGGGTCTGACTGACGATAGTCACACTTTCTTCCAATTCTGAGCCACTGTCTGCTCTTAGAAGAAAATCGTCCAGATAGCCCACGATAGCAATGCCTCGCTGTCTCAGCAAAGCTAGGACCGGAGCAAGCACCTTGGTGAACACCCTCGTGCCGAGGCTAGGCCGAAGGGAAGAGCCACAAATTGATAGTGGACTTCGCCGACCGCAAAGCGCAGAAACTTCTGGTGGCTTGCGCAGATCGGAACATGCAAGTAGGCGTCCTTGATGTCCAAGGATGCCAGAAAATCCCCTTGATGGAGTGTAGCGATCACCGTGCGAATGGATTCCATGCGGAATTTTTGCACCTTCACGAAGGCATTCAGGGCCTTGAGGTCCAGGATTGGCCGAACCCCGTCCTTTTTTGGAACAACAAACAGATTCGAGTAGAACCCCTGAAACCTCTCCTGGGACGGAACCGGCACAATTACTCCGGACCCGATCAAATCCTGTACAGCCCCCAAGAGGGCTGCCCGACGGGCAGGAAGGAGAGGGAGATTTGAGGGAAAGAATCTGTCTGGGGGCCAGGAGCGGAACTCTATTCTGTATCCTGAGGTGACCACCTCGCACACCCACCGGTCGGAGATCCGTGAACCTGCGAAGTCGTCCCCCCACCCCAGAGACGGGCGGGGGCAAGACTTCACGTGGAGGCGGGCTTGGGAGCCGGCTTGTTCGGCTTACGCACCCAGGGGCGCTTGTGCCCGCCAGCCGCACTGTTGTCAGTCTGGGATGGCTTACCCGTGGACTCTGACGGACGAAAAAAAACCTTTTTTGCTGGAAAGGAAGGACCCGGTTTACGTCGGGCCTCCTTACCCTTGATAGTTCGAGGAAGGAGAGTGCTTTTACCTCCCGTGACATCCTTGATGATGTCATCCAGAGCAGCACCAAAAAGTCTACCACCCTTAAAAGGTAGATCCGTCAGGAGCTTCTTAGAGGCTAGGTCAGCAGACCAGCATTTCAACCAGATGAGACGACGCAATACCACCGCCGAGACAGAGGCCCTGGATATTAATGGGGCCGCGTCCAACGTGGCGTCGCACACATATATCGGACCCTGCACCATCTGGTGGGGCAGAGCAATAGTGTCTGGAGGAAGGTTATGCTCCTGCACAGTTTGGTGCAAAATTTTTGCCCATTCCGTGAGTGTCTGAGACACAAGGGTCGCCGCTACTACTGGCCGTAGGGCGGATCCCAACAAGGCGAACATGGCTCTACTCACCACTTCTGACCTCCTGTCAGTGGGGTCCTTCAACGCAGGAGTCCCCTCCATCGGGAGAGTGGTGGCCTTGTTTAAACGGGCGACTGGAGGGTCGACCACCGGGGGAGAAGCCCACTTTTTAAGCAGGGCGTCTTCAAAGAGGTATCCAATAGACAAACGCCACGGGACCATGAAAGTCTTCTGCGGCTTTTCCCAGACCTGGTCAATGAGCTGGTCAAAGAAAGGTACATATGGAAAAACCTTTTTAGAAGGCTTGGTCTTAAAAGAACCAAAAGGAGACTGTATCCGCCTGAGGTTCTGCAGTCGCAGCATTTAGCTTGAGAGTGTCCCTCACAGCATCAATGAGTTCACTAACAAGCGCCCTGTCATTTACTGACTCAGAACTGGAGTCTTCCTCACAAGGAATGTCCTGTTCAAAACCATCCAAATATTCAGAGCTAGGGTCCTGAGCAGCAATAGCTAGGCCCATATCTGAATCAGAGCACTCCCCTTGTGGAGATAAAGTGGGGAGAGGGCGCTTTTTTGCTCCCTTGTGCTCACACACAGCTTCCATCCTGGTCAGAAATGATTCCAGGACTGCCGACAATTGGTCCATAGGGACCGCAGGTGCTGGAGCACTGGCTGCTGCCTCTGGCATGTTAGGGGAAGCTGGTGACTCTGACTCCATAATGTCCCCCTCTGAGACCACCCACAGGCTGTGCTGACTGAAGTAGGGGAATGCCCAGGGGACCCACCAACCTGACCAGGACCGCTTGGTTCCGCTGCCCTGTCCCTCCGCGCCGCTCAGCGTGAGTGAGCTGAGAGGAGAGAGACTGTGAGGAGATTCGCGCCGTTCCTGAGCGGCGCTAGAGGCCAAACTAGAGCTAGAAGAAGGTGCGGCTACAAGAAAATGGCCGCCGCAATGTGCTCTGGCGGACCACGGCAAGATGGCCGCCAATGTAAAAAACAGCACAGTCACCCAACATGGCGCCGAACGGCGCCCAGGCCCCTCACTCTCAAATAAACAGCCCCAGCGAAATGCAGAGCAGCATGAGCCCCCCCCAGGACAGTATGGCCCCCAGGCACCCCACACAGTACAGCGCCAGCGAAGTGCACAGAGAGTGACATTAAAAAACACAGGGGGAGACAGGGAAATCCCCCACACAAGAAACACACAGCATGTACTCAACTGCAGCCAGGAGAGACTACTTACCCGTCCCCTGAGGGACCCACTGGTGTGTTTCTGACAGAACTATCACAGTGCGGTACTGAGTAGCTTTCGGCCCGGTCCACCGCGAAAGATACAGCCGGACTGTTCTATCTTGAGAGGACCGCGGAGCTGGAAGCCCACCGGCCACCCCTGGAGTCGTGGGGCATGTCGTGAACTGAGTCTCACGCACACAAGGCGAGGATCAGCACGCTCGATGGTCGGACAGGGAAGACTACGAGGATATCTTGTACCCAACCTGTTGCCCAGCCGACAGTTGATAGAAGATCTCAAAAGAAAAAAATAGAAAAAAAATTCCAAAAGGAATAAAAAATAGGTCAGGAGACTGGCTCCTGAGAGAGCCACGTCTTCTTCTGCTAGGCAGAAAAAAAACTGAGGTCTGCTGGCTGCAGTGGGAGGGTTATGCCGGAGGGACCGCCCCCCTGGGCGGGGCTGTTCAGCTCTGGCTGTTTAGAATGTATGTATAACATCTCACATTCTGCCTAGGTCTTCTCCTGCAAGCAGGGACATAACCCACGTGTAAAGGTGTATAAGACACGCTGTGTCAGTCCATGGATGACAAGAGAAAACGACGTTTTTCTCGAGGTGATTTTTTTCGTGTTTCCTCTCAAGCCTGCCTTGCATACACACGCTCGTGAAAAAAAATGCTTGAGCAAAGCGCGGTGACGTACAACACGTACGACGGCACTATAAAGGGGAAGTTTTTGCTGATCCTCGTGTTAATAAAGTTTGGTGAGAGACGATTCGCGCTTTTCAGCCTCGTGCTCTTCAGTCTGTTAAAGCGTGACGAATGTGCCATCTCCTCCATTACGAACGCTAGTTTTACCAGAACGAGCGCTCCCGTCTCATACTTGATTCTGAGCATGCGCATTTTTTTTTTCACCTCGTAAAAGCATACACACGACCATTTTTCACGACGTTAAAAACAACGAGAAAAAATAGAGCAGGTTCTAAAAAACATTCAGCGTTTTTCTCGTCGAGAAAAATGCTCTGGGGCCTACACACCACCATTTTTCACGACCATTTTTAAAAATTGAATTTTTCTCGTCATGAAAAACGGTTGTGTGTACGCGGCATTAAGGCCCGTACACACGATCCAACTTTATGGCCGTAATTGTCCAATGGACACGTGTCGGATAATCTGACCGTGTGTATGCTCCATCAGACAATTGTTGGCCGAATTATTGCCTAATTGTTGGGCAATAAATCTGTTACGTCGGTTTATCCGATCATGTGTACGCAAGATCGTCCAACTATGCTAAACAACAGAAAATAGCAGAAGTTGCCCAAAGGGTGGCGGTAAAGAGCTGAAAAACCACGTGGTTTGGTGACTGTTGGCTGAAAATTTTGTGCCGTGTGTATGCATACCAAGTTCATGGCCAACGCCCTTCAGACCAAAATCCACAGAAAAGTCAGATGGAAGTCCGATCGTGTGTGTACACGAGGCTTTAGATTGTAAGCTCTAAGGAGCAGGGCCCTACTGTATTTGTACTGTCTACCCCTCAAGTTATAAAGCGCTGCGTAAACTGTTGGCGTTATATAAATCCTGTATAATTATTATTATTAATATTATTATTATTAAACCTCCTGAGGGGCCATAAAAAAATAAAAGGTAAAGTCTTATTTTACTTTAAATGCAGTATTAAACCCAAAACCAATTTTTTTTTATATTGCAGTTTACTAAGTGCCGGTTCACACTTGTGCGAGTTGATACCGAATGCGATGCGTTAAACACAAACTAGATTCGCATGTCATTCAAAAAGTAATTGTTTTCAATGATGGTGGTTCACATCTATGCGTTGCGATTCCTCTCCGAAGGCGATGCGATGAAAAAAAGGGTCTTGTGCGAGTTTAGAGTGTTGCGTTGCGAATTTAGTCTCCATAGACATCAATGTAAATCGTTCTGGAATCGCAATTGATGGTTCACATATGTGCGAATTCCACCACACTATTCTCCACAAAAACATAAATCGCAGCTATGTCCCACTCCTGAAATTCACATTAAAATCGCGGTAAATTCGCACCTCAGAATGGACTGAAAAAAATGGAACAAATTCACAGCGCAGCAGTGTGAACCGACACTTATGATGTGGTGGCTGCATACGTTCTCTATATTTAGGCTTTTTTCCCCTCTGTTTTAACCTTGTGATCACAACACACCTCCTGTATCAGAGTGTGACCTCACTCTGGATGAAGGAGCACAGGGGCACCTTTGGACAGGAGCATTGGCAGTCTGAGGGGGGGGGGGTGTTACATGTACTAGCAGATTCAGATAAACTAACACATTGAAACCAAACTCCAGCTTACACTTTATAATCAGTTAGCGCAAACTTTTTTTTCCCCCCCCTTTTGGGATAAAGGATTTACATAAAAGTGGACCATTGAAATCGTTTGTGATAAATGGTTTGTCTCAACTGTGTAACTGGTGCATTTGTAGGTACAGAGCTTGTTCTGTTGAACACAACAGACTTACTGGTTGGATCACTAGATGAAAATAAAGTAAAGAAAGTGTAAAAAAAAGAAAAATAAAGCAGCCATCACATCTAGGAATTGGTATGCTGCAATATAATAAAATGTTTGCTTTTGTCTTTAATACCGCTTTAGGGAAGCCCTTAAAAAAAAAAAAAAATGGACTGGTAATGTACAAAGAACCTCAAAAAAAAAAAAAAAAAAAAAAAAAAAAAGGCAGCAGCACCCAATCTGCATTGCCTTAGGGCATTGGGGTGCCACTCGGCGAACCTTGCAGATAGACGTGTGTTGCCATGTTCTGGCAGAAATAGTACATACAAAATCTTTGGTGAATTAAGGAGCCCAAGATTTTACATACATTTAAAAAAACATTTTTTTTACTAGAAGCTTGTGGTATGCTTTTATTTCTACCTTATATATCTGAATACCAACAGCATGAATACATTAGGTTTTAATGCCAGGACGGTGAAGACATAACAACTAATTGACCTTTTTCATATAATCCAATTATAATATTTGCTCCTCTGAGCTGTAGTAGCTGGGAAGTGATTCCCATGAGTAAACAGAGAGTGACTGACAGCTTGAACAACCGTTCTGTATGCATTACAAGCTGCTATGTCACAGCAGGCCACAGATGAATACTGACTCAGCATCTAAAGCCAAGATCAGAATATCATACCAAAAATATCGCTTTCCAAGCAATCATGCGATAATCTGATCTCGTTAGTACACAGCTTTCGTACAAAATTTTCCAAAGGGACAAACATGAAAACATTTCTTGTATGATACCAGATCGTACGATTTTAGTTTAATCAGTACAGTTTTCGTCTGAAAATACAATACAAATACACTACATCTATTCCGAATTTTTATTCTGTCCGAGAATTTTCCTACTTTAGTAACCTATTCGTTTTCAATATGGAGTCTAGCATGCAAAAAAAAACAGATGACCATTCGTCTGATAATCTCATCGTGTGTACCAGGCGTTAAGGTGGACCTTCACTCACATGTAAGTAAGACATTACATAATCACATCCGATCTACCTTCCTATTACACATTTGGATTTTTTTTTTTTTTTAATAGCATGTACCGTATATACTCGAGTATAAGCCGAGTTTTTCAGCACATTTTTTTGTGCTGAAAATGCCCCCCTCGGCAAATACTTGAGTCTGTGTCCATCTTCAACTTTGTGCGCCTGTTTCTGGCCAGCCGTAACACATGTAGCCCCACTCTTCCTCTACAAGTGTGCAGTTTGTTGGCCGGGGAGCACCGATTTTTCAAAGCCGGGCACCCCTTCCACAGACTCCCATGTTAAACGTCAGTCTAGTCACACAGCGCAGGAGAGATTGGGCACAGTGAGGCACGCAGATGGACACCCTAGGCTTATACTCTAGTCAATAAGTTTTCCCAGTTTTTTGTGGTAAAATTAGGTGCCTTGGCTTATATTCGGGTCAGCTTATACTAGAGTATATACGGTAACTTATTCAGCAGGTACTTGCTTTAACTTCCTTACCTAGGCAAGGATAACGTAGCCTTCAGCCCAAAGGCAAAATTGTGTATCTGGTGCACAAATGTGAAATGCAGAGCAGGAATGGCTGTCCTCTATACAAATGACTGGCGCTTTGCAGATTCTAACAGCTGCCCAAGCTAGTGTGGGAAAGCAGATCCGAGGATCCTGTGCAGACAGGAAGTGTTTAAAGCTGAAGTTTAGGCGTGGCTTTTTTTTTTTTTTTTTTTTTGCATAATTACACTGGTCCAATTTGGGTGCTTCCAGGTTCTGTGCCAAGCGAGCGACCCCCTGTGCTCATTATGCAGCAGGACAGACACTTGCTCAGCACCGTTTACACAACACTTTGCATTTTCTCAATGAATGCAATGTGTCCTCCGATTGGATGAGGTGGAGAGGTGGGATGATAATTTTACATCCTTGTTCAGAGCTTTGCACTCACTGAGAAAATGTAAAGTGTTGTCTGAATCGTGCCTGTGCAGAGAAAGGAACCCCCTGTGTTCACAGGCAGGACAGCCCATAAGCATAAGACCCGGAAGCTAGCCATGTTCGATGTAGCAGCAGTGCCTACTACATCGATTTCAGCTTCCATGAGACCCCGCAGGTATGGCAAAAACATACTTACACTGGTCCAAACTTGATCAATGTAACTATGCAATAATATTCATACCTAAAGTTCCACTTTAAGAACTACAGAACACCTTACCCTCCCCTCCATTTCATTAAATAGGTGGAGGTGGTCTGTAGTCCACAGTGAGAACTGGAAACCATGCACAGGAAGTTTTAAGCTCACAAGATTTCTGGCAGGATCAGATATTTTTGTCATGTTTGTTCCAGGTCAGTAATTTAGAAATACAATTAACTAGGATCTTTAGAGACAAATGACATATATTAGCCTCATGATAGACATTCTTCAAAGCTAAACTGTATGTAAAACCCAAGAAAGGATTTCTCTTACTTGCTCCCTTTAGGTCTGTTAAACATAACACATAACTAAAAGCATATTGTTAAATGTATTCATTATGCCCCGGTTCACACTGCTGTGACTTTAACATGCCACTTGCGACACAAAGTTACATGACAAGTCAAAACACATTCATTTCATTGGGTGCCATCTTAATCAATGTGACTAAAGTCACAGCAAAAGAAAAAAAAGTTTCTGCACTACTTTTCTGCAAGTCGCACATGTGTGGACCAGATTGAGCTCAACAAACTATTTAACAACTTGCCTACCGGGCACTTTTACCCCCCTTCCTGCCCAGACCAATTTTCAGCTGTCAGCACTGTCACATTTTGAATGACAATTGCGGTTATGCAACACTGCACCCAAATGAAATTTTTTATAATTTTTTTCCACATAAATAGAGCTTTTTTTTTGGAGGTATTTAATCACCACTGGGTTTATTTTTTGCTAAACAAACAAACAAAAAAAATGAAATTTAGGTGTGCACTGATAGGCCGCGCTGATGAGGCAACACTGATAGGGGACACTGATGAGCAGGCACTGGTGGACACTGACAAGGCAACACTGATAGGCACCAATAGGGGACACTGATGAGGAGGTCACTGGTGGGCACTGATAGGCGGTGCTGATGAGGCAACACTGATAGGCACCAATTGGGGACACTGATGAGGAGGTCACTGGTGGGCACCGATAGGCGGCGTTGATGAGGCAGCACTGATAGGGGACACTGATGATGAGGAGGCACTGGTGGGCACTGTTGGGACTGCACTGATAATCAGGACACTGATAATCTGTGCCTCGATTATCAGTGTAGATATCCCTTTAACACAAGCCAGTTATCGGCTCTCTTCTACCTTCCTCACACGGTCAGAGATAGGAAAGGAAAGCCGATAACCGGCTTGTGGTTACATTGTGATTGGACACAGCTGATCACGTGGTAAAGGGTCTCCGTGATTGGCGCTTTACCCCGATCTGTGATCAGCTGAGTCCGAAGGCAAAAGTACATCCTCACTGTAGCCGTCTTTTGGCTACAACGGGGGTGGGAAGGGGTTATAGTGACAGAAAGCTGTGAGTTAGGCTTAAAGCTGAACTCCAGGTATTGATTTTTTTTTGCCTAGGACCCAGAAGACAGAAGCGATCATTGTAGTGACAGTGACTACTACAGAGATTCTCTGCTTCCACAAGTCCACAGATATGGCATATGCATACTTACACTGATCCCAGTTGGAACAATGTAACAATGCAATTCTATACCTACAATAACTTTAACTGTGTTGATGTGCCTTTTAGAGGTATCATTTCTGAAAAAGAGTATTTGAATTTATTGCTAAACTGAAAGTCAACGTACCCGAAATGCAGCTTGTAGGACTTTTTGCAATGCACTGCACGCAATGTGCGGTGACACATGCGGGTCAGCCTGCGCTGCATAATTAATGACAACAAATCCAGTATGAACGAACCGTCCCCTTTACCTGCACACTGCGGAGTTATTGACAAAGGAAAAATCTGCTGGCTTATGTGGCTTCTATTTAAACGTGTGACTTTACAGCAGAAAGCTGCTTCAAGCTGAGAGCTCTAGATCAGGGGTCTCAAACCGGCGGCCCTCCAGCTGTTCTAAAACTACAAATCCCATGAGGCATTGCAAGGCTGACAGTTACAAGCATGACTCCCACAGGCAAAGGCATGATGGGATTTGTAGTTTTGCAACAGCTGGAGGGCCACCAGTTTGAGACCCCTGCTCTAGATACTACAGAGAATTATTCAAAAAAGAGTCACATAATTAATTTAGCATTTCATTATAAAGTGAATCTGGACACACTGACTCATAAGTAATTGGCTATATCCTCTAATCTACTACATGTCAATGCAATACATTGTGTATTTCTTCCAGATCTGTACAGTAATCCAGCGTGAGACTTTATCTCTATGCAGGAACTTCCTGTACTAAAGACCGGTCACTGCTGCTCCCTCTCCTTGTGCAGGGTGACTGGTCTTCTCTCCACCCCCTGTAGTTATCTGCAGACAGCATGTAGTGGGTGGGGTGTGCTGGGCTCCTCCCACAGCTCTGCTCTCTGTACATAACAGTGATGTCATCACTTCTACAAGGTAAGAACGGGGTTGGAAAAGGAGCGAGTGCGAGGATGGAGAAACCAGGAGCGGGTGCGAGGATGGAGGGAGCGGGTGTGAGGATGGAGGGAGCGGGTGCGAGGATGGAGGGAGCGGGTGCGAGGATGGAGGGAGCGAGGATGGAGGGAGCGGGTGCGAGGATGGAGGGAGCGAGGATGGAGGGAGCGGGTGCGAGGATGGAGGGAGCGGGTGCGAGGATGGAGGGAGCAGGAGCGAGGATGGAGGAAGCAGGAGCGAGGATGGAGGAAGCAGGAGCGAGGATGGAGGAAGCAGGAGCGAGGATGGAGGAAGCAGGAGCGGCTGCGAGGATGGAGGAAGCAGGAGCGGCTGCGAGGATGGAGGAAGCAGGAGCGGCTGCGAGGATGGAGGAAGCAGGAGCGGCTGCGAGGATGGAGGAAGCAGGAGCGGCTGCAAGGATGGAGGAAGCAAGAGCGGGATGGAGAAAGCAGGAGCGGGTGCGAGGATGGAGAAAGCAGGAGCGAGGATGGAGAAAGCAGGAGCGAGGATGGAGAAAGCAGGAGCGAGGATGGAGAAAGCAGGAGCGAGGATGGAGAAAGCAGGAGCGAGGATGGAGAAAGCAGGAGCGAGGATGGAGAAAGCAGGAGCGGGTGCGAGTGCGAGGATGGAGGGAGCGGGTGCGAGGATGGAGGGAGCGAGGATGGAGGAAGCGGGTGCGAGGATGGAGGAAGCGGGTGCGAGGATGGAGGAAGCAAGAGCGGGTGCGAGGAAGCAGGGAGCGGGTGCGAGGATGGAGGAAGCAGGAGCGGGTGCGAGGATGGAGGGAGCAGGATGGAGAAAGCAGGAGCGGGTGCGGGATGGAGAAAGCAGGAGCGGGTGCGAGGATGGAGAAAGCAGGAGCGGGTGCGAGGATGGAGAAAGCAGGAGCGGGTGCGAGGATGGAGAAAGCAGGAGCGGGTGCGAGGATGGAGAAAGCAGGAGCGGGTGCGAGGATGGAGAAAGCAGGAGCGGGTGCGAGGATGGAGAAAGCAGGAGCGGGTGCGAGGATGGAGGGAGCAGGAGCGGGTGCGAGGATGGAGGGAGCGGGTGCGAGGATGGAGGGAGCGGGTGCGAGGATGGAGGGAGCGGGTGCAAGGATGGAGGGAGCGGGTGCGAGGATGGAGGGAGCGGGTGCGAGGATGGAGAAAGCAGGAGCGAGGATGGAGAAAGCAGGAGCGAGGATGGAGGGAGCGGGTGCGAGGATGGAGGGAGCGGGTGCGAGGATGGAGGGAGCAGGATGGAGAAAGCAGGAGCGGGTGCGAGGATGGAGGGAGCAGGAGCGGGTGCGAGGATGGAGGGAGCGGGTGCGAGGATGGAGGGAGCGGGTGCGAGGATGGAGGGAGCGGGTGCAAGGATGGAGGGAGCGGGTGCGAGGATGGAGGGAGCGGGTGCGAGGATGGAGAAAGCAGGAGCGAGGATGGAGAAAGCAGGAGCGAGGATGGAGGGAGCGGGTGCGAGGATGGAGGGAGCGGGTGCGAGGATGGAGGGAGCAGGATGGAGAAAGCAGGAGCGGGTGCGGGATGGAGAAAGCAGGAGCGGGTGCGAGGATGGAGAAAGCAGGAGTGAGGATGGAGAAAGCAGGAGCGGGTGCGAGGATGGAGAAAGCAGGAGCGGGTGCGAGGATGGAGAAAGCAGGAGCGGGTGCGAGGATGGAGAAAGCAGGAGCGGGTGCGAGGATGGAGGGAGCGGGTGCGAGGATGGAGGGAGCGGGTGCGAGGATGGAGGGAGCGGGTGCGAGGATGGAGGGAGCGGGTGCAAGGATGGAGGGAGCGGGTGCAAGGATGGAGGGAGCAGGAGCGAGGATGGAGGGAGCAGGAGCGAGGATGGAGGGAGCAGGAGCGAGGATGGAGGGAGCAGGAGCGAGGATGGAGGGAGCAGGAGCGAGGATGGAGGGAGCGGGTGCGAGGATGGAGGGAGCGGGTGCGAGGATGGAGGGAGCAGGAGCGAGAGCGAGGATGGAGGAAGCAGGAGCGAGGATGGAGGAAGCAGGAGCGAGGATGGAGGAAGCAGGAGCGAGGATGGAGGAAGCAGGAGCGAGGATGGAGGAAGCAGGAGCGGGTGCAAGGATGGAGGAAGCAGGAGCGGGTGCAAGGATGGAGGAAGCAGGAGCGGGTGCAAGAATGGAGGAAGCAGGAGCGAGGATGGAGGAAGTGCGCGGAGGTGCAGTCCACCACTTAAGCATAGTGGAGCGCCACCTACCAGGGGATATGGTAAGTAAAACTGCTTTTTCCCACCCCCTAAGCCTAAACGAGCATTTACAGTTACCCTTGCAGTGTGGGGCCTTTAAATTTTCATGAGTTGGGCTTTAAAGTTTATTTCCACTTTTGCAGTCAAATTGGAGAAAATATCTTACCTTTTCGATGCTTCCTAGGTGAAGGTGATGGTTGACTGCAAGCATCTGCACAAGTTTAGAGTGAGTCTGTCCCAACAGAGATGCTAAGGACAGGTTCAGCATCCTCTCATTAACATACAATGAAGAAGTCCAGCTTCCAAAGCAGGCCATGGATTAAACGATTTTCAAGAATTGCTTGATTCCCCCATCAACACAGTCAGTGTTGATGTGGAAATCCCTGCCATGGAGAGACTGTGTTCTCCTGGTGGGGGCGTGGGGAGCCACCCCTGCCAGGAGAACACAGCGATTATTGATAGCAGCTATAGCCATATGTAAAAGTCTGGCATGCTGGTTGTACCAAAATTGATCGATGGATCGACTTGGGTACAATTAGCCTGCCCATAGATCTTTGAATCTCAGCCGGTTCCTGCTGAACTGGTGAAGATTCGAACCATCTATGGCCGGCCTAAACCTTTAACTCTTTGTTATAAGTGTTCAAATCTAGTATACAACTGATAATGTTATCTGCTAGCCCAACACAGACAGGGTTAATTATGGCAAACACAGCTCCCCCGCCCCAAAATAAAAGAACAAAAGACCAGAGCACAGTGCTTAGGCTGGCCATACACGGTTATTATTTTTTTTAATAAGTTATGCTATGTAAATGAGAACATGTAACAAATATAAAGTAGGGGTTATCTCAAATTTAGCTGTAAAAGTGGAAATATACTTGAAGGAAATCAGCGCAGCCCCCAGGGTCCTCTCAGTACATGTTTTCAGCTGCTGGCCCCTTCAGACCTCCCGGAACACCTGACACAAGAAAACCACAGACATGCCGTTACGCGGCCCCCGATGCTGACACAAGACCTAACTTAATCAATCCCGGAACCAATCTGCAGCAGGGCAATTTCAGTTGTTCTAAAAATTCTGTACAACGCTGCACTTTGTTGGCATTACCTGGAGATCAATGCACCACTGAAAGCTAATGGCTTCATGTAAAATGCCAAGTAGTCTACAGGCCTGGTACAGAGTCAATTGAGGTGAGCAGATATCAGACGTTCTACATAATGGAGTCTTATGAATGAATGGTCAGCATCCCCCCCCCCCCCCCCCCCGATGTAAAACAAGGCCTTCAGAAAATGGACACTTTCACTTATTGATGTGTATAGATCGATTTGTTCGGCTGCAACAATATAGCCCGGTAATGACTCAAGCAGCTCAATAAACACAGAAATGCATACTTGTCAATTGCCCATCGACCACCCCCCCCCCCCCCAGCTGGTATAGTTGCCAATGTTCAGGATTTGTCATTAGAACTGTCCATGCTCCTCAAATCTTCAAGCAGATATATACAAAAACACCATTAGCCCAGTTTCACACTGCTGTGGGATTGAAATTGTGCGAGTTCAGCTGAATTCTCATGAATTCATACCCGCATGTCAGTCTGACTCCGGGGGCGATTTCAGAGACACCTGTGTGGGTTCCCGCACAGATGTCTATTGAAAATTGCACCGAAGTCGCCAAAAGTAGTACAGAAATAAACTTTTGTGAATAGGTGCGGCGTTGCACTGATTCGGACGGTGCCATTGATGGCAATAGCCACCGATTTGACATGTCAAATCGCATCAATGCGAACCTGGGCTTAAGGGCCCTTGCAGACTGATTGGGTCCACCTGTCAGTTATTCAGGCGGACCCGATTGGACCCCCAAACTCCTCTATGGGACGGCATTCGTTGACACCTGCCGACATCCGATCCTGTCTGCTAAAAAACAAACAGACAGATGGGGATCAGATCCGATGGCAGTTGGGTGTAAATGTGCTGCGTCTGTGTCTGCTCTGCATGAGCGGAGCGGACAAGGACCTGGTATCTGCATGCTCAGCAGGGATCAGCTGAGAGATTACCCGCTAAGCAGGCAGACTCCAACGGAGCCCGATACAAAGACAGAACTGTGCCGCTCCAGGTGGGAGTGATTGCTCCCTTCAACCTTGCGGTGCAGGTCCAGTCCGCAGCCTGAATAAGAGCCAATGATTCAAGAAAGGTTGACCGCACTCCCAGGTATGAAGCAGTGATAATTACTTTATTGAAGATAAAAATCCATCAAGATACATCATGAGACCTCTATGCAGACATGACCAGATTAATGCGTTTCACGAATCAAGGTTCGCTTAGTCATAATCAAGCGAACCTTGATTCGTGAAACGCGTTAATCTTGCCATGCCTGCACAGAGGTCTCATGATGTATCTTGATGGATTTTTATCTCCAACGGAGCCCGCCCTGTGTGGAAGGGACCCAAGGATAGTTACACACTTATATGGCCTGCCCTAACCGCAGAGGAAAGATTCCCAGACTTTTTTCAAATCACGCTGCGCCGAGTCTCATGGTGCCACAGTCACAAGCCATGTCTGCCAGTGCATGCTAATAAAAGTCAAGGGCACCCCTACGTGTCTGCTGCTAAAGAGTATTTTCCAGCAGGTTGGGAATGCGCACAATTTTGTGAGCAAAATTGTAAACTAGCCTATAAGTAAAATGAAATGTACAGTTACATGTAACTATTTTAAGTAGCTACTTTTGTAATCTCCTGTACAGTAGGTCTCTGCTGTAGTACATATGTGCAGACGAGGAACACCCAGAGAGGGATGACCTTATCAGTGTGCTGCTGCAGCTTTATCATCCAATAGGAATTCTTGGGGTGTGTTCTTGGTTAAAGCTCAACTCCAGAAAATGTACCCATTCTCCTTTGCAGTGGGGCTGCGGGTGTACTGCAAGGGTTACCTGCTTGTTTAGGTCTAGAAGGCGCAGAAAAGTCCATTTAAAGTGGAACTTTACCCATAAAACAACTTCATAAAAAATAATGGTTCTTTAACATTAACAAAGAACATACATTCCACATTATTATGCTACCAAAATTAGTGTGTGCTGTAAATTGGCTCCAGTATTGTTCCTGTTCATGCTGGAGGCTACTTTTTTGCTGAAGCCCAGAGCCCCTGAACAGCAGTAAATCATAAAAGCGGAACTAAACCCATTAATTTAACAGTTTCAAAAACCAGTTACCGGTACATTCCTGGAATGCCAGGATTTCTAACTGTCACAATTGCTTGTGTCCTCAACCAAACTGTCAAAGCATCAAATTGCTGGTGTCATAACTGATAACATGTGCAGCAATCAAACAGATGTAGCTTCCTTGGCTGTAAAGGAAAGGATTTAACTCTGCTTTAAAGCTGTCAGAAGATTGAACTCTACAAATTCAGCAGTGCCTAAAAATGGAGAGCAACTGAGCATGTGCAGAGCAGGGTGAGAATGTAATACAGTGGAACCTCAGATTACGAGCATAATCCGTTCCAGGAGAATGCTAGTAATCCAAAATACTCGCATATCAAAGCGAGTTTCCTCATTGGGGTCAATGGAAACAAAAATAATTTGTTCCGCATGGACTTCAAATGGTATGCAGTACCGCATGCGGCCAGAGGCGGGTGGTGCTGGAGAGCCTCGGAAACGGCCGAAAAGGCCCGAGGACACCTTGGCTGACCTCGGAAAACCTTGGAAAGACTTAGTTCCTGAGATTTGCCGAGGTCAGCTGTGCGGTCCTCGGGCCTTGCCTTGCATTTCCGATTGCCGCTGATCGGCTCTGCTCGGCTCCGGCGCCCCCCACCTCAGGCCAAAAGCGGTACTGCACACCGCTTTGGCCTGAATCGTGCTCGTTTTGCGAGACAACACTCGCAAATCGAGTAACGATTTTTTTAAATACAGTGCTCATATTGCGAAACGCTCGTTAACCGCGTTACTCGCAATCCGAGGTTCCACTGTACTGGATTTTAAACAGTAGACACTTATTTTTAATGTTTAACATAGCTATACCTGCAAAAGGGGCCAGCCTGAAGTGATTTAGCAGGCCTTACGGTAATTTTCTGACTACAGTTCCACGGTTGTATTGCCCGATTGGTCATTTTTACCTACAGGTAAGCCTATAATAAGGCTTACCTGTAGGTAAAATGAATATCTCCTAAACCTGCACAGTTTAGGAGATATTTACCCTTCATGCAGCGGCTAAAGTCAGCAACGCATGCACGCTGAAGGTTCGAAACTTTCCAGAACGGCCACACTCAGTGCCGGAGCCCGCGAACCCGGAAGAAATGCAGAGGGAACATGTCAGCTCCCTCGGTGGTGACCAAGCGCACTGCGGGAGCTTTGCTCTAAAGGTATTTTATAATGTGCTAGTATGTGATGCATACTAGCACATTATGCTGTTGTCTTGCAGGTTTTTTTTTTTTTTTCTGGGGGGGTTTCGGCGGTTTACTACCGCTTTAATTACCTGATCCTATGGGCTTCTAGAGCAGTCCCCGCAATGCTCCATTGGTCCAAGGTCCTGACAGCATCAAGACTGACGCCTACAGCCCTGCTTTAGAAGTGAGGACACCAAAGGAACAGTCTGCCAGGTAGCGGAAAATCAAGCAAGCAAACGTGCAAAGCAAACTCTCCCCTTAGAATAAATGAGCAGTCAACCTCCGCAGTGCAGGCACGGCCCCACTGCAAGGGAGAATTTTCACTTGGGCTGAGATATTCCAATAGGAGATGGAGAGGCTCAGATGAGTAAACTTCCCCCTAAGCGGCTGGAACACAGTCAATGACTTGCTGTCAGCTTGATGATGGTACACGGCGAGAAATCATCCGGCTGGTAAGGACACGTCCCACCCACCAAGTTGGCGAGGGAATCTCAGCCCAAGTGTCCTCTCTTTTTGAGCAACATTGGTCTTGCAATGAGTTTTAATATCCTATTGGCATATCATTTTTGATTTCTTGACATTTAATCTTTCAAGGTATTTATTCCACCTTGCTCTTTACCCCTATGGTTGCAAACACTATTGGTTGGGTCATTGAATTCTGTCAATCGGTTGAGTAAACCTGTGGAAAATGCAGTTTTCCTCAAAATCTGTGGCTTTGAGAGAATCCTTTTCTACCTATGATTCCCTGATGTTGCAAATTGTATAATCTGCTATTGTTTCAATTACTCCTGAGGAAGCTCCGTTCGGAGCGAAACTAGTTGAGTGGTAACTTAGCAGCGAATTGCATCTTTTGATTATTGAGCCACACATCTACAAGGATGGTTTTGTGTATATCTTTTTCAATGTTATGTAATAAAATATAATCTTTTTTAAGATTTGATCTCTGTGTCTATCTCTATCAAGCACCGTTTTTTCAAAAAAATCCCAGGGTATTGAGTATACCCATTGCCCCCCCCCCCTTCTTCACTGTTCCCACATTTGCTTTTTAACTGTACAGTATATGTAGTGGTTTGCCTGAGTTCAGCTCTAAGTCACTCCAATTTTTATATGATGGATCAATACATTGCAATAGGCAACTCTCATGCTACTACCCCCCCTAGAATAAACTGGTCCACCTCCAGGCACCAGAACAAAAATACCCTTGTATTGCCATCACCCACATCCCACCTCAGACTTTCAATGCTTTCTAGGTCTAGGGGTAGAGGACTAAGGTGTGATTCTTACTTCATATCCTTCTCAGGGAATAAAAGTTTTCCAGGATCGGGTGTATTTAAGTATCTCCCCCTGCACAAAAATAAAATAAAATAGCAGATAAATCAGTGCAAGAGGTGCAGCTTACTGGCCAGCAGACTCCACTCACCACCAGAGCTGTGATATGTAGTGCTGGTGAGGGCTAGAACATTAGCAGACCAGACAGAAGTGGGCTCTTGCAGTCAGGGATGAGCACTATACTCTGACCTGCTTGGATGGCCCTGATCACCTTAGGAGTTGAACAGCCCTTCCTGCAGGAGCTAAATCTGGCACACTAAGCTGCGTCTCCGACATGATTATTCATCCATCTGAATGACATCAGTCTGTGTTCTATTCGGCTGAAAACATGTGATATGAACTTGGAATAATGGACTGCATATATATCGAAATCGCTGCTGTTGACATGCAAGAAAATATAACCAGACTACGGTGAGCGTGCCCGCGTTCACATGGGCACTCAGGTCCGTTATTAGGCCATTTGTGTATGCGGTTTGAGCTGTCAAGTGTTGGATGTAGCCGATCCGCTGACCCGCACAAATGTCCAATAAGAATGAGGGGCTGTGTCTGTGTAATTTCTGCGTTCCCATAGACTTACATTGGCCGCCTGCGTGCAACACCTGACAGCTCCAGTCACATAACCAAAAGGCCAATTCACAGCCTCAGCGCCCGTCTTAATAGGGCCCGGGAGTTAGAGCATAAATCACAAACCAGTTTTGCCTATGCAGGGAAAGCAGCAGGTTTACTTGAATCCCCTCCTCATTTTCCCTTCATTGTCGTGAGGTGTTCGGCCGTTTGAACAAATAAAATACCCAGTACTTCCACATGTAGCGGGGCCCCCAAAATTTAACCCCGCTGTACCCAAATTTAGGGGAAGGTTTGAGCTGTAGTTGGGCTCAGACCACCCCAATTGTTAGGGCATTCTATTTTACACCTCAGGTAGTATACTGGTGTGTAGTGGCCTGTGGGTGGCGCTGCCATAATGGGTCAGGGTTGAACCGCTTGTATAGTGCTGTGCCTTGGGTGTCCTCTCTCGGCGGCGGTACAGTGGGCATGGTCAACCTGCTGTGCATGCCGGGAGAGGATATAAAAGGGGCAGATGCTGCTTGTGCGTGGTCAATGGTCGGAAGTGGAGAGACGGGGTCGGTTCCGGTTCAAGCCCAGGGGGCCATCGTGGAGCGTGGTACCTGGCCCTCCTGGCCAGGGGCCCACGTACGAATCAGTCCCAGGCACCTTTAGCCCTGGGGCTGCAGCAATAGCCTTTGGCCCAGCACCCTTAGCTCGGGCCAGTGTCCTGGAAGGAGAAATCCCAGGGTGCCTCTGGCATGGGGACCCGTTCTGAGATGAGGAGGCCGGGGGAGGACCCTTCTGAAGGACCGGTGAAAAGTTCACGGAGAAAGAAGGGCCTGGTAACTCTCTGGAGGGATTAGATCCATCCAACACTAAAGGATTGGGATTTACAGTTCTGTGGCAGAGAATCTCCTAGTCGCATCTAAAGGGGGAAAACTAAAGAAACGTCCGAGCATCACTTTGGCTGCTAGGATCCGCTTTCATTAGGGAACTATCCGGGTGAGCCAAGCCTACTTGAAGAACAAGTAGTGGATTCATAATTTGTCTTGTGCCTGGACTCATATCCAAACTCTTGCTGTCCTGTCTTCTATCTACCCTTTTCTATCCATTGACTTTGCATATAAAGAAATAAACTCTACGTTGGAGTTTGCTACTGGTGTGGACCTTGGAGTTACTTGGGGATATAAAGACTTGTCCTTGCATTCTAAGAGACAGGAACTAACTCAAGGGAGAACCTTGCTGCAGGACCCTAGTTTGTGATACCGCTCAACCCCTTCACAGAAGAGGGTACGGGCGTGTGGCAGGGTGTGCCCTTTTCTGCAAGTGAGCCAAAGGCAGGTGAAAGGACGCCCGGGTGCTATACACATATGAAGGAATTTACTCCTGCCACTCATGTGACAGTGCTTGGTGATTAGTCCAGCAATGTCATATGGGGGTAGGGAGAGGTCCTCAACCATGTGTAAGCTCTAACTACAGTGACTTGGAGCTTACACTGGGTTGCCTTGCTTCCAGTGGCTGGAAGGAGGAATGGGGGAGCCAAAGATGGGGAGTATTACCAGGCAAAGGAGCCAAGGAGAAGGATACTAACTCTGAATCCGGGTTACACGTAAATTTTCCCCAGCAGTTTTTATTACATAAGAAAGTAGTTATACCTACAGAAACAGAAGGCTTTTTTCCTGCCTCTAATCGTCCTAATGTACATGGATAACATTGAGCTGCTTCTACAGACAAAAAACAAAACTCCTGAAGAAGCAGCGTATTTTAAACATTCTATAAGAGACTGAGAGCAGGTAAGTTTATTTTATTGCACAAGAGACTTTGCATGCCTCTCCTGCAATAAAGAGCCTGCGTGCTCACAATTTTTTACTTTAGACTTCAGTTTCTCTGTAACACCTGGCCAATAAACATTCCTCTGGGTCTACTCTGTTGGTGCTTACTTCTGGAACAAAAGTTTTGTTGCACAAAAATGTAAGAAATTAACTTTTGAAAAACTACAAAATATTTCTGCACGAAGTTCACCTTTAAAGGCCTGAGAATCATAGCAGAGGCCTTCTTAAAAAGAGAAAGTTCAGCTGAACTCGCACGATTTCAAACCGGCATTTCAGTGCAAGTTCGGGGGCGATTTGAAAGACATCTGTGCGGGTTCATGCACAGATGTCTATTGAATTCGCCCCCGAAGTCACCAAAAGTAGTGCAGGAACTACTTTTAGAAATCGGTGCAGCGTCGCACCGATTGGGACAGTGCCGTTGCCAGCAATAGGCTGCGATTTGACATGTCAAATCGCTCCGATGTGAACGGGGGCTTATTGTCAAAGCTTAATTAAAAAAGCTGAAAACTAGAAGCAGATGCTACCATGCACAGCTGCACCAGATTTTGCACTCTCCAGTTTTAGTAAATCAACCCGTCAGTCACTGTTCTCTGTTCTGTTCCTCGAGAGCTAACTGGAGCACCAAGCTGTGGAGGGGGCAGGAGAGGCTGGCTCAGGCTCTTGGAAATGTGCTGGGAGGCTGAGCCAGCTGCTGGTCAGGGATCTGGGTGGGTCCTGACAGTATGGTCGGGATCCTTCCAGAACCTGGAGCAGCTCAGTGACGTCAGCGTGCATTAGCCCGCTGTTGGCTGATTCTGGGTCACAGGAGAGCACAAGTGAGTACACTTCTGTGACCCACAAGAGCAGCTTTGGCCATACTTCTCTTTTAATACAGTAGGTATGTCATCACTTTCATTACAATCCAAAATACAAGGGGTTTATGCCTTATCTTATGACAGAGCGTAGAGCTGCTCTTTTACAGCACATAGATTGCAGAATATTATAGGAGCTGCTTATCCATAACTCCAACTATATACATTATATATCCATATGGATCTTAAAACATATACTACATGTTATTGACAAAAAAAAAACAAGACCATGCTGCCCACCTGTATCATTTGCCCTGTTATTTTAGCATCCTTACCAGCATTCAACTGCATAGTATTCATTTGTAACAAATAGGAAACCACAGGTACCCATTTCAGAGTTAAAACATTCTACTGAACACCACAAGCACCATGACAGCAAACAAAAGAAACTGAACTGTATACATAAGCAGGTGATCAATAGTACATACTAAATGCATCGGTCATAACAAGCCAGCGTCAATGTCCTCACTATCACAATAGTCCATGCTGCCTTTTCACAACATAAACTACAACTACTTAGAAACCAAATCACATATTTATACTTGATTATAAATCAGTTCAAGCTTCAAGAACGATGTGCCAAGTGCAGTAACCCATAGCAACGGAGATCTTTCACTGATCTGCAGTAGACTCAACTCTGATTGGTCGCTGTGGTTCATGCACATCATTTCATGTTTAGCACTTCCAGTGCATTTTACATTTATACACTAAGGGCTCATTTATACCAGATTCCATTCAACATTTTTTAAAATGCAGTATGAAAACATATGCAAAAAAAAATAAATGTATTTTAGATGACCCTAGTTGACACAATTGTGGTGCATTCACGTGCATTTAAAAAAAAAAAAAAAACAGCATGCTGCTTTTTTCGCAGGTAAAACGCACATGAATGCACTGCAAAGGTCTATAAATACAATTCAGTAAGGGTTTGTTTAAACCACAATCCCCCATCTTCAGTATTCAGTTCCGCATGTGAATATACCGTACATTAATTTATGTTGTATTTTTGTTGCGTTTGTGGTGAATGTTTAGGCTTTATGATATTTTTTTTTAACCGAGTTGCGTACATCCCAAAAAAAAAAAAAAAAAAAAAAATGCAGTAAGCTGTGCTTTTTTTTTTTTTCCTTTTTACTGCACATGAAAATTACCACAAATGGTGTAAAATAGACTCTCTGGAATATGTTAATTTTCCTGCATGTATGTGTGTTTGCACTGCATCATCAGATTAAATGCGTTTTTAAAGTGGTTGTCAAGGATGAAGGTTTTTTTTTTTACCTTTATGCATGAAGGTAAAAAAACATTCTGTGTGCTGCTCCCCCCACAGTACTCACATAAGCCCCCTCTCGGTCCAGCATTGTGCATGGGAGCCTCAGCGGTCCCCTGTCTGTCTCTCTCTCCTCTTTGGTTGAGCCAAAGCGCCAGGAGCCACCGTCTCCCACTGCTGTCAAACACAGCCAGAAAGCCACTGCGTAAAGAGCGGGACTGTCTTATGGACGCAAAGAGTGGGGCTCGGGAGCAAGCACACACCAGTACCCCCATAGCAAGTGGCTTGCTATTGGGGGGCACTGGTCAAGGGGGAGGGGCCAGAAGTGCTGATGGGGGACCCAAGAAAAGGAGGATCGGGACTGCTCTGCGCAAAACTATTACACAGAGCAGGCAAGTATAACATGTTATTTTTTCTTTTTTGAACCAAACCTTTAAAATCACTTTATACTGTACACAGTATGAGAACACATGCAAGAAAAATAAATGCATTTAGGTTACACCACTTAGGTGCTTTCATGTGCGTTTATAAAAAGGACAGTGTGCTTTTTTATTTTTTGCATGTAAATGAATACATGTAAATGCAATAAATAATGCCCAAAAATAAATAATAAAAGCACCACAAACGCGTTTAGAATGCATTCTAGATTGTAAGCTCTAACGAGCAGAGCCATCTCATTCCTCCTGTACTGAATTGTATTGTAACTGTACTGTTTTCTCTAATGTAAAGTGCTGTGCAAACTGTTGGCTCTATATAAATCCTGTATAGTAATAATAATGTAAATGTGTAATCGGAAGTGCACATTGTACGCAGGGATTGTGGTGCAAACGAGCCCTTAGGATTCATTGATTCTATATTCTAGGGAAGAAAATGCTGGCAGACAATGAAATAAGTGAAAATCAGGAGTGTTAGAAGGTGTCACACGGGAATGACTGACAGCTTAATGGGCTAGGAATTTTCTGCACTTCCTCACACAGCTTGTAATTTACGACTAGCGTTTGTTTGCTGACAGCTATACAAATAGAAAACGGTTACACGGCGGTCACTGACCATTTCTTAGTGCATTCCACCATCAGCTCCTGGTAAGATGCCACAAACTGAAACTTGGAGGCATGTTTGCCCACACGCTGCAGCCTCTTCCATACTGAAGCCATGATCCAAGATCAGACCAGAGCGGCCGGGGGGGTGAGACGTCTTTTCTGTATTATTCCGAGCAGCCTTACAAGGTGGCGTGCGTAGCAGGGCAGAGGGTGCCAATCGCAGGCTGTTGTCCAGACGCACTCATCAGAGACACCGGCGGCTGATCCCACTTCACAAGGCAGACAGCCAGCATAGGAGATTCCTGCATGGCTGAGGGAGAGGAAGTCCCCGGTGCATGGAAAGTCAGCTCTCCTCCCAGGCAAAATGACGTGGAATCCGTAGAACTAGACTGGTACAGACAAAGGAGGAAGCAGGAGAGAGAAAGCTGTTAATATTTGACATCATGGAGCAACATCTAAGCAGAGCTATCAGTGATCCTATTTACAAGAAAGGTCTATGGGGGGGGGGGGGGGGGGGGTGATCAGCACACCTACTTACAACACACACGGGTCATGTGCATGGGGTAAAAGGTGACGGGTATGCGGGTGACAGTCCCACCCCCAATGACAGATCAGGGAAAGTCTTCCAACACTAGGGAAGCAAATCCTCCAACCTGTCATTTGTATTCTATCATCAGCCCATAATTATACCTCGGCCAGGCATCTGACATAAGGGTGGCAGGGCAGGGAGGAGGAGAATAGCGTGCCGCCTGGCCACAAGACCTACGCTGCCACCCAAAACATTGGCCATGTCTGTGATTCACAAGTGCCCTTACTCACTGCCCCTCCCCCTGTCACTACAAGCTGTCATCATCCTCTCACCGTTAACCCATGCACCGCCATGCAGGACAGCAGGGATCCCCAACCTCTGACAGATCCCCCACCACCCGCAATATGACAGGGCCACAAAATAAACTTTAATCAACGTGACACATTTCAATGCTTGCTACGCATATATAAAAAAAAAAAAAAAAAAAAAAAAAAACACACACATGTGTAATGCTGCAAGTGTCCTGATACACTGGGGGCTCCATCGCAGGTTGCTCAGCACCACATGGGGCCACTGAGCCACTGGTTGGAGATCACTGCAACATGGGGCCCCTGAGCCGCTGGTTGGAGATCACTGCAACATGGGGCCCCTGAGCCGCTGGTTGGAGATCACTGCAACATGGGGCCCCTGAGCCGCTGGTTGGAGATCACTGCAACATGGGGCCCCTGAGCCGCTGGTTGGAGATCACTGCAACATGGGACCCCTGAGCCTCTGGTTGGAGATCACTGCAACATGGGACCCCTGAGCCTCTGGTTGGAGATCACTGCAACATGGGACCCCTGAGCCTCTGGTTGGAGATCACTGCAACATGGGACCCCTGAGCCTCTGGTTGGAGATCACTGCAACATGGGACCCCTGAGCCTCTGGTTGGAGATCACTGCAACATGGGACCCCTGAGCCTCTGGTTGGAGATCACTGCAACATGGGACCCCTGAGCCTCTGGTTGGAGATCACTGCAACATGGGACCCCTGAGCCGCTGGTTAGAGATCACTGCAACATGGGACCCCTGAGCCACTGGTTGGAGATCACTGCAACATGGGACCCCTGAGCCGCTGGTTGGAGATCACTGCAACATGGGACCCCTGAGCCGCTGGTTGGAGATCACTGCAACATGGGACCCCTGAGCCGCTGGTTGGAGATCACTGCAACATGGGACCCCTGAGCCGCTGGTTGGAGATCACTGCAACATGGGACCCCTGAGCCGCTGGTTGGAGATCACTGCAACATGGGACCCCTGAGCCGCTGGTTGGAGATCACTGCAACATGGGACCCCTGAGCCGCTGGTTGGAGATCACTGCAACATGGGACCCCTGAGCCGCTGGTTGGAGATCACTGCAACATGGGACCCCTGAGCCGCTGGTTGGAGATCACTGCAACATGGGACCCCTGAGCCGCTGGTTGGAGATCACTGCAACATGGGACCCCTGAGCCGCTGGTTGGAGATCACTGCAACATGGGACCCCCGAGCCGCTGGTTGGAGATCACTGCAACATGGGACCCCCGAGCCGCTGGTTGGAGATCACTGCAACATGGGACCCCTGAGCCACTGGTTCCAAATCACTGCAACATGGGGCCCCTGAGCCACTGGTTGGAGATCACTGCAACATGGGGCCCCTGAGCCTCTGGTTGGAGATCACTGCAACATGGGGCCCCTGAGCCTCTGGTTGGAGATCACTGCAACATGGGGCCCCTGAGCCTCTGGTTGGAGATCACTGCAACATGGGGCCCCTGAGCCTCTGGTTGGAGATCACTGCAACATGGGGCCCCTGAGCCTCTGGTTGGAGATCACTGCAACATGGGGCCCCTGAGCCTCTGGTTGGAGATCACTGCAACATGGGGCCCCTGAGCCTCTGGTTGGAGATCACTGCAACATGGGGCCCCTGAGCCTCTGGTTGGAGATCACTGCAACATGGGGCCCCTGAGCCTCTGGTTGGAGATCACTGCAACATGGGGCCCCTGAGCCTCTGGTTGGAGATCACTGCAACATGGGGCCCCTGAGCCTCTGGTTGGAGATCACTGCAACATGGGGCCCCTGAGCCTCTGGTTGGAGATCACTGCAACATGGGACCCCTGAGCCGCTGGTTGGGGACCCCTGCAGTGGAGGGAAGCTCCATCCAGAAGGCAGGAGAAGAATTCCTCCATAGAAGAGAGGGGGAATCACATAGTGACAGTCAGGGGACAGGACATGGATTGGGAAGGATCAGGACAACACACAGAGATCCCCCCCCCCAGCTTACCTCCTCCTGACCACACTGGGCATTGGATCCCTGAGCCCTGGATGTTAGTGTGGATCCCCCATGTCCGGGATCAGCAGTCCTCAGCTCCCAGGATCCCCCTCTATTCCAGGCCAAGGAGATTTAGTATGCAGACAGATAGGTGCAGCCTCCCCCCTCCCCGGCCCTGGACTCCAGTACAATCCTCGCTGATAGATCCTCCCTGCGAGCCAGAGCCCGCTCCACCGCCACAGCCACCGCTGCTGATCTCTACATTGGGCATCCAGCAGCATGGATATCGCACTCCTATTGGAGGGCTGGCCTGCCACTCAGCAGACGGACGAATGAGCGTCCATATACAAAAGGGCGGGGCTAGCCGGTGCTTTAAATGGGCTCAGCTTCGGCGCTGCCCGAACAGTGAGCGAGGTGGCCGCCTTCTCGGGGAGGGAAGGTGATTGGCTGCTGGACAAGGTGACAAGGCGATGTTTATGGTATGGAGGCTTCTGATTGGACGCTGGAGCTGTCAGTTTACGTATCATGTACGGCTGTAAGAGTGGGCTGTACCCCGGCCGGCCTGATAGCTGTGCAAGTCTCTGCTGTGAGTCGCCTGGTTACCTGGATGGTATTGACTATGACAGCAACCAGCCATGAGGCTGTGATGAGGAAGGTGACCTGCGTGTCCCTCTGCTCTGCTGGGCCTTGTAGTGCTGTGGACATCTATATTCTGGGTCTGCTGGGACATGTAGTGCTGTGGACATCTATATTCTGGGTCTGCTGGGACATGTAGTGCTGTGGACATCTATATTCTGGGTCTGCTGGGCCTTGTAGTGCTGTGGACATCTATATTCTGGGTCTGCTGGGACATGTAGTGCTGTGGACATCTATATTCTGGGTCTGCTGGGCCTTGTAGTGCTGTGGACATCTATATTCTGGGTCTGCTGGGACATGTAGTGCTGTGGACATCTATATTCTGGGTCTGCTGGGACATGTAGTGCTGTGGACATCTATATTCTGGGTCTGCTGGGACATCTAGTGCTGTGGACATCTATATTCTGGGTCTGCTGGGACATGTAGTGCTGTGGACATCTATATTCTGGGTCTGCTGGGACATCTAGTGCTGTGGACATCTATATTCTGGGTCTGCTGGGACATCTAGTGCTGTGGACATCTATATTCTGGGTCTGCTGGGACATCTAGTGCTGTGGACATCTATATTCTGGGTCTGCTGGGACATCTAGTGCTGTGGACATCTATATTCTGGGTCTGCTGGGACATCTAGTGCTGTGGACATCTATATTCTGGGTCTGCTGGGACATCTAGTGCTGTGGACATCTATATTCTGGGTCTGCTGGGACATCTAGTGCTGTGGACATCTATATTCTGGGTCTGCTGGGACATCTAGTGCTGTGGACATCTATATTCTGGGTCTGCTGAGACTTGTAGTGCTGTGGACATCTATATTCTGGGTCTGCTGAGACTTGTAGTGCTGTGGACATCTATATTCTGGGTCTGCTGGGACATCTAGTGCTGTGGACATCTATATTCTGGGTCTGCTGAGACTTGTAGTGCTGTGGACATCTATATTCTGGGTCTGCTGAGACTTGTAGTGCTGTGGACATCTATATTCTGGGTCTGCTGAGACTTGTAGTGCTGTGGACATCTATATTCTGGGTCTGCTGAGACTTGTAGTGCTGTGGACATCTATATTCTGGGTCTGCTGGGACATCTAGTGCTGTGGACATCTATATTCTGGGTCTGCTGGGACATCTAGTGCTGTGGACATCTATATTCTGGGTCTGCTGGGACATCTAGTGCTGTGGACATCTATATTCTGGGTCTGCTGAGACTTGTAGTGCTGTGGACATCTATATTCTGGGTCTGCTGGGACATCTAGTGCTGTGGACATCTATATTCTGGGTCTGCTGGGACATCTAGTGCTGTGGACATCTATATTCTGGGTCTGCTGGGACATCTAGTGCTGTGGACATCTATATTCTGGGTCTGCTGAGACTTGTAGTGCTGTGGACATCTATATTCTGGGTCTGCTGAGACTTGTAGTGCTGTGGACATCTATATTCTGGGTCTGCTGGGACATCTAGTGCTGTGGACATCTATATTCTGGGTCTGCTGAGACTTGTAGTGCTGTGGACATCTATATTCTGGGTCTGCTGAGACTTGTAGTGCTGTGGACATCTATATTCTGGGTCTGCTGAGACTTGTAGTGCTGTGGACATCTATATTCTGGGTCTGCTGAGACTTGTAGTGCTGTGGACATCTATATTCTGGGTCTGCTGGGACATCTAGTGCTGTGGACATCTATATTCTGGGTCTGCTGAGACTTGTAGTGCTGTGGACATCTATATTTTGGGTCTGCTGAGACTTGTAGTGCTGTGGACATCTATATTCTGGGTCTGCTGGGACTTGTAGTGCTGTGGACATCTATATTCTGGGTCTGCTGAGACATGTAGTGCTGTGGACATCTATGTTCTGGGTCTGCTGGGACATGTAGTGCTGTGGACATCTATATTCTGGGTCTGCTGAGACATGTAGTGCTGTGGACATCTATATTCTGGGTCTGCTGAGACATGTAGTGCTGTGGACATCTATATTCTGGGTCTGCTGGGATTGTAGTGCTGTGGACATCTATGTTCTGGGTCTGCTGGGACATGTAGTGCTGTGGACATCTATATTCTGGGTCTGCTGAGACATGTAGTGCTGTGGACATCTATATTCTGGGTCTGCTGGGATTGTAGTGCTGTGGACATCTATATTCTGGGTCTGCTGAGACATGTAGTGCTGTGGACATCTATGTTCTGGGTCTGCTGAGACATGTAGTGCTGTGGACATCTATGTTCTGGGTCTGCTGAGACTTGTAGTGCTGTGGACATCTATATTCTGGGTCTGCTGAGACTTGTAGTGCTGTGGACAATATGTTCTGGGTCTTCTGGGCCTTGTAGTGCTGTGGACATCTATATTCTGGGTCTGCTGAGACTTGTAGTGCTGTGGACATCTATATTCTGGGTCTGCTGAGACTTGTAGTGCTGTGGACATCTATATTCTGGGTCTGCTGAGACTTGTAGTGCTGTGGACATCTATATTCTGGGTCTGCTGAG
Source organism: Rana muscosa (assembly GCA_029206835.1). NCBI lineage: Eukaryota > Metazoa > Chordata > Amphibia > Anura > Ranidae > Rana > Rana muscosa. Next base: position 164,094,772 of record CM055121.1, on the reverse strand, counting down.
ACTTGTAGTGCTGTGGACATCTATATTCTGGGTCTGCTGAGACTTGTAGTGCTGTGGACATCTATATTCTGGGTCTGCTGAGACTTGTAGTGCTGTGGACATCTATATTCTGGGTCTGCTGAGACTTGTAGTGCTGTGGACATCTATATTCTGGGTCTGCTGAGACTTGTAGTGCTGTGGACGTCTATATTCTGGGTCTGCTGGGACTTGTAGTGCTGTGCACATCTATGTTCTGAACGTCTGGCTCTGCTGGGACTTGTAGTGCTGTGGACAATATGTTCTGGCTCTGCTGGGACTTGTAGTGCTGTGGACAATATGTTCTGGCTCTGCTGGGACTTGTAGTGATGTGGACATTACATTTTCTGAATCCGATGGGACTTACAGTGCTGTGGATGTTACATTTTCTGAGTCTCCTGGGCCTTGTAGTGATTCGGACATTTAGGTTCTGCTTACCAAACCCAATAGAAGAAGAGGAGAACTTCCAGGTGTCTGACCGTGGGCCGGGCTCCCTTCACACCATTCTCCTGGGTTTGCTACATGCCCACCAGATGGACTGGGGAGTGTTTGTAAACACATTCCCAACACAAAGTGGCACATAATTGTGAAGTGGAAGGAAAATGATAAATGGTTTTCAAAGTTTTTTACAATATCTAAAAAGTGTGGTGTGCATTTGTATTCAGCCCCCTTTACTCTAATACCCCTAACTAAAATCTAGTAGCTATGAATAAGCACTGTTTGTAAGACCCTTTTCAAACTGGGGCGGTTTGCAGGTGCTATTGCGCTAAAAAATAGCGCCTGCAAACTGACCTGAAACAGCGGCTGCTGTTTCTCCAGTGTGAAAGCCCCGAGGGCTTTCACACTGGAGCGGTGCGCTAGCAGGACCGCTCCAAAAGTCCTGCTAGCCGCATCTTTTGGAGCGGTGTGTATACCGCTCCTGCCCATTGGAAGCAATGGGACACCGCGGCTATACAGCCGGCAATGTGCCTTTGCAGAGGCGCATTGCCGGCGGTATTAACCCTTTTTCGGCTGCTAGCGCGGGGGGGTTAAACCACACCGCTAGCGGCCGAATACTACACAGAGCACTGTTCAATCCATTATCTGAAAATGGAAAGAGTATGGCACAACTGCAAACCTACCAGGACATAGCCGCCCACCTAAAATGACAGGCCGGGTAAGGAGAGCATTAACCAGAGAAGCAGCCAGGAGGCCCATGGTAACTCTGGAGGAGCTGCATAGATCCACAGCTCAGGTGGGAGAATCTGTCCACAGGATAACTACCCTGTTTCCCCAAAAATAGGCCCGGGTCTTATATTAATTTTGGCAACAAAAGACACAGTAGGGCTTGTTTTCGGCACATAATGTGCTGTCTTCTCTGCCTCCCTGCCTGTCAGGAATCGCCAGTGGAACGGAGTAAAAGTGCTTGTAAAATACTAGAATCCACTCTATTACAGTGATATATGTAATATAATTGTGTCAAATACCTTCTTATAGCACTGCTTGGTGCTTCTGTGACCCGCCAGAGTTCTCTTCCACACTCCAAGCACTGCAGGGGGGTGAGATCCCCCGCTGACAGCTGGGAGGAGAGCAGCGGGAGGTCAGCTGAGCGTCACTGTACCGAAGGTATTTGGCACAATTAGATTACAGAAACATACACAGTTTACTTTATATAATACTGTAATAGAGTGGATTCTAGCATTTTACAAGCGCTTTTAACTATTTTCGGGGTAGAGCTTATATTGCAGGCAGCCCATCCTAAAAATCACAGTACAGTAAAACCTTGGTTTGAGAGCGTTTTGCAAGACAAGCAAAATTTTTAAATAAATTTTGACTTGATATACAAGCAATGTCTTGATATAAGAGTAGCGTCATGTTACAACTGAGTATAAAAGAGAAGAGAGGTGCCTTTAAGTGTAGCAATATGGTTACATTTAATGAAGGTACAACATTTAGCAACATATTGCTACACTTAGAGGCGCCTCTCTACTCTTTTATACTCTGTAGCTCCTGCTGGAATTTGCTTCTAATCCCCTTGTGCAAGCTTCCATTTGTGGATGGACATTTTATGGTTACACATCCTGGTCACATTGCTATAATCTTTTTATATGGACTATAAACTAAAGAACCTATGAGTTGCGGAACAGATCATCTGAGTTTCCATTATTTCTTATGGGGAAATTTGCTTTGATATACAAGTGCTTTGGATTACAAGCATGTTTCTGGAACGAATTATGCTCGCAATCCAAGGTTTTACTGTAGGCCTTATTTTCAGGGTATGTGGTACATGTGGAAGAAGGTGCTCTGGTCAGATGAGACCAAATTGAGCGTTTTTGCTTTTAGGCCAAAAAATTATGTGGCGGAAAACGAACACTGCACATCACCCTGAACACACCATTCCCACCATGAAACATTGTGGTGGCAGAATCATGTTGTGCGAAAACTTTTCTTCAGCAGGGACAGAGAAGCTGGTCAGAGTTGATGGAAAGTTAGATGGGGCCAAATACAGGTCGGTCTAAAGCCTCATGCACACGATCGGATTATCCAACGGGAATTGTGTGATGACAGTCTGTTGTCAGAAAATCCGACCGTTTGTATGCTCTATCGCACAATTGTTGTCGGATTTTCCGCCAACAAATGTGGGATAGCATGCGTTAAAATTGTCTGCCAACAATTGTGTGTTGTCGGATTTTCGGATCGTGTGTACACAAGTCCGTCGGACAAAACTCCAAAGTACAAACACACATGCTCAGAAGCAATGCTCACCATAACACAACATTAGCAGAAGTAGCCCAAAGGGTGGTGCTAAAGAGCTGAAAAAGACGTAGTTTCGTGTTTGTTGGTCGACAATAATTTGCCGTTTTGTATGCAATACAAGTTCCTGGCTAACGCCCTTCGGACAAAAGTCCTACTCTTTGTCCGATGAAAATCTGGTAGTGTGTACGAGGCTTTAGAAGAAAACCTGTTAGAGTCTCCAAAAGACTTGAGACTGGGGCAGAGGTTCATCTTCCAGCAGGACAACAACCCTAAACATACAGCCAGAGCTACAATGGAATGGAAAGCATTTCTCTGCATGTCAGGAAGGTGTGTGATTTTGCATGCATTCTCAACATGCAGAGATGTGAACCTAGCATTACATCTGAGTGATCACACACTTACTATAGATGTAGGCCATTAACGTACCCCTGAAGCCTGACTGAAAAACTCCCACAGGTGGCATATCATCCCACCCTATTGCTGCCTAAGAGTCATGCCCAGCTCTTACTGTTTACTTCCACCATCACAGGAGAGAACTTTTTCTCTGATTCACCCCCCCCCCCCCCCCCATGTGCTGTCTCTCCCCTGACGCAGTAGCTCTGAGTTCAGTGTTTGATAGTTAATTTCTCTGATGACGGGGTGAGGGTAATGGTTGGGAGTGACCCTTACCATCATCCTAGCAACAAGTCAAGAGGGGATGTTGCCATCTCTGGGAGTTTTCCAGTTAGGCTTCAGCAGGTACGTCAGAGGGAAAAAGAAAAGAGGGGTGCACCAGCCTTGTGCAATATCCTTAGATGTATTTTATTTAAAAGTAAATTATAAAAACTACTCACAAACAATTGGGAGAAAACTTGCGATGCAAATAGTCTCCAGATGACAGCAATTGGTCTAAGACCGATAAACTCTAGATGGTAACAGGAGGTTTCAGGGGCTGCTGACGCGCTTCGAAGGATTACCTTCTTCCTCAGATCCCAGCAGTCACGTAAATGGCCTGCACCAATAGCAATGGCAATATTTATCTTTGGTCAAAGCTGCAAAGTTTGTTTTTTCATTTAGAGACACCCATTACCTGTATAGGAAGGTTTTTGGTAAAGGTGAACTGTGCCTTTAATGCACCGCACAACTGTAAATGAGCTCCTGAAATGGTAAACGTGTGTGGGCCTGGGGTTCTGCTTTAAGTCTAGGTTCAGACTACTGCTATATGGGAACCAGCATGATTACAGCGCCGGTTCCCCCCATCGCTTCTCTCCCTCAGGCAGTTCACACTGCCCTCTGTGAACCGCTGCGGGTGTCAATGCATTGTTAATGACACCCCCAGAATGGTTCACAGATCGCAGTGCGAACTGTGGATTCGTACAGGAATCGGGTTGCATAGGTGAGAACACCCATGCAATACAATTCCAGTGCGGGGAAAAACAAGTCCCTGCACCTTTTTCTGCGTAAATCCAATCCAAGTTCAGCCACATCGGCACCTGCGGTCTGAGTTTACACTAGTCTGAACTTAGGCTAAAAGGGAAACGCTCGGGTCAGTCATACATACTGAAGATGAGTGTCAGGGTCACCTGTGGCCAGGTGACAGATGCACACCGTAGGGGGACAGGAGTGCACCGCGAGGTAGTGAACCCTATGGCTGGCTTCTGTGGATAGGAAACTGGGTGGTTGTGGAAAGCGGGACCAGAGGAGCACAACCGGGATCCCAACGGAAGCGAGAGCCAAGATTCCCCAGGGCGCGGAGTCTAAGACCCAGCTGGTCTTCTCCAGGGCCTCTAGTGGTGAGGATGTTACGCTGCAGGCTGGGACCAGGTCGCGGCCCCTGGAGTTTCCTAGCTCACGCCCCGTAGGATAAGGGGAAGCAGCAGCACACGATAGAGAGAACCGAATAACAAGCCGAAGGTCAGGGGCCACAAGCAGACAAGGATAACGAAGAACGAGCCGAAGGTCAAGGGTCACGAGCAGACAGGGATGGTCAGGGACAAGCCAATAACGTAACAGAGAGACAGACGTAGCACACGGCAGGCAGGAACCCAAACACACAATGCCTAACAAACACGTTGATCAGCAAAGCAGGCTTGCAGTGCACAGGTTAATATAGTGTTCAGTGATAGGGCCTGGGGTGGAGTCAGGCTGGGAGGAGATTATAAAGGAAGCCAGGTGAAGGAGGTCTGGTCTCTAGATGAACACATGAGGAGGAAGGTAAGATGGCAGACAGACATTAATGCATATCCATGACAGTACCCTCCCTCTTACGAGGCCTCCCCCTTCCCCGCCTGGGCCCAGGTTTAGAGGGAAACTTCAGATGAAACTCCTTTAACAGACGAGGTGCAAAGACCTCAGATGCAGTGATCCAAGACCTCTCCTCAGGACCAAACCCTTTCCAATGAACGAGGTACTGAAGAACGCCTTTACAGAGTCGGGAGTCCAGAATTTGACTGATCTCGTACTCCTGATTATCCTCAGAGACAGGCGCCACGGTAGGAAGAGGACGAGAGAATTTATTGAGGACTAAAGGCTTTAGAAGAGCAACATGAAAGGAGTTAGTGATTTTAAGGCTCTTAGGAATCTGGAGTTTGAAACAAACCGGATTCAGTTTAGCAGTTACCGTGTATGGACCGATGAATCGTGGAGCAAACTTCAGAGAAGGAACTCGGAGCTTGATGTTCCTGGTAGAGAGCCAGACTTTGTCCCCTGGCTGAAGAGAAGGCGGTTTACGCCTGCGGCGGTCGGCAAAGCCTTTGAATTTTTCAGCAGCTGCCCGGAGGGAATCATGAACGTGACCCCAAACGGAATTGAGAGACTCCTGAACCGAAGCCAAAGCTGGAATGTCTGGAGAACAGATCATAGGAAGAGGAAGTTGAGGGTGTTTTCCATAAACTGTGAAAAAGGGTGTCTTCTGCGAACTGGTATTCACATGATTGTTATGGGAGAATTCTGCCCACGGGAGTAGAGAGGACCAATCGTCATGGTGAGAAGACACAAAGGTGCAAAGAAAGACCTCTAACTCCTGATTAACCCTCTCAGTCTGTCCATTGGATTGGGGATGGTAAGAAGAAGAAAAATCCAAGACAATATTGAGGGATTTGCAAAAGGCTCTCCAAAAACGAGACGTGAATTGGACTCCCCTGTCGGAAACAATATGAGAAGGGACCCCATGTAGGCGGAGAATTTCTCGAATGAAAATGGGAACCAAGGCAGGGGCAGAAGGAAGACCAGGAAGAGGAACAAAATGAGCCATCTTGGAGAATCGATCGATTACCACCCAAATGACTGTATTATTCTCAGACAGTGGGAGATCGGTGATAAAATCCATGGCAATATGGGCCCAGGGTTCCTTAGGAATAGGCAAGGGCATGAGGAGACCAGCAGGAGCTTGTGTGGAGGATTTGGACTGAGCACAGACATGACAAGCTTTAACGTAGTCTTTGACGTCTGAGCGGAGATTAGGCCACCAGTAGTGACGACTGATGAGTAGGAAGGACCGGAGGAATCCAGAATGCCCTGCCACCTTGGAATCATGTCCCCAACGAAGGATCTTAGCTCTTAGCTCAGTGGGGACAAAGGTCTTACCAGGCGGAATTTTAGACTTCAGGGTGGTAGAGTGGGCAACAATGCATGAGGTGGGAATGATCGGCTCAGGTTCAGGGGCGGACTCCTCGTCCAAAGTGTCAAATGACCTAGAGAGCGCATCAGCCCGACCGTTGCAGGAACCAGGTTTGTAGGTAATCGTGAAATTAAAACGGGCAAAGAAGAGACTCCACCTGGCCTGTCTAGGATTCAGACGTTTAGCATTCTGTAGATACTGTAAATTCTTGTGATCGGTAAAGATCGTTATGGAGTGAGGGGAACCCTCCAAGAGATGACGCCACTCCTCTAACGCCAATTTAATTGCGAGAAGTTCCCGATCACCGATGGCATAATTCCTCTCTGCCTGAGAAATTTTTTTGGAGAAGAACGCACATGGTTGGCGTCTCTTCTCAAAGATTTGAAGAAGCACAGCTCCCACCCCCATTGAGGAAGCGTCCACTTCAATAAAAAATGCATTCCCAGGATTTGGTCTCCTCAAGAGGGGGCCAGAAACAAAGGCCTGTTTCAGGTTGTGAAATGCAGAGACAGCTTCGGGAGGCCAGTCTCTGGCATTCACACCCTTCTTGGTCAAAGCGATAATAGGCGCGGCAATGGAAGAGTAATTCCTTATGAACTGCCTATAATAATTAGTGAAGCCAAGAAAGCGCTGTGTGGCCTTGAGGCTAGCAGGAAGAGGCCAGTTGGTGATAGCCAAGACCTTCCCAGGGTCCATACGAAGCCCCGAACATGAGACAAAGCACCCCAAAAACAGGACCTCAGAACATTCAAAGGAACATTTCTCCAGCTTGGCATAGAGATTGTTCTCTCTAAGACGTTGAAGTACAGTGCGGACATGGTTTCTGTGGACGAGCAGATTTTCAGAAAAGATCAGAATGTCATCCAGATAGATGACAACAAACTGGTACAGCAGATCTCTGAAGATTTCATTGACAAAGTTTTGAAACACGGCTGGAGCATTACACAGACCAAAAGGCATCACCAGATATTCGTAATGCCCGTCTCTAGTGTTAAATGCAGTCTTCCATTCGTCACCCTCCCGTATTCGAATGAGATTGTACGCGCCTCTGAGATCCAACTTGGTGAAAATGGAGGCACCCTTCAACCTATCGAATAGCTCAGATATTAAGGGTAAGGGGTATCGATTTTTAATAGTAACCGCATTTAAACCCCGATAATCGATGCAGGGTCTTAAGGTACCATCCTTTTTGGCAACAAAAAAGAACCCTGCCCCTGCAGGCGATGAGGATTTCCGGATGAACCCTCTCTCCAGATTCTCTGCTACATACTCCGACATGGCCTGGGTCTCTGGGATGGACAGAGGGTAGGTACAACCCCTGGGTAGAGTTGCTCCGGGGACAAGATCAATAGCACAGTCAAAAGACCTGTGGGGAGGAAGCACCTCAGCTGATTTTTTACAGAACACATCCCGGTAATCGCTGTATGCGGCGGGAAGATCAGAAGAAACAGAAGTGGCAGCAACCGGAAGACTCTCCTTGGGGGTCACCTTGAGAAGACACGACGAGAAACATGAGGAACCCCAGGCCAGGATCTGCCCAGAGACCCAGTCCACATGTGGAGAGTGGAGCTGTAGCCAAGGGAGGCCCAATACAACTGGGGTAGAGGCCTTGGGTAGAATAAGAAAGGATATCCACTCCTGGTGGAGAATCCCTACCGACATCCTAATGGGTAGCGTCTGGAAGCGAATAGGGCCCCCTGGGAGAACAGTGCCATCAATTGCCGAGACTACCAATGGGGTAGTGAGAGGTGAAAGGGTAAGCTTCATAGAAGAAGCAGTTCTCCAATCCATGAAATTGCCGGCAGCCCCGGAATCCAGGTATGCAAGGGTTGACTGAGGAGAAGTGCCTACATGAAGGGACACCGGCAAGAGCAGGCGAGAAGGTGATGTTTCTGGGTCCAATACTCCACCTTCCAAATGTATTAGACCCGAGCGTTTCCCGGACGAAGCGAGCAGGAGTCACGAAAATGACCCTTGCCCCCACAATAGAGGCACAAGCCCAGAGTTCTGCGCCTAGCACGTTCTTCGGGGGTTAGTCTGGTCCGGCCCAGCTGCATAGGTTCTTCAGCAGGTAGAGGATGCTCCACGGAATGAAGGGAGGGGAGCTCAGACTGGCTAGGACCCAGAGAGTGCTGGTGTCTTTTTTCTAAGGACCTCTCTTGAAAACGAATGTCGATCTGGTTGCATAATGAAATTACATCGTCCAGACCGACGGGAATGGCTCTTCCCGCTAATTCGTCTTTCACTCGGTCAGAGAGGCCATGTAAAAAGGTAGCGACCAGGGCCTCATTATTCCAGCTCAATTCAGCTGTGTGGATACGGAACTGAAGAGCATATTGCCCCACTGAACTAGATTCTTGGCGAAGACGTAAGACAGCACTAGCCGCTGAAGAAGCCCGAGCCGGCTCTTCGAAGATATTACGAAAGAGCTTCAAGAATTCGGACAGACTGGAAACCACCGGATCGTTCCTCTCCCACAGGGGGGCAGCCCAGGCCAAAGCTTCACCGGAGAGGAGGGAAATGATATAGGCTACCTTAGCCCGGTCAGATAGGAAGCTTTGAGGCTGAAGCTCAAAATGAATAGTGCATTGGCTGAGAAACCCCCTGCAGGCCTTGGAGTCCCCAGAGAAACGGAACGGAGCTGGCAATCTTAGTGAGTGTGAGGCTGCGACTGGTGCGATAGGTACAGCCGCTGGTTGTACTTGGGGTTGCGGATTCGGGGTTCCCAAGGAGACCTGAAGCTGCTCGAATCGAGAAGCCAGATCCTGGAGGAATCGCATCACCTGGGTCTGATTTGATTCCTGGGTCTCAAGTCTGCGAACTATGCCCTGCAATGGATCATCCGCGGGAAGCGGGATGTCAGCCGGGTTCATGGCTGATCAAACTGTCAGGGTCACCTGTGGCCAGGTGACAGATGCACACCGTAGGGGGACAGGAGTGCACCGCGAGGTAGTGAACCCTATGGCTGGCTTCTGTGGATAGGAAACTGGGTGGTTGTGGAAAGCGGGACCAGAGGAGCACAACCGGGATCCCAACGGAAGCGAGAGCCAAGATTCCCCAGGGCGCGGAGTCTAAGACCCAGCTGGTCTTCTCCAGGGCCTCTAGTGGTGAGGATGTTACGCTGCAGGCTGGGACCAGGTCGCGGCCCCTGGAGTTTCCTAGCTCACGCCCCGTAGGATAAGGGGAAGCAGCAGCACACGATAGAGAGAACCGAATAACAAGCCGAAGGTCAGGGGCCACAAGCAGACAAGGATAACGAAGAACGAGCCGAAGGTCAAGGGTCACGAGCAGACAGGGATGGTCAGGGACAAGCCAATAACGTAACAGAGAGACAGACGTAGCACACGGCAGGCAGGAACCCAAACACACAATGCCTAACAAACACGTTGATCAGCAAAGCAGGCTTGCAGTGCACAGGTTAATATAGTGTTCAGTGATAGGGCCTGGGGTGGAGTCAGGCTGGGAGGAGATTATAAAGGAAGCCAGGTGAAGGAGGTCTGGTCTCTAGATGAACACATGAGGAGGAAGGTAAGATGGCAGACAGACATTAATGCATATCCATGACAATGAGTGGCTGATTTTGGAGAAATTAAAGTCTATTCCTGGGCAAACCAAATCTACTCGCCTGTTTTTCAAACGTAAAAAAAAGAATAAAACCCTCCTACACCATTTTTACTCACCTGTGTCTGCTGTTATGTGGCCTCCCACAACATCCCATCCACTAGTGAAGATCACTGCCCTGTTCTGTGATATTCTCAGAGTTGGAATCTTCTGGAACCTGTGAGGACCCAGAAAATGGGAAGTGTCCAGGTCATTCAGGCAGCAACATGGGCACCCAAAGAAGGACCCTCCCATCTTGAGGTCAAAAAAGAAAACGATTCAGGACCTGGCATGTCACATGACCAGGAAGTCCGATCCTTTAGTTTTGTTTTTGTTTTGCTTTTTAATGACCTAACGATAACGAGGGAAATGCTTGTCGATGTTTACCCCCTAGACCTGTGTGACTGGCCTTTGTGAAAAATCCTAAAATGGGATTCACACCTATACGTTTTCCCCGATATGTTTTCTTACACAGGAAGATGCACATTAGCATGCGTTGTTGCACGTTTCTAACACGTCTTGCTATATACTTTATATTGGTATTGGCTCTGTCTGCTGTTCAAGAATGGACCATGTCTGCTGTGTGCATGCAGCCCATTCATGTCAATGAAAGCACAGCATGGACGACAGCTGTGCGCAAATCAATAGATTTGCAAGGACATGGGATAGCTAGATGTTTGTCTATCTGGATGATGCCAACAGGGTCACCCATTGCTCAGATTTTGGCAGTTCCTTTTGAATTCGAGTCATGTACAGACAACATATTTGTCCTGATCACCAATGTCATCAGGAATGAAAGTGAGTGCAAGTCCAAAATTTTAGTTGCCACCAAAATAGGAAAAGTGAAATGTTTCAATGGGGACGCTTGTTCCTATGACAACTGTCTAGCCTCACATTGAAAATATATCCTCTTACTTCCTGTTGAGTCTAGAGGACAGGAAGTGTAGGAAAATCTCCCTAATGAGACAATCATAGTAAACTAAAAAGACAGCAGTTTTTACCATCTCCAATTGTTGGCAGGGGATTGTCTGTTGACAAACTGTTGTCCTAAAATCCGACCGTTAGTACGCACCTTCTGACAATTGTTGTCCAACTTTCGGCCAACAAATGTTGGATGGCAGGCTAGTAAATTTTCAGCGGACACCGGTCTGTTGTCTGATTTTCGTATGGTCAGTACACAAGTCCGTCACACAAAAGTCGAATCTACAAACACGCATGCTCGGAAATCAATGCTCACCAAACACGAAATTAGCAGAAGGGGCCCAAAGGGTGGCGCTCAAGAGCTGAAATTCCTCGTAGTACGTCACTACGTTCGTGTTTGTTGGCCTACGATTGTGTACCGTTAGTATGCAAGACAAAATCCAGGCACACGCCCCTTGGACAAAAATCAGACGCTCGGTTGGCCAACAATCGGATTGTGTGTGTACGAGGCTTTAGTCTATGCAGAAGAAAAATAAAAAATTACATTAGATATTCAGTACTTTTGAATCTCTCATCTGCAACTAGATTTTATTGCAGTGTCATCCTAGGTGAATGGTTTCCTTGAGTCTGACTTAACCACTTCTCTACTGTGCACGAAAACCCCCTTCCTGCCCAAGCCATTTTTCAGCTTTCAGCGCTGTCACACTTTGAATGACAATTGCGCGGTCGTGCGACGTGGCTCCCAAACGAAATTTGTGTCCTTTTTTTCCCACAAATAGAGCTTTCTTTTGGTGGTATTTGATCACCTCTGCGGTTTTTATTTTTTGCGCTATAAACAAAAGAAGAGCGTCCAGTTTGGAAAAAAAACACTATTTTTTACTTTTTGCTATAATAAATACCCATTTTTTTTTTTAAATAAAATTTTCCTCAGTTTAGGCCGATACGTATTCTTCTACATATTTTTGGTAAAAAAAAAAAATCGCAATAAGCGCGTATTGATTGGTTTGCGCAAAAGTTATAGCGTCTACAAAATAGGGGATAGATTTATAGCTTTTTTATTTTTTTATTAGTAATGGCGGCGATCTGCGATTTTTTTTTTTATTGTGACTGCGATATTGCGGCAGACACATCGGACACTTTTGACACATTTTTGGGACCATTCACATTTATACAGCGATCCCTGCTATAAAAATGCATTGATTACTGTATAAATGTGATTGGCAGGGAAGGGGTTTACCACTAGGGGGCGGGAAGGGGTTAAATATGTTCCCTCAAAGTGTTCTTACTGTGGGGGGAGGGGACTGACTGGGGGAGGTGACCGATGGTTGTCCCTATGTACAAGGGACACACCATCGGTCCCCTCTCCCTCACAGGACGTGGATCTCTGTGTTTACACACAGAGATCCACTTTCCTGCTCGTTTCCCGGGCAATCGCGAGTGCCCGGCGGCAATCGGGGCCGCCAGGCACGCGCACCCGGGCCTTGTGAACGCGGCGGGCGCGCGCCTCCTAGCTCGTTTTAAAGGGAGGACGTCATATGACGTCCTCCCAGAACGACAGTATCCTCCGCCCGCCGTCAATTGACAGTGGGCGGGGGACAAGTGGTTAAGGTGGTATTGAAATCAAATTTTACACTTTGCCATACAGGTAACCTTATAATAAGTCTTACCTGCATGTAGACAGGTTGAATTGTATTGGGTTCTAGTAAGTTAGCGGCTGTCCCAGGCCGGGAGAAGGGGTTAACTTGTAGAGTTCCATTCCTGGGTGTTTTGGTCCGAGCAGCCCACCTGTGCTATAAAAAGGGGGTAGACTGTAGTCCAGAGTCCTTCTTGCCCAGATTTTCCTAGCTGGACTGGTTGGTTCTGTCTGTGGAAGCGAGACTGCTGCTGAAGACACTTGGATTTTCAGGGACATCCAAATCATGGGCAATGCCATAACGGACTCCCGCTTCCCAGAGGTAGGCCTGGGCAGCCAGACCATAATAGTTAAGATTAGGGGAAGGTCCATTTTTCATATTGAACTTTATGCTGCAACCTGTTCAGTAAAGTTACACAAACTGTTATGAGCCAGATCTAAAGTTATTCAAAGGGGTTCATGTGGATTCTGGCATATCTGAAGAACAAGGGCCTGTAAAGCACAAAGGAGCATGAAGCTCAGCTGCTACAAATGGTCTACTTGGCAAGTCAAGCAAGAAAAGTAGTGTAGTTGCTAATAGTAACTAAGCACAAGTTAAAGACACAAAGCAACCAGTCGTTAGGTGTTGTACCTGGTAAGGTGACAGGTCCTTAGGTAACGAGGGGGGTCATTGTCTGGCTCCCTCCCTAGCGGTTGGTATCCAATAATATCCAGATCCAAACCTGCACTATGGAGACCTATGGCCTGGTTTACGAGGTACGGGAAGAAAGGAGTAAATGAGCATGCATAAAGTCCACGCTTTGTGCATGGCGGGACCTCATTCTGTTACTGGGAGTGAAGTAACAGAGGTATGCTGGACTGGTGGAGTGGACACAGGCTCAACATGTCCCTCCTAATGCAACATACAAGTTAAGACCCATACACACGATCGGATTTTCAGACGGGAATTGTGTGATGGCAGGGTTTTTTTGGAAAATCCGACCGTTTGTGTTTTCCGACAACAAATGTTGGATAGCATGCTTAAAATTTTTCCAAAAACAAATGTGTGATGTCGGATTATCCGATCGTGTGTAAACAAGTCCGTCGGAAAAAAATCCAAAGTACAAACACACATGCTCAGAAGCAATGCTAACCATAGCACAACATTAGCAGAAGTTGCCCAAAGGGTGGCGCTAAAGAGCTGAAAAACCACGTTGTTTCGTATTTGTTGGCTGACAAAGTTTTGCTGTCTGTATGCAGAACAAGTTCACGGCCAACATCCTTCGACGAAAATCCGATCGTGTGCTTTATAGTTGTAATGACATGGGACAAGTCGCTTTGTTAAAGGGGGCTTCCAGATTCCGAAAAGGCCCCACCCACAGACCCCGACAACCACCGGCCAGTGTTGTCTGGAAGAGGCCCTTGTCCCCATTAACATGGGGGCAAGGTGCTTTGGGGTGGGGGGCGCAGAGCCCCCTCTGCCCCAAAGCACCCACCTCCATGTTGAGGGCATGCGGACTGGTATGGTTCAGGGGGGGGCCTCTCTCGTCCCCTCCCTTTCCTGACCTGCCGGGCTGCATGCCAGGGTCTGGTATGGATTTTGGGGGGGGCCCCACGCCATTTAAAAAAAAAAATGTTGGCATGGGGGGTTCCCTCCGCGATAATGGTATCGCCGTGTGCAGACAACTGACCCTGCCCACATGTAGGTGCATTAGAAATAGCTTGAACTTTCTCAAATTAGTAAATACAGTCAGGTCCATAAATATTGGGACATCGACACAATTCTAATCTTTTTGGCTCTATACACCACCACAATGGATTTGAAATGAAACTCACAAGATGTGCTTTAACTGCAGACTTTCAGCTTTAATTTGATGGTATTTACATCCAAATCAGGAGAACGGTGTAGGAATTACAACAGTTTGTATATGTGCCTCCCACTTTTTAAGGGACCAAAAGTAATGGGACAGATTAAAAATTGTGACAGCAGGCAGGTAAAGTCACCAGGTTGCATCCAGGATGGAAGGTATATATGTCCTAGATTCAGGCTTTATGCCGATTTATACCGCTAGGGGGAGTGCTGGGAGTCTTGCAGGGGAAGAGTTAATAAACCCAGCTGAATCAAGTGGCTCATTGAGGCCTCTACAAGAACTCCCAGCATGCTAAGGGAGATGCTCCAACCTGGAACCAGATCTGTGTGGATAGTCTGGGGAGTGTGATCTCTGTGCGGTGAGCCAAAGCCTGTGTGGTTATTGTAAGAACTTCAAAAAGCAGGGAGCTAGGGACTGGGACAGCATAAGGCTGTACCCAGTTGTTAGTTAGGGACACCAACGTGTGTAGTGAGCGGTCAAGTTGACCAGGATTTATTTTCATGTTTCTTTTTGTTTTGCTGTTTTTCCCTTGTAAATAGTTTGAATAAACCGCACCTTTCGTTTTTGCAACTACAAACTCTGTCTGCTGTGCCTGTTTTGTGTGGTGAACCCATCCAGGGGGTCACACACACCCGCTGCCGAGTTAACCCCCTCACAGTTGGTGGAGAACCAGTGGCAGTTTTTTTAAGGCCAGCATGGAGGAGATACTGAAACAGCTGGCTCTAGCAAATGCCAATCAGCAGCAGACAAATGCAGGTTTGCAAAAGAGCCTTGCAGCTCAACAACAGAGCTTCTCATCCCAGGAGCAAGCTCATCAACAGAGCCTTGCAGCCCAGCAGCAGACAAATGCAACTTTGCAACAGAGCCTCGCAGCCCAGCAGCAAGCTCAGCAACAAGCCCAGCAGCAATCTGAGGCCCGCTTCATAGACCTGTTACAGAAGCAGGAGCAGAGACTACAACAAATGGAAACGTTAATGCAGCGACATCCGCAGACCAGTGAGGCAAGTCGTTCCACTAATACCACGTCCTTTGGGGTGAGTCGTTTATTGACAAAAATGACTGGAGAGGATGATCCAGAGGTGTTTTTGACCACATTTGAAAGGACTGCTGAAAGAGAAAAGTGGCCTAAGGAGCAGTGGGCTGGACTGGTGGCTCCTCTGTTAACTGGTGAATCGCAGAAAGCTTACTATGACCTAGAGCCTGACCAAGCAAAAGACTATGTGATGCTAAAAAATGAAATATTGGCACGGCTGTCCAGGCTCAGCGTGTGCATAACTGGACTTTCCGGCTTGAAAAACCCCCCAGGTCTCAAATGTATGATCTCATTCACCTGAGCAGGAAGTGGCTACAGCCAGAGACTTTGTCCGCACCAAAGATTGTGGAACGTGTTGTGATGGATCGTTTCTTGAGAGCTCTTTCTACTGCCATCCAAAAGTGGGTAAGCCATGGAGACTCAGAAACGGCCGATAATCTTGTGGATCGAGTAGAGAAGTACTTGGCTATAGAGAACCTGACTGCCTCTTCCAGAGACTCACGGACTTTCCACCCTAAGACCAGACCATCCCCAGTGGCGGGTAAGATGATTCCAAGGGGTGAGGGTGGAGAGAGTGAGAGGGTGGGAGTTCTACCTAAAGTCTGGCGAGAACAGCCTGGGAAGTCAGGGGCTCAAGAGGCAGCAAGAAGGATTGTTTGTTACCGCTGCCGACAAGAGGGACATATTGCAGCAAATTGCCCGGTTGTGGATGAACCCATGCAATGTGACTTTCTAAGGGACAGACGTCAGTCGCTGTTTGCGACAGTCGCATGCACTGCCATTCGGGGAACTGAGAAACATTTATGCAAAATGTGTATTAATGGTATAAATGTTGTTGTGTTGCTGGATTCAGGTAGCCTGGTGACACTGATAAAGGCTGAATTCGTTACTACAGAGGTCTCTGGGAATAACAAGGTAGCTGTTATTTGTGTGCATGGGGACACCCGAGAGTATCCGGTGACTACAGTGTGTTTTGAGATCCCCAAAGGTACCCTCTCATCGGGTGGGATTAGTGTCTCACTTGCCTCATGATGCCATTGTGGGAAGGGATTTTCCAAAGTTCTGGGAACTATGGGATTGTCCTGAGCCCCCCACTGGTGCCCCTATATACCAGGAATGTGATAGCCAGAATTCCTCTGAGAGTGGTGAGGACTCTCCAGAATTTCCCTTGTCGGTATTGGCAGGGGAGACTCGAGAAACTGGGGAGGAGCCAACATCCTCAGACGAAAACATGCCGTCTGTGGAGTTTTCTGATCTTGAGGTTCACAAGGAAAACTTTGCCACAGAACAGTTAAATTGACCCCACCCTAATAAAGGCACGGGAAAACGTAGTGGAAATAGATGGCGAGTTAGTGAACCCAGATGAGACCTGCACTTACCCATACTTCATCGTGGAAAAGGACCTACTGTATCGGCTGTGTAAGTTGTTCAAAGTGACACAATTGCGTACATCTGTGTATCACCCCCAAACAGATGGGTTGGTTAAAAGATTCAACAAAACCCTAAAACAAATGTTAAAGAAAGTGGTGGATAGAGATGGAAAGGATTGGGACTGTCTAATTCCCTATTTAATGTTTGCTATTAGGGAGGTACCCCAATCCTCTACGGGTTTCTCACCCTTTGAGTTACTTTTATGTTACCCAGTTGTTAGTTAGGGACACCAACGTGTGTAGTGAGCGGTCAAGTTGACCAGGATTTCTTTTCATGTTTCTTTTTGTTTTGCTGTTTTTCCCTTGTAAATAGTTTGAATAAACCGCACCTTTCGTTTTTGCAACTACAAACTTTGTCTGCTGTGCCTGTTTTGTGTGGTGAACCCAACAAGGGGGTCACACACACCCGCTGCCGAGTTAACCCCCTCACACAATCATAAATCAAACTTTCACTTTTTAATACTTGGTTGCAAATCCTTTGCAGTCAATTACAGCCTGAAGTCTGGAACGCATAGATATCACCAGATGCTGGGTTTCATCCCTGGTGATGCTCTGCCAGGCCTCTACTGCAACTGTCTTCAGATCCTGCTTGTTCTTGGGGCATTTTCCCTTCAGTTTTGCCTTCAGCAAGTTAAATGCATGCTCAATCGGATTCAGGTCAGGTGATTGACTTGGCCATTGCATAAAATTCCACTTCTTTCCCTTAAAAAACTCTTTGGTTGCTTTCGCAGTATGCTTCGGGTCATTGTCCATCTGCACTGTGAAGCGCCGTCCAATGAGTTCAGAAGCATTTGGCTGAATATGAGCAGATAATATTGCCCGAAACACTTCAGAATTCATCCTGCTGCTTTTGTCAGCAGTCACATCATCAATAAATACAAGAGAACCAGTTCCATTGACAGCCATACATGCCCACACCATGACACTACCACCACCATGCTTCACTGATGAGGTGGTATGCTTTGGATCATGCTTTCCTTCTCCATACTCTACTCTTCCCATCACTCTGGTACAAGTTGATCTTGGTCTCATCTGTCCATAGGATGTTGTTCCAGAACTGTGAAGGCTTTTTTAAATGTTTTTTGGCAAACTGTAATCTGCCCTTCCTATTTTTGAGGCTCACCAAAGGTTTACATCTTGTGGTAAACCCTCTGTATTGACTCTGGTGAAGTCTTCTCTTGATCGTTGACTTTGACACACATACACCTACCTCCTGGAGAGTGTTCTTGATCTGGCCAACTATTGTGAAGCGTGTTTTCTTCACCAGGGAAAGAATTCTTCGGTCATCCACCACAGTTGTTTTCCGTGGTCTTCCGGGTCTTTTGGTGTTGCTGAGCTCACCGGTGCGTTCTTTCTTTTTAAGGATGTTCCAAAGAGTTGATTTGGCCACACCTAATGTTTTTGCTATCTCTCTGATGGGTTTGTTTTGTTTTTTCATCCTAATGGTGGCTTGCTTCACAGATAGTGACAGCTCTTTGGATGTCATATTGGGAGCTGACAGTAACAGATTCCAAATGCAAATAGCACACTTGAAATGAACTCTGGGCCTTTTTATCTGCTCCTTGTAAATGGTATAATGAGGGAATAACACACACCTGGCCATGGAACTGCTGAGCAGCCAATTGTCCCATTACTTTTGGTCCCTTAAAAACTGGGAGGCACATATACAAACTGTTGTAATTACTACACCGTTCACCTGATTTGGATGTAAATACCCAAATTAAAGATGAAAGTGTGCAGTTAAAGCACATCCTTGTTTCTTTGATTTCAAATCCATTGTAGTGGTGTATAGAGCCAAAAAGATTAGAATTGTGTGGATTGTCGCAATATTTATGGACCTGACTGTATTCACATTGGCTCCAGCCAATGACGTCACTGATGCCTGCTTAGTACTTCCTGCAGTCATGCAGTACTGAGTGTGCCCTAATTGCGGAGAGTGCTGTGCCGTGCCGGTGACTCCTGTGGACATGCACGGGAGTGACGTCATTGCAGCCTAGAAAGTGTGAACCCAGAAGGAGAATGCAAAGGTGGAAGCACCAGAAGCAACGACAGCTCAGCGCTGCAGGGCCCTGTTTGGTAAGTCTGTCATATTGTGCTGGTATGCAGTGCATACTATCACAATATGGCATAAACTTGTAGGGGCCCATTTCACATTATACATAATAAAGCTTTGCTTGTATCTTTGGTGTGCAATGTGCTAGAATGCTTTACATGGAAGAATGCAGAGGTGTGCAAAGCCTAAGAGATAAGGGAAGAAAGGAATTTCTACTAAATATTAGCAGCCTGTATAGAATTCCTGCACAGATGTCATAGCCTCATTATTCAGGCATTGCAGGCTGAGATAGGCAGGGGAAAGCAAAAGCTGGTAACCCAAAGGCCTCATCCACATGAGCACTGTGGCCCTTACATCGTGAATAAGCACCTTGTTTATGTGGCTGGAGGTGTGTGCAGGCAGTCCATGTTTCTATATGGGGAACATAACAGCTGTATGGACAAAGACACTTGTCCTGATGATAGGCGTGAAGATACAGGAGGTTCGGCCCCCGAACGCAGACAATGTGTGCTCCTATAGAGCAATGTGGGATGTGTTCAACCGCATGAACAAGGCAATCAATCATACAGGTGATACTCGAAAAATTAGAATATCGTGCAAAAGTTCATTTATTTCACTAATGCAACTTAAAAGGTGAAACTAATATATGAGATAGACTAATTACATGCAAAGCAAGATAGTTCAAGCCGTGATTTTTCAGAATTGTGATGATTATGGCTTAATGTCATGGAGGTCCTGCCAGAAGCAGGCGTCCTGGTCTTCCTGATTCTCGGTTGCGCATGCTCCGCCCTGCAAGTGGTGCCAGAGGGGCTATTTAAACCTGTCATTCGCAGACAGTCCCTGCTGTCTGCTCTACAGCGTTGAGTACCTGAAAACCTGATCTGAAGACTTACCTGTGTTTGACCCGGCCTGCCTGTGACTTCTCCAGTTTTCTGCCTGCATCCGACCCCTGGCTTGTTGTGACCTCTCCTCTGTCTGATCCCTCTGTACCTTGCTGCCAGCCAGTTAACCGACCCGGCTTGTCTGACCAAGCTCACTGTTCCTAGTTCCGGTCCAGTCTGCTAAGCTGATCCAGTCTGCTGAGTTCCTGTGTTCCTCGTTCCAGTCCAGTCTGCTAAGCTGATCCAGTTTGCTGAGTTCCTGTGTTCCTGGCTCCAGTCCAGTCTGCTAAGCTGATCCAGTCTGCTGAGTTCCTGTGTTCCTGGTTCCGGTCCAGTCTGCTAAGCTGATCCAGTTTGCTGAGTTCCTGTGTTCCTGGTTCCGGTCCCGTCTGCTGAACGATTCCAGTTTGCTGAGTGTTCCTGATTCCAGTTCGACCTGCTGTGTTCCAGTGTGCCTACCAAGTCTGCATACCTACCTTCACCTTGGTTGATCCTGCCAGGCACTCGTACCCCTCCTACCTCCGCGCCTGCTGTTACCTTACCAGGGGCCGCTGGTGGGAGCCGTAAGGGAGGCCTTCCTCTGCAAGTCCGGGCTCATCACCGCTAGGTACGTGACAGTAGCAGACAGCCATGTCTGAGCCCGAGCAGGGAGCCTCACCTATGGAGGAACTATGTCGGCACCTGGCAGGATTGGCTGAAGCGGTCAAGAACCTCCAGCAAGGCTACACCCATCTGGAAGAACAAGTGCAGGTCCTCTCCAACCCCTCTGGAGCCCAAGGGGGATCCCATACCTCTACCTCCACTGCTGGGGCAGGATCCTCACCCACAGTTGTCATGCTTCCTCCGGAGCCCAGGGTCCCTACACCCGAAAGATTCTCCGGGGATCGAAGCAAGTTTAGGGCTTTTCGTAATTCCTGCGAACTCTACTTCGCTCTGCAGCCTCGCACCTTCTCCTTGGAAGCCACCAAGGTGGGCTTTGTGATGTCCCTGCTTTCCGGAGACCCTCAGAGCTGGGCCCACCGTCTCTTGGAACGGAAAGATATGGCGTTAAACAACCTTACTGCCTTCTTCGACGCCATGGCTCAGCTATATGAAGATTCCCAGCTCTCAGTAACCGCAGAGACCACCTTGCGCACCCTTCAGCAGGGGCGCAGAGCAGCAGAGGACTACGTAGCGGAATTTAGACGGTGGAGCGCAGATACCAGTTGGAATGACGCCGCCCTCCGCCATCAGTTCCGCATAGGTCTGTCCGACCCTCTGAAGGACGAGCTCGCTAGGGTTGGCATACCACCAACCCTGAATTCACTAATTGACTTAACAATCCAGATCGACCGACGTCTCAGGGAACGAAGGGCTGAGAGGTCCACGGGCTTCTCCCGCCCGACCTGGATGCTTCCCCGGGCTCCCAGCCATCTGCACCCAGCACCTGTTGCACCTCCAGCCGCTACATCTGACATACCCGAGCCCATGCAGCTCGGAGTGCTTCGTCCTTCCCTCTCCCAACAGGAACGCCAACGTCGCCAAGTGAACAATCTGTGCCTGTACTGCGGGGAACCCGGACACTTCGTTATAAATTGTCCCCTGAAACTTCGTAAGTGTCTTTCAGTATCTTCTGACACTACCAACCCACAGGCCAAGTCCACATCTCACCTTGCTCTCTCTGTCTCGTTACAGCTCCCAGGAAGGACTCTGCAAGTGCCCGCTATTATTGATTCCGGGGCTTGCAGCTGCTTTATGGACTCAGCCTTTGCCATCAAGCACCAGATCCCTCTTGTCACCAAGACCCATGGACTATGTGTGCATTTGGCTGATGGGTCCATCATTAAGTCTGGACCAGTGGTCCAAGAGACCGCCCCTTTACCCGCTACCATCTCCACCATCTCCGGAACCCACCAAGAATACTTACGCCTGGACATTATCTCTTCCCCATTGTTCCCTGTGATCCTTGGTATACCTTGGCTACAGGTCCACAACCCTACCATCAACTGGGCCACGGGGTTGGTGACCTTTTCTTCTCCTTACTGCCAGCAATCCTGCGGGACACTCAAAACCCCTGGGCCGGCCACCCTCTTATGTATCAATACGGAGGCTGGAATACGGCAATCCATCCCTGAGGTCTACCATGACTTTCTTGATGTGTTTAGCAAACAAGGGGCAGAGACTCTACCACCTCATCGGGCCTATGATTGCCCCATTGACCTACTTCCCGGAGCGGCAATTCCGTTTGGCAGGATCTTCCCGTTAACAGAGGTAGAACAGGGGGCACTAAAAGACTATATCGATGAAAACCTACAGAAAGGGTTCATTCGTCCGTCTACATCTCCAGCCGGTGCAGGCATCTTTTTCGTAGAGAAGAAGGATCATACCCTTCGACCCTGTGTGGACTATCGTGAATTAAATAAAATCACAGTAAAAAACCGCTACCCTCTCCCCTTGGTACCGGAACTATTTCAGAGACTGGGAACAGCCATCATTTTTACCTAACTTGATCTCCGCGGAGCCTACAATCTGGTCCGCATCAAGGAGGGGGATGAGTGGAAGACCGCTTTCCGCACCCGATTCGGACATTTCGAGTACCGGGTAATGCCCTTCGGGTTGTGCAACGCCCCTGCCACTTTCCAGTATTTCATTAACGATGTGCTCCCGGACTTCCTAGATCTCTTTGTCATTGTCTACCTAGACGATATACTAATTTTTTCTTCCTCCCTTGATTCCCACCGCAGGCACGTCAGAAGTGTGTTGGCTCGGCTTCGCCAGCACGGCCTGTATGCGAAGGCCGGGAAATGTGAATTTGAGCTGGGAAGTATATCGTTCTTGGGACTAATTATCTCCAGCGAGGGCATCAAGATGAACCCTCAAAAGATTGCTGCAATCCTGGACTGGCCAGTCCCGGCGGACAAGAAGGGGATCCAACGTTTCGTTGGATTCGCCAACTTCTACCGCAAATTCATCAGAGGGTTCTCAGCCATCATCGCACCCATCACCCAGCTGACCAAACAAGGGATCCGTTTCCACTGGTCCCCTGAGGCCCAAAAGGCCTTTGAGGCCCTGAAGGGTCTCTTTACCTCTGCCTCTATCTTGAAGCACCCAGATTCCTCATTACCGTTCGTCCTGGAGGTAGACGCCTCGGAAATTGCGGTAGGAGCAATACTGTCCCAAAGACAGGGGACCAGAGCCTTGCTCCACCCAGTAGCTTTTTTCTCTCGCAAGTTATCTGCGGCAGAGAGGAACTACAACGTGGGGGATCGGGAATTGCTGGCGATCAAGTCCGCATTAGAGGAGTGGCGTTATCTGTTGGAGGGGGCTGCCCACCCGATTCTGATATTCACTGACCACAAGAACCTGGAGTACCTGAAGGCAGCGAAAAGGCTAAAACCACGACAAGCCAGGTGGGCGCTCTTCTTCTCCCGGTTCTCCTTCCATGTCACTTACCGTCCCGGTTCCAAGAACATTAAGCCCGATGCCCTCTCCCGGATGTTCCATAAGTCTAAGGAAACCTCTCCTCCAGACACCATTCTTGCTCCTGGAAACTTCCTTCTGCTTCAGGAAGACCTACTCTCCCGGATCAAGCAAGCCTCCACTGAGCAGAGACCCCCCTCCGAACCGGAATTGCAGGCCAAAGATGGGCTGTTTTGGTACCAGAACAGGATCTACGTACCTGAAGAGCTGAGAATAACCGTACTGGAACTCTGCCACGACCATGCCCTTGCGGGGCACTTTGGCGTTGCCAAGACCACCGACTTGGTACAGCGTACCTTTTGGTGGCCTCGGCTCCGCGAGAACTGTAGGAAGTTTGTGGAGTCCTGCATAGTTTGTACCCGAAACAAGGGTTACAAATCCAAGGCCTGGGGACTACTGAGACCCCTACCCGTCCCAGACAGACCCTGGAAAATGCTGTCCATCGACTTTATCGTCGAGTTGCCTCCGGCTGAGAGTCACACCACTATCTTCGTGATAGTAGACCGTCTATCCAAGATGGCACATTTCATTCCCATGAAGGGGACTCCCTCAGCTCCCGAAACTGCACAGGTGTTCATCAGAGAGGTCGTCAGACTCCACGGGGTACCAGCCAATATTGTCTCCGACCGAGGGGTACAATTTACCTCCCGGTTTTGGAGATCCCTCTGCAAGGCTCTGGAGATAGAATTGTCACTTTCCTCTGCTTACCATCCCCAAACCAATGGACAGACTGAGAGGACTAACCAGACCCTTGAGCAGTACCTGCGCTGCTTCTCTTCATTCGCTCAGAATGACTGGGTTTCCCTGCTCCCATTGGCCGAGTTTGCCTATAACAACTCTACGCATTCCGCTACCAAGCAGTCCCCATTCTTCGCAAACTACGGTTTCCATCCTACATTCCTGCCCAATTCCCTTCCTGAATGTACGGTGCCCGCAGTCCAGGAAAAGTTGAACTTCTTTTCATCCAACAACCAACTTCTGCAGGAAACCATGACCAAGACTCAGGAACACAACAAAACAATTTTTGACAGGAAGAGACGGGGTGAATTAATGCTGGCACCCGGCGACCAAGTATGGTTATCCACTTTAAACTTGAGGATGGCATGTCCCTCTAAGAAACTGGGCCCCAAATTCTTAGGGCCGTTTCCAGTCAAAAGGAAAATCAATGAAGTGGCTTATGAACTGGAGCTCCCTGACTCCCTCAAGATCCATCCGGTCTTCCATGTATCTCTGCTGAAGCCTTCGGTTCCCAACCCATTTTCAGGCCGAAGTCCGGCTCTCCCTGATCCTGTCATTGTAGACGGGGAGGAGGAATTCGAAGTGGAAGCCATTATGGATTTTAGAAGAAGGAATAACCAGAACCAATTCCTGATTAAGTGGAAGGGCTACGGACCCGAAGAAAACTCTTGGGAGCCTGAGGAGAACATCCATGCTAGAAGCCTGGTGCAGTCCTTCAAGAGATCTCACCCTGAGAAGTTTGCCCGGATGGGCATCCGGGGGCTGCCCCTTGGGGGGGGGGCAATGTCATGGAGGTCCTGCCAGAAGCAGGCATCCTGGTCTTCCTGATTCTCGGTTGCGCATGCTCCGCCCTGCAGGTGGCGCCAGAGGGGCTATTTAAACCTGTCAATCGCAGACAGTCCCTGCTGTCTGCTCTACAGCGTTGAGTACCTGAAAACCTGATCTGAAGACTTACCTGTGTTTGACCCGGCCTGCCTGTGACTTCTCCAGTTTTCTGCCTGCATCCGACCCCTGGCTTGTTGTGACCTCTCCTCTGTCTGATCCCTCTGTACCTTGCTGCCAGCCAGTTAACCGACCCGGCTTGTCTGACCAAGCTCACTGTTCCTAGTTCCGGTCCAGTCTGCTAAGCTGATCCAGTCTGCTGAGTTCCTGTGTTCCTGGTTCCAGTCCAGTCTGCTAAGCTGATCCAGTCTGCTGAGTTCCTGTGTTCCTGGCTCCAGTCCAGTCTGCTAAGCTGATCCAGTCTGCTGAGTTCCTGTGTTCCTGGTTCCGGTCCAGTCTGCTAAGCTGATCCAGTTTGCTGAGTTCCTGTGTTCCTGGTTCCGGTCCCGTCTGCTGAACGATTCCAGTTTGCTGAGTGTTCCTGATTCCAGTTCGACCTGCTGTGTTCCAGTGTGCCTACCAAGTCTGCATACCTACCTTCACCTTGGTTGATCCTGCCAGGCACTCGTACCCCTCCTACCTCCGCGCCTGCTGTTACCTTACCAGGGGCCGCTGGTGGGAGCCGTAAGGGAGGCCTTCCTCTGCAAGTCCGGGCTCATCACCGCTAGGTACGTGACACTTAATAAATCCACAATCTCAAAAAATTTTAATATTGTGAAAAGGTGCAACATTCTAGGCTCAAAGTGTCCCACTCTAATCAGCTGCAAAGGGTTCCTGAGCCTATAAATGGTCTCTCAGTCTGGTTCAGTAGGAATCACAATCATGGGAAAGACCGCTGACCTGACAGTTGTGCAGAAAACCATCATTGACACCCTCTATAAGGAGGGAAAGCCTCAAATGGTAATTGCAAAAGAAGTTGGATGTTCCCAAAGTGCTGTATCAAAGCACATTAATAGAAAGTTATGTGGAAGGGAAAAGTGTGGAAGAAAAAGGTGCACAAGCAGCAGGGATAACTGCAGCATGGAGAGGATTGTCAGGAAAAGGCCATTCAAAAGTGTTGGGGTTTCACAAGGAGTGGACTGAGGCTGGAGTCGGTGCATCAAGAGCCACCACACACAGACGGATCCTGGATATGGGCTTCAAATGTCGTATTTCTCTTGTCAATCACTCCTGAACAACAAACAATGTCAGAAGCGTCTTACCCAGGCTAAAGAAAAACAGACCTGTTCTGTTGCTCGGTGGTCCAAAGTCCTCTTTCCTGAAGAGAGCAAATTTTGCATCTCATTTGGAAACCAAGGACCCAGAGTATGGAGGAAGAATGGAGAGGCACACACTGCAAGATGCTGGAAGTCCAGTGTGAAGTTTCCACAGTCTGTGTTGATTTGGGGAGCCATATCATCTGCTGGTGTTGGTCCACTGTGCTTCATTAAGTCCAGGGTCAACGCAGCTGTCTACCAGGAGATTTTGGAGCACTTCATGCTTCCTTTCCGCAGACGAGCTCTATGGGGATGCTGACTTTATATTCCAGCAGGACTTGGCACCTGCCTACACTGCCAAAAACACCAAAACCTGGTTCAATGACTGTGGGATTACTGTGCTTGATTGGCCAGCAAACTCGCCTGACCTGAACCCCATAGAGAATCTATGGGGCATTGCCAAGAGAAAGATGAGAGACATGAGACCGAACAATGCAGAAGAGCTGAAGGCCGCTATTGAAGCATCCTGGTCTTCCATAACACCTCAGCAGTGCCACAGGCTGATAGCTTCCATGTCACGCCACATTGAGGCAGTAATTGCTGCAAAAGGGGCCCAAACCAAGTACTGAGTACATATGCATGCTTATACTTTTCAGAGGTCCGATATTGTTCTATATACAATCCTTGTTTTATTGATTGCATGTGATATTCAAATTTTCTGAGATTGTGGATTTGGGGTTTTCATAATCTGTACGCCATAATCATCACAATTATGACAAATCACGACTTGAACTATCTTGCTTTGCATGTAATGAGTCTATCTCATATATTAGTTTCATCTTTTAAGTTGCATTAGTGAAATAAATGAACTTTTGCACGATATTCAAATTTTTCCAGTATCACCTGTACAATGTAGCCCATAGTGCCCATGTGAATGAGCCCTAATAAGCCCCTGTGTACATATGGGAAATGACTTATTGTCCCAGTACAGACTTGACGAACTTTATAGTGGCCGCATTATGATGCACCTATTCTAGTATATACATACAATAAAGAGGGTGTGTTATGTAAAGTAATATTTACTTCAAAGCAATTACTGTTGAGGATCATCAATCCACTACAAGGTAATGAAACGAATGCTGCATCATGTTTTATTA
This sequence comes from Rana muscosa, assembly GCA_029206835.1. Taxonomy (NCBI): domain Eukaryota; kingdom Metazoa; phylum Chordata; class Amphibia; order Anura; family Ranidae; genus Rana; species Rana muscosa. The sequence continues at coordinate 164,067,590 of CM055121.1, read as the reverse complement.
ACAATTTTCCATTTGCTTCTCTTTCTACAGAGTCATGTTACCCGCTATTCAACCTGTCTGCTTTTCAAACTCTAGTTAAAATAACGCAATATTAATGACGGCACAGAAATCTGAGCGAGTTGTGGCTGGGAATAGTTGTGGAAAAAAATAGCAAAAAAAGGTAATGCTAATTAACTGTGTAAGTGCTAATAAATCCCTACGTATTGTGAGGGGGTTAGCTCGGCAGCGGGTGTGCGTGACCCCCTGGATGGGCTCCCCACACAAAAACAGGCCCAGCAGACGGAGGTTGTGGTTTTCAAGATCAAAAGGGTGCGGTTTATTTCTCTATTTACAGTGACAAAAACACAGCAAAGCAAAAAGAAACATAAACAAAATAAACCCTGGTCAGCTTGACCTCTGACTAAACATGCAGGTTTCCTAAACTAACAACTGGGATCAGCCTGGTGCTGTCCTAGTCCCTAAGTCCCTGGTTTAGTAAATGTCCAAACAAATAGCCACACAGGCTTTGTCTCACCGCACAGGGGTTCACTCTCCCTAGACAGTCCACACAGGTCTGGTTCCAGGCATGAGCAAACACCTAATGAAGCTGGGAGTTTTTATAGAGGCCTTAAACGAGCTGACAAGCTTCAGCTGGTCTCATCAACTCCCTGCCTGCACGACGCCCAGCACTCTCCCTAGTTGTATAAGTCGGCATAAAGCCTGAATCTGGGAGAAATATATCTACCCCCCTGGATGCAACCAGGTGACTTTACCTTCCTGCTGTCACATACCCCCCCCTCTTGTTTTAACCTTGGGGTTGGAACACCAGCAATCAGGCATTCATGTACTCGAGACAAAGCATCCACATTCCCCATTTGAACGCCAGGGCGATGCTTTACTGTGAAGTTGAATTCCTGTAGGGCCAGGAACCACCTATTCACTCTTCTATTTGTCTCCTTGTTTTGAGCCATCCACTTTAACGGAGCGTGATCCGTAACCATGTCAAAGTGCCTACCTAGCAGATAGTACCGAAGGGAATCTAGAGCCCACTTCACCGCTAAACACTCCTTTTCAACCGTGGCGTAATTTACCTCATGGGACTTCAACTTCCTGCTGAGGTAAATGACTGGGTGCTCTTCCCCGTTCCAGACCTGGGACAATACTGCTCCTAACCCCACATCTGACGCATCACTTTGTACGACAAAGTCTTTAGAGAAGTCGGGTGAGTACAACACTGGCTGGCTACATAAGGCTTGTTTCAAGAATTGGAATGCTGCCTCAGCCTCGGGGGTCCATTTAATCATGACCGACCCTTTCCCTTTCATCAGGTTGGTTAGGGGCACAGCCTTAGAAGCAAAGTGGGGAATGAAGCGCCGATAATAACCCGCGATTCCCAGAAAGGCTCGTACCTGCTTCTTGCTGTTGGGACGTGGCCAACTCTGGATGGCCTCGACTTTGTTGAGTTGGGGTTTTATTACTCCCCTGCCAATGGTGTACCCAAGATATTTGGCCTCCTCCTGCCCAATGGTACACTTCTTGGGGTTAGCCGTAAACCCCGCTTCCCGGATAGAGTCTAGGACTGCTTGCACTTTTGGCAGATGTGAGGCCCAATCTGTGCTATGGACAATTACGTCATCCAGGTAAGCCGCAGCATACTTCCGATGGGGCCTCAGTATCTGGTCCATTTTCCGCTGGAATGTGGCCGGCGCATTCTGTAACCCGAACGGCATTCTCTTATATTGGAACGCCCCGTCTGGGGTTACAAATGCGGTTTTCTCTTTGGCCGACTTGGCCAGGGGAATTTGCCAATACCCATTTGTGAGGTCAAGAGTCGTCATGTATCGGGCTGTTCCCAGCCGGTCGATCAACTCATCTATACGTGGCATGGGGTAGGTGTCAAATTTTGTAACTTTGTTCAACTGACGAAAATCGTTACAAAATCGCCAGCTCCCATCCGGTTTAGGCACCAACACAATGGGACTAGACCAATCACTTTGGGACTCCTCTATCACCCCTAAGTTCAGCATTTTCTGTACTTCCTCCCGTATTGCCTCCCGTCGGGCCTCTGGGATCCGATAGGGTTTTAACTTCACCCTTTCACCGGGCGGGGTAATAATATCATGCTCTACCCCAGATGTTTGTCCCGGCAGCTCAGAGAACACCTCCTTGTTGCGAAGCACAAACTCCTTAACCTCCTGTTGTTGGGGTTGTGACAAGGTGGCTGCTATTCCAACCTCCGGAATCACGCAACCAGTTTGAGCTGGTGACCAAGTTTCTGCGACTAGGGACTCTCTATCCCTCCAGGCTTTCAACAGATTAACGTGATAGATCTGTTCGGGCTTTCGCCTTCCTGGTTGTCTGACCTTGTAATTCACTTCGCTCACTTTTTCCATTATCTCGTAGGGGCCTTGCCATTTGGCAAGGAATTTACTTTCAACCGTAGGGACAAGTACCAATATCCTATCCCCCGGGGAAAAGGTACGGGTCTTGGCTCCACGGTTGTACACTCTCTGCTGTGCCAACTGCGCTTGGGCCAAATGTTCCTTCACGATGGGCATTACCTGTGCAATTCGATCTTGCATCAGGGCGACATGCTCAATCACACTCCTGTGGGGAGAACTCTCACTTTCCCAAGTTTCCTTGGCAATATCCAACAGCCCTCTTGGGTGTCTCCCATACAGTAACTCAAAGGGGGAGAATCCCGTAGAGGATTGGGGCACCTCCCTAATAGCAAACATCAAATAAGGAAGTAGACAGTCCCAATCCTTTCCATCTCTATCCACCACTTTCTTCAACATTTGTTTTAGGGTTTTGTTGAATCTTTCAACCAGCCCATCGGTTTGGGGGTGATACACAGACGTACGCAATTGCGTCACTTTGAACAATTTACACAGCTCTTTCATAACCCGGGACATAAAGGGTGTACCTTGGTCCGTAAGCAGTTCTTTACAAATACCCACCCGGCTAAAAACAAGAGATAGCTCTTTGGCTATGGTTTTGGCCGAGGTATTTCGGAGAGGGATCGCTTCTGGATAACGGGTGGCATAGTCCATTATAACTAATATGTACTGGTGCCCCCTAGCGGACTTGATTATAGGACCTACCAAATCCATTGCGATCCTCTCAAACGGGACCTCAATGATGGGTAGAGGGACCAGCGGGCTACGGAAATGTGGCATCGGGGCCGACCTCTGACACACAGGGCAGGAGGAACAATAATTTTCTATGTCCTTCATCACCCCAGGCCAATAGAATCTCTGTAATACCCTCTCTCGGGTTTTCTCTGTCCCCAGATGACCTCCAAGAATGTGCCCATGGGCCAACTCCAACACCAACTTCCTGTAAGGTTTGGGCACCACAAGCTGCTCAACGGTAGGTCCTTCTCTACGCTGAAGTATGGGTAAGTGCAGGTATTGTCTGGGTTCACTAACTCGCCATCTATTTCCACTACGTTTTCCCGTGCCTTTATTAGGGCGGGGTCTTTTAACTGTTCTGTGGCAAAATTTTCCCTGTGAACCTCAAGATCAGAAAACTCCACAGACGGTAGGTTTTCGTCTGAGGAGGTGGGCTCCTCTCCAGTTTCTTGAGTCTCGCCTGCCAATACTGACAAGGGAAATTCTGGAGAGTCCTCACCACTCTCAGAGGAGTTCTGGCTATCATCTTCCTGGTACATAGGGGCACCAGTGGGGGGCTCAGGATCATCCCACAGTTCCCAGAACTTCGGAAAATCCCTTCCCACAATGGCATCATGCGGTAATTGAGATACTAACCCCACTGGATGAGAGAGGGTACCTTTGGGGGTCTTGAAACACACTGTAGTCACTGGATACTCTCGGGTGTCCCCATGCACACAAATAACAGCTACCTTGCTATTCCCAGAGACCTCTGTTTTAACTAATTCAGCCTTTATCAGGGTCACAAGGCTACCTGAATCCAGTAATACCACAACATTTCTACCATTAATACACATTTCGCATAAATGTTTCTCAGTTCCCCGAATGGCAGTGCATGCGACTGTCGCACACAGCGACTGACGTCTGTCCGTCAGAAAGTCACATTGCATGGGTTCCTCCACAACCGGGCAATTTGCTGCAATATGTCCCGCTTGCCGGCAGTGGTAGCAAACAATCCTTTTGGCTGCCTCTTGAGCCCCCGACTTCCCAGGCTGTTCTCGCCAAACCCTGGGCAGAGCTCCCACCCTCTCACTCTCTCCACCCTCACCCCTTGGAATCATCTTATCCGCCCCTGGGGATGGTCTGGTCTTAGGGTGGAAAGTCCGAGAGTCTCTGGAAGAGGCCGTCAGGTTCTCTGCAGCCAAGTATCTCTCTACACGATCCACAAGTTTACCGGCCGTTTCTGGGTCTCCATGGCTTACCCACTTTTGAATGGCGGTAGGAAGAGCTCTCAAGAAACGATCCATCACAACACGTTCCACAATCTCCGGTGCGGACAAAGTCTCTGGCTGTAGCCACTTCCTGCTCAGGTGAATGAGATCATACATTTGAGACCTGGGGGGTTTTCCAAGCTGGAAAGTCCAGTTATGCACACGCTGAGCCCGGACAGCCAGGGTGACACCCAGCCTTGCCAATATTTCAGCTTTTAGCATCACATAGTCTTTTGCTTGGTCAGGCTCTAGGTCATAGTTAGCTTTCTGCGATTCACCAGTTAACAGAGGAGCCAGCAGTCCAGCCCACTGATCCTTAGGCCACTTTTCCCTTTCAGCAGTCCTTTCAAATGTGGTCAAAAACACCTCTGGATCATCTTCTCCAGTCATTTTTGTCAATAAACGACTCACCCCAAATGACGCGGTATTAGTGGGACGGCTTTCCTCACTGGTCTGCGGACGTTGCTGCATTACTGCTTCCATCTGTTGTTGTAGTCTCTGCTCTTGCTTCTGCAACAGGTCTATGAAGCGGGCCTCAGATTGCTGCTGGGCTTGTTGCTGGGCTGCAAGGCTCCTTTGCAAACCTGCATTTGTCTGCTGTTGATTGGCATTTGCTAGAGCCAGCTGTTTCAGTATCTCCTCCATGCTGGCTTAAAAAAAACTGCCACTGGTTCTCCACCAACTGTGAGGGGGTTAGCTCGGCAGCGGGTGTGCGTGACCCCCTGGATGGGCTCCCCACACAAAAACAGGCCCAGCAGACGGAGGTTGTGGTTTTCAAGATCAAAAGGGTGCGGTTTATTTCTCTATTTACAGTGACAAAAACACAGCAAAGCAAAAAGAAACATAAACAAAATAAACCCTGGTCAGCTTGACCTCTGACTAAACATGCAGGTTTCCTAAACTAACAACTGGGATCAGCCTGGTGCTGTCCTAGTCCCTAAGTCCCTGGTTTAGTAAATGTCCAAACAAATAGCCACACAGGCTTTGTCTCACCGCACAGGGGTTCACTCTCCCTAGACAGTCCACACAGGTCTGGTTCCAGGCATGAGCAAACACCTAATGAAGCTGGGAGTTTTTATAGAGGCCTTAAACGAGCTGACAAGCTTCAGCTGGTCTCATCAACTCCCTGCCTGCACGACGCCCAGCACTCTCCCTAGTTGTATAAGTCGGCATAAAGCCTGAATCTGGGAGAAATATATCTACCCCCCTGGATGCAACCAGGTGACTTTACCTTCCTGCTGTCACAGTATATATACTGTGGGTATTATGCTTTGTTTCTGAGTACAGTTGCCTCCTAAGGTGCATTTGCACATGCTATGGGCATTTTAAAGATCAACTCCAATCAATGATCTAAATACACTGAAGAAATGCACGTCAGAGCTGTTTTTTTTTTTTTTAATCAACAAAATAGATTTTTATTGAATTGAACACAAGGCAGTAAAAGTTGCAATTACATAGGTATAGAATCCATATAGAACAGGAGTTTCAGTCCTCACAACATCACATATATGGTAGTGACTGTATAGCCAACTCATCTAGCATATGTCTGAGAAGCATTGCATACTACCCTGTGTTCCCAGCTCTCTTGAGAAGAAGAGTGTAAACAGTTGAACAGTACAACCAACAGAAAGGAGAGAAAAGAAAAATGAATTAAAAAAAAAGGAAAAATTATAAAATTGTGTTAACTAAAAATAAAAAGGTTGGAGCTGTTTTTTTTTAGTGCTCTCTGGACAGCGATTTATGTTCCGATCGCTCCCTTGTATTTAATTACCACTGGGTTTATTTAAACATGTTTTTCTTAGTTTCTGTTAAAAAAAAAAAATCCAAATAAGTAATCTTTCTTCATAAATTAGGCCAAAATGTATTCTGCTACCTTTTTTTGGGGTAAAAAATAACCCAAATCAGTGTATATTATTTAGTCTGTGTGAAAGTTACAAACTATGGTATATACAGTATATTTGGAAATTGATCAGTCCTGATGTACTAACGGCCTATTTCATTTCTTGACGCCCTAAGACAGGGGTGTCAAACTCAATTTCATTGTGGGCCGCATCAGCATTATGATTGTTCTCAAAAGGGCCGGTTGTATCTGTAAGATTAGATGTCCAGCGCATCCCCTCCCCTTACATTAGATGTCAAGAGCCAACCCACCATCAGAAGTTGAGTCCCCTACTCTCCCTTACATCACAGTGCACCCCCTTTCCTTTTGCTGCTGCTGGGAAGAAGCTGGATGCATTGCTTGAAAGCAGAAAGTTGGGGTCTGGAGGAGGACCAGAGGAGGGATGGAGCTCTCCTGCACTTGCAGGAGAGATGCATGGGCCACATGAAATGGCCTGGAGGGCTGGATTCGGCCCACGGGCCTTGTGTTTGACACCTATGACCTAAGACGCCTTTCACACTGGGGCCGTCCAAACGTTAGTGCTAAAGCAACGCTCGTTTTGCTTTTCAGTGGCTTTGGAAGCGCTGCCCATTCATTTCAGTGCTCCCAAACCACCCTAAAGATGCTGCTTGCAGGACTTTCTTTTTGGAAAGTAGACAGCCCAAGGTATTTAGTAAGAGGCATTGGTGGGTTTATTGAAGTTGTCATTTCTTGTAAAAAAAAAATTGAAAATGAAGAAAATAAACAAACTTTTTTTCCACAAAGTTGTAATTTTAACAAGTTTTTTTCTCACACACAGCATACTCCCCAAAAGACATTCTGCTATGCCTCTGTCAGGGATGGCTTCTGCTACTTAGAGGCAGCTCTTTACTTTCAGTGCTCAGAGCTGCTCAGCTGTCAGTTAATTACCAGCCTCTTGTTTCCACAATGACTCACCGGGTTACTATTAACCTGATCATTAGTCCAGCCTACAGCCAGCCCTTTTTAGCTATTTAAGCAGCTTGGCTCATTCTCTCTACACCGTTGCATGGCCAATACTTCCTGTGTGTTCCTGTTTGTATTTCTGTGTATGACTGGCCTTGCTAACTTCTCTTCTGTTACCTGTTCTTGATTTTGCTCCTTACTTCGCTTACTCCTGACTTCCTAATCCTGGCTCGTCTGATTACCTGCTCTGGTATACAAACCCTGGCTTCTTTTGCCTATGTTCCTGAACCATGTTATCTTTGCTATTTCATTAAAGATCTGAACTGCATTTTCTGTTTCTGCCTGGTTTATGGTTCCTGACAGCCTCCTGAGCATGAGGATGCCACATGTGTGAGACTCTTTCACAGCCTAGATGCATAGAAGGTCCCCAAAATCCAAGGAGAACAATATACGCATCTAATTTCCTGACTTCTTATCACATTTTTAGAAGCCCTGGAGCACTAGGACAGCGAAAACACCCACAAAATGATCCTATTTTGGAAAGGGAATATTCTAAGGTATTTTATGAAAGGAATAGTGAGTCTTTTGAAAAATATATTTCTAAGTCTAACACACATCATAGGCATACTTAGAATTACACCCTGCTTCTGAGTATATTGATACCACATGTTTGAGACTTTTTCACAGCCTAGCTACACAGAGGGGCCCAAAATCCAAGCAGCACCTCAAGGCAAATTATGCATCTAATTTCCTGACTATCACATTTTTGGAGGCCCTGAATCACCAGGACAGTGCTTTTTTTATTTTTTTATTTTTTTTACACAAAGTTATCAATTTAATAAGATATTTCTTACACACAGCATTGGCATACTTAGAATTTCACCCCAAAACACATTCTGCTACTCCTCCAAAGTATGGCAATACCACATGTGTGAGTACTATGACTGCTGTGGCAGTGATCGGGGAAACTGTGACTGGTGTTGCCGTGATTAGGGACACTGTAACTGGTGTGGCGGTGATTAGGAACTCAGTAAATGGTGTGGTAATAAGTGGCACTGTTACTGGTATGGGTTGTCAGGGACACTGACTTGACACTATAAAAAAAATAATTGTGTGTGTGTGTGTGTGTATAAATATATATATATATATATATATATATATATATATATATATATATACACACACAATCTCACAAAAGTGAGTACACCTCTCACATTTTTGTAAATATTTTATAATATCTTTTCATGTGACAACACTGAAGAAATTATTACACTTTGCTACAATGTAAAGTAGTGAGTGTACAGCTTGTATAACAGTGTAAATTTGCTGTCCCCTCAAAATAACTCAACACAGCCATTAACGTCTAAACCACTGGCAACAAAGTGAGTACACCCCTAAGTGAAAATTTCAAAATTGGGCCCAATTTGCCATTTTCCCTGCCTGGTGTCATGTGACTCGTTAGTGTTACAAGGTCTCAGGTGTGAATGGGAAGCAGGTGTGTTAAATTTGGTGTTATCGCTCTCACGCTCTCAAAGTGGTCACTGGAAGTTCAACATGGCAAAGAACTCTCTGAGGATCGGAAAAAAAGGATTTTTGCGCTAGATAAAGATAGCCTAGGCTATAAGAAGATTGCCAAGACCCTGAAACTGAGCTGCAACACGGTGGCCAAGACCATACTGCAGTTTAACAGGACAGGTTCAACTCAGAACAGGCCTTGCAATGGTTGACCAAAGAAGCTGAGTGCACGTGCTTGGCGTCATATTGTCTTGGTGTCAGGTTGTCTTTGGGAAATAGACGTATGAGTGCTGCCAGCATTGCTGCAGAGGTTGAAGGGGTGAGGAGTCAGCCTGTCAGTGCTGAGACCATACGCCGCACACCGCATCAAATTGGTCTTCTAAAGATGATGCACAAGAAAGCCTGCAAACAGTTTGCTGAAGACAAGCAGACGAAGGACATGGATTACTGGAACCATGTCCTGTGGTCTGATAAGACCAAGATAAACTTATTTGGTTCAGATGGTGTCAAGCATGTCTGGCGGCAGCCAGGTGAGGAGTAAAAAAGAAAAGTGTGTCTTGCCTACAGTCAAGCATGGTGGTGGGAGTGTCATGATCTGGGGCTGCATGAGTACTGCTGGCACTGGGGAACTACAGTTCATTGAGGGAACCATGAATGCCAACATGTACTGTGACATACTGAAGCCGAGCATGATCCCCTCCCTTCAGAGACTAGGCTGCTGGGCAGTATTCCAACATAACGACCCCAAACACACCTCCTGGACCACCACTGCCTTGCTGAAGAAGCTGAGAGTAAAGATGATGGACTGGCCAAACATATCTCCAGACTTTAACCCTATTGAACATCTGTTGGGCATCCTCAAACAGAAGGTGGAGGAGCACAAGGTCTCTAACATCCACCAGCTCTGTGATGTCGTCATGGAGGAGTCGAAGAGGACTCCAGTGGCAACCTGTGAAGCTCTGGTGAACTCCATGCCCAAGAGGGTTAAGGCAGTGCTGGAAAATAATGGTGGCCACACAAAATAATGACACTTTGGGCCCAATTCAAACATTTTCACTTAGTGGCGTACTCACTTTTGTTGCCAGCAGTTTAGACATTAATGGCTGTGTGTTGCGTTATTTAAGGGGACAGCAAATTTACACTGTTATACCAGCTGCACACTCACTACTTTACATTATAGCAAATGTCATTTCTTCAGTGTTGTCACATGAAAAGATTTAATATAATATTTACAAAAATGTGAGGGTGTACTCGCTTTTGTGAGATACTGTATATACATTTTCCACATTTTGTCATGTTGCAACCAAAACATGAATGTATTTTATTGGGATTTTATGTGATAGACCAACACAAAGTGGCACATAATTGTGAAGTGAAAGGAAAATGATAAATAATTTTTATTTTTATTTTTTTTACAAATAAATAAATATATGAAAAGTGTGGTGTGCATTTGTATTCAGCCCCCCTGGGTCAATACTTTGTAGAACCACCTTTCACTGCAATTACAGCTGCAAGTCTTTTGGGGTATGTCTCTACCAGCTTTGCAGAGAGTGACATTTTTGCCCATTCTACTTTCCAAAGTACAGTAGCTCAAGCTCTGTCAGATTGTATAGAGAGCATCTGTGAACAGCAATTTTCAAGTCTTGCCACAGATTCTCAATTGGGTTTAGGTTTGGACTTTGACTTGGCCATTCTAACACATGAATATGCTTTGATCTAAACCAGTGCCTACAAGTCCCATGAGGCATTGATCTATTCTAAATCATTCCATTGTAGCTCTGGCTGTATGTTTAGGGTCATTGTCCTGCTGGAAGGTGGACCTCCACCCCAATCTCCAGTCTTTTGCAGACTAACAGGTTTTCTTCTGAGATTGCCCTGTATTTGGCTCCATCCATCTTCCCATCAACTCTGACCATCTTCCCTGTCCCTGCTCTGGCCCGGACTGGCCATAGGGCAGACCAGGCATTTTCTCAGTGGGCCGGGCCCGCCCGCTCCGTGGCCTGTTGATAGTCAGGCCGCACAGCGGGAGGAAAGCTCGCCTACTGCTAAGCGGCTGTGCCTGTGTCATCTCTGGCGGAACTGGCGGCTGCATGGGCTGAGCTGTGTGTGTCTTTCACACACAGCTCAGCCTCAGAGCCGCACTGACAGCTCCGCTCTCCTCCTCCAGCCATGGGCGTCAGCACGGTGGGGTAAGGTGGGCAGAGCTGTGAGCTGCTGTCACGATGTTTCCCCCGCCCGCCCCCCCTCCCCTTCTCATGTCGACAGCACTGGGAAGAGAAGGCTTTCCTGTCTGTTCTTCTTCCCTCCCCATTGGACACAGCGGAGGGCCAATCAGAAGAAACTAGAGGGGCATCATGGGAAATGTAGTCCCAGAGATAGGTGGCCCAATTGTTCACAGCAGGAGGCAGACTACAGTCCCCAGCATGCACTCTGCTGGGGTAAAGAGAAAACCCGGAAACAAGCTGAGGAGTGCTTGTAGCAGCTACTACAGGAGACATGGAAAAAGAAAGAGAGGACTGCGCCACACTGTAATCGCACCACCAGAGAGAGAGCCACACTGTAATCGCACCACCAGAAAGAGAGCCATGCTGTAATCGCACCACCAGAGAGAGAGCAACGCTGTACCCGCACCACCAGATAGAGCCACACTGTACCACACCACCAGAGAGAGAGCCACACTGTACCGCACCACCAGAGAGAGAGCCACGCTGTACCGCACCACCAGAGAGAGAGCCACGCTGTACCACACCACCAGAGAGAGAGCCACGCTGTACCACACCACCAGAGAGAGAGCCACGCTGTACCACACCACCAGAGAGAAAGCCACGCTGTACCACACCACCAGAGAGAAAGCCACACTGTACCACACCACCAGAGAAAGAGCCACGATGTACCGCACCACCAGAGAGAGAGTAACGATGTACCCGCACCACCAGATAGAGCCATGCTGTACCACACCACCAAAGAGAGAGCCACGCTGTACCCACACCACCAGATAGAGCCACGCTGTACCACACCACCAGAGAGCGAGCCACACTGTACCGCACCACCAGAGAGAGAGCCACGCTGTACTGCACCACCAGAGAGAGAGCCACGCTGTACCACACCACCAGAGAGAGAGCCACGCTGTACCACACCACCAGAGAGAGAGCCACGCTGTACCACACCACCAGAGAGAGAGCCACGCTGTACCACACCACCAGAGAGAGAGCCACGCTGTACCACACCACCAGAGAGAGCCACGCTGTACCACACCACCAGAGAGAGAGCCACGCTGTATCTCACCACCATTGAGATGTTCAAAGCTTGGGATATTTTTTTATAACCTAACCCTGCTTTAAACTTCTCCACAACTTTATCCCTGACCTGCCTGGTGTGTTCCTTCGCCTTCATGATGCTGTTTGTTCACTAAGGTTCTCTAACAAACCTCTGAGGGCTTCACAGAACAGCTGTATTTACACTGAGATTAAATTACACACAGGTGGACTCTATTTACTAATTAGGTGACTTTCAAAGGCAATTGGTTCCACTAGGTTTTAGTTAAGGGTATCAGAGTAAAGGGGGCTGAATACAAATGCACACCACACTTTCCAGATATTTATTTTAGAAAAAAATTGAAAACCATTTATCATTTTCCTTCCACTTCACAATTATGTGCCACTTTGTGTTGGTCTATCACATAAAATCCCAATAACATACGCTTACGTTGTTGGTTGTAACATGACAAAATTTGGAAAATTTAAAGGGGTATAAATACTTTTTCAAGGCACTATATAATATATATATATATATATATATATATATATATATATATATATATATATATATATATATAGATATAGATATATATATATATATATATATATATATCTATATATATATATATATATATATATATATAGATATATCTATATATATTGTGAGATGGGGGTTGTTTAGCTCAAGTGGTAGATGCGTTTTTTCAGCGATTCAAGCCAGTCAGGAACTATATTTAAGGGCATGGTAGCCCATTTTTATTAAAAAGGCAAAATAAAAGTCCAAACAAAGGTTTCCCACGCAGGGGTTCTTCTCCATTAAATACACAGAACAGAAAATGCTAGCCCACCTGGCTCTTTGTAGCAGTACTTCTGCACTTTATCCTGGTCAGCCAGACCACCGGACGCCTCAAAGTAGATGGCTTCCCTTTAGCGTCCACAGCTCTGCCTCTTGCAGTAACCAACTTTCTGGCTGCCTCTTGCAGTCACCAACTTATTGGCTGTCTCCTACAGCCTCTCTGACTCCTGAAGACCTCCTGTTTCTTGGTGTGGAGCCGTCTCCAACTGGGAGCCCTGAGGTCTTCCCATACATTCATTATAAGGGCTGTGCTCACCTGAGCACACACCCTGCTGGTAATCAGCAAAGTCTGGACACAGAGTTGGAGATCCCATCCCTCCCAAGACACTGTGGAATCTCCAAACTACAAAGCCCCTTTCCAGAATACCAAAACCTGGAGAAAGCTGCGAAAGCAGTCTTCTCCAGTCCACATCTACGCTCCGTAGTCTTGCACCTCGCAAATGTGCACACCCTGTGTCCAGCAAACTGTCCATTTTACAGTGACAGTAGCTCCTACTGTCAGAATATATATATACACACCAATTTTCAAAATTTTTTGTTTTACATAGAGCAGTGCAGTGTTACCATAGTGACACTGTAATATTCTGGGGGGCGATCAGGGATGGTTTTTTTTTTTTTTACACTTTGATTGCTTATACAGTGATCATCACTGTAATAAGCAATCTGTAAATCTCTTCAAAGGTATCATTCATGAATCCCATGTTTTCTACTGTGATGGTGTAGTTGTTCACAACTATCACATGGTAAAGGGCTGCTGTAATTGGCTCTGGTACCATGTGATTGCTGCGATCAATCACAGAGATCGCACAGTAGTAGAATAAGGTGTCATGAATGCAAGCCTTATTTACTACTGTAACTGTGATCGCTGTCATTGGTCACTGCAGTCACATAGTACCAGGGTGGCAGCGGTCCTATTCGATGATCTGCTGTGTCCGGTGGACACATGAGTCACAGATCGCGCACTCCAGAGTTTTCGCACGAGTAGCCGATGCGGGAGGACGTGTGGGTACGTCCACTTGCATGGTGGTGCTCCTGCCTGGCCATTTATGTACAGTGGCCTGGACGGGAAGCAGTTACCGTGAATGGACCAGAAAATGGAGCAGAGTATTGCCTACATACCTTTCCAACACTAATCCTTAAGGTGGCTATAGATTAATTGAAATTGTTCTGGTTCAGTAGGGACCTGCCAAATTTCGATCCATGTGTGGCCACTGCAGTTAAACAGAAGTTGACCTACTTATTGACTTCTGTTCAACCACCCTGTCAGAAAAAAGCCATTTAATAAGTGGTTGCAACATTGATCTGTGTATTCTGACAGCAGGACACAGAGGCAGCAGAGGCAGTGGCTCCTGCTGCTGTCAATCAAATCCTGTGAGAAGGAAGTGGGAGGCTAAGCCACACTATGTGTGTGTGTGTATGGGCACACAGCCTGGCTCCTGGGTGAACCTGCATGTCTTCCCCCATAGCAACGGGCTTGCTATGGGGGCGCACACAGAAGAGGAGCTGAAAGTGCCAGTGGGAGACCCCAAGAGAGGTTTTGGGCCGCTCTTGAAAATACAATTGCACAGAGCAGGTAAGTATAACATGTTTAATATTTTAGGGGAAACCTTATTTCTAGCACCAGCTGGATCCCTCAAAGTAATACTGCCTGGGCCCGTACCCCCCTAGACAATAGGTGCACTAATCCTTGGGGGCCCTACTGCATAGGTAGATTTTGTCTAATTCCCAGAGCTAGGTTAAAAGACAGTTTTAAGGAGGTAGTAAATAAATTATACACAAGGGAATCCATTTGTTATTGGCTTCATGCCTGCAGACAGCAATCTACTATATCCCTAGCATTGTACAAGTGGGTAGGGGAAAAGAAGAGTTTTAGTTCACTGATTTTTTTTTTCTGTGCTTTTTGGAAACGATCCATGCTTCATTGATGAGTCTGGAGGAGAGCTTTAGGACGTTTTGATTTAGAGGATGATGTAGAGTCTATCTATAGCCAGTTTAGCTATGAAATTCCATTTTGTTTTTGTGTCCCGTCTCCAGTTTATTTCTCTAAAGCCCTGTACATAGGCCCATTTTTCCCCTTGCAAAAAAAACCGTCGGTTTTTCCTGCCCAGCTTGACGGGATTCCTGCCAAGCTTTCCTTGCATACACACCAATCCAAAAACCCGCCATTCTTTTGAATAGCAAGAGCTGGCGTCTCGTCACATTAGATTCCGTCACCGCTATCTTGCTACACCTCACACTAACTTTGTATGCTACCGCGCATGCGTCGAAGTGTTATCGAGCATTCAGGTAAGCATACAGATGACCGGTTTTCTCGGCAGGAAAACTCTGCCAGGAATCCCAATGGGATAATAGAGAGCAGGTTCTCTATTTTCCCGGGCAGTTTTCCTGTCGGGAAAACTGCTAGGGAGCATACACACGGCCGGGATTCCCGGCAAAAAGCTCTCCTGGCAGTTTTCCTGCCAGGAAAACCGGTCGTGTGTACGAGTCTTTAGTATTCAGAAAATTTAAAACTTGCCGCTGTGGAGAGTGCATCATTGTTTTCCCATCATCAGAAATTCTTGTGCAGAACATTTTCCGTGACTCATTTTCTTACTATCCTAGCATTCGAAGCTGCATGATCTCTTCTCACTAGATTGTGACTTGTGTTACTAATGAGATTTCCACACCATGATACTGAGAATATTAAATGTGTGCCTCGAGCTGTAGATGGGATGATGCTACTGGGCAAGGAAATTATTCAGAGACGTGAGAATATGAAATATGTCTCCGTACAGGCCTATGAAAAATAGGATTAACCTACTTTACTTTTTACCAATAACTGGAAAACCAAAGCCAAAAATAGTATAAGGGTTGAATATTCTTTTATTGGCTACCCACAGAATACATTTGGGTGCAGGACATTTGGCTTTGAAAACAAATGTGAATTGTACTATATGCTCCAATGACACCCCCCTATCCCTATCTTATTGTCATAACATTTAAGATATTCTTCCCCCTTATGCCACGTACACACGGTCGGAATTTCTGACAAGAAAAGTTCGATGTGAGCTTTTGGTCGGAAATTCCGACCGTGTGTAGGCTCCATCGGACTTTTACTGTCGGAATTTCCGCCAACAAAAAATTGAGAGCAGGTTCTCTATTTTCCCGACGGAAAAAGTTCCTTTCGGAAATTCTGATCGTCTGTAGCAATTCCGACGCGCAAAATTTCTACGCATGCTCGGAAACAATTTGACGCATGCTCGGAAGCATTGAACTTAATTTTCTCGGCTCGTCGTAGTGTTGTACGTCACCGCGTTCTTGACGGTCGAAAGTTCAGAGAACTTTGTGTGACCGTGTGTATGCAAGCCAAGCTTGAGCGGAATTCCGTCGGAAAAACCATCCAAGGTTTTTCCGACGGAAATTTCGAACATGTGTACGCGGCATGAGTCTTAACATCTAACATACTCCTAATACTGAAACCTAAAGTGGAATTCCAAGCTATAAATATCTACTCTTAAATCTGCTCCCACCCCTCTTTTAACTCCTAACTACCCTGTAGAAGGAAGATGCTTATACTTATCTATTCTCAGGGTGCTCTGGTCCAGTCACGTGATCTCCCCGTGGTGGGCATCAGGGGAGAGGAGAGAGCACCGAAAATGGATGCAATGGCTGGGCTGTGATATCTCCCATAGGCTTACTATAGGGCATCCAATGATGGCTGTCCCTCCTCTCCCCTGAAGCCACCAATGGGAACATGTCATGTGACCAGACAGAAGTGCCTTGAGAATAGGTAAGTATGAGCATCTTCCTTCTACAGGGTAGTTAAAATAGAAGTTAGAATGGGGTTGGGAGCAGATTTAAGATTAGATGGTTATAGCCTGGAATTCCAATAACCTAACCCTAAAAATAAAACCTTAAAGTGTCACTAAACCCACATTATAAAACACTTTCAATATATGCTGTATTACATGCTGCTCATACTCATTCAGTCACTATGAGATTTGTTTTCTGCAAAAAAACTGGTTGATCCTATTGCCACCTTCTGTTCATGTTTCCAATTCAGATAGGGATTTTGCAGCTGTGAAGGCAACTCTGCACATGCTCAGTTTTGTGAGTTTCTATGTTGATCATTTCCTCCCTTACATCTGAGCAGTCCATATGACTATACAGTAGAGTCGCACATGTATGCATATACTGTACACAGTGGTAAATGACAGCCCACTCCCTTTCCCTCCTCCATACCCACTAACTAGCTAAACACAATGGGGGCAGGATATTACATGTAGATTAATGGTGGCTTCACGTACCTCTTATTCTAAGACACAGGCTGGAGGGGGTCTGACACAGCCTGTGACTGGCAGAAATCCACCCACGCCATGTTGTTGTCAAAAAATAATAACGATTTCAAGTATATATTTGTATGACAAATTAAAACAGTTTTATTGATATTAATTATTTTCCAAAGGCTGTTTTTTTTTTTTTTAACATGTGACCAGAAGCAGAGGAGTAGAAGCTCCTCCTGCTTATGTTGCCCTGCAGACAGGCTGGGAAAGAACTGGTAAGTAATACATAATGAGCTAGTATGCTATGCATACTATGCATACTAGCTCATTATGCCTTTGTCTTGCAGGTTTTTCTTTCTTTATTTTTAATTTTTTAGGGTTTACAACCACTTTAAAAAGTAAGCTTGTGTTGAAATCGAAACTCAGAATGAGGAACATGCATATGTAAACTAGACAATGTGTCTGGAAACCATAGTTTTTTTTAATATATTCTAAGTGATATAATGAGTGACATAATAATTTGCTTAGTTTGCTTAGCTACAGAGATGTAAAGAATTCTAAATATATGTATCATAATAATTGGTTAATTGAATAAGTAAAGGAAACATGTCATTTGAACATGTGCCCCTTATTGGTGGAAAATGATTAATAATGATTAATAACACCCATCTCATCCTGAGTATTTAAAATCCTGTACAAGCCAAACATTAACGAACAGTGTATAATCAATCTATGTTGAGTCACCTTTGTATACACTGTTCCCTGCACAGATTTGGGTGTGACTAATGGAGTGATGCCGGCAATAAGGTAATTAGATGATAATAATGAGGATAGTCAGGACTAGAAGTTATAGGTAAAAGGAGCATCCTAACAATTTTGTTTTTAGAAGTGTACGTAGCAAGTTAAAACTTGGCTAAAGTATTTTCAGGAGAGTGCGGCCACTCTTTGGTGACAGAATTGGTAAACTCCTAAGTTGCACCTGGTTTGCCCACCCTTACAGGACAGATGCCTCAGGTGCTTTGTAAGCACGTTGAAATGTATGCACCCAAATGGTATCACTGGTAGCATTTTAGAAGCTCATGAGTACTGGTTGGTAGGTAGGGAATATTTATATTAGTTGCATACTGTTTGGTGTGGCAGCTTGGGGCTTCTATATTGTTGTGCCCAGGTTGGCCTTAAAGTGGTTGTAAACCCTGGAAACTTTTTTTCTTTTTAAATCCAACCTGCAAGACAAAGCCATAATGAGCTAGTATAACTAGCATACTAGCTCATTATGCATCACTTACCTTAGATTGGGGCCCCCGAAGCTGTCCTTGTCTCCCTCTCAAGCCGCAGCAATCGCTGCTGCGATAGCTGGAAGGTTACTTCCGGGTATCGCCGCTCCAGCCAATCACAGCGCCGCTCCGGCGCTGTGATTGGCCGGAGCGGCGAAGACGTCACTCCGCGCATGCGCGTGGGAGCCGTCAAATCCGGCTAAGCTGGATTTGTGAATGAGATTAACCCTGTTAATGCGCTGTTGTCTACGGCGCGCATGCGCTGTAGACACTGATGCATGTCATTTTTTGCAAATATCACCTAAGCCGTGTAGGTTTAGGAGATATTTCTTGCACCTACAGGTAAGCCTTAATCTAGGCTTACCTGTAGGTTCAAGTTGCATAAGTGGGTTTACAACCACTTTAAGCATTTCGAGAATGCTGTGAAAAGCAGTGGTGGCCATTGGCATTTTTTTTTGGGGGGGGGGGGGGCGGCAAACAGTATGCCACCCCCCCCAGTCAGTCGGTAGCAAGCACTTACCCCATCACTGGCGGCTTCCCCTGCTTGGCGGCGGCGGCCTCCTGTTCTTCTGGTCTCCACGGGTCATATCACGGCGATGGTAGCGGCTTCCGTTTCCTCCGTCCTCCTCGGGGGCCAATCAGGAGTCTTCTTCTATTTTCGGGCAATCGGAAAATAGGTCTCACACACGCTTCTGATTGGCTGGATTGAGGATCAGTGTTTTAACAGCGAATATTCATTCGCTGTTGTAACACACCTGGGTGGGCTCCAGTCGCATTGTCTGTGACCTGAGCCCACCCTATTTTGAGCCTCTATACATCTTCATCGGTGTAATTAATTGGTGTTGAACTATATATTCAGTCACATTTGTGATCAGTGTATAGGCATGATGTTCTGAAGAAGGGCATGATCCAGAATAGCCCGAAACTGTCATATTATTATGATTGCCTGATTGTACAGTGACACCTTTGATGTCTTTTTGATAAATTTTTCAATAAAAATAAATTTTGTGCAGCAATCCCATTGAATTTTCTCTATATCAAAGCCGGTGGGAAAGCCTGATTGCTATGCACTACCTGCTGTGACTGATGTGCACCTCACCCTTTAGACTTTCTCTATATACTCTTGTGAGTGAGCACCAGTCGATACTCTGGAATCATTGGAACCATGGCCACAGGCGGTTCATTTTCTTACACCGATGAAGATACAGCTTGGATATACACAGGAACAACAGGATCCAGAGACTTTCTGATTGAGAGTTCATCCCCACAACTTACATGTAAGCTGGAAAAGTCTATGCAACAACTTACTTCTATGGAGTTACATGAAATTACACTTGCGGAGTACCAGAAGTCCCGGCTTATACCTCGGGGACTCAGAGTACGAATAGTACCAACACTATTTGCTCAAAATGAGGATTTTAAGAAAAGATTTACACAAATCATCAACAAGTTCCCATTTGATTTGATCACTCTCAGGCCTCGTACACACGACCGAGTCGTGTGTACGCTGCTATCGGGTTTCTCGTCGAGAAAACCGACAAGAAACCTCGACGAGAAAATAGAGAACCTGCTCTCTATTTTCTCGTCGAGATTCTCGTCGGCATGTTTCTCGACGAGAAAAGTGAGTGTGTGTACACTTACCTGTCCGCCGGGAAGCCCGCGCATGTTCAAAATGAATTTGACGCATGCGCGGTAGCTTCCTAGGCATACGTAGGGTATACCAAGATGGCGGCGACGGCATCGAATGTGACGAGCGCATGCTCGACGTAGTCGATGACGTCACCGCGTACACTCCTTTCAAAGAACCGCGGGTTCTTTGAAACGAGCGTGTGTACACTCGGCCGGGACAAGTTTCTTGTCCAAGAATCTCGTCGAAAAAAACGACATGTTTTTTTCAACGAGAATCTCGGCCGTGTGTACGAGGCCTAACTGTGGAATTTCTACAAATGGAACGTCTCACGATTTCCAAAGACATCATCGCTCTAGAAAAACAGTTATGAGATTTAATGGGGCAGGAGGACTTTCTTAAAACCAAAAAATCTCTGGATGAGAAATTACAGATACATAGGAAAACGATTGAAACTCATAAGCGAGCTAAAATGGATCGAGAGGTCATTTATGTGTAAATGACATATATGCACATAATATTGATATCATACTATTTAGAAATGTTTATATTTGTATTTATGACATCTTTCTAATAATTGATAATTTGTTGATTTGCTTCTAGGACTCCTGACAGGTATAGCCTATAGGGTGTGAGCATTTCTCGTTACTGCCTGTGACCTTGTGAGTCCAAAGATCGTAATATATTCAAGCATGATGTTACATAATGATGTTCTAATTGCTTAATTGATCGATTGGTTCCAGATTACTTGTTTGTTAATTTCAATTAATTAATTGGTGTTGAACTATATATTCAGTCACATTTGTGATCAGTGTATAGGCATGATGTTCTGAAGAAGGGCGTTGTCACGTACCTGACGGTAGAGCCTGATATGCAGAGGCCTCTCTTACACCTCTGACTCGGGGCCCCCTGGTAGAGTAGACAGGTGGCGCAGGAGTGCAGAGTCGCACGAGTGCCTGATGGATTGCTGTAGTGGAGCCACGGCAACTGCAGATGGGATGGAAGTTCAGCAGGACTCCAAGGGCAGAAGATAAGGCAGGTGAAGACAAGCCGGGTCATACACTGGTGGGCACGTCAGGAACAGTTGCAAAAGGCAGAAGCGTAGTCAGGATACAGGCCGGATCAGTAATAGGCTGGCAGCGAGGTAGCAGAGGGAGCAGGCAGATGCGCAGTCAAAACAAGCTGGGTCAGATGCAGGCAGAAAGCTGGAACGTCAGTAGCAATCCGGGTCAAGTACAGGAACAGGTAACAGATACAAGACAACTGGAACGCTGTAGAGCAGACAGCATTGAATCTGGGTACTGACCCAGTTTAAATAGCCCGCCGGGCGCCAAAGAGCATCATGGGGTGCGCGCGCGTGCACACGCGCATGCGCAAACTGGCGCGCGCATGCACAATAGTGGTATTCTGACAGGAACTTGAACAACAGGCCGTCTTCTTCGGCTGCCATCTTGGGCGCTGGCATGCCCTTCCTGACAGGTGTGATCCAGAATAGCCCGAAACTGTCATATTATCATGATTGCCTGATTGTACAGATGACATCTTTGATGTCCTTTTGATGAATTTTTCTATAAAAATAAGTTTTGTGCAGCAATCCCATTGAATTTCCTATATATATATATATATATATATATATATATATATATATATTTAGTCTGGTTGAAAAAAGACACAAGTCCATCTAGATGAATGTTATGCTTTGCGTCTATTTATTAAGGTTCTTGAGGTAAAATCAAGGAAGCTTAGACTTCTGTAGTGTATCGATAATTTACTAAACAGGAAAATCTGCACATACAACTGTAGAATACACAATACAACACAACTCATAGCTTACAAAAATATGACTACCAATATAAGCAATAAGTAAACTAAACCGTTACTCAACTTAGGGTTTAAGATGTAATGTCCTTCATGGTTCCTTGCTCAGTCCAAATCAAAAGTTCTCCAAAACTCTCCAACTTTTGGTAGCCATGTCTTTCCTCATTGTCCTTCCACACACATCTCTTGTCTGACCACATGTTTCTTTCAAAAGACCCCAAACCCCTCCCACCAACTTCCTGCATACCAACTTCCTCTGCTAAGTGCCAAAACCTATCCAACTGGTTTCTTTACATATCAATGGAGGGGGGGGGGGGGGGGGGAAGCGTGGCTTTTCTGCAAACATTTGCTCTTACAAAAATTGAACTCTATATTATTGCTATCAAGACAATACCAATGGCAATAGCAACACATACCACCTCTTGACTTTATAGCATAATATAGGAAACTTCAACATCTCTTAAAGCCTTTTGCCCAGGAAAGGATGAAATAAACCCCCATATTGTAAATGGGAGGAAAAAATTCCCTTTCAACCATCGTATCTTCTGGGCGGTCACACTTTTGTTTTGTTGTCCCTGGAAGGCTGCAACATTACTTTTGAGCAGGGTTAACAATGTCTTTGGCAGTTTGTGCAAAGAAATTTCCAGATGAAAGTCTTTTGTCCTCTTGGTCATAAGGAAATGCTCAGATGAAAGTCCACTCCAATTCGGCCACCATCAGGAAATCATCCGCATCTTCCTCAGGCTCTCTTCTGGTCTACCTCCTCCCATCTAGCATGGTCATCTGCTCTGCCTGCTCCACCTCTCGATGCTCAGTACCTGGAAAGAGTAAGAGACAAAGCAGATTATATATTCCTTGCAAGCTCACTGACTATTGTAGGGTGCCCACTGTTGCCTTGAAACACTTTCACGGAAAGGCATTGACTTCCAACGTAACAAATAAACTTGCATGTCTCTCCGTGCTGTCCTGGGAAGAACACAGGCCTGCTGTTGTCCAGTCTTCACAGCATGGCACATTTTTGCAAAATTTTGGCAACAGAAACACTTAATATGACTGAATCTACCATTCCCAACCACTTGCTTCCACTACAAATGGCCATAGCAACACATTCAACCATAAGTGTACCAAGCTTAAAGTGATTGTAAAGTCTTGTTTAAAAAACAAACAAAATAACAAACATGTTATACTTACCTCCTCTGTGCAGTTGGGTTTGCACAGAGCAGCCCCAGGTCTTCCTCTACTCGGGTTCCTCTTCGCTGCTCCTGGCCCCTCCCTCCTGTCAAGTGCCCCCACAGCAAGCAGCTTGCTATGGGGGCACCCGAGCCGAGTCACAGCTCTGTGTATCCATTCAGACACGGAGCCCTGACCCGGCCCGCCCCTCTATCTTCTGATTGGCTAACTGACTTTGACAGCCACGGGAGCCAAAGGCGCCGCTGCTGTGTTTCGGCCAATCAGGAGAAGAGTCCAGGATGGCTAAGACCCTTTTGGACATCGCTGGAGAGAGATGGGGCTCATGTAAGTAATTAAGGGGTGCTGGGAAGGCTGCATATGCATAGAATGCATTAAGATAAAAAAAAACCTTCTGTCTTTTCAACTCTTTTAAGACTTGGTAAGCTGCAATATATGTTTAGTACAGATACCAGTTGCAAAGACATCACAATATAGCTGGATGGTGCATGCATGTCTGACTGTTCACCAGTTTATATTTTAAACAGCTCTTTGGCAGGAGGTTTTGTGCAAGAGACTTAATCACCAACAGACATGGTAGGTACTGTAGGTTTTTCATTTTGGAAAAACTTTGATGCCTGTGTTTGCTCCCCATACACATAGAGACTGTCTGCAATTTACCCAATTTGGCCAATGTGTGATGTTTGCTCCACATGCTGAATTGCATTACAAATTAAAGTATTTATGTAGCCTACTGCATTTCAGACAAGCATAAGTTCCAGACACAAGAATTTTCTTTGCTGTGTTTTTTCCCTTGACTATAAATCCTGCCCTGGATAGAAAGCATGTCTGCAACCCAGATTACATATGCTGTGATATTTAATCTGTTTTCACTTCTAATAAAGATATGCATTCCAGGGTCAATTTTCCAGCCTTCCTTTATAAAACACATATTACTGTGTACAGTTATGTGCTGCTGAGCAGGTTTTATTAAAGGAATTCTCAATGTGCTGCTTGGGAACAGCAGCCAGAATATTCTCCGAAAGGAATAATTATTTCCAGTTGTCAGTGTTAAGTTCTACCTATTGCAAAGTGCTAATAAAAAATATACGCTTATAGGAGTCTCTTTCTCTTTTATGGTATCTGTATGCCTAATTAGAAGCTGTTAAATCTGGCTAAATTACTGCACTTAGGTATCATGAAAGATCTGTACTTTCTCAGCCTATGAAATGCCATTACTGCTGACAAGCCGAACAAGTATCAGTGTAAGCACTTAATTTCCTTATTGTTTGTTGAAAAATTGATGACACTTACTTTTGACGTTTAATAAAGAAGGCAAGAAATGGTGAGGGATCAATTTATCCAAATTTCCACATTATATAATGGTACAGTTAACATAAAATAAGTTTTAATGACATTCCTGGATAAATATGTGGATGTTTGAGAATGCTAACAAAATTATAAAACTAAGGTGAAATAAGCAGGGAGTGTAATATTCAGTGTGATGTTTCTTGAGGCTGAGAATATGTTGTTCATAGTTCTCAACATACTGTATGTATTTATTATCTCCCCCACCACCACTTTCCCCATACCATTAGATTGGCCCTAACACCATACCTTACAACCTTCCCAGAATGGGTGGGACCATCCCTAAATTCCTTTGAAATCTCAGCGTCCTGCAGATACAGGCTTATGCCGCGTACACACGGCCGTTTTTCTCGTCGAGAAAAACTTGATTTTTCCCATTCGACGAGAAAAACGATAGTCTGTGGTCTTTCTGTCGTTTTTTCGGCGAGAAAAACGGCATTAAAAACGACGAGAAAAATTAGAACATGTTCTAATTTTTCTCGTCGTTTTTTTCGACATGTTTTCCGTGGCAGTTTTCCCATAGGGAAACACTGCCGCGGAGCCCACAGAAGGTCGTTTTTCTCGACAAGAGGAAAAACGACGTGAAAAACGACCGTGTGTGGGGAACAAGCCGTTCCCTCGTTTTTAATGACATTATTCACGGCGGTTTTTTAACCGCCGTGAATAATGATCGTGTGTACGTGGCATAAGGCTCGGTTCACACTGATGCAATAATTGCTCCGACTTTGGAGCACTTGTCGCATCAGAAGTCGGACCCCATTCTGTGTAATGGAACCGTTCTAATCAGTGTGACTTGAGTCGCTCCGACTTAGAAAATGGTTCCTGCACTACTTTTGGTCCGACTTTGGTCCGACTTGCATTGACTTCTGGCAAGTCATGACGAAGTCACACTGGGGTCCGACTTCAAAGTTGCGCAACTTTGAAGTCGAGGACAGTGTGAACCCAGGCAAAAACCCAGAGCCTATTGCCAGAACAAGTTCCAGCACTGGGCTCCACTAATCCCCCTGCCACACAGCCAGATTCTCCTCTCTTCTTTCCCGCTGTGCTGCAGGGGAATCTACAGTATCCGTACCCAGCCCCCTCGGCTCTAATTTCTTCACCTGTGTGCCTTTGCCACCTCTCTGATCCCCCTGTGTGCCACCTTCCACCCCTGCAACACTGACAGCTCTCCTCCTCTTCCTCGCTCGCCACTGCTGCTGGGCACAGGGGTTCAGGATGAAGAACGGGGGGCCGGTAAATATGTTATAGTTGCCGTCCCCTTTTTTTTCCTGAGTGAACACAGTGATCGCTCCTGTGTTCATTCATAACTGAAGCATAGAAAACTAAACAATCAGCATGTGGATTGCTCTTCAAAGAGCATTTGACAGGTGGGATAGAGGCATTTGATTGCGTCCTCACCATCTGCTTTAACCCCTTCAACCACGCACTAGCATGCTGCAAGTGATTTTATTGCACGCAGTTGTGGGGCTCTTGCAGAGCAGCGTCAGTCACTTGAATGGGGCGCATTCGACAGGGAGTTTAATTCATGCAGTGGCTGTGAAGTGAAGCATGGTGGCTGTAGCATGTGTACACCCCAAGGCACTGCCTCTGCATCTAAAGGGGGTAGCAGTTGAGGCACCCAGGGGGTGCCAGATTGTTCCCTCCCAAAATTGAGTCTATATTCTCATACAAAATAACCAGTGTAGCGGGGTCTTCAAAGTTAGTGGGATACACCTGGGGGTAGAGAGACCCAGGTGTGTAATTATGTCAGGGATTAGACCCCTTTTCTTATTCGTGGAGGATTGGGTGGTGTAATATTCTCTTTGACCAGTGGGTGTCAGTGTACCTGCTGGCTCGAGGTAGAATCGCTATCACAGTGTTACCCTTTTTTTGGTTCCTTCCTGGCGATGGTACGGCTGGGGCGGGGAACCCGCCGTGGTGTCGATAGGAGGATATAAAAGGGGGAGACGCCCACGCCACGAGGTCGTCGTCGCCTGTCTGTTGTTCTTGTGGGAGGGGGTCACCCCTTCACGCACCCAGGCACCTTAGGCCTGGGTGCGGGCGGTTCAAGGTTCCGGCCTAGGCGCCCAAGGCCTGGTCGGAACGAAGATGGAGTCCATCCCGGGCACCTTCAGCCTGGGGTGAGGTACTATTAAGGAGGCCTGGGACCCGGTGACTCCGACTGGGTCCCGCAAGGGTGAAGTTGCTCCAGGGCGCCCCTTGCGAGGGGACCCGCATCTGAGGTGAGGAGGCTGGGGGGGGTCACCCGTCCAAAGACCCGGTGTAGCGTCAACCCGGTGACGGATGGGCCTTCAGTAACTCCCTTGGAGGACATCTTCCCCTGATATGGGCTTCAGCGCAGCGGAGGAGCTTCCATCAAGACTCCTGCAACCCCTGGTCATAGCACAGGGAGTGTAGGGACTAGGAACCTGTACAGTGCCTTGACCTGCTTCCCCATCGTATCATGCCGTTGCATTTGACTGTATGTGGAGATACGCAATAAACCTGAGTTTGGACTTTGATGGGTGTATGGACTCTGTTGATGGGAACAAAGGGAGATTCCAGCACGGAAGGACTGACCCTCATAACCAGCACACATTTGGCCCGAGGAAAAGATTGATATTGGCCTTCACCTCACCCACATGCATGGGGAGGACATGGGCCGTAGCGCACCTCACTCTGTCGCTCGACATACCCCTAGCTAAAGAGGTCGGGGTGAGGAGGCCGCTACACGTGGGGGCTCGTCCGGGATACGAACGTGTGTTAACCCTGAGGTTTGGAACGGCTGTGTTTGAACTTTGCTGCCCGGAAGAGGTCCGAGCAGGTCCGCCATGTGATTGGCCAAAGTGCATCCCTGTGCTCGAAGTCGTGGAAATTTCCCTGAAAAACTGGGAGAGGCCCATGCAGAAAGAGCGGGAAGAGGGAGGAGTCCAGCCGTGTGACGAACTACATGTGGGGACTTTTGCTGCACTGCGCCACGAGGCACCCCATGACTACGCAATTCGTGGGAGGAGACTGAAGGAAGCCCGCGAAAACGTGCAAGTCGTGGGAGGAGTCTGGCCACGTGTGGGGATGCACGTGGAGACTCCGGTGCGAGGTCAGCGTGTGATGGAGCAGCAAGTGGTCGGAGTGAACTCAGGCTCCCCGTGGATGACGGTACCTTATCCTTTCAAGATGACTGCATTTGCTGCATCCATTACAGACACGGGGATAAGGCTCAGGCCCCGAGGACAGTTGGCTTTGTATTCATGCAGAGACACAGAGGCCCTCGGTGTGATCTGTCCCGGATGCTCGGGACTGGTGGTCCAACTAAAGCCATTCGGGCGATGCGAAGCATGCAAGGAGTTTCTTTTTGAGGTTGAACCACACACGGAAAGGCCCCGGGCCCTACGCCTCAACTGCATCACAGGAACCGCCACTCCGGAGGGAGAGATCAAAGCCTTTGCGGAGTTTCCCGTGCGCGCTGACCAGGGCGAAGTGACTGCCCAACCAGAGACTGAGAGAGAAAAATCCGAGGACACTGCTTCGGTCACTACAGACTCCCTGCTCCCACCTCCGAAGAGGAAAGTCGGTCTGGTACAGGCATCTTATGGCCGTGGTCGAGCTTCACCCCGCCGCTTGCCTGGCCTGGATGGCGCCGGTAGAGAAGAGAGTCCCGGACATCCCGGTTCTTCAGAAGGTCCAGGTGAGCCAGGGGCTGGGACTGTGGTGTTGGTTGGAGGTGTCGGGGGTCCCCAGTCGGTGGAGCCCGCAGGGGAGGGTAGCCTTCTGTCTACTAGAGACTACCTTCCCGCTGAGATGTATGACACCTCCGACTTAGAGTCATTGTCAGACTGTGGGGATGACGGAGAGATAGACGAACTGTTTCACCGGAAGGGCTGGGACAGACGCCCACTACCTATGCTGAGTAAACCGCAGGATTCCCCCATGTCCATAGAAGACAGTACGCTCCGGGTGAAGGCCCCGGAGTTCCCGAGGAAATCTAGTCCTCGGGCCAACTTTCCTCATTCAACTACATCACCCACTCTGATGGTGGGGATGCAGCGTGCTTCGTTGCGGGCACCGAAGACAAAGCAACCCCGAGATGGTGAAGGTACCTCGGCACCCGGAGGCCATCGTGCAGCCAGGAGAAGGTGAGCGAGATGTGATGCCGCCTCTAGCCAGGTTGCAAAGACTTTTCTCCCAGAGAGTCGCCCGTGAATATGGGTGGGAGTACCCCTACTTGCCTCGGGACTTATTGTATGAAGTCGAGGTCCTGCGACCAAGGTGGTATGACGAGTTTGTATGGGAAAAGCTTAAAGTGCCCCATGCCAGGCGATACCTGTCATGTTCGCCGCCTGTGTCTAAAAAGTTCAAGGACTGCAGAGCTGATTGGAGACTTGGGCGCCATATTCATGCCGATAAGGTGCTCATCTGCAGGAAAGAAGGAGAGGATGTTGAGTATTCGGTGGAAGTGTTTGATGGGCACCTGAAGCCCCTGTTTCTGCCGGATCCAAGGTTCTACTTATAGGAGAAGTGAGCTCCTATCTTGTTGCTGTTGAAACTTTCTGGAAGAGACATTCCCAGACGCCTAGAACTGTGCCCTACTTTTGTTTTGATTTGGGCTTTTCTTTTCCTCACTGGAGACTTGGGAGCTGTTGTTTTTTTTTTCTCCCTTTTCTTCATGTGCCAAAGGCAGAGACTTTTGGGGTAGAGTTAGAGTAGGAAAGCAGGAAGAATGAAGATCTAACCAAGTGTCATTACCGCAGCACTGTCACCAGGTGGCAGTGTTGTGCAACGGTTGTTTGAAAATGTTACACATGCATTACTTACTTATTGGAGTGAGTGGGTCTCTCGGCTGACGGACCCACTCATGCCAAGTTAACACAGAGTGTTAGGATGTTTTTTTTTTGTTTCCCTTCTGCAGGAGATTCGTCGGTCAAGACTACTGAGTATGGGGTGGTTCTTAGACAGTGATGGGAGGGATTGTATATGTGTACATGACAGATGTTTTATACAAAAGTTTTAATGTTTTATAGGTTGTTTTTTTTTGAGCAGGTCTTGGCACATACAGTATCCAAAATATTAGGGATAGCCTCTGGGGCCCACTTCATGTCACCCCTCCTTGGGAGACATGGGTGTGCAACTGACGCTGGGGACCAGCGTCAAATCACCAGGGGGAGTGTGTAACGGGGTCTTCAAAGTTAGTGGGATACACCTGGGGGTAGAGAGACCCAGGTGTGTAATTATGTCAGGGATTAGACCCCTTTTCTTATTCGTGGAGGATTGGGTGGTGTAATATTCTCTTTGACCAGTGGGTGTCAGTGTACCTGCTGGCTCGAGGTAGAATCGCTATCACAGTGTTACCCTTTTTTTGGTTCCTTCCTGGCGATGGTACGGCTGGGGCGGGGAACCCGCCGTGGTGTCGATGGGAGGATATAAAAGGGGGAGACGCCCGCGCCACGAGGTCGTCGTCGCCTGTCTGTTGTTCTTGTGGGAGGGGGTCACCCCTTCACGCACCCAGGCACCTTAGGCCTGGGTGCGGGCGGTTCAAGGTTCCGGCCTAGGCGCCCAAGGCCTGGTCGGAACGAAGATGGAGTCCATCCCGGGCACCTTCAGCCTGGGGTGAGGTACTATTAAGGAGGCCTGGGACCCGGTGACTCCGACTGGGTCCCGCAAGGGTGAAGTTGCTCCAGGGCGCCCCTTGCGAGGGGACCCGCATCTGAGGTGAGGAGGCTGGGGGGGGGTCACCCGTCCAAAGACCCGGTGTAGCGTCAACCCGGTGACGGATGGGCCTTCAGTAACTCCCTTGGAGGACATCTTCCCCTGATATGGGCTTCAGCGCAGCGGAGGAGCTTCCATCAAGACTCCTGCAACCCCTGGTCATAGCACAGGGAGTGTAGGGACTAGGAACCTGTACAGTGCCTCGACCTGCTTCCCCATCGTATCATGCCGTTGCATTTGACTGTATGTGGAGATACGCAATAAACCTGAGTTTGGACTTTGATGGGTGTATGGACTCTGTTGATGGGAACAAAGGGAGATTCCGGCACGGAAGGACTGACCCTCATAACCAGCACACATTTGGCCCGAGGAAAAGATTGATATTGGCCTTCACCTCACCCACATGCATGGGGAGGACATGGGCCGTAGCGCACCTCACTCTGTCGCTCGACATACCCCTAGCTAAAGAGGTCGGGGTGAGGAGGCCGCTACACCAGTATTATGTATACAGTGGCCTGCTGGCATGAAAACGGTCACAGAGCAAGACCATTGGTGCGTGGTATTTGGGGGCTTCATCAAAGTTTTGATATGGGGCTCAGAGATTTGTAGTTACACCACTGCAGATATTGTTAGAAAAAATAATGTGATTAAATTAGGGCTGTTACTGATTAAAATTTTCGTGTTTGATTAATCGATTTTTTTAATCGATTAATCGACTAATTTTGATTAACTATAACGCACATACAGATCCAACTACTTTTAGCTGATCTCCTTGCAGGCTTATTCCCAGTGCAGCTACCAACCACTGGAAAAATGTATGGCAGGATACAAAAAACACACGAAGGCAGCGCTTGATGGGAATAGCATTAAAACTTTTATAGTCTTCAAGTAGGTAACAAAATAAATATTGCACTGGAGATAAAACCGATGTAGCTACATAAACTGTAAAAATGGTGCGAGTAATACCAAACGGTAGCAAAAGCAGTCATAAAAACATGTAGCTAAGTATGATACTGGTATAAAAATGTGTACAACGATACCACTGCTGAATCCAGATGAGGAGGGGTTAACATCAGTCCGTCGGCATGTAGATCCGGAAGCCGGCGGAGAGGTGAGTACCGATCAAAAGAAAATTAATCGATTAATCAAGAAATTAATAAAGGGATTTTTATAACAGCTTACCTGTAAAATCCTTTTCTTGGAGTACATCACGGGACACAGAGCGACTTAGTCATTACTAATGGGTTATATAGATTACCTTCAGGTGTTGGCACTGGCCAATTCCAAACCGGAAGTACCCTCCCCTATATAAGCCCCTCCCATCCGGGAGCACCTCAGTTTTGTAGCCAAGCAATAAGTGTCCCAAAAAGAGGGGTGGGAGCTCTGTGTCCCGTGATGTACTACAAGAAAAGGATTTTACAGGTAAGCTGTTATAAAAATCCCTTTTTCTTTTTCGTACATCACGGGACACAGAGCGACTTAGTCATTACTAATGGGACGTCCCAAAGCAATGCCAAATGAGGGGAGGGATACATAAGCTGGGCGCCATCAGGCATGAGGCTCTTTTGCGGCCTGCAACACACTGCGCCCAAAGGCGACATCCTCCTGACTTCTGACGTCTACCTGGTAGAATCTAGTAAAATTGTGTACTAAGGACCATGTTGTGGCCTTACAGACTTGAGCCAGGGAGGCTTGGTGATGCACTGCCCATGAAGTTCCAACTGCTCTTGTGGAGTGCGCCCTAACTTTGAACGGAGGCGGTCTCCTTTTCAAGCCATAGGCTTGTATTATGACCTGTCGAATCCACTTGGCTAAAGTAGATTTTTGATGCTGCCTGACCCTTTCTGGGGCCTTCCGGCAGAACAAACAAAGTATCCGTTCTACGAATCTGAGCAGTGGCTTTAAGATAAGCTTTAACTGCTCTTACTACATCCAAAGAATGCAATAACTTTTCCTCTACCGAACTAGGTTTGGGGAAAAAGGAAGGAAGAACCACATCTTGGTTCAAATGGAACCTCGATACCACCTTAGGAAGAAGGCTGGATGAGGACGTAATACTACTCTGTCCTTATGGATAACCAGATATGGCTCCTTACAGGACAAGGCGGCTAATTCCGATACTCTTTTAGCCGAACAAATGGCTACTAAGAAAATCAATTTCCTGGTGAAAAGAACCAAGAAAATGTGCCGCAATGGTTCAAATGGTTGTTTCTGTAGAACCGACAGAACCAGGTTTAAGTCCCATGGACATATGGGAATACTAACCGGAGGGCTAATACGCATCACTCCTTGTATGAAAGCTTTGACTAATGAATGCAAAGCCAAGGGCCTTTGAAAAAAATATTGACAAGGCCGTCTGACCCTTGATAGTACTCAAGGCAAGCTTCCTATGTACAGCCCACTGTAGGAAGTCCAGAATCCTACCTATTACGTACTTACGTGGATGCCATTTCCTGGCCTCACACCACGTGATGTACGCCTTCTAGATCCTATAATAGATCTGCCTGGATACCGGCTTCCTGGCATTGATCATGGTAGATACCACAGGATTAGAGAGCCCTCTCTTTTTTAGAATGTGGGCTTCAATAGCCAGGCCGTCAAACCTAGGGCTGGTAAGGAAGGGTAGTATATCGGTCCTTGTGAAAGCAGGTCCGGACGATGTGGGAGGGTCCAAGGACTTCCCACTGACATTTTTACAATCTCCGCGTACCATGCCCTTCGGGGCCACGCTGGAGCCACCAGAATCACTGGTTTCTTTTCTACCCTGATTCTGCGGATTAATCGCGGTGGGAATGCATATATCAGCTTGAACTGATCCCAAGGGAACACTAGGGCATCCGAACCGCAAGCTAGGGGATCCTTTGTGCGAGACACAAATCTGTCCACCTTTGCGTTGAATCTGGATGCTAGCAGATCTACATCCGGTGTTCCCCACTGCTGGCATATTGCCTGGAAAACCTCGGGGTGAAGAGACCATTCCCCCGGGCATAATTGCTGGCGACTTAAAAAGTCTGCTCTCCAATTTTCCACTCCTGGGATGAAAACCGCGGATATGGCTGTGACATACCTTTCTGCCCATTCCAGGATGCAATTCGCTTCCCTCTGGGCTGCACGACTCCTGGTGCCACCCTGGTGATTGATATATGCCACTGCTGTGGCATTGTCTGATTGAATTCTGACAGGTGACCCTTGGAGTTTGGATGTCCATGCTACTAGGGCATACCGGGCTGCTCGTATCTCTAAGAGATTGGTGGGCAGGGCCTTCTCTGCTTCTGACCACTTGCCCTGGAGAGACCATTGCTCCAGTACTGCCCCCCAGCCTATGAGGCTGGCAACTGTAGTGACCACCTTCCAAGAAACCGGACTGAAGGGTTTCCCTTTTTCCAGATTCTGGGGCACCAACCACCAATGGAGGCTCTTGCGAACGGAAGGGGACAGGGACATTGGTAAGTCTAAAGCCTGAACTTTTTTGTTCCAGGCTGACAGTATGGCCCTCTGCAAGTTCCTTGAATGGAATTGACCGTAGGGTACCGCTTCGAATGAAGCCACCATTTTTCCCAGCAGCCTTATACACAGGCGTATGGATGGTTTTTCTTTTTTGTACCCACTAAGTGGGTCAAATCTTTCAAAGACGACACCTTCTCTGGAGGTAAGAAAATCTTTCTCTGATTTGAATCCAGTCTTAGCCCCCAAGTATTCCAGGCTTTTGACTGGTTTTAGGGCTGACTTGTCTCGGTTGATAATGCAACCGTGAGAATCCAGATACTTGATTATCTTGTGAACGACCACTTCTAGTTTTTTCCACTGAGTGGTCTATCAGCAACAAGTCGTCTAGATATGCCATTATCGTTACACCTTGTGTTCCTAGTTTGGCCAATCGTAGGGCCAGAATTTTTGTGAACACTCGTGGTGCCGTGGCCAGACCGAAAGGTAAGGCTCTGAACTGAAAATGGCGCCCTTCTACTGCAAGGCGTAGAAATTTCTGGTGGGCCGGACAGATGGGAATATGCAAATAAGCATCCCTTATGTCGATCGAGGCTAACCATTCCTGCCCTTGTAGGGCGGTGGCCACCGATCGGATCGACTCCATCCGAAAAAGTCCTGATATGTAGGAACTTGTTTAGCCCTTTTATATTTAATATGGGCCTCATGTCTCCATTTGGTTTGGGGACTGTGACAAGGTTCGAGTAAAACCCGAACCCGTTTTCTTCCAAGGGAACCTTCATGATTACCCTTGGGGCAATAGTTGCTCTAGTGCCAGAAGGAGGGATCCACTCTTCTGGGGATCGCTTGGCACGTTTGACCTTATAAAATGGGCAGGAGGAATGTCTTTTAACTCCAGCCTGTATCCCAGACTTACTGCGGAGATCACCCATCTCTGATGGTGTCCCGCCAGGTCTCTGTGAACAACTGAAGTCTTCCCCTCACCCGACTGAGTGGGGGCAACCCTTCATGACTTAGGGGGAGGTTTTGTACCTCTCTTGACCCAGGGTTTCTTGTTACCCTGTGATTGTCCCTGATTTCTGCCCCCTGGATTTGACCGCGGAGGCCGTCGGAACTGTTTCACAGCCGATGTGCCAGGGACTGGAGAAGTAGGCCTCTTAAAAGAAGGACTTCTACCCTTGTTCTTAACCGGTAAGAGTGAACTTTTACCGGCAGAAATTTTCTGGATATATTTGTCCAGATCTTCTCCAAATAAGCGTTCTCCATGAAATGGGAAGCTAACCAGCAGTTTTTTACAGGGAGCTTCAGCAGACCAGTTTTTGAGCCACAGAAGCCTACGCATATGTACTATAGACAGCGTAAAGCGGGAGGCCTGTTGGATTGTATCCTTTATGGCGTCCACCGCAAAACACAAGGCTCTAGGCAGGTCAGCTAGGGCAAGAGCCTGCTGATCTGGTAAGTCCCTTAAGACTTGTTTCAACTGATCTTTCACTGCTTGGCAGACTCCAATCGCTGCTACCGCAGGTTGTGTCACCATGCTTGCTGTAGAGAAAGCAGATTTTAGTAAAGACTCCAATTTTTTATCTATTGGGTCTTTGAACATTGGAACATTATCTACTGGACATGTCAGTGATTTGTTAACAGAAGAGATGGCTGCGTCCACTGTAGGGACCCTCCATTTTTTTATGAACTTATCCTCCATGGGATAGATCACCGGAAATCTCTTGGGGGGAGCAAATATTTTATCAGGATGCTCCCAATCCTGGTAAATAAGCCCTTCTAATAAAGGGTGGATTGGGAAGGAACAGACAGCCTGGGGAGCTTTTAGTGACCCCAGCGAGGAAACCGTAGTGGATGGTGGTTCCGCCAGAGGCATTTTAAATGCTGATCGGACCATGTTAGTCAGAGACTGAACCCATAATCTTTCAGCCTGAGATGCTGAGAAAGGTTCTTCCACTGTTGATTCCTCCATAACTGAATCAACCTCATCCTGATCCCCTTCAGGTAGGTCGATCTCTGTGTGGGGCTGTTCCTCCACTAACAGGCACTCTGAAGGAGGAGACGGAGATCGGACGCACTTTTCCTGTGACAGGGAAGCAGCGATCAATGCTGTTAATCTCTCTTCCAATCCTCCCAGAGTTGAGGATAAAACCTCCTCTGTTATATATACAGGAGCAGGTGGACTGGGGACAGCCGCAGCACCAGGCACTCCTGCGGGGTTTCTACGGCTACTGACCTCTGAATTCTCAGGGGAGATTGGTGCAGTACAAGCATGCCCAATATCCTCAGAGCCCGATGGAGACCCCTTTGGCTTCCTGGAAGACCTATTTCCGGAGCGTCTGGACGACATATCCTTTAAGCACAAAGCTGAGGTATTCCCGTCGTCATACACCAATTTTTGCTGGTAATAGTCTAACACAGTTGCTGCTATATACCAGCTGGTGTCCACTAAAGTGCCTTTCTATGGGGATGCCTGCATCAACCGCCTCTGTGTGCCACTGTTTGTTGCTAGCTCTGTTTGCATCCAGCTGACACTTGTACTGTGTCTTTTAACCATGCTGGGACGCCTGCACCTGCGCAGAAGCGCCGCGGCGCGCATCGAGCGTTATCCACCCGCCCCGCCCCTTTTTTTTTCATAGGAGGCGCGTGCACGCGCCCGCGCATGCGCCCGTGCGCCATTGGCGCCCTTTTCGAAATCAAACAGGGACTAGGCGCCAGGGCCCTTTTTGCCGGAGGGCCTGTGCGGTGGATGAGCGCAGCAACAGGGCAGAGGAAGTGGATTCCCACAGAGAAACTTACCAACTGCCTGGATCTTTTGACTTGAGAAAACCAAAGATCCACATGACAAGAAAAATGGACTACAGCGGCCTCTAATGGTTTAACACAGGTACCGCGGTCCCCCTTTTTTTATTTTTTTCTTGACTACTATTAAAATTTTACATTTTCAGTAGTTACAGGCAAACACAGATATTAGCGGGAATACCGTTAGGTAACAGACAGA
The DNA here is from genome assembly GCA_029206835.1 of Rana muscosa. Taxonomy (NCBI): domain Eukaryota; kingdom Metazoa; phylum Chordata; class Amphibia; order Anura; family Ranidae; genus Rana; species Rana muscosa. Next base: position 164,031,153 of record CM055121.1, on the reverse strand, counting down.
AAGACAAATTAGGCTTGGGGGTCCCCCAATAGAACCAAGTTCCTGGGGGCCCCCACTTACCTGATCCCCGCCGCAGGACTTTGTTTGGTCCACAGAAGTCCAAACTTCACCTATCACGGCAGGCATTGTAATTAAACCTTCAGGGACCGGGTTCCCAAGGATTCCACTCCCCTGGACCTGTATAGCACCCTGCACAGACAACATCTTGGTCGTGGGTATGACCAGAGCTCTGGATCCCAGGGTCCAGCCCTCCTAAGAGAGGCATTACAGGCAAAACCTTGCTCTTCTGCTGCAAGGCCCGGGTACCGACCGTTTAGCTATGAAGCTTTTTTGGTGGGATCCGGAACAGCTTACTAAGGCCCAAAAGAACCTGTACGCAAGCCCAGTGAAAACACATGTTACTCTTTGGCCAACACCTTAGACACTGGCAAAAAACTGAGGTGCTCCCGGATGGGAGGGGCTTATATAGGGGAGGGTACTTCCGGTTTGGAATTGGCCAGTGCCAACACCTGAAGGTAATCTATATAACCCATTAGTAATGACTAAGTCGCTCTGTGTCCCGTGATGTACGAAAAAGAAAGTTAATTTCCACAGCCCTAGATTAAATGCTTTATGATGCTAAATGCCAAATGATTTATAACGATGACACTAGAGGGTGCTACTAGATTAGTGCAGGCAAATTTATGTATGACTCATGGTTAGTTTGTGAGTCTAAAATTGGGTCAGGGTTCACTGCAGGTCAGGCTGGGTGACTCACAAAGGCAGGTCTCTGGTACCTCCCCCTGGGTGTGGTAGTTTGGAGAATCTTCTGGAAGTTAGTGGGCGGAGGCCAGGAGGGCTGATCTGCATAATTGAGGGAACTTGGCCAATCCCCAGGCAGAATTCCTGGCAGGGTGGCTGAGTCAGCCCTTAAATATGGTGGAACCATGCCAGCAGAGGGGTCAGTGGAAGATGGAGTGCTAAGGAGGCTGTTGTGGTCTAGGAGGAGTCCCCTATGTCTGGGGGGGGGGGGGGGCTCTTGCTTCCAGGCTGGGCTCTGGGTGGCTTAGAAAGATCCATTCAACATCACGGTTTTAACAGGATTCTTGCCTGAGAGCAGTGGGAGCAAGGAGGACAGAGTGAGTATATCAGCACACCCAGGGATTCACAAGAGGAGAGACTGCCATATGTAGCAAGCTTTCAAAGGACAGAGCTGTGCTTAAACCTTTATCGCTTGTCCTGGGAGATCTTTGAAGCAGCTGGGTGGGCTGGTAGACAGGCAGCCAGGAGGGCTGGTAGTTTCCGCAGGCGATGGAGCTGGGAGCAGTTCTACAAGAGGATAGAAGATACTCCTGCATGCAGCTTTTCAATATTTTGTGCTACTTTCCAAAGGGGCTGAGAGCTCCTAGTCCACAAGGGACACAGATCCAAAACACTGGGTGTTTCTAGCAAGGAGAGCAGTCTAGAATCTTTTCTCTGTACAGAACATAGGAAGGAAGTTGTCCTCATCTGTTATTCTTCAAGTCAAGTTGGGCATCCCATAATCCCTATACCCTATCCAAGTTGTTTTTCCCAATAAAACAACAAAAACATGCCCATGGACTGATTTCTTGTGTCTGGATGCAAGTTGGAAATGCATGTTGCCTGACTGTGCAGGAACAGGGGAGCCAGTTACCAGCAGCCCTTGTAGGGGTTGTGCTACAATGAAGAAACCATCCTTAAAAGAGAAGTAGCAGTTATGCATTGGCCCTCGACCTAATAAGCTTAGAGACAGTTATACTTTATATTCTGTAGCTTTTCCAAAAAAGGAACACTGGGATTGATTTACTAAAACCGGAGAGCGCAAAATCTAGTGCAGCTCAGCATAGAAACCAATCACCTTCCATTTTTTTTTTGTCAAAGCTTAATTGAACAAGCTGAATTTAGAAGCTAATTGGCTACCATTCATAGCTCTGCACTCAACACTTTTAGTTATTCAACTGCATTGACTGTTGTCACCCTTGTGAGAAAAGAGATGTCTAGGATTTGGTAACGATTTGTCCCATATCTAATAAATAACCACAACCAATGCATTAAATACAGGGTATTGATCTACAGCCTGGGGGAGTGTACAATGTCTCTACTCTCCCTCTGTATAGATTTTAAAACACTGAACACACTTGAAAATTCCAGCCCTATTTATCCTAGAAGTTGGTGAGCCTAGAACAGGAAATTCCTTTCACAGACTTTGTCAGGATGATTAATTTATCTGTACAGATGATAACACTACACAGCCATAATGCATTGCATGCTACTGGATATGGCACTTACCCTCTGACAGCTCAGTTACTCATGTTCTGATTCATGTAAACCTGTTTCCTTTTATTACTGACTGTATGAAAGAACTTTATTGTCTTTGAGCCCTAAAAAGATTTTAAGATCCAATTCCAATAATATGAGACTCCCAGGTCAATATCAATTTGAAAGCAGCCACAACATACAGCAGAACACAGAGGAAAAGAGAATGGTATTGTATAGCACATGGGATAGGAGGCTGTGTTCCCTATGGAATGCGAGGTTATTGTGTGTTGACTGTATTATAGATGAATTGAAACTAATTCTCTATTACCGCTCTCTTAGGTTGCTGTAATATAAAAAGTAATATAAATAATATAAAAAGTGAATTTAGATGTGAACTTAGAGTCTGTTAGACTGCAAACACGGTTATGGGTTTGTTGCACATTTCCCAATACCTCTTCATACAGTTCACAAATATGGTGTCTCACCAGTGGTGGTGCGTCCATAGTGGGCGCAGGAGCGCCGCCCCCTCTCTCCCCTGCACCCATCACTCAACAATAGATAGATTCATGCATTGCATGAATCTATCTATTGTCGCCGCTGCCGCCCACTATTCAGGTGTCCAGCCCCCTGTTGAGCGCTGGCCATCTGAATAACAGTGGTGGGTGTGTTTTGGAAGTGCCTATCAGAGCCTGTCGGCTCTAATAGGCTTCCAGATTAGAGCCTGTGTGGGCTCTAATCGGCTTCCAAATGTTTAAGCAGTGGGTGCACAGGCTGTGCGTTCCCTGCTTACGTAGTGCTGTGTTAGGGAATCACTTCCCTAACACTGACCCGCCTCTCAGCCAATCAGGTTCACCGGGTCTGGTTACCGGTCACCTGATTGGCTGAAACGACATCAAGGACAGAAGAAGACATCGAGGACGAAAGAAGACATGAGGGAGCGGAGGGAGCATGGAGGAGGATAGCGCTGACCCGAGGAAGATAAGTGTCGGGCTGGGGGGAAACTGGCGGCATTTGGGGAGAAAACTGGTGGCATTTGGGGACAAACTGGCTGTATTTTGGGACAAACTGGCTGCATTTGGGGACAAACTGGCTGTATTAGGGGACAAACTGGCTGCATTTGGGGACAAACTGGCTGCATTTGGGGACAACCTGGCTGCATTTGGGCACAAACTGGCTGCATTTGGGGACAAACTGGCTGCATTTGGGCATAAACTGTGTCACGTACCTGACGGTGACGAGCCCGGATCTGCAGAGGAAGGCCTCTCTTACGGCTTCCACCAGCGGCCCCTGGTAGTGAAGACAGGAGGCACGGAGGTAGAAGGGGTACGAGTGCCTGGCAGGATGGATCAAGGTAGAGTAGAGTCTGAAGACTGGGACGGATCCAGGCACCCAGGAAGTATGGCAGGCTGAACTGGAACCAGGAACACAGCAACTGGACTGGAACCGATGAAGCAGACTGGACTGGAACCAGGAACACAGCAACGGAGAGATTGGTCAGGCAAGCCGGGTCGGTAGAACTGGCTGGCGACAAGGTACTGGAGGATCAGGCAGAAGAGTGGTCAAAACAAGCCGGTGGTCAGAGGCAGGCAGGAAACTGGAAGGGTCAAGGTAAGCCGGGTCAGATGCAGGTAAATCCACGAATCAGGTCTCTTTGAGTACTACACGCTGTAGAGCAGACAGCAGGGACTGTCTGTCACAGACATGTTTAAATAGCCTTTCTGGCGCGCTTTGTGGAGCGTGCGCGCGCCGTCGCGCGCGCGTGCCCGCGTGCGCCGACGTGTCTGAGATTGAAAACCAGGAAGTCCAGGACTCCTGTAGCTGGCAGGATTTCTATGACAAACTGGCTGCATTTGAAGTGGCAAACTGGCTGTATTTGGGAACAAACTGGCTGCATTTGAGGGGGCAAACTGGCTGCATTTGAGGGGGCAAACTGGCTGCATTTGGGGACAAACTGGCTGCATTTGGGGACAAACTGGCTGCATTTGGGCACAAACTGGCTGCATTTGAGGTGGCAAACTGGCTGCATTTGGGGGGAAACTGGCTGCATTTTGGGGGAAACTGGCTGCATTTGGGGACAAACTGGCTGCATTTGGGGACAAACTGGCTGCATTTGGGCACAAACTGGCTGCATTTGGGGACAAACTGGCTGCATTTGGGGACAAACTAGCTGCATTTGGGGACAAACTGGCTGCATTTGGGCACAAACTGGCTGCATTTTAGGGGAAACTGGCTGCATTTGAGGGGGCAAACTGGCGGTATTTGGGGACAAACTGGCGGCATTTGGGGACAAACTGGCTGCATTTGGGGGGAAACTGGTGGCCTTTGATGAGCACAGTGGCTGCGTTTAATGGGCACAGTGGTGGCAATCTATGTTTTTTTTTTTTTTCCAGTTTGTTTGCGCCCCCCAAAAAATTTTGAGCACCAGCCGCCACTGTGTCTCACATATACAACACAAAACAGAAAAACTCCATACTCCATACTCAAACTCCAGAATATCTTGAACCTGTAGATAGACTTTTATCGCTCATCTGCTTTCAGCAGAGACTCTTAAATGCTTTAATCCAGTGTTTCTCAGCCTTTTTTTCAGTCGAGGCACCCTTTAAAAATTATGGACAATCTCGAGGCACCCTTTAAAAATTATGGACAGTCTCAAGGCACCCCATTCTAAAATGTAAAAACTATTCTAATAGTTTTACATAATGCAGCAACATTCACAAGTCCAAGTAGGACACCCAACGTTGGAGGTGATTTATTCTTCCAAAACAAATACACTTTAGCAAACCGGTACTGACTAGTATTCCAATGTTTCTCTTCTCCCTTCGTTTTTCTTCATCACTTAGCTAATGTGACCCCGATGCTGATGGAGAGGGGCAGGGAAGGGTCAAACAAAGATGCTATGCAGACGACTTACATCCTCCTTATCAACTGATGATGCCATTGGTCGTTAGGCAGCTAGAAGGTTGTAATGGTGCTCAATGGAAACCTGTGACTTAAGCCCTGTACACACAATCGGATTTCCTATGGATTTTAAACCGATGGATTTTTCCATCGGAAATCCGATGAAGCTGACTTCCAAAAGCTGAATATCAATAATGAAATAAGGCAATTTAACTACTCTTAAGCCCCGTACACACGATCGGATAACCTATGGATTTTCGTCCGATGGATTTGTCCATCAGAAATCCGATGAAGCTGACTTCCATCAGTCTTGCCTAAACACCATCAGTCAAAAAACCGACCGTCCCAAACGCCGTGATTTAAAACACTCCGATGAGCCAAGAAAAATGAAGTTCTATGCTTCTGAGCATGCGTCGACTTGATTCTGAGCATGCGTGGGTTTTTTATCCGATGGAGTTCCCCACAGACAATAGTAATTTGCTATAGTTTTTTTTTTCCATCGGATAAATTTAAAACATGTTCTATTTTTTAACACCGATGGAAAAAAGACCGATGGGGCTCATACACCATCGGTTTGTCCGATGAAAAAAGTCTGTTTTCATCGGTAAAACCGATCGTGTGTACAGGGCTTTAGTGTAATTAAAAGGCAGCCTTCATCCACACGCTGGCTTGCATACAATTTTTGGGCAGTTTTGCCAAGGCACCCCTGAAGAAACCTCAAGGCACCCCAGGGTGCCTGGACACTCTGGTTGAAAAAGGTTGCTTTAAAGTGTTACTTAACCCAGGACCCTGCATTCACTATATCTGGTCTCCCACAGTACACAGAACACAGAAATGCACTTATTTTAGTAAATTTAACCTGCTAAATACCTTTTCTAATCAGCAGTATATAGCAGTCTTGTGATTTCTATCAGTTCCTGGTGAAGCTTGTAGGAGAAGTTTCCATACTGCACTGAGCTGTCCTATGAGGCTGCAGGGCTCCTGACCCTCTGTCTGGATGTGTCTGGACAGTGCCGATTGGGCCTGTACTGATCACATGCACTCTCCCAAGAAAAAAAAAAACCTCTCTAGCAATACACACCAAACTGAGCAAGTGCAGCCTGACTCCAGAAGCTCTGTTTTATCCGGACTTGTCCAGAGGGACAGTGCAGGGAGGGGAGGATCTGTGCATACATGATCAAGCAGCCTTTTTACACACTGCAGAGGATTACCCCCTAATGTTCCCCAGTGAGTATAACAAGCACGCTTTACTGCATATACAGACTGATTTTACTGTTGTGGGTTTAGTAACACTTTTAGCTTTAAAATGGTATTGAACCCAAAGCCAAAAATGTAATAAATTGCAGCTTACAAATCATTAGATATGGTGGCTGCATTAATTTAATTTTTTTGTATTTTTTCCTCTGTTTACACCTGGTGATCTGACCAGTAACACATCTCCTGTATTATGCGTCGCCACTCTGGATGAAGGAGCACAGGGGCACCTTTGGACAGCAGCATTGTCAGTCTGGGGGGGAAGGGAGTGTTAGGTGTTTTTGCAGATTTAAATACACTAACAATTCAAAGCCAAACTCCAGCTAAAACTTTATAGGCAGCTACATCAAACTGTTTTTCTTCTTTTTAGGCCTCATGCCCACTGGCGTTTTTACAGCTGCGTTTTTGAGCGTTTTTTACAGCTTAAAAACGCCTGTCCATGTTATTGTAAATATTTTTTTTTTTTTTTGAAAAAAAAACAAAAAAAACGTCGGAGCTAAAAACGCGACCGCGCGTTAGTGCGCGTTTTTTGCGCGTTAGTGCGCGTTTTTTGCGCGTTTTTGCGCGTTTTTTGACGCTCGCGTTTTTTCCTGCCTAGTTCTGATGCTGAGGAACGCACTGGCCCTGGGTTTTTTTTACAGCTTACAAACGCCTATGCTCTTTACAGCTCAAAAACGCCTAGGTGGGCATGAAGCTATAGACTAACATGGACAGGCGTTTTTAAGCTGTAAAAAACGCTCAAAAACGCGGCTGAAAAAACGCCCGTGGGCATGAGGCCTTAGGATAAAGGTTTTATATAAATAAATAAAAGCTGATCATTGTAAGCAACCCTGCCAGTGTTAAATGGTATGTCCTATTCCAGTCATTGATACATCTGCAAGAGCGCTTGTTCTTTTGAAAACCTACAGACTTACTGGCTGGATCACCTTATGAAAAGAAAAAAAGCCTGAAAAAGAAAACAAATGCAGCCATCACATCTAAGTATTGGTAAGTTGTAATATAATACCACCACTTTAACCACTTCAGATCCCGCCCATAGTCAAATGACGTCCACAGATGGGATCTCCCATCCTGGGTGGACGTCATATGACGTCCTGGGCTTCCTGGCCTTCTAGGGGGCGCGCACGCGCCATCGCTTGGGACCCGGTGCGCATGCCCGGCGGCCACGATGTCTGCCGGGCACCTGCGATTGCCTGCAATCACGTCAGGACCGTGGATCTGTGTGTGTAAACACACAGATCCATGTCCTGTCACAGGTGAGGAGACCGATGTGTGTTCCCAGTACAGAGGAACACAGATCGGTCTCCTCCCCTTGTGAGTCCCCTCCCCCTACAGTTAGAATCATTAACTAGGGAACATATTTAACCCCTTCAGCGCCCCTAGTGTTAACCCCTTCCCTGCCCATCACATTTATACAGTAATTAGTGCAGTTTTATAGCACTAATCGCTGTATAAATGTGAATGGTCCCAAAAATGTGTCAAAAGTGTCCGATATGTCCGTCGCAATGTCACGGTCACAATAAAAATCGCAGATCGCCGCCATTACTAGTAAAAAAAATAAAAATGCAATAAATCTATCCCCTATTTTGTAGACGCTATAACTTTTGCACAAACCAATCAATATACGCCTATTGCGATTTTTTTTTTTTTACCAAAAATATGTAGAAGAATACGTACCGGCCTAAACTGTGGGAAAATTTATTTTTTTAATAGATTTTTTGGGGATATTTATTATAGCAAAATGTAAAAAATATTGAATTTTTTTCAAAATTGTCGCTCTATTTTTGTTCATAGCGCAAAAAATAAAAACCGCAGAGGTGATCAAATACCACCAAAAGAAAGCTCTATTTGTGGGGAAAAAAGGACGTCAATTTTGTTTAGAAACCACGTCGCACGACCGCGCAATTGTCAGTTAAAGCGACGCAGTGTCGAATCGCATAAAGTGCTCTGGTAAGGAACGGGGTAAATTCTTCCGGGGCTGAAGTGGTTGTGACAGGGGTCACTTTGGGCACAGGGTGAGCAAGAAAATAATGGACATTAAGAATATGTCTTGGATTGCTTTAAAATGGGACAGTGATATTTTTCCACAATATTCCCCAGGATATCTGTAAAGAACTATTTACTGTTTGATTATGAACTCAACAGGTTAACTGAAAAGTGACTCCTTCATGATGTTGGGACACATACTGTTAGATGCTAATGTCACCACATCCAGCCCCCACCTGTGTCTGCTAAGATGTCAGATGTGTATTGGGAGACAGTGAGGCTAGCCTAAAGGTCATGTGTCTGAGTCATCACTGTAGTTAATTAGCTCATGTAAATTAGGTCTGGTCAAAGGTGTGTTGTCTGAGGAGAATGTAAGAACCTCCTCTCTGTGTGTATAAAACTGGGAGTTTGTCATTAAAGATTGTCAGTCCAGTTGGAAACTTCATACTGAGTGTTTGTCCCATATGTTTGGAAGGATTAATCCTATGGGAAGCGGTCGCCTGACTGTGGAGGATCGGCAGTGGATGTGTGTCCAGAGAGGGAATATCCTAAACGGCGTTAACCCCTTTCATACTTGGGGTGCCGTTACATTGGTTGGCAGCGGTGGGATTTTCCCTCCAGTTACTGGGACACTCCAAACCACCACAGTGAATGACCAGCTATGCAGCCTGCAGGAAAGCCACGCTGAAAGACTTACTTGAGAGCCGTGGAGGGACCGGTGGGACACAGAACAAGGCCACCTTGATCAGGGAGCTAGCCGAGATGGATCAGAGGGATGGTGATGCAGGACCCCGGTCAGTTGAAGACTTGTTTCAGCAACGAATTTGAGAGCGGTTGGCATTATATGGGGCTAACCCATCAGAAACTGCCATACAGAAAGCCATTAGAGACATCCAGCTGCAGGATGAGCGACAAGAGAGATAACTGGAGCGACAACTAGAGCGGCAACATGAGCGGAGAATGGCGGAAATACGGCAATCGGAGACAACGCCTAAAGATGCAGCGCCTGTCCGTAAGTTGCCCTTTCGGGCGTTCAAACTATTTAAGGAAGGACAGGAGGAAATTGAAGCGTTCCTGCTGGACTTTGAGAGACTATGCCAGATACATGAAGTACGGCCCCAAGATCGGGTCGCCTTACTGGCGAGTAATTTAACTGGCAGAGCGGCGGATGCATATCGGGCCCTGGAGGATGAGGTGGCTAAAGACTATGAACGGGTAAAAGAAGCTCTGCTAGCCCGATTTGCCATTACACCCGAATCCAGCCAGATTAAGTTTTGAGAATCCCGGAAACAAACCCACATAACATACGTGGAGTGGGCACATCGTCTGCAGCGAGACCTTAAGGGCTGGTTCCAGGGAAGCCACGCTCATACCATAGAGGACATCACCCAACTAGTACTCTTAGAACAGTTCTTTAACCACACCCCTCCGGTATTACGGGATTGGGTGCGAGATAAGCGGCCACGGACTGTACAGCAAGCGGCTACTTTGGCCGATGAATATCTGGACTCTCGAAGGCCAGGCAAAAGCGAGCACTATCCACTATCTCGGCCCAGTTTACCAGCCTCTCACCCAACTTCAGCACCACCTCCAGCGGCCACTTATTCTCAGCAGCCCAGGTTCAACTCCCAGGACTACTCACAACCCATCAGGTGTTTTTGGTGTAAACAGCTAGGGCACAAAAAGCCAGACTGTCCGTTGAATCCAGCCAGGCAGTCCCAGTCATGGAGACAGCCAGCAAGGGGGAGCCCCCGCACATTCATGCCTGCGGCCCACTGCGTTGAGGAGGAAGAACATTGGGGCGTCCTGCACGAGGCTGATCCAATACAAGCAGCTAACTGGGACAACAGGCAGCAACACAGGCAGACTGTCTGGGTCAATGGAAAGGTAGCCAATGGCCTACGTGATACTGGCGCCACCATGACCCTACTACAGAAGAACCTCATCCCAGAGAGCCAACATACCGGAGACACGGTAGTCGCAAGAGTAGCGGGAGGTACCATCTTCCGGCTACCCGTTGCCTGGGTTCACCTGGATTGGGGGGTTGGTTCGGGACACGTGAATGTGGGGGTGATGAAGGATTTGCCAGCGGATGTACTACTGGGGAATGATTTGGCCCCCCTCATTTCTGCTTATGCCCTGATGGGCCCCGATGAAGTCAACCCAGTGACTACCCGTGGCCAGACACGTGTTGCTGGAACCGGCCCGCTTGCTGCTGAGACTCAGATGCTTCCATGTTTGGACTGGGGGCTATGCTGATCCAAGTTGGGGAGGATGGAGGAGAACACCCTGTCGCATACCTGAGCAGAAAGCTACTACTCCGGGAAGTGAGCTATGCGGCAGTGGAGAAAGAGTGTTTGGCCCTGGTTTGGGCCCTTAAAAAGTTGAACCCTTACTTGTACGGACAGGAATTTTCACTAGTCACCGACCACAACCCATTGGTCTGGCTTAACCGGGTCTCAGGAGACAATGGCAGGTTGCTGCGGTGGAGCTTATCCCTACAACCTTACAACTTCACCATCAGTTACCGACCCGGTAAGCAAAATGGCAATGCTGATGGGTTGTCCCGGCAAACAGACGTCATCCCGGCCTCCTAGTGCAATGTTGATGGGTTGTCCAGGCATTAGAGGAATGGAACTATGGACTAACTTCGGAATCAACCCGTCTGGGGTCTCCTCCTTTGTTAGTCTCCTGCCGAAAGGGGAGAAGTGTGACAGGGGTCACTTTGGGCACAGGGTGAGCAAGAAAATAATAGACATTAAGAATATGTCTTGGATTGCTTTAAAATGGGACAGTGATATTTTTCCACAATATTCCCCAGGATATCTGTAAAGAACTATTTACTGTTTGATTATGAACTCAACAGGTTAACTGAAAAGTGACTCCTTCATGATGTTGGGACACATACTGTTAGATGCTAATGTTACCACATCCAGCCCCCACCTGTGTCTGCTAAGATGTCAGATGTGTATTGGGAGACAGTGAGGCTAGCCTAAAGGTCATGTGTCTGAGTCATCACTGTAGTTAATTAGCTCATGTAAATTAGGTCTGGTCAAAGGTGTATTGTCTGAGGAGAATGTAAGAACCTCCTCTCTGTGTGTATAAAACTGGGAGTTTGTCATTAAAGATTGTCAGTCCAGTTGGAAACTTCATACAGAGTGTTTGTCTCGTATGTTTGGAAGGATTAATCCTATGGGAAGTGGTCGCCTGACTGTGGAGGATCGGCAGTGGATGTGTGTCCAGAGAGGGAATATCCTATACGGCGTTAACCCCTTTCATACTTGGGGTGCCGTTACAGTGGTAAAGCATTCTTCTGAAATGCACTGAAGGGGGATTTCCATTCAAAGTTTACCAATACCTCACCCACTCCCTGTGAAGAGGCTAAATCTTCTAATATGTCTACCCCTCCTGATCATCCCCACTCAGATCCACTTACTCTCCCAGCATCCTTATCTTTTCCACCCTGATCCCTCTGTAACCCCTCTTCTTAAACAGTTTTTTTTTCTCTTTTCCTTTCTTCTTCTTTTCTCTTTATCTATTCCCAGCACCCCTGGTGTCTTACCTGGACTTGTGCTGCCCCACAAAATACCCTCCGGACTTTCTGCTTTACTAAATGCAGTATAACAGTCTTCCACGGAAAAGTCAGATGGAAGTCCAATTGTGTGTATGAGGCTTTATAATGTGTTAATAAAGTTGTTAGGAACCAGTGCATTCTGGGAGAATTCTCTAGAGGAAGTGACTCGGCTTTCATTTTAAGAATCTACAGCGACAGGAAGGCATGTTCTTTTTCAACCTCTCGCCATCACCCGTCAGCGAGCCTAGAAAGTGAGTTCTTGTGATCCCATTCTGTGTTATAGAGCATTGTTTCTTTATTATATGCAAAATTGTACTAATTGATGTTTATTTTTATCAATTTGTAGTTTCACCTTTCATCAAAGAAATATGGTATCTGAAGTTTATGGAGCAGGAAGGTTGATCTCTCTGTCCTAGAGACAGAACACTTATTGTAAACTCGATAAAAACAAATAAATCCTTTGAACTAAAAAAAAGTGATTTTTACCAACTTAACGACCGCCCACCGCCGATTTACGTCGGCAGAATGGCACGGACAGGCAGAATCACGTAGATCTACGTGATCGCCATCCGGACCCCCCTTCACTGCAGTGAGCGGCCGTTAAGTGTTCGGGAGCGATCAGGCATGAGGGGGCGGCCGCTCGATTCCGCCCCCCCCCTCGCGATCGCTCCCGGCCAATGAAAATGCTTCCTCCGCCATGTGATGTAAACAAGGCTGGAGGAAGTGATGTCATCTCCCTCGCCGCGGTCTTTTCGTTCCCGGCGCCGAGGAGTGAAGACAGAGGTTAGTGCACCAACAGTCCACTGACACGTAGGTACACATAGGCACACAAATCACCCCCCAGTCACCCCCAGATCACCCCCCAGGTCACCCCAAAGCCCCCAATCACAGTGTCACTGATTGCAGTGATCATTTATTTTACTGATCACTGCATTTAGTGTCATCTGTGATTGTAAAAAGTTGCAGGGCAGTTAGGATTAGGCCCCTTTAGGTCCAGGGTAGCCCCCTAACCCCCCCTTAATAAAGGTTTAACCCCTTGATCACCCCCCAGGTAACCCTTTCACCCCCTAACTTCAGCGTCACTAAGCGATTGTTTTTCCGATCGCTGTATTTGTGTCGCTGGTGTTTTAGATTATTAGTTATTTTTTTTTAGGTTTGCCGCAGGTTTTTATTAGTGTCAGGTACCCCCATATATTATTTTAACCCCCTGATTGCCCCTAGAGTTAACCCTTTCACCAGTGATCGCCGTATAAGCGTCACTGGTGTCACTGGTTAGCCAGTAAGTTATTTAGTTATTTAGGTTACCCGTCAGGTTTTTATATAGTGTCAGGTACCCCCATATTTAACCTAATAAAGGTTTTAACCCCCTGATTGCCCCTAGTTAACCCTTTCACCAGTGATCACCATATAAAGGTTACGGGTGACGCTGGTTGATTAGTTTGCTTTTTATAGCATCAGGGCACCCGCCGTATATAACCCAATAAAGGTTTAACCCCCCTGATCGCCCGGCGGGTGAGATCAATTAGGTTTTAGCGCCAGAGAGGGTCTGCGTCGCCCCAGGCAGTGTTAGGTTAGTGCCAGTAACGCTAACACCCACGCGCAAAGCATACACCCCCCTTAGTGGTATAGTATCTGATCAGATCTATACTAGCATCCCCAGCGGTTTAGGGTTCCCAAAAACGCAGTGTTAGCGGGATCAGCCCAGATACCTGCTAGCGCCTGCGTTTAGCCCCTCCGCCCAGCCCAGCCCAGCCCAGCCCAGCCCACCCAAGTGCAGTATCGATCGATCACTGTCACTTACCAAACACAACACACATAACTGCAGCGTTCGCAGAGACAGGCCTGATCCATATCAACCAGTCCATAGCAAACGTCCATAGCAACCAGTCCATAGCAACCGTCCATAGCAACCATCCATAGCAACCAGTCTATAGCAACTGTCCATAGCAACCATCCATTGCAACTGTCCATCGCAACCATCCATAGCAACTATCCATAGCATCCAGTCCATAGCAACTGTCCATGGCAACCAATCCATAGCAACCGTCCATAACAACCAATCCGTAGCAACCGTCCATAGCAACTGTCCATAGCAACCGTCCATAGCAACTGTCCATAGCAACCATCCATAGCAACTATCCATAGCATCCAGTCCATAGCAACTGTCCATGGCAACCAATCCATAGCAACCGTCCATAACAACCAATCCGTAGCAACCGTCCATAGCAACTGTCCATAGCAACCGTCCATAGCAACCAGTCCATAGCAACCATCAATATCAACCAGTCCAAGGTGAATGTTTTGAACGCTACCACTCAAAAGTGAAGTTTTAGCGTAGGGTACAGCATTTCACAGACAAGGACACACTTACACAGGGTCTCCCAAGATGCCATTACATTTTGAGAGACCCGAACCATTACAGTTGTAAAGTTACAAAAAAAGTGTAAAAAAGAAAAAAAAAAACGTAAAAAACAAAACACAAAAAAAATATAAAATAAAAAAAACAAAAATAGTTGTCGTTTTATTGTTCTCTCTCTCTCTATTTTCTCTCTATTGTTCTGCTCTTTTTTACTGTATTCTATTCTGCAATGTTTTATCATGCTTGCTTTTCAGGTATGTAATTTTTTGTTTTCAGGTGCGCCATTCAACTGCAGCGCGGAATTATTTATCTTGACAGCAACAGCGTTTGCTCCCACGATACATAAAGCCGTGACACCACAGTTAAAAAAAAGAGCATATATGCCGAAGCATGGGGGCAGCAGGGGCGGAGGAGCGATTTTGCTTCTAATGCCGCGTACATACGGTCGAAATTCCGACGGAGGCCTGCCCGTGGAAAATTCCGACCTTGTGTACGCGGCATAACTTTTTTGCGGGAGGATGCCCCCATGCTTCGGCATATATATATTTTAGGCACAGGTTGCGTTAAAACATTTTTTTATTTTTTACTAGGTTTTGTTTTGGTATTTGCTTTGCAGGTATGGCATGGTAAGGTCTTACTGTTGTACTGTAATGTTACTTTGTTTTAATGTTAACCACCATTTGCTTAGCAGGTACGCCATTCAGTTGCAGCGCGGATCTATTTATCTTGACAGCCGTGACTCCAACGCTGTAGGAGGTAATTTCACCACCACAGTTAAAAAAAAGAGCATATATGCCGAAGCATGGGGGCAGCAGGGGCGGAGGAGCGCTTTTGCTCCTAATGCCGCGTATATACGGTCGAAATTCCAACGGAGGCTTGCCCGTGGAAAAGTCCGACCGTGTGTACGCGGCATAACCTTTTATGCCGCGTACATACGGTCGAAATTCCGACGAAGGCTTGACCGTTTGTACGCGGCATAACGTTTTTGCGGGAGGATGCCCCCATGCTTCGGCATATATGCCCATCATTAGAAGTGGGTGGATGAAGGGAGGTATTCTAATGGTGGGCATACCCACCAATCAATCTCTTTTTTTCGTTCAGCCAATAGGCTGTATGAAAAAAAAGATTACAATACATGTCCAACAAGGACCAGCAACGTACTGGTATGTTGCTGGACTTTGAATGTTTATACCAGAATGATGCCTGCGGGTTTAGGTATCATCTTGGTGTCATTCTTTTCAGCCAGCAGCCGGCTTTCATGTAAAAGCAATTCTAGCAGATAATTAGCCTCTAGACTGCTTTTACAAGCAGTGGGAGGGAATGTCCCCCCCCCCCCCGGATATAAAAAGCGCCATTGGGAAATTGGGAAAGCATTTTATCACACCGATCTTGGTGTGGTCAGATGCTTTGAGGGCAGAGGAAAGATCTAGGGTCTAACCCCCCAATTTTTTTCAAAAAAAGAGTACCTGTCACTACTTATTGCTATCATAGGGGATATTTACATTCCCTGAGATAACGATAAAAATGGTAAAAAAATAAAATATGGAAGGCACAGTTTAAAAATAAAATAAAAAAGCCAAATAAATAATAAAAAAAAAAAAAAAAAAAAAAAAAAGCACCGCTGTCCCCCCCTGCTCTTGCGCAAAGGCGAACGCAAGCGTCGGTCTAGCGTCATATGTAAACAGCAATTGCATCATGCATGTGAGGTATCACCGCGAAGGTCAGATCGAGGGCAGTCATTTTAGCAGTAGACCTCCTCTGTAAATCTAACGTGGTAACCTGTAAAGGCTTTTAAATGCTTTTAAAAATGAATGTAGTTTGTCGCCGCTGCGCGTTTGTGCGCAATTTTAAAGCATGTCGTGTTTGGTATCCATGTACTCGGCCTATGATCATCTTTTTTATTTCATCAAACATTTGGGCAATATAGTGTTTTTTAGTGCATTAAAAATAAAAAAAGTGTGTTTTTCCCCCAAAAAATGTGTTTGAAAAATCGCTGCGCAAATACTGTGTGGAAAAAAAAAATGCAACACCCACTATTTTAATCTGTAGGGCCTTTGCTTTAAAAAAATATATAATGTTTGGGGGTTCAACATAATTTTCTTGCAAAAAAAATTTTTTTTTCATGTAAACAAAAAGTGTCAGAAAGGGCTTTGTCTTCAAGTGGTTAGAAGAGTGGATGATGTGTGACATAAGCTTCCTAATGTTGTGCATAAAATGCCAGGACAGTTCAAAACCCCCCCAAATGACCCCATTTTGGAAAGTAGACACCCCAAGCTATTTGCTGAGAGGCATGTTGAGCCCATTGAATATTTTTTTTTTTGTCCCAAGTGATTGAATAATGACCAAAAAAATAAAAAAAAATAAAAATGTACAAAAAGTTGTCACTAAATTATATATTGCTCAAACATGCCATGGGCATATGTGGAATTACACCCCAAAATACATTCTGTTGCTTCTCCTGAGTACGGGGATACCACATGTGTGGGACTTTTTGGGAGCCTAGTCGCGTACGGGACCCCAAAAACCAAGCACCGCCTTCAGGATTTCTATGGGTGTAAATTTTTGATTTCACTCCTCACTGCCTATCACAGTTTCGGAGGCCATGGAATGCCCAGATGGCACAAAACCCCCCCAAATGACCCCATTTTGGAAAGTAGACACCCCAAGCTATTTGCTGAGAGGTATGTTGAGTATTTTGCAGATCTCGCTTTTTGTCACAAAGTTTTGAAAATGTAAAAAAAGAAAAAAAAAAAGAAAAAAAAATGTCTTTCTTAATTTTCAAAAACAAATGAGAGCTGTAAAATACTCACCATGCCTCTCAGCAAATAGCTTGGGGTGTCTACTTTCCAAAATGGGGTCATTTGTGGGGGTTTTGGGCTATTTTGACATTTTATGGCCTTCAAAACTGTGATAGGTAGTGAGGAGTGAAATCAAAAATTTATGCCCTTAGAAACCTTGAAGGCGGTGCTTGGTTTTTGGGGTCCCGTACGCGGCTAGGCTCCCAAAAAGTCCCATACATGTGGTATCCCCGTACTCAGGAGAAGCAGCAGAATGTATTTTGGGGTGTAATTTCACATATAACCATGGCATGTGTGAGCAATATATCATTTAGTGACAACTTTTTGTACATTTTTTTTTTTCTTTTTGTCATTATTCAATCATTTGGGACAAAAAAAAAAAATATTCAATGGGCTCAACATGCCTCTCAGCAAATAGCTTGGGGTGTCTACTTTCCAAAATGGGGTCATTTGGGGGGGTTTTGTGCCATCTTGGCATTTTATGGCCTTCAAAACTGTGATAGGTAGTGAGGAGCGAAATCAAAAATTTATGCCCTTAGAAACCTTGAAGGCGGTGCTTGGTTTTTGGGGTCCCGTACGCGGCTAGGCTCCCAAAAAGTCCCACACATGTGGTATCCCCGTACTCAGGAGAAGCAGCAGAATGTATTTTGGGGTGTAATTTCACATATGCCCATGGCATGTGTGAGCAATATATCATTTAGTGACAACTTTGTGCAAAAAAAAAAAAGTTTGTCATATTCCCGCAACCTGTGGCAAAATATAAAATATTCCATGGACTCAACATGCCTCTCAGCAAATAGCTTGGGGTGTCTACTTTCCAAAATGGGGTCATTTGGGGGGGTTTTGTGCTATTTTGGCATTTTATGGCCTTCGAAACTGTGATAGGTAGTGAGGAGTGAAATCAAAAATTTGCGCCCTTAGAAATCCTGAAGGCGGTGCTTGGTTTCCGGGGTCCCGTACGTGGCTAGGCTCCTAAAAAGTCCCACACATGTGGTATCCCCGTACTCAGGAGAAGCAGAAGAATGTATTTTGGGGTGCAATTCCACATATAACCATGGCATGTGTGAGCAATATATCATTTAGTGACAACTTTTTGTAATTTTTTTTTTTTTTTTGTCATTATTCAATCACTTGGGACAAAAAAAAAATATTCAATGGGCTCAACATGCCTCTCAGCAATTTCCTTGGGGTGTCTACTTTCCAAAATGGGGTCATTTGGGGGGGTTTTGTACTGCCCTGCCATTTTAGCACCTCAAGAAATGAGATAGGCAGTCATAAATTTAAAGCTGTGTAAATTTCAGAAAATGTACCCTAGTTTGTAAACGCTATAACTTTTGCGCAAACCAATAAATATACGCTTATTGACATTTTTTTTACTAAAGACATGTGGCTGAATACATTTTGGCCTAAATGTATGACTAAAATTGAGTTTATTCGATTTTTCTTATAACAAAAAGTAGAAAATATCATTTTTTTTCAAAATTTTCGGTCTTTTTCTGTTTATATCGCAAAAAATAAAAATCGCAGAGGCAATCAAATACCATTAAAAGAAAGCTCTATTTGTGGGAAGAAAAGGACGCAAATTTCATTTGGGTACAACATTGCATGTCCGCACAATTTACAGTTAAAGCAGCGCAGTGCCGAATCCCAAAAACAGGCCTGGTCCTAATGGCCCGAAATGGTCCGGGGCTTAAGTGGTTAAGCAAAATTGTATCCAGTATTTTTAACAATAAGAGTAGTTAAATTGCCTTATTTCATTATTGATATTCAGCTTTTGGTATTGACATTTGAAAAAAATTAGTCAGTGACGACACTTTATTTTATTATTTTTGCATACAAACATACAGTATATAGGAAATGTGTTGTTTAGCTTTGCTGCCTCACTTTTTTCTATGCAGCCTGTTACAACTCATTATTCAAACATTGTTTCTGCTATTTATAACGCATGTGTGCTTGAAAGACCCATTAAAATATGTTGTTTTTAAAGGCCCCAAGAACCCAACTAAAACTATTTGTGGCAGTTCTGTTGTCCCACTCTCAAGGCCAATTCAAATTATTCAAACTCATGCATGAACAATACTCTCATCGTACTATGTTATTTTAAGTAATGCCCATATTTATTCAGAGCTATGTCCTAATTGAATGAGTACAATTTTACTGTTCTCTATTTTTTTTTAGCAACCAAAAATGTGTAATTACTTTTTTTTTTCAAATTTTGCTAAAATGTGTGGTTGGTTTATGTTAAGTCATGCTTTACTAGAGACACCCTAGTGACTGTGAAAACCATTGATACTGTACAGCTCGCATTTGGCTCTTTTCATTGGATGCCAACAATTAAAAAGATCCGAAATATGTGTGTAATAATTCCACCAGTTTAGAATGACCCTACTGTTGGAAAGCCAATCCCAGGTCATATTTTACTGTATTGTTGTAAATAGACTGAGTGTATCTCTATAAATTTTACTGTATATCCAAAAAAAAAAACAAATTTTCAACTGCATAGACAAAAAAAAAAAGTTTAAATTGGTATCATGCTATGGGATGCAATCTTTTCTCAGCATATGGATGAGACGGAGGGGCTGAGCCTGTAAAGAGCAAGGAGAGGAGATTCACATAAAAGCGTGGATCTGGGATCTGCTACACAGTGGCATATACTGTGAAAGTTAGATACCCCCTCGAGGGGTGAGTGCAGCACCATAGGGGGAGCACTATAAGAAGCACAAGTACATGACAAACACGGATGAAGAGCACCTGTCACTTAATAAATAAGGATTATTTGTGTATTTACTCAAGACTGGTCAATTGCTAACACAAGAACACCAGTCACTTTATTTATGATAATTAATGTTCACCTATTTTGCACATGGTTTAAGGTCCATTTTTATTTATATGTGGGTTGAACTTTATGAATCTTTATATATTGTATTTATTCTTATTTCTATTTATTAAGGTCTATTTATTATTTTTATTCTGAATAACAAATTGCTTGCATATAACACAGATTGATTAGTCACACATTAATAAAAAACACCAGTCACTTTAATTTTTACCTGTTTACACTAGGTATAAGGTCCATTTATTTTGTCCTGGACTTTGTTTAAACCTAGCACTTGATATACGTGTAGCACTACCCCCGTAGGAGCTGCTGGTTATATTTTTGGGTCTTCGCTCTGCCTGTCAACCCCTTAAGTTCGGCTCGATCCCCTACTTGGCACACCTGGACAATAATACGATTGTGGAGCCCAATGGCAATAGGGAACCACAATAATACCACACAGTAATATATATTTTTCTAAATAGCGTTACCTTGATGCTGGTCACCTGCCCCACAGCTGCAATAGACAGAGTCCCACACAAGATGTAGCTTAACCAGTGGTAATGTGTTTACTTGGCAAAAGAACAAAACAAAGGTTACACAGTTAAGATTGACTACCCACAGCTCCCTGCAACAGTCAATATGACACCACTGGTACAGAATTTCTTTGTTACTAGACCCAAATAACATGACCTGGGGCCAGATATGAGTGAGTGCAGGGTGGAGGAATCTCCCAATGCAATTATACCAACACTGGGACACCTCTCCACCAAGTCACACACAGCTCACCCAAAATAGCAAATAATAAAGCAATGCAAAACAGATTATATCAAACACATAGGTTCCCAAACTATAGGGCTCCCCCTAGTAGACTGTTCAACTGGTGAGTGGTCCGTTCTGGAAACTTCTGCAACAAAGTAGGCTGATGACTGTTCCTTTAAATGTCAGTTAGTCTTCTGCTAGCTTCGTTGGTGCACTTATCTATTTGTAATCCAATAAACAGGGTTAAAATAAATGGCAATTACTCAATGCAAGTAGTGTATAGGCAGAACAAACACTAGTTCTTCCCAGCCGCTGTATCACTCTCAGGTGTAACGTATCCCTACTTGTGGCACAGCAGATGCCAGCAAGTACACATGGAACTTTGGAAACCACCTTCCTGCAACCCAGTTAACTATGTGGATAATGAAAGGTGTGTACCGCTCCAAGCTGTGCAGCTCCAAAGATTGCTCCCGCCCTGATACTGAAACAGGTGCTGGCTCTGCACTAATGCATGGAAAAGGAAAGAGCCCTGGTGTCAGGGAAATCTTCCGTCCAACAGCGCCAATCAGCGCCCAATGCGCACGCGCGGCGGAATGACGCTTCGGCGCATGCGTGTGCGCGGGACGGCGCTTCTACGTTCTCGGGTGCGCGCATGCGCGGCGGCGCACCAATAGGAATCCAGGCGGGCCTATTTAAAGAAACCTAGTTGCACTGACAAATTGCTGGTTTGTCAGCTTTCCTGTGTACCCAAGACTCTGGAAAACTACCTTGAAAATCTCCTTGTGACCCGGACTGGCTTGATTCCTCTGATCTCTCTCCTGGACCTGACCCTCGGCTTGTTATACGGACTTCTGCCTTCTCCTGTGTTTGACCCTCGGCCTGTGACTCGGATCTGCTGCCTGACTACAATCCTTGACCTCCTGCTTGTTCCTTTGGACTTCCACGTTTCCTTTGAACTCCTGCCTTGTTCCCAATACTTTCTGGACTTGTTACCTTTTGCTGTGCTAGACCCCCAGCCGGGACTGTTACCTCTGCAATTGCAACCCGGACTCAGCCTGCACCGGCTTCAATTGTCTCCTGCTGTTGGAACTTTACCAATCCAGCTAGTTCCTGCTTGAAGCCTGTTCTTCAGTCTACTCAGCACTACCGGACCGTCTACAAGTACCCACCACCTGCCGGTAGCCGGTGCCGCTTCTCGCCATCCACTCCCTGTCTCAACTCCAGGGGGTGGAGTGCGTCAAGTCGCAAAGGTGAACCACTCTCGGCATCTCGGCCTCGGTAAGTACATACCTTAACAGTACAAACCAGCCAGATGTCTGAGGCCGACAGGGTGCGTGCACCGTTCGAGACCCTATGTCAGCAAGTCACCGCACTAACCGATGCGGTTCAGAAATTACAAGAAGGTTATGTCCAAATGGATGGCCGCTTTCAGCTACTTACTGGAGCTACAGGACCAGCATCACCAGCTGCCACCACTGCCAATGTTGCCTCCACGTCTCAAAATCAGGCAAACCCTACCGTAGTAATGGCTACCCCTGAACCCAGGGTCCCTCTGCCTGAACGATTTTTTGGCGTCCGTAAGAAATATCGGGCTTTCAAAAAACGCATGTTCTCTTTACCTCGCCCTTCAACCCAGGACTTTTTCTTCAGAAGTGGTAAAGGTGGGGTTCGTCATCTCCCTTCTAACCGACGAACCTCAGGCCTGGGCCCATGGCCTGATGGAGCAAAGCAGCCCCATACTAGATTCCGTGGACACCTTCTTCAAGAGTATGGCGCAGCTGTATGACGATCCTCAGCGATCAGCCACAGCTGAGTCTGTTCTCCACAGTTTAACCCAGGGGAGAAGGCCGGTGGAGGACTACACGGCAGAATTCCGGAAATGGTCAGCTGACACTGGCTGGAATGAGACGGCCCTCAAATACCAATATCGCCAAGGACTGTCTGAGGCTCTTAAAGATGAGCTGGCCAGGATTGGTGTTCCAACTTCTCTGGAAGATTTGATCCAGTCTGTCACTCAGCTTGACAGACGCCTGCGGGAGCGGCGTTCTGAGCGTTTCCAGACTACCCGTCCGAACTGGACTTTGCCCCGATCAGCTCCTGCCTATCCACCCATCCAAGTTCCTACAGCATCTTCTCCTCCCGAGCCTGAACCCATGCAGCTTGGTCTGGTTCGTCCTCCCCTTTCTCCTGAGGAAAAGCAGCGCAGGCGTCAGGCCAATCTGTGTCTTTACTGCGGGGGTACTGGCCATTTCCTTCGGAGCTGCCCAGTAAGACCTAGTAAGTGTACCCCCAAAGACACTTTGAACTACCAAGTTTCTGGCTTACCACAGACTTATGTTGTTCTTTCTATTTCTCTACAGCTACCAACAGGAGTAACCCGCCTACCGGCGATTATTGATTCAGGAGCCTGCAGCTGCTTTCTGGACTCTTCACTTGCTTCCCAACTTCACTTTCCTCTGCAAACCAAGGACCGTTATCTTCAGGTTCATCTGGCGGATGGATCCCTGCCTCATTCAGGGGTAATTATGCAAGAAACAAAACCCGTCCTTGCTATCACGGATTCAGGCCACCAAGAATACCTCCGATTTGACCTCATCCCATCTCCCATGTTCCCCATCATCCTGGGCCTCCCTTGGCTGCAATAAAACAAAGAATTCGCCCTTTGGGACTTTAAATGAAGTGTGTGACGTTTCCGCCAGTAAATATAAACAGTAGTAAATACAGTATATAGTTTATTCAAGTAAAATTGTTTACATGCATGGATAACACCAACAGTTGCCAATTAAAATAAAATGAACAGGGAATATTGGTACATGGATGTAGTAACAGTCAGAGTACACGGGCATCATACTACCCGACTAGTTTCACGAGATCCAGCTCGCTCTTCAGGGGTGGATGTGTGTAACAATGTACCTAAGATGAAAAAATATATATGTGACAATATGGCACAGTATTGGTTATAAAGGCACATGGTGGGAGGGGGTGTGTAGATCCCCATACTCACCACTGAGCTTGACCATGGCTACAGATGTGCGGCCCCAAGACCGCGGCAGCAAGTGCCTTGGCTGCAAGCACATGAGCCTCATATAAACTGGGCCAAAAGGGAAGTTAACTTCACTTCTTCGTATTGTTCCCAACACTGTCTCTCCGCACTTCCAACTGTCTGTGCTACTTTAACCCCTCAACCGGATAACCTACCACATGTTCCATCAGCATACTTGGAATTCCGGGACGTCTTCGACAAACAGCAGGCCGACCGCCTACCACCACATCGGCCCTACGATTGCCCCATTGACCTTCTGCCTGGCTCCAAAATTCCATTCGGCCGCATCTTTCCCTTGTCCGAATCTGAGTTGAAGGCCCTCAAGGCCTACATCGAGGAAAATCTGGAAAATAAATTCATTCGCCCCTCTTCTTCCCCAGCCGGTGCCGGAATCTTTTTCGTTGAAAAAAAAGACGAGACTCTGAGGCCCTGCATCGACTATAGGGAATTAAATAAAATTACTATTAAAAACAGATACCCGCTTCCTCTTATCCCGGAGTTGTTCCAACGATTCCGATCAGCTCGGATCTTCTCTAAACTGGACCTTCGAGGGGCCTACAACCTCATCCGGATCAGGGCTGGAGACGAATGGAAGACCGCTTTTAGATCTAGGTTCAGTCATTTTGAATACTTGGTCATGCCATTCGGGCTTTGCAACGCCCCAGCTACTTTCCAGCACCTGGTCAATGACATTTTCCGTGAACACCTGGACGACTTCCTAGTAGTCTACTTAGACGATATTCTTATTTTTTCGTCCTCCCTTGAACTGCACCGGGTCCATGTCATCAAGGACCTCACTATTCTCCGAGAACATAGACTTTACCTCAAGGCCGAGAAATGTGACTTTGAGAAAACCACTGTGCAATTTCTGGGATTTATTATTTCTACCAATGGGGTCGCAATGGACCCGCAGAAAGTCAAAGCTATCCAGGAATGGCCAGCCCCAACAGACAAGAAAGGGGTACAACGGTTTATAGGTTTCGCCAACTTCTACAGGAGGTTCATTGTGGGGTTCTCCTCTATTGTGGCACCTATAACCCAACTGACACGCCAGGGCTACCGCTTCCACTGGTCACAGGAAGCTCAGGATGCCTTCGATAAACTAAAAAACGCATTCACATCGGCACCTGTATTGAAGCATCCAGATCCGCTACTGCCGTTTACTCTGGAAGTAGACGCTTTCGAGTCAGCCACTGGGGCCGTCCTCTCTCAAAGGCAGGGCCCCAAATCCCTTCTTCATCCAGTAGCCTTTGCCTCTCGTAAACTAACTTCTCCGGAACGTAATTATGACGTCGGAGACCGGGAACTATTGGCTATCAAATTCGCCCTGGAAGAATGGCGATACCTTCTGGAGGGAGCCCCTTAATCTGTCATGATATTCACGGATCATAAAAATCTAGAATGTCTGAGAACAGCAAAACACGTCTATGACCCAGACAAGCCCGATGGGCCCTCTTCTTCACCAGGTTTAACTTTCATATCTCTTATAGGCCCGGTTCCAAGAACGTGAAGGCGGATGCACTCTCTAGGATGTTTCCCGAGACCCCTCAAGCAGAGGAACCAAGTACCATCCTATCAGCACAAAACTTTCTGCTCATCCCACAGGCTGATCTACTAACCTCCATAAAAGCTGCCTCTAAGCATTGTCCTGACCAAGTAACCCTTTCCCTGGAGAAGCGTAATGACTTGCTCTGGTCCCAAGGTAAAGTCTTCGTCCCTCTGGAAACAAGGCAACTGATTCTGAAAACTTTCCACGACCACAAACTAGCTGGCCACTTTGGAGCCCGAAAAACCATGGAACTAATCTCCCGCTCCTTCTGGTGGCCTGGTTGGAGGCAAGATTGCAAGTCCTATGTTGCCTCCTGTACCCGTTGCCAACGGAATAAGGGACCCAAAACCAAGAGTTGGGGGCTACTCAAACCTTTGCCTATCCCTGAACGTCCATGTGCAGATGTGTCCATGTATTTCATTGTAGATCTACCGCCCTCTGGAGGTTTTACCACGATTCTGGTCGTAATTGACCGCCTCTCCAAAATGGCACACTTCGTGCCCATGATCGGTACCCCCTCTGCTGCAGATACAACCAAAGCCTTTTTTCAAGAGATAATCAGGCTCCATGGGGTGCCTACGAGCATCACCTCTGACAGAGGCGTTCAATTCACGTCGAAATTCTGGAAGGAACTTTGCAAATCTTTAGAAGTCAAGATTTGCCTATCATCGGCATATCACCCCCAGAGCAACGGACAGACAGAGAGAACCAATCAAACCCTAAAACAATATCTCCGTTGCTTTTGCTCAGCCTCACAAGACGATTGGTCCTCCCTATTATCCTACGCTGAATTTGCATATAACAACTCGGTGCATTCAGCCACCAGTCAAACTCCTTTTTGGGCCAACTTTGGCTTCCATCCTTCCTTCCTCCCTGATGACATTCCGGAGAGCTCTGTTCCTGCTGTTCAAGATCGGATAGCCTTTGTCCAATCTAATTTTCTGACACTCCAGGAAATGATGCAAAACGCCCAGGAGTCTTACAAGAGACACCATGACAAAGGTAGGAAGAAAAATCCAATCTTCAAAGTTGGGGAGGAAGTATGGCTCTCCGCCACCAACCTCAAATTGCCGATCCCTTCACGGAAATTGGGACCAAGATTCATAGGCCCTTTTAAAATCAAGCGAGTAATCAACTCTGTGGCCTTTGAATTGGCACTGCCCGACTCCTACAGGATACACCCGGTCTTCCACACGTCTCTGTTGAAACCGGTAGTCTCCAGCTCCTTCCCGGGAAGGGATGAGCCACCTCCTCCACCTGTGGAGGTTGATGGTGAAAACGAGTACGTGGTGGAATCTATCTTGGGCTGCAGGAAAAGAGGCAGGCAATTACAGTATTTAATCAAATGGAAGGGGTATCCTCCAGAGGACAACTCTTGGGAACCATCTAGGAACCTACATGCTCCCCGTCTAATTAGAGTCTTTCACCAGGAACATCCCGAGTTGATGTCTAGTCTGGGCGTCCAGAGTCTGCCCCTAGGAGGGGGGCACTGTCAGGGAAATCTTCCGTCCAACAGCACCAATCAGCGCCCAATGCGCACGCGCGGCGGAATGACGCTTCGGCGCATGCGCGTGCGCGGGACGGCGCTTCTACGTTCTCGGGTGCGCACCAATAGGAATCCAGGCGGGCCTATTTAAAGAAACCTAGTTGCACTGACAAGTTGCTGGTTTGTCAGCTTTCCTGTGTACCCAAGACTCTGGAAAACTACCTTGAAAATCTCACCGGCTTCAATTGTCTCCTGCTGTTGGAACTTTACCAATCCAGCTAGTTCCTTCTTGAAGCCTGTTCTTCAGTCTACTCAGCACTACCGGTCCGTCTACAAGTACCCACCACCTGCCGGTAGCCGGTGCCTCTTCTCGCCATCCACTCCCTGTCTCAACTCGGGGGGGTGGAGTGTGTCAAGTCGCAAAGGTGAACCACTCTCGGCATCTCGGCCTCGGTAAGTACATACCTTAACACCTGGACTGCCGCACTCTGTATAAACAATTTATTTTTAAAATTCCAAAATTAAAATCCAAAGTTAATACATGGGTTCAAAAGTCCAAAAACAAGCAAAAACAGAAAACTGCCATGCAGGGGTGGATAGCTGACGCGTTTCACATCAAAGATAGATGCTTACTCATAGCTGAGACTAACTATGTGGATAGGCAAGTGCCTTCTCACCCAATGAAGCTTCGCCTTGCTGGTACACTCCGTCTGGAACCTCTCCTTGATCTCAGTCTCTCTGTAACACGAGGCCCCTGGTCCTCCGCGCAGCCGCTCACAAGGTGCCAGTGGATAGGTGACTCCGGATGCTGTGAAGTGTAGACCGGTCCCTCGCTGGCTTGATCAGCGAGGCTGTCCACAAGGATCCCTCGTCAGGCGATCCTTTCCCTCAGTAACTTTAGGCCCAGGCTTCTCCGGCCTAGGCGCGCTCACAGCAGGCCTCTTGCCTGTTGAAGATGGCGTCCCGAGAGAGCTGACGGAGGCCCCGCCTCTGCCTTAAATCAGTTCTCCCAGCAGGCTGTGCGTGGCACACTGCAATTTGGTAGCACAGTGGGATTTGTGGGTATTGTAGTTTCAATCCAACCTACGGCAATAGAGTCTCTGTCTCCCGCACTACAATGCCCACCATGCTTTGTTCTTATATCACAGAACCAAACAACTTTCAAACTTTAACACAAAATGAGCACCAGAGGGAGCCAAGTTCCTCTTTAGGCATCAATTTCAGTCTGTTAAGATACGGTTTATAATAATACCTTGCTACATACATATATTTAATTCCCTAATAGGGCATTATATTTTCAACTTTATAGTAGAACAGCGCCACACCTACTACCCAAATCAATCCTCTAAAACAAAAATGTACTATATTGCAGTTTACCAATCCTTACATGTGGCAGCTGCATTCCTTCTTTTTTTTTTTATATATTTCATTTTCACCTGGTGATCCAGTCAGTAACACAATTCTTGTCTCTGGGTGGCTCCTCTATCTATGGAGGAGTAAGAGAGATACCTTTGGACAGCACTGTATAAAGTGGTTAGTATTAGATGGACAAGTAGAAGGGCTTTATATAAGTGACCAACAAATGAAAGCCCATCTCCAGCTGACACTTTTTAACCATGTCCTGCCTGGCTATGGCATATCAACAGCCAGGCAGTGGCTTCCCGAAAGAGGGTGGGCCCAAATGCAGACAGTGTGAGTTTGGGGACACGCATACGCACAGATGTCAGATTGGGAGCAGCAGCTGTGTTCAATGGATCCCAATAGACATCAATGGGACTGCCTGCTAGAGGATGCACAGAAGACATGTGCATCTCTATGTGGGTAAATACGGCCCTCTCATGGGGTAAGCATTGGTGTGTCCTGTGTGAATGAGGCTTAATAGTACATCCAGTCACAGTGTCACCAGATCAGTGTAGCGATCAATAGTGTAGCAACAGTTTGGGCTCTCAATGTTCCATACAGGAGTCTTTGGGGGTATTTGTACTGTCCTGGCATTTAAGGCCCCTTTCACACTGGGGCGGGAGGTGCGGCGGCGGTAAAGCGCTGCTATTTTTAGCGGTGCTTTACCGCCAATTTCGTGGCACTATTCGGCCGCTAGCGGGGCGCTTTTACCCCCTGCTAGAGGCCGAGAATGGGTTAAAAACCACACGAAGCGCCTCTGCAGAGGCGCATTGCCGGCGGTATAGCCGCGGTGTCCCATTGATTTCAATGGGCAGGAGCGGTGGAGGAGCGGTATACACACCGCTCCAAAGATGCAGCTAGCAAGACTTTTTTTACTGTCCTGCTAGCGCACCGCTCCAGTGTGAAAGCTCTAGGGGTTTCACACTGGAGACACAGCAGCAGCTGTTTAAGGTCGATTTGCAGTCACTATTTTAAGCACAATAGCGCCTGCAAAACGTGTGAAAGAGGTCTAAAGCAGAAAAAAAAATGACATATGATGTCATAATCGTCTTAACATGAGGTCTGTCATAAGCTTTATAACAAAACAGTCCCCCTGTAACTTTTAACTTTTTTTACCTGTTATCCTTTTGTTATTTTTAAGCTCCCTTTAAGAGACCGTACTGTTCAGCATCAAAATAAAAGCGTTGAGACAAACCATTTAACACTGACAGGGTTTTTTCCAATGGTCAGCTTTTCTTCCTTTTGTTAAAACCTTTATCCCCCCCCAAAAAAAACTGTACGCACTTAGCTACTTGAAAACCAACATTTTAAATTTCCTTCCTGTCCATGCCATTTTTCTCTTTTCAGCGCTGATACACTTTGAATGACAATTACTCAGTCATTCAACACTGAACCCAAATGAATTATATATTTTTTTGAGACAGGTGGAGCTTTCTTTTGGTGGTATTTAATCACCACTAGGTTTTTTTATTTGTTGCTATATAAAGGAAAGAAAACCAAATATTTTGAAAAAAAAAATTCTTCCTAAATATAGGCCAACATGTGTCCTGCTACATCTCTTTGGTGACCAAAAAACATAAATAGGTGTGTATTATTCAGTCTTTGTGAAAGTTATAGTCTAAAAACCATTAAAAAAATGATCAGTCCTGATGTTCTGACTGCCTCTCTCTCATTTCTTGAGGCCCTAAGACCCCTTTCCTGGTTCCTTCATGGCAGCATACTAAGGGTTAATGGCTCCGCCCCGATTAACTCACAGGACCACGTAATTCTATAAAAGAAAGAGTTACTCCCCCCTCAGGTATTCTTTTTTCCTGTCCTCATCCAACTGCAGGATCACAGATCAGCCCTGCCTCACCGTCATATGGTGTAACCATTGCAGGTTCATGCTCTCCTGCAGGAAGGAGTCCCATCACTTGGACTGCTAAATGCATCACATAAGTATGGGAGCCTGTTTTTCTGTGGATCTTTTTGGGGCCTGTCTAAAACATCCAGGAGCACCTCCTTCTCCTCTGTGGCTTTTGGCTGACTATTCCTGGGCAAGACAGCACAAGGTACCTTTTAGAGCACTTCAGAGGCGTTCTTTTTTTTTTTCCTCATGTGTACCTGACACTGCATTCATGCGTGACACTGCATTCATGTGCAACTGTCTCCATTGCATACTTGTTCAGTACCGTATTTAGATTTAAGCTGCCTCCATGTGCACCTCACACTGCATACATGTGCACCTGGTGATGCCCCCATGTGCACCTAACACTGAGTCCATGTGTACCTGATGGTGCCTCCATGTGCACCTAACATTGCATACTTGTGCACCTGCCGATGCTTCCATGTGCACCTAACACTGCATCTATGTGTGCCTGGTGCTGCCTCCATGTGCCCCTCACACTGCATACATGTGCACCTGGTGATGCCTCCATGTGCACCTAACACTGAGTCCATGTGTACTTGGTGATGCCTTTATGTGCACCTAACTCTGCACTCATGAATTTCTGGCCTAACATTGCATCCATATGTGCATGGCGCTGCCTCCATGTGCACCTTACACTGCCTCCATGTGTACCCAGTGCTGACTCCCGTGTACCTGGCACTAGACGCTATACTCATATGCGCTGCCTCCAGGTGCGGTCCTCTCCTGAAGATTCCTTCCATTGGTGGGAGCCGTGAGTGGCCTGATAATACCGCCGGGTGCACCGCCATTCCCCCCCCCCTTTCCCTGTGGGTGCGGGCGCTTCGCGTGCGTCTCCTTGCACAGTCTCATCATCTCGGGGGTGGAGTCACAGCGGAACGTCACAGCGCATGCACAGTAGCCTTCTGAGGCCGAGCAGCGGCCATCTTGGTACACCCTGTAGATTGTATGATTTTTGGCTAATTTAAAGCCTACCAAAGTAAAAATAAGACATCTCCTATTCTCTGCTCCCTCCATTACCTTTTCATGTAGCCTGACCAGTAGTATTAACGGTACATGTATGTGTGTGTATATATATATATATATATATATATATATATATATATATGTGTGTGTGTGTGTATGTATGTATATATGTATGCGCATGCACACGTGTATATATATGTGTATGGGTGTATATCAATGTGTATGTACATCGGTATATTGGTAAATAATTAATAGTAGTATTAATTAGTATCCCCTTCCTATACCTTTTACGTATTTAGATTTAATCTTAGCCCTAGCCGCTCTGATATTACAATGCCGCATCAATAAAGATCCTCAACATACCGCTAGGTAAGGGCTGCAACTAACAGGTAAGTTCCTTCATTCAAAGAGCAAGGGCATATGGAAACATTCTGTGTTTATTTCCGCAAGCCCGCACCGAGAGCCACCCGCAGGGGTTCTCTCGAGGGAAATACCTCCCGCAGTGACGGAGGTCACCCCAGCACACCCCAACCAGGCATGAGTCCCAGCGCAATTCTGCACATCCAGGGGAAAAAGCCTGTTGAGTTTGTGGGTACAAGCCCTACTGGGAAAATTGGCGTATGGCCAAGGTCCATCTAAGGAGGAAAGAGCAATAAAACACGCTATCACGCTATTTTCTCTCCAGATTGGTTCAGAAGCTGATTCAGAAGGCGAGTCGATTGCAGCCAAAAAGAACATATCAACATTTTGATGTCAGTTTAGTAAAATCGCATCACATTGTTATCATGTTATTGCGTTTAAAGATGCGATTCAGTGGGAGGAAGATCCGGTATCCTCTGTCCAAACGGGAGTATATATTGTTTTTTCCCTCACCTGACAAAGAAAGCTTCGACTGTTACCTTTACGAGGTCAAGAGAACGAGGGGCGAAAAGTGGGGAAAGCACATCGCCTACAATCAATGTCTCAGAAGCAGATGCTCAGCTCCTTGGTTCAGATCCGACTTTGAGCGCATCGGTCATGAGGCTAGCCAAGAATGCAGCCATCGATGTCCTGGGGTGCTCCCCCAGAGCCATGCTATACTTCATCACGACCAGAAGGGCATTTCGGCTAAAGCCATGGTCAGTGGACCCATCTGCAATGCAATCCTGATGTCGCATATGATGGAAGGACCAATTTGGCGATATAAAAAAATATATATATATTTTTTCCCCAAGATAGGAGAAGAGATTTCGCCTCACGGTCAGTTACCAAACAAAGATCAAGAGAGAAGAGGCTGGGAAGGCTCACAAGCCACCTTTCCCAAATTGGACAATTCTTAAAGACCGCGTCTTCGTCGGTTGAGAGCCAGAAGTCCTTCTCTCCGACCCATCAAATTCTGATCTCCAAGGGCGAGAAGGAAGCTCTTTCAGTGTATTCAAATACTTCTACACCAACAGGCAGTATTGCCAGTACCAAACTTGGAGAAACACCCGGAGCTCTACTCCCCAGTCCTCTCTCTTTTAGTTCCCAGGAAATCAGGGGCTGGAGACTCGTGTTGGATCCAGAGGGGTTGAGGGATACGTTCAGGTAGAACATGTCATTCGGTATCCCTAGACACCGTAATTCTGTCAGTACAGCCAGATATTTGGATGGTTTCTAAGTCTCCAGGATTTCTTTCCTTCACATTCTCGTCCATCTTTCCAATCTTTTTCCCAGGTTGAAAGTAGGCGATCTGCGCCTCCACTTCCAATATCTTCCCTTTGGGATTTCATCAATCCCCAAAACCTTCACCAAGGTCTTAGCAACCATCCTGGCTTCCTTCTGGGAAAGGAGGTCAGGGTCCTGCATTTCTTCCAATTCGAGTGACTTATCTGCTCAGTCAATTAACGCCTACGGGCGCAGCTGCAAACTTTAGTCAACATCCCGGTGAAGGCGGTGTTACTTCCATCAGAGCATCCCTGAATTGGTACAGAAGGTGGAGGAAGTGAACAGTTGGTGTTTACAATCTCTCCGTTTGGGCTTTCTGGCACAATGAAGAAAGAGGCACCGAAGACAAATGAGAGTTATCGGTGGAAACCAGCCTTGGGGGTGGGCATGGCCTCCCAACCTCCTAGTTCACCGCTCCCTTGACCCATTCTTGCATCTGAAGCAAGTCAACTGGTCTGGGGGGTACACATCACCAAAAGAACCTGTTAGTACAAGGAAGATGGTGTTTCAACTCGGAGAGTATGATTTCCGATATCCTAGAGCTAAGGGTGGCATGGACAGCGCATCTAGTCCCTCTTCTTGGGAGCAAGTCCATACTGGTTCAGATAGACGACAAGTCAGCAGTGGCCTATGTTCAAAGCCTAGACGGGATGCACAGCAGGTCTCTGTCCAGCGACGTGGCCCCAATTTGTTCATGGGCGGAGGACAATTTGGTCAATCTTCAGGCGGCCTACATCCCAGCCCCTGAGAATCAGCTAACCGATCGCCTTTCAAGGTCTTTCAACAGCAACAACGAATAGTCACTAGGCCTGTGGATTGTCCGGTGGATATACCAACAGCGGGCTAATCCCCATTGAGAGCTTTGAGCTTCCCGCTCAAAGTGAAACTCCTCTGCCTTTTATGAGATTCCCTCAAGATTACTCTGATACTGAGTTTCCTCCAGCTTCTATCGTCGGAGAAGGTCACTATCCTGGCAACCATGCCATACTGGGAAAGGAGACAATGGTTTCCACTCTCAGTCAAATAGCTCAGTACAGCTTCCACACACGGTCAACCTCCTATATCAAGATGACTTCTTTCTCCCACGTCCGGGGATCCTGGACTTGAAGCCCTGAAAGCTGAGCAGAGCAGACTGGGTAACCTAGGGTGCTCGCATGGTCTCACCCAAACATTATTACAGCCAAGAGAGTCATCCACCTGTAGCGGCCTCACCCCCTTGTTATTGTCTAGGGGTATTTCATATGTGAGGGTGAGATGCGCTATGGCCCATGTCCTCCCCATGGCAGTGGGTGAGGTGAAGGCCAGTACCAGTTATTTTCCTCGGGCCTGTGCGTTTCAGTTAAGGACCAAGTCTTTCTGTGCTGACACTTCCCTTTGCTCCCATTAACCAGAGTACCACACACCGATAAAGGTCCAACTCTTGCTTTATTGTCACACTCACAATAAACAGTGCTTTAGCAGCCAACTGGTTGAGACCCAATAACAGTTCAATACGGTGGGGTGAGCAGGTCGAGGCACTATCCTGATTGTAAGCTAAACCACTGTGGTTTCACCAGCGGTTACTATAGCCATTGGCTAGAGAGTGAACTTAGAACTTGTGAGTCTCTACCAGCAACTCAAGAGAATGTAGATAGGAGTACCTTCACTGCGTTGTGGCCCCTATCAGGGGGAGATGTCCCTCCAAGGGAGTTACCGGAGGCCCATCCATCACCGGGTTGATGCTGCTCCGGACTCTCCGGACGGGTGACCTCTCCAGCCTCCTCACCTCAGACATGGGCCCCATCCACCTCAGGGACCCTCGGACTCCTCCGCCCTCGCGGGACCCAGTCGAAGTCACCGGGCCCCAGGCCTCTGGTTTAGTACCTCACCCCAGGCTGAAGGTGCCTGGGATGGACGCCAACTCTGCTCCGGCCAGGCCTAGGGCGCCTGGGCCGAAAACTCCAGACCGCCCGCACCCAGGCCTAAGGTGCCTGGGCGCGTGATGAAGAAGATCCCGAAGAAGACCTCGTGGCAAGGGCGTCTCCCCCTTTTATCTCCTCCATTGACGTCACGGCAGGTTCCCCGCCCTCGCCGTACCATCTCCGGAAAGGGACAAAAAGGACAGCACTGCAGCAGCAAATCTACCTTGAGCCTGCGGGTACCCCGCCACCCACAGGCCAAGGAGAATAACACACCACCCAGTCCTCCACAAATACAAATGGACCAATTCCTCTATGATCTACACACCTGGATCATACTATTTCCCAGGTGTATCCCACCTAAATTTAGAGACCCCGCTACACACCTATGCCACCTTTATATTAGGTTTCGAAGGGGATTCACAGAACTGGCAGAATCCAACCATTTCAATCCGCTAGACCCTGGGCTCCAAAGATTCTGCTCTTTCTACTAACTGGTCTGGACTTAGGCTGAAGTCTAAAGCACTCTGAAGGTTCAGCCTGTAGCCTTGTCAGCTTTGACGAGCGCACGCTGGGCACTGAATCTCCTCGTAGAACGTTTCCTGAAAACAGTCAAAGTCTACGTCCTCCCGGGAAGACTCATACCCCATATGGGTGTCTAACAGATGTCTTAACAAACCCTTCCTTTGCACCCACTAAAGAGTGTGTGCATTGGGAGACATTACATTGGGAACCTACCTTGCTGATTGCCATCATGTCAGGTCGTAAGGCATCAGAAACACAGCCTCTGGGGGCACAGGAACCCTACGTCACCTTTTTCCCCAGGCAGGGTAGTCCTACAGCCTATCCACCAGCATGTCTCTAAAGTGTCTGCACTCTACATTCTCAGCCGGGTATGGATTCTCCTGACCTTCGGAGAAGATCCAATCTCCTCAAACTACACGGTTTGGATATAGCCGAATCCCTGAGGCGTTACTTAGAACTAACACAACAGTTTTGCAAAGATCAATGTTCATTCGTTATTGCCAAGGGCGCAAAGAAAGCAATGACGCCCTCCAAGCAAGGACGTATCGGGCTAGTGGTCTCCCAGTCCGAAGTGCGCCGAATGCGCACTCATCACGGAGAAGGTCCTCTGCCTCGGCAACGTTTGGGCTAGGGTCTCTCCAGGGACAATTTGCAGGACGACTAGTTAGTCATCCTTCATCACCTTCATGTCGCACTATACCCTAGACGCGGCAATCCTTATCTTCCGAGATTTGGGAGGAGGTCTCTTGGAACTATCAATTCTGTAAACTCATTTAATTGTATTATTGCTGTACCCTCCCTGTAAGCGAGTTAGTAACCCTTAGTATGCTGCCATGAAGGCACCAGGAAAACTGAAAATTGTATACTTACCTTTCCGTAATTTTCCTTTCCTGGTGCCTACCATGGCAGCATACACCCTCCCTTCTATAATCCTTAAAGTTCTGAAGACTAGTTACAAGAATACCTGAGGGGGGGGGAGTAACTCTTTCTTTTATAGAGTTACGTGGTCCTGTGAGTTAATCGGGGCGGAGCCATTAACCCTTAGTATGCTGCCATGGTAGGCACCAGGAAAGGAAAATTACGGAAAGGTAAGTATACAATTTTCCGTTTTCACACTGGAGCGGTTTGCAGGCGCTATTGCGCTAAAAATAGCGCCTGCAAACCGACCTGAAACAGCTGCTGCTGTGTGTCCAGTGTGAAAGCCCGAGGGCACACTGGAGCGGTGTGCTAGCAGGACGGTAAAAAAAGTCCTGCTAGCTGCATCTTTGGAGCAGTGAAGGAGCGGTGTGTTTACTGCTCCACCACCGCTCCTGCCCATTGAAATCAGCATATACCGCTGGCAAAGCGCCTACGCAGAGGCGCTTTGCGTGGTTTTTAACCCTTTATCGGCCGCTAACGGGGGTAAAACCGCACCACAAGCGGCTGAATAGCACCGCAAAATTAAAAATAGCGGCGCTTTACCGCCGACGCACCTCCCGCCCCAGTGTGAAAGGGGCCTAAGTATCACTTTAAAATGTAATAATGTATGTACTGTGCAAAAGGTTGAAAGATGGATTTCAGGCCGTTATACCAGCCATATTTTTTAATAAAAAACATGGGTATGTAAAAATATAACCAGCGTATTGTTTTCCCCCAAAAAATAACCAGCAGCACTACTCTTTCTCTTCCTGAAACAAGAACACCCCTATGTTCTGAGAGTCCTATTATTGGATGGTCAGATTTGATAGCCATGATCAGCTTTGTGTATTTGTTATCTTGTTTGCTAAGATCTTACCGATCTGCGTCAGTTTTTGTTAAAAAAGGGGATTTTTTTTGTTGATGTTGGTTGCTAGATTTCCTCATGTACCTTTTGACATAATTTTTTTTTTTATCTTTAAGATTTGATATTGCTACCATAGTTTAACAGTAACTACATTTTTAACCACACCTCAAAATAATCAGTGTGGTCAGGATGTGTCCATACTCCTACACTTATCCAATAAAGAATAGAGCAAAGGAAATCAGTGGTGTTGCACATGGAAACCAGATGTTTAATTCTCTTTTCTTAATATGTCCCAGAAACATACATTTTATTTTTAATTAATTTTATCTTTATTAGAAATTAAAGTAGATCTATAGGCAAAACTTTTTTTTTTTCTTTTTAGATAGAGTAATGGAGGGTTATAACCCCTGTCAGTTTATTTTTTGCCATCTGTGTCCCATTTGGGAGATTTACCTTCACTTCCTGCTCCATAACCAAAGCAGGGAGTGAGAGAAAATACCTGCAAATTTAGGAAATTTCTTGGGGACCCCTAAATGTCCCTATTGGAAGATTTCCCCTCTATTACTTTTCTAGGGACAAATTACAGTTTTCTTTTACTTTTAATTATAAAAGTAAACAGGACAAATAGAGAGGATGAATCTCCCTAACAGGGGCAGAGGTAGCAATACAAACCTAATAGGTGTTCTAATCTACCTCCACTCTATCCAAAACAAAGAAAAAGTTTTGCCTTTAGTTATACTTTAAGATGTTTCTAGATTGACAAAATGATCCCAAAAAGCAATTGATTCTCTGTTTTCAATCTAAATATCAACATTATAGCCCATTATGTCTGAAATGTCAAAGGGAACATGGGGACTTACTACACATGCTATGGAAGTACCCCAAACTTTTCCGTTTATGGACGGAGGTTTTATCTACAATATCCCAGGTATATAACCACAAGCTGAAGAGAGATCCTGTTGGGCGCACTGGGAGAGGATATCCTGAACCCAAATGAACACTATTCTGCATTTACTATACATCGCACGGAAATTGATTTCAAGGTTTTGGATATCTCCCAGGGTGCCTACCAGGGGACAATGGATAGAACAGGTCAACTCTATGATAATTAGAGAAAAACTGACTTATATACATAGAAAAGCTCCTAATTTTTTTTTCGCTATTTGGCAACCATGGTTGGATGTTCCAGGCCTGGCGCCACATCAGCTAGTGTTGAATAGATTACTGGAGGGGTGAGACATATTGGATAAAGACATAGACAGATGACGTGAGGTTGGAAGATGCGACTATTTTCCTATTCCGCAAAGGTCCACTAGTTTGTATTAGCTCGTTTTTTCTCTTTTGTTTTCTTTCTTCTTTTTTTATTTTATTATTTGTTCACCGTATTTTTTCAATGCTTAATTATATACGTCTGCAATAAAAGAATTTTCTTCGCCATGGAGAAATATGCATACTTCTGTTGGATAACATCCGGGCATTATCTCTTACCTATGTAGGTCTGTTCTTTTGAGGTTTTGTACTATTGCTTAGAGAAATGTAAAAACATATATTTGATGCAGTCTGTTGAGATGACTTCTGTACGTGTCTCAATAAACATTATTTCATGATTTAAAAAATATATCAACATTATAGTTCAGCAATTAAAAATTACACATAAAAATCCAACAGGGGACATTTTGAGTAATTGACAATATAGAAAGAAGATAGATTAGAAAATAATAAAAAAAAAAACATTAGTACCTCTAATACACACGGTCGGAATTTCCGATGGAAAAAGTCAGATGGGAGCTTTTCTCTGGATATTCCGACCGTGTGTATGCCCCATCGGACTTTTCCCGTCGGAATTTCCGACAGACTTAGACTTAGATACAGAGCAGGTTCTCTATTTTTCCGTCGGAAATTCAGACAGAGTTTTGCCCATGGCAAAGTCTAGCCGTGTGTACACGGTATAACTTCTCCTTTAACAGAGAAATCTTTATAAGGTTATCTGGATTTATAAACACCTACTCCAAGAGCTATTTTATTCTGAAACAACAGATACTACAGAGATTTGTGATTGCTCTACAAATACATTTTATTCTAAGATATTGCATAAATGATATTTCTAATACAGCAGTTAATGGGTTTCTTAGTAGTTCCATGGTCTTTTTATGGTCATACTCTAGTAAATCACTGATTGGCCAACATATTTTGATAAAAAGATGATACTTTTTAAATATAAATAGATGAATATTATTAATAACATATATATGAAAATAATAGAGCTAGCACAAAATGAAAAATTATATAAAGAACAGCGCCTGCATCCCTATAGATACATTTTGGAAAGACCCCTCAATTGAATGGGGGGGGGGGGGTTTGGTGCATGGGACTATGACGGCGCTTGTATGAATATTACAAGTAATTACAAATAAACCCATGAGAAGGATATATAAAAAAATATAGCAATTTTATTCATAATTTGTACAACAACGTTAAAAAAAGGGGAAAGGAGAGATACAAAACATTGCACTCTATCCTTGTAAGTCGCCAACGTTACAGTCCTACATGTTTCACCTATTCAAGGCTTCTTCAGGGACGTATGGAGACTTAAATTGAATATAAAAGGTGATATAAATATATATAAACAATTCATGAGTATATGTTTAATATATGAAACAAGAACAATTTTAATGAAATAGACAATGATATTTGATGTCAAAAAATCATATTGAAACAATACCTCAAAGAATCCTGGTTGCCTTAAAACCGTGGAGGTGTCCCAGTAATAAGACAACTTATCTGGGAACAATTTTATGGAAAAAAGAGCATCCGCGCTAGCACGTGTTCAAGTTCAATCATCCTCTCCAATGGGGAGAATACTTCTAGCACCTACTCTAATGTGGCCTTAAAAGATATATATAAAAAAATATATATAAATGAGTCATGCCTCTTAAGCTTAAGCTGTCTAGTCAAATATTGTATGAAAAACATTGAAAATTATTTTAATAGGCTTACATGTTGTTATAATTGTAGGTGCATACTCTGGGAGCCTGAAGAATTACAATACCGCACTCAGAAAAATAGATAAATCTCATGTGCACTCTATATCAAACAATGACACAGAGAAAAGGAAAAAATGAGTAAAAATGTTAGCAAAAAATTCAAAACGAAAACTCTGCAAGGCCCGACAAAAGAATGTGGAGCCGCACAGTACGTTCAAACAAAATATTTACCTCAAATTTGAATTAGAGAGGCCTCCAGATGGTCAACGCAGAGATAAGTCTGACTGACTAGTCATGAATCAGCGGACCGGTAAGGTCTGTATGGATAGAGGCCAATTAGTCATATGGTAAGAATGACCCGATGAATGGGTCATACTACTGTGGTAAAAAACATACCGGCTTGCCGAGTGGCGATGGCGTGGCTCCCAGATGAGGTCTCATAACGGTATCACACCTAAATGGGTCCTATTTATATCTCCTGTGTGCGTTGTACTGGTGGCGCCGTATATGACGTAATTACGTCAAACGGCGTACTACGGGCGCTGGATGGTGACGGAGGTATAGAGTCATTGATACCGCAAATGGGGGAGGTACCGCATGCGCAGTGAACCCCGGCAGATGGAAATGTGCTCGTGGCGCAACTGCAGACCAGCCCACGCATCGCCAACGTCAGGTCCACGTCGCAGGGTCCTCCCCCACACACACAAAAGTGTACATCGCCAATCGGACAGGCATAACATCCATGCCTCCGCTTGGGTTCAGCAATATAGATTGCTGATGCTTGCCCCCTAGCGCCCGTAGTGGAATACTCGGAATGTGAGTGGGCCGATGGAAAAGTACCGTGTAAGCGCGGGTGTCAAAAGTATTGCATAACAAAATTCTATTGGAGGCTGTTCCCATCAAATAGAAAATAACAGCGATATAGAAGAAAGGAAGCAGGAGGGGTGGCAATATAAATTACAGAATTATACAAAGGAAATGTAGAATGGATATACATGCCACCTCACAGATGGAACATTCTGTTACCTGATTGAGTAAAAATATAACACCCGATGGCATTGGGGCGTAAACGGAATAAGGCTTACAGAATCAAAAGCAGGTATTGCTAAAAACTTTGCAGAAGTACATCAATAATTAAGAATAAGACATAACAAAATGAAATGAACAATAATATTTATATAGAAAAACTATTCACGATCAAAATTGATGAGAGCGGGGAGGATCTAAGTTGAATTATAGATCCTACATCCCTTGTGACAAATAACTCTACCCAAAAAGGAGGGTAGTTCAGGGGTGTAACCAGATGTCTTGCAATGTATGGAATTAAGAGCTGCTTTAAGTTTCGGGTTAAGGTTGGACGGAGGTCCTTGTTTCCAGTTGGTGGATTCAATCTCCTTGGTCACCTGCAGGACAAACTCCCAACTGGAAACAGGGACCTCCGTCCAACCTTAACCCGAAACTTAAAGCAGCTCTTAATTCCATACGCAACAATGATGATATGGTTGTTAAACCATCAGATAAAGGAGGGAATGTAGTGGTAATGAATAGATCAGGATATGAAAA
Source organism: Rana muscosa (assembly GCA_029206835.1). Lineage (NCBI taxonomy): Eukaryota > Metazoa > Chordata > Amphibia > Anura > Ranidae > Rana > Rana muscosa. Next base: position 163,989,679 of record CM055121.1, on the reverse strand, counting down.
AATGTGTTATGATATCATAGAAAATAGAGACTGGTACAGACCAGTACCAGCCTCCTTTATCATTTCAAGCATCAGAAAATATAAAGAAATTTTAACCCGTGCACACACATCTGGAGTCATAGACACTAATACCTACCAATTCCTTAACATAGAAAAACCACTCACACCAACCTTTTATGCGCTTCCTAAGGTGCATAAGGGGGTTATACCCCCTCCCGGACGTCCCATCATCTCAAGTTGTGGTTCACTAACAGAAAACGTCAATAGGATTATTGATGAATACCTATATCCCCATGTACGTAGTCTTTTCTCACATGTAAAAGACACCATTGAACTACTCAAAATCACTGATGGTTTATCGATACCACAAGGCGCATGGCTTGTGGCTATCGATATTGAAGCATTGTATAACTCAATTCCACATCTTCTTGGGATACAGGTTGTACGCAGCTTTTTGAATGAACGCGATAAAGACTGTCGTAAATACAACAATTTCATCATTGAAATGTTAGAATTCATCCTTGCTCATAACGTCTTCCTTTTCAAACGATCGCACTACCTCCAGGTGCAGGGGGTGGCTATGGGGGCTGGCTGTGCCCCCTCATATGCCAACCTATATCTGGGGGGGTGGGAGCGTGATCTCTTTGCCAATGATGATCTGCACTTTGATCTTAGCCACATACTCACATGGCACCGTTATATTGACGATGTCATGATGATTTGGGCAGGATCAAAAGACGATCTGATGTGCTTTTTGGACAACCTACAAATCAATAACCACAATTTAAAATTTACCTACAACTATAGCCAGGAGAGAATTACATTCCTGGATGTTGAATTGTTTGTGAATGAGAAAGGCACCTTATGCTCAACACTCTACAGAAAGCCCACGGCAGGCAATACTCTTTTGCATGCCACGAGTTCGCACCCGAAATCACTCATCTCTAGCATACCCTATAGTCAGTATCTCAGACTTAAGCGTAATTGCTCTGAAGATACGGACTTCCTTAGTGAATCCAACAAACTATATGCACGTTTGAGATCCAGAGGATACACTAAGACCTGCCTAAAAAGAGCATTCAACAAAGTGAGATGCTTAGACAGAAACACTCTGATTTACAACACCAAAGATAGAAATAAATCAGATTCAACCAGAATTATAACAAAGTATAACCGACAGCACATGTCTATTAAAAAAATATTTAACAAATTTTGGTATCTACTGACTTTGGATGAAAGAATCAATAGATACAAAAAATCCTATCCAGAAATAACATACAAGCGATCGCGTTCTATTCGAGATAACACTGTGTCTAGCCACTACAGTACTGACATCCTCACCAAACCAATGAAGACAGGTACATATGCATGTGGGAAATGCAACTTCTGCCGTTATATACTGCAAGGTCCCAACATTAACCTGCCCAACGGGGATAGTTGGACACCCAGAAGTAGAGTTACTTGCCAGACAACTGGAATTGTTTACCTTATGAAATGCAGCTGCGGTGCATTTTATATTGGTAAGACCAAAAGGAATTTTTTTGTTAGGATTCGTGATCACATTTCGGCAATCTCTAAAAAACTAATGGAAACCCCCATCAGTCGACATATGGGTCTGTTCCATAACCACAATCTTAAAATGATAGGCTTCTTTGCCTTGGAACATATGTCTACAAACGAGAGAGGTGGTGACGTTGATCGACGTTTACTTCAAATCGAGGCGAAATGGATTTATCGCCTTCAGGCAACCAAATATCCAGGTTTAAATGAAGGTATAAGCTACAAACCCTTCCTCTAACAACCATTCCATATACTATGAGCAGTGATCTGGATTTTATGGCATCGACCGGCATTTTTTCCTCCCTCTTCTCTCTCTTCCCTTCCCCCCCCTTTTCCCCCCTCCCCCTTTTCCTTCCCTCATCCCTTCCCCCGTAGCCTGTCTATACCCCAACATTGCAAGACATCTGGTTACACCCCTGAACTACCCTCCTTTTTGGGTAGATTTATTTGTCACAAGGGATGTAGGATCTATAATTCAACTTAGATCCTCCCCGCTCTCATCAATTTTGATTTATATATTTTGATCGTGAATAGTTTTTCTATATAAATATTATTTTTGTTCATTTCATTTTGTTATGTTTTATTCTTAATTATTGATGTACTTCTGCAAAGTTTTTAGCAATACCTGCTTTTGATCCTGTAAGCCTTATTCCGTTTATGCCCCAATGCCATCGGGTGTTATATTTTTACTCAATCAGGTAACAGAATTTTCCATCTGTGAGGTGGCATGTATATCCATTCTACATTTCCTTTGTATAATTCTGTAATTTATATTGCCACCCCTCCTGCTTCCTTTCTTCTATATCGCTGTTATTTTCTATTTGATGGGAACAGCCTCCAATAGAATTTTGTTATGCAATACTTTTTTGACACCCGCGCTTACACGGTACTTTTCCATCGGCCCACTCACATTCCGAGTATTCCACTACGGGCGCTAGGGGGCAAGCATCAGCAATCTATATTGCTGAACCCAAGCGGAGGCATGGATGTTATGCCTGTCCGATTGGCGACGTACACTTTTGTGTGTGTGGGGGAGGACCCTGCGACGTGGACCTGACGTTGGCGATGCGTGGGCTGGTCTGCGGTTGCGCTGCGGCACGAGCACATTTCCATCTGCCGGGGTTCACTGCGCATGCGGTACCTCCCCCATTCGCGGTATCAATGACTCTATACCTCCGTCACCATCCAGCGCCCGTAGTACGCCGTTTGATGTAATTACGTCATATACGGCGCCGCCAGTACAACGCACACAGGAGATATAAATAGGACCCATTTAGGTGTGATACCGTTATGAGACCTCATCTGGGAGCCACGCCATCGCCACTCGGCAAGCCGGTATGTTTTTTTACCACAGTAGTATGACCCATTCATCGGGTCATTCTTACCATATGACTAATTGGCCTCTATCCATGCAGACCTTACCGGTCCACTGATTCATGACTAGTCAGTCAGACTTATCTCTGCGTTAACCATTTGGAGGCCTCTCTAATTCAAATTTGAGGTAAATATTTTGTTTGAACGTACTGTGCGGCTCCACATTCTTTTGTTGGGCCTTGCAGAGTTTTCGTTTTGAATTTTTTTGCTAACGTTTTTACTCATTTTTTCCTTTTCTCTGTGTCATTGTTTGATATAGAGTGCACATGAGATTTATCGATTTTTCTGAGTGCGGTATTGTAATTCTTCAGGCTCCCAGAGTATGCACCTACAATTATAACAACATGTAAGCCTATTAAAATAATTTTCATTGTTTTTCATACAATATTTGACTAGACAGCTTAAGAGGCATGACTCATTTATATATATATTTTTTATATATATCTTTTAAGGCCACATTAGAGTAGGTGCTAGAAGTATTCTCCCCATTGGAATCTCTGGAATCGACATGTGAGGATGATTGAACTTGAACACGTGCTAGCGCGGATGCTCTTTTTTCCATAAAATTGTTACCAGATAAGTTGTCTTATTACTGGGACACCTCCACGGTTTTAAGGCAACCAGGATTCTTTGAGGTATTGTTTCAATATGATTTTTTGACATCAAATATCATTGTCTATTTCATTAAAATTGTTCTTGTTTCATATATTAAACATATACTCATGAATTGTTTATATATATTTATATCACCTTTTTAGATTCAATTTAAGTCTCCATACGTCCCTGAAGAAGCCTTGAATAGGTGAAACATGTAGGACTGTAACGTTGGCGACTTACAAGAATAGAGTGCAATGTTTTGTATCTCTCCTTTCCCCTTTTTTTAACGTTGTTGTACAAATTATGAATAAAATTGCTATATTTTTTTATATATCCTACTCATGGGTTTATTTGTAATTACTTGTAATATTCATACAAGCGCCGTCATAGTCCCATGCACCAAACCCCCCCCCCATTCAATTGAGGGGTCTTTCCAAAATTAATAATAACATATTTACCTACAAAGCAACTATTAACCATGCAGACCTCAGAAATGTTTTTTCTTTATAGTCTGATCAAAGAAGGAATTTTTTTTTTAAATGCGTATACAGTTTCTTCAAATGCATCCGTATTTGTATGAAGTGTGCGATAAAATATCATCAACCGGCAACAGATTTTGACTCCAATATTGAACTTCAAGGACGGACCGTGTATTCATATAGGACCTCAGCAGCAAATGCTTCATAAACCGAATTTACTGTCCCCCGTATGATTTGTAAGCTTATCATGGGAGCTGAATGTTTTTATTTATTTTATTTGGCCATTTCTGTAAATGGCCACAAACCTAAAGTGGGGTAGGACATACAGATTTGTATAGCTAGCCTTGGATAATTTACATGTTGCAATGATACAAATCCTGGTAGAATTTAACAGTTTCATAAAAAAAAAAAAATCTCAATATGTCAGACTCTGTTATTATATACCATGCTTGCCCTTTATTTTTCCCTTTTGTTCTGCTGGCATGTTGCAAGCTAGGTATATTCCATCTACATGATTAGGATGTCCTACCTAACTTGTTGCCTAATGATGTCCTTAAATGTTGAAGATGTCTAAATTATTTCTGACAAAAGAAGTTTGCAGCTTGTGCAAAGTTGTTTTCTTAACTGAAATGTGACCGTGCATCGTCTCCATGAAAAAATAACTACATTTTTGTGCCTTATTCCTCATGCTTTGTGATTTGCACAACTCAGGAAAATCGTGTATGAACTTGAATGGAGAATGTAGCTTTGGAGCTGTGGATTTCAGCCAATGAGAAATGTCAATGTACAATATGATCTCCACAGCAGACCCGAAGATATAATACAGTTCTTCTATAGACTGAGCCAGATTCTCATGACTTGTGCAATTATACAGATAACATGACTCCAAATATTCCAGAAATGTGAGTAAGCTGTTACTGCAGGACCAATCATCACTAAAAAATTGAATTTGTTTACAGCTAGGAAATTAGTCACTTGTGAAATGGAATGTAAAGTGGGGATTTTCTAATGCTCAGTAAATGTGCTTCTCTCTAGGTTGTCTTCGGCTAATTAAATATTCTATAAAAAAGGTAAGTATCCTAAGAAACGCCAAGCTATACAGACACTGTGCATTTACAGCTATATATGCAAAAATTTCTACAAGTCTTTTAGAATACCGTACAGTATATGTAAACCCAGTACCAAAAATCTTATGTAATCTTTTACATATTAATGTAATTTTAAAAAGCTACTTCAATCATTTGAAATCTACACCTTTCATTAAAATAATACCTGGTAAGTCTGCCATGAAGGCCAGTTTTCGGGCACTTCCGTTATAGTGTCAAAGCTCTATTTCTGTCTCTCAAATGTGCTTCTGCGTTGTCACCATTTCAAACAACATCATATAGGGATGGACTTGGATGGCATTTAAAATTAGTTGCACTGTAACGTGCATATATGTATATATATATATATATATATATATATATATATATATATATATATATACATGCATACGCTATATTGTCAAAAGTATTGAGACACCTGCCTTTACACGCACATGAACTTTAATGGCATCCCAGACTTCGTCTGTAGGGTTCAATATTGAGTTGGCCCACCCTTTGCAGCTATAACAGCTTCAACTCTTCTAGGAAGGCTGTCCACAAGGTTTAGGAGTGTGTCTGTTATAGGTGCAAAGGGTGGGCCAACTCAATATTGAACCCTACGGACTAAGACTGGGATGCCACTAAAGTTCATGTGCTTGTAAAGGCAGGCATCCCAATACTTTAGCTAGTATAGTGTACATGTATTTTAAAATGTATGTATCAATAAATGTTTGTTTTAACCTAACGTTAAACAGTTTGCCTTTTTATGCTGACTAGCTGGATCGAGTGCAGGGGAATCTATATTTTTCTTCTATCTGATTGGCTTCCAATTTTTGCTTACCTTCAATATAAAATATCACACTTTACTTAAAGCGGAGCTCCACCCAAAAGAGGAAGTTCCCCTTGAAGCACTTCTCCCCCCCCCCATCACAGAGCCGGTCCAGGCTGGGGAAAGATTGCAACCTTATGGTCGGGATCTGCACCCAACTCAGCATGAGCTGGCCACTCCTGCCGCCTCCACAGCCCAGTGTTTCAGTGAGAAGGGGGGGGCAGAGCAGAGAGCCAGAGACTGACAGCCAGCAGCTCTCTGCTCAGGGAGTACTGAGAACTGAGTGATCGGCGGTGTTTGATTACTCGGTTCTCAGCCTTAGAGCTGGCGGGGGGACAGATGCAGCACCCACCTAGGTATGTATGATTTAAGAAAAAAAAATACCCGACATCTACTCTTTCCTGCTATGACAATGACAATTAGGCCCAGGGTGATGTCTGTGTACCGCGTGGGGATACGTGATGTTCTGTGCATCCCTGTGCAGGGAGTCCAGTCAAAGTCAATTAGGAAGCAGCAGCTGCATGGACATAGTCATATGTCAAAATTTGACACGCACACAGGAAGGGATGCATGTATCCAAACGTACAGTGTCTGCATTTGGATCTGTGCACCCACTTCTATAGGTTTAGCTCTCTGGTGGATGCAGATGCAGCAAAAAGTGGCTCAGCATACAGGACCTGTCTCAGCGCCTGTCTGAATGAGCCCTTGGGGGAATTTATCAAAACTAGAGCAGACAGAATCTGGAGCAGCTGTGCATGCCAACCAATCAGCTCATAGCTTTCATTTTCAAACCTGAACAAGCTGAAGATAGAAGCTGATTGGTTGCCATGTGCAGCTGTTCAAGATTCTGACTGCACCAGTAATAAATTCCCTTCACTGTGTTTTACATTTCTTACTCCTGACTATTGCATTCTAAGTACAGCACATGCTTTGTTAAAGTGGTTGTAAAGGCACAAGGGTTTTTACCTTCATGCATTCTATGTATGAAGGTAAAAAGCTTCCATGTGCATCAGTCGCCCCAGCCCCACCTAATACTTACCTGAGCCCCCTCTTGATCCAGCAATGTCCAATGAGCCTTGACTTTTGGCAGCAACGGGAGCCATTGGCTCCCATTGGTTTGCTTGTGCTTGTACGAGGATCCCTCAGTGGGTTGAAAAGAAAAAAAAATGCTCAGTGTGTACTCAGCTTAAAGCAGTATTAAACTTTTTTTTTAAACGTTCTCCCTGCAAGGTAAAGGCATAATGTGCTAGTATGCATCAGATACTAGCACGTTATGAAAGACTTACCTTAAAATGAAGCCACTGTCACTGCTGCAGAGGCTTCCATCTTCCGGGTTCGCAGGCTGCGGCCACTTGAATAGCCAAGCTGCAATGACGTCACTTACCTGTAGGAAAAATCCAATTCAGGAGTTAATTTCCGCATTAAGTGTTTAGGGATTGGAGGGGGGAATGTATTGGGGCATTTTTTACCTTCATGCATAGAATGCTTAGATTATATAAGCAATTTAAACCTAAATGACCCTTTATATTTGTAGGGATGTTTTTAAACTTCACAATCCTGACTATTATATACCAGCTACTTGAGTGAGCTTTTTGCCTAGTGCGGACTTGTACTCTCTTGTGTGCAGATCTTGTTTTCCTCATTTGTCACTGTCTTGTTTCAGGCCCTTTATCCCACCATGCAGCTCCTCATTAAAGTTTGTTAAACAATTCAGCACATGAAAGATAATGACCATGTTCTTTATTTATAATATGAAACAAAATTCCTAACAGTGTTCTATGCTTCAGAAACTTAATGGTCATCATAAAATGTCTAGCCCCTTTCCTACAGCTCCAATTACATGATTCTATTCTCCAGCCCCCACTCAACATATGAACTGTGAAACCATTGTCTGTGAACATATTTAGGGTCTTATGGAACTTGTAAACTACTTCAAGTTATATAAGGTCAGACATTACACAATACAGCTTTGTATTTGGGGCTATTGAATATTATAGCGCGTAAACTGCTGACTTGCTTTGTGTTAACACCCACAAACTAAATTTCTGTCATAATCTAATTAAGCAGTTTTTGCAAGTCACCCTGAAAGTGAATCTAAACTAAAATACTGTAACATAATGTTAAAATTACCAGTCTAGCTGGAATGGATAAATAAAGAGTAACATAAAGGATAAAAAAAACTAAGAAAAGTATGGCCAAAGCTTTTTTTGGCCATACTTCTCTTGTGGGACACAGGAGTGCACTTTCTAGTGTTCTTCTCTGACTCAGAATCAGCCAACAGTAAGCTAAAGTCCACCGTCGTCAGACATCACAGAGCCGCTCCAGGGTCTGAAAGGATTCCATCAATAATGTTTGGATCTACCTAGATGCCTGACCAGCAGCTGGCTCAGTCTCTTAGTGTATCGCTGAAGGCCTGAGCCAGACTCTCCCACCCCCTCTCCAGCCTGGTGCACCAGTGAGCTCTGCAGGGGCAGAGCTGAGAGTGGTGACTGATAGTGAGCGCTCTCTGCTCAGAGCCGACTGAGAACTGAGCAATCAGCAGTCATGTGATTGCTCACTCAGTTCTTGGGCTTAGAGCCAGTGGGGGCAGCTGCATCATCCCACCAATGCTGCAGCATGGAGGTGGCTATGGATGTTCGTTTTCCTGTAAAAAAAAAATGATTTCTAAGTGTTTTGTAAAGTGTTTACTAAAGGCAGTGAGGGGTAGTTCAGATTGAATGTGTCTCCCTTTGAGCAGAGATCATGTGACTAAAGGACTAGGATTTTACATGTGTCTGACAATGGAGGTAGAATTAAGAAGATTTTTTCAAGGTGAATTAAAATTACATTGCCCGGGGGCGCATGCGCGGAGCTCGGCGGTGAGGTAATTCCGGCTTAGAGCTCCATATCCCGGTGGTAACCCGCCTACCGGTTCACAATTAGCACCAAATAGTGCCCAGAGTCACCTACCTCACTAGAGAACCCTTTCTGGGGGATTTTCAGACATTTTTGAGGCCGAAATTCTGCAATTAGGCGCCACCTCACAGCCTCACAGTGCCACAGCGCTGCTATCATGGCACTGAAGCCCTTTATTCTGAGGTGACAAGCAGGGAGAAGAAACAGCAGCCAGCCCCTTCTGTTACATCACACAGTGAGGTTTCTGCTTCATTAAAGGAACAAAGCCAGTCTAATGCCCTCTCAGGGAATACTATGGCAGAAATGGAGAACTTTGATAAAATTTCACATAAGGAATTGTCACCGCATGTGACACTGAAACAAATAGAAAAGCTGTTCCAAAAATCATTAAAGACTACCTCAGACCATATCACTACCAGCCTAACCAAGGAGATAAGGGATTTCGGGCAGCGTACATCAGCACTTGAAATAAGGGTTTAAGATATGGAAAATTACACAACAAATTTCTCTTCAGAAATTCATAACCTTAAAGAGGAAAACATGATTCTACAAACAAGATTAGAAAATTACGAAAATCGTGCGAGACGGTCCAATATTCGCATTAGAGGAATCCCCGAAACAGTGATTGACTTACAGGCCACAACGACAGCTCTTTTTCAAGAATTGCAACCAGGAATACCGGTAGATTGCCTCGAGATGGATAGAGTGCACAGAGCCCTTACTCCCAAAAAAAGCAGATGGCCCGCCACGCGATATTATCGCAAAATTAAATTTCTACCGAACCAAGGAACAACTACTGAATTCAGCAAGACATAAAAGTGCGTTACACATCCAAGGGCACAATTACCAACTATTCGCTGATCTCTCACAGCTAACTATCAACAAAAGATGGGCATTGAAACCACTCCTCCAAATATTGCAACGCAACACCATAATCTACCAGTGGGGTTTCCCCTTCTCTGTGAGATTCACCTACTACAATCACAAATACACATGCCGTAACACTATGGAACTGCAAACTACTCTGCAGAATATAAGATTGATGAATGCCACCAAGGTCAATTCCGACACACGTCAAAGATCATCCTCAACTCCTGATAAATCATCCTCTACCTCCAAGAATAATGAGAATCAAAGCCCTTACAAAAGAAGTCGTAGACAATCACCTGTTCCGGATCCGAGTGACTCTATGGACTGAATAGAGTTGTGTGCTGAGCTTACCCCTTTTTCTCTGGGAGTCTGCTTGACCGACTTGGTCTTGCCTTGGTCCTCTAACACCTCCCTGGTGGTTCTTTCTTTACCGCTGCATATGTGTTTGCATTGACTCTTCTCTAACCTTTTCTTGTAGCTGGATCCAGTCTGTTAGTCTTGGTAATTTTAGAATATTAAATAATTTGTTCATTGCTAATAAGTTATAACCATTATTTTCTAACATTTTAAGGTTAAGACTGGTTTTAAGTTTTCTTTGCAATTTGGTACCACCAACTTTTTAACAACAAGGTTGGTCTTTATTGAAAATCATGACATCACACAAGGCAGTCATAAAAGGTATACTCAATTACAAATCAGGTGAAGGTAAGTAGGTTAGTGGTACAGAAACTCAATCATAGGCAGATAACATTCAAGTACAAACTCCAATACCTGGATACAAACATGTAGAACTTCAAACGGATTCGTTAGTACCGATGGAACCCCACAGATACCCACCCCTGGGGAGGGGGGGGGGACAGCCGCCCCCACTAATACAAATCTCAAGTGTTAAACCAAAGGTCCACCACCCCAGAGCTCACATCTGCTCAGTCCAAGGCAGCCATGAGCGGTCAAACTTTAGGGGACAGCCCCTGTTAACATAAGTCATCTTGTACAGGGGCAACACTGAATTTATGGAGGAGTCCCAGGACTCAACTGTGGGGGGAGAGGGGGACGTCCACCTGAGCAAAATCTCCTTTTTAGCATAGAAAAGGACATAGGAGACAAGCAGCTTAGTATAACGAGGCCTCTGTTCGTCATCCTGAATGCCCAGCAGTGCTAGTTCAGGCGAAACGGGAAGGGATAACTGCAGGCGGGCATTAATGCAGTCAAAAACTTCAGCCCAGTACCCAGTCAGGGACGGGCAGGTCCAAAACATGTGCATGAATGTGCTGTCCGGGGAATGACATCTCGGACAGTACTGTGATCTCTGTGGATAGATCCTGTGCAATCTTTGCGGTGTGTAGTAGACACGGTGCATGAATTTGGTGTGTATGAGTTTATCCCTGGAAGAAACCATTAGCCTGGATCCTGCTTCAAAGCACTCCTCCCATGTCTCCCTATCCAGGTCAGGAATGTCAGCCTGCCACTTCCCCCACAGGGCCTCTATCCTAGGTGAGTCCCCTCCTAAGAGGGCGAAGTACAGAGTAGATAGGGTCTTTTTAAGATTCTCCTGCGCCAGGAGTGCTTCGATAGAGTCAGCTTTAAGAGTTATGGGGAGCGGGAATTGTGCCCTCACAGCATGCCTTAACTGGTAATACCTAAAGAACATCCCCCCCGGAAGTCCAAACCTAACAGACAGTTCCTCAAACGTCAAGAGCATCCCCCGGGGCATGATATCCCGGAGTGTTGTAATCCCAAAACGGGCCCAGAGGTGTGGGTCAGGAAGCATCCGAAGATGCGGGAGCGCAGGGCTACCCCATAATGGACAGAAGGGAGAATAGTGACGCACACAAAGAAACCTCTTTCTAGCCACCCCCCACACCTTCAGGGTCACTCTAGTGGGGGCCGGGAGCGATGGGTACGCAGCAGCACCCCTATACACTAAGTTCCCTAGTTCCCGGAGAGAACCCAAAATGGCAGCTTCCAAGCACGTGGCTGCGTTCGATCTGGATTGCTCGAACCACCACCGTACAGTCACTAGCATGGCCGCCCAGTAGTATACTTTTAAGTTGGGAGACGCGAGGCCTCCACAGCTCACAGGGAGCTGCAGGATCGACCTGGCTAGCCTAGGATTAGCACCCCTCCAGAGAAAAGAGGTTATACAGCTGTCCAGCTCCCTAAAAAAAGTAGCCGGAAGCCACACCGGGCAGTTACGAAATATATAGTTAAACCTGGGCAGGTAAAGCATTTTTAGTACATTAATGCGTCCAAGGAGGTTAAGAGGTAGATCCCTCCATTTAGAGCATTGGTCCTTCAGTCTCGCCACTAAGGGTTGTAGGTTGAGACGCCGAAAGGCCCGAAGGTCTCTCGACACCACCACACCTAGGTATTTGAATTCCTCGACCCAGAGCAGCGGTGTCTGCGGCACCATCAGCCCGGCCCGAGGATCCGGGGGAAATACTGTGGACTTGGTCCAGTTGATTCTGACTCCCGAGAAGTGCCCAAACTCTTCAAACAGCTCCAGGGCGGTCCTCAAGGATGGTCCGGCGTCCTGCAAGTATAGCAGGGCATCATCCGCATACTAGGAGATTTTCTCCTCCAGGGGGCCAACCCTGAGGCCTCGCACATCAGAGGACTCTCGGATCCGTGTCGCCAAGGGCTCGAGAGCCAGGGCGAACAGACAGGGTGATAGAGGGCACCCTTGTCGGGTGCCCCTCTGGAGGGGAAAGGACTCGGTAAGGGTTCCATTCGTGCGAAGTCTAGCCCTGGGTGCTCTGTTGAGCATGGCTAACCAATGTAGGAATTTAGGGCCAAAGCCAAAGCGTCTAAGGACCTCCCACAAATATCCCCACTCCACGGAGTCAAATGCTTTTTCCGCATCGAGTGTAGCAATGACTCTAGTACCACTGTTATCATGGGGGGTGTCTAGGTTAAGGAATAATCTGCGGATATTAATGTTCGTGCCCTTCCCCGGCATGAAGCCGGTTTGGTCCTGGTGGACTAGGTCATTGATGACCGACGTCAGCCGGATAGCAAGAATTTTGGCCAGCAACTTGGCGTCCGCATTGATTAAGGAAATCGGCCTATATGAGGCACATTCCTCCGGGTCCTTACCGGGTTTGGGCACCAACACCACCACCGCCTCCGACATAGAGTCTGGCAGAGATCCCAAGGTAGAGAACTGGGCTAGAAGGGAGGTGAACCTAGGGGCCAATACCTCCTGGTGCACCGAGTACAATTCAATTGGGAAACCGTCAGGTCCAGGAGCTTTACCTGCCTGCATACTCTGCATTGCTGTCTGAACCTCCTCCAGGGAGATGTCCCTTTCTAACTCCGCGCATTTATCTGGGTCTAAGACCGGGAGCTGGACTAGGTCCAGGTAACGGGTCAACTCCGCTGCACCGTATTCCACTTTAGAGGCATACAGCGCCCGGTAAAACTGAAGAAAGCGGTCACTAATCTCTACGGGAGTGGTCAAAGGTTGGCCGTCCAAGTCCCGCACCCTCCCCACATGCGTCGTCGCAAACTGTCCCCTGGCAAGCCAGGCCAATAGTGTGCCATTCTTGTCCCCATACTCGAATATCCTCTGCGCCCTGTCTAACAGTGATTTTTTGGTAAGGTCAATCCTAAGCAGAGATACGTCCCGCAGTGCGTGTTGCCAGGCCTCATAAGTCGAGCTAGTTTGGGCCAGCACATATTCCCGCTCCCTCTCCCCAGCCCTCTCTTCCAACTGCACAAGCGTCTGCCCAAACTCCCTCTTCCGTGCCGATATCCTCGAGATAAACTCTCCCCTTAACCACGTCTTGAAGGCGTCCCATAGTATTCGGGGATCCGAGGAACCCTCATTAGTCAGCCAAAAATTATATATCTCCTCAGGGAGTTGTTCCTGAATCCCCGAGTCCATCAGCCAATACCTGGATAAGCGCCACAGCCCCGGACCACCTGACGGGGCCCCCCGGATGCTTACCACGAGTGGGGCATGATCCGAAATACCTCGGGGGAGGATATCAGTAGACACCACCCCCTGTAAGAGAGCAGGTGAGGCAAAAGCCAAGTCTATACGAGACATCGTCCGAAAGGTGGTCGAGAGGCAGGTATACTGCTCCTCCGAGGGATGAAAATGTCGCCAGACATCCGTCAAGTGGAAGGATTCTGCCCAGCGAGACAGGCCAGGGGAAGCAAAGGCCCGCTGTCTCAGCCTATCCCGCTCCGCAGACATCACCAAGTTAAAATCTCCCACAATCAGCACCCTATACACCCCATACTGCGTAGCCTCCGTCATTAGGGTATGTAAGCAAGAAACATCAGCTGGGGGGGGCAGATACAGTCCCACTATGACATACGGGATTCCAGAGATCGTGGCATGCAGCAGGAGATATCTACCCCAGGGTGAGTTTTAACCGCCAGAAGCTGGAAGGGGAGAGATTTGTGGACCAGGATTCCCACTCCCCTCGCATACGAGGAGTAGGAGGCATGATAGTGAGCACCCACCCAGGCCTTCTTCAGACCCAGGACTCGTGCTCCTACCAAATGGGTCTCCTGCAAGATACAAATCTGGGGGTTATGAGACTTCAAATATTTGAACACTAGTGACCTTTTAATAGCTGAGTTGAGTCCCCTCACATTCCAGGACAAGACTGTAAAATTAGCCATAATCAAAAATCTGTGATATCAGTAGGATATGCATCCACCCCTCTTCCCCTGTGTGGCAATCCGCATCCCGCCGCACCCCAGAAGTTACGGTACAGGGAAGGTGGGCCACCCAGCTCCTCTGGAGTCATACCCCATGTGTGTGAGCATAATAGAATGCCTAGACCAACCAAATACCCAATCAAACTTAAAGACGTTAAACAAAAATTAACACGGACAGCAACGGCCATCCAACCCCTCCCCCCACCCCGTGCCCTCCTAAACCGCGGGCGGCACATATGTCCCATAACGTGTTCAATAACAGTTCACTCAGGCGGGAGGCGTGGTGTCCAATTAGGACTCTCCCATCATGGCGGTACAAAAACACCTCTCAGTAGTCTGCTAAGAGCAAAAAGAAAAATAAAACCAAAAAGAGGGTGTCCATAATAAAAAAAATTTTTGCATGAACAGTCAAAAAGTTTTTTCCTTGAGATGCTGGAAAGTTCAGAGAAAAATAAGGGGTAGGTAGTCAGTTATAAAGAACAGAGTACATCAGAAAACATATGCCTATGTCAAGCAGGGGAGAAGACTATAGTTTGCAGTGAGATCAACAGGGACACAGATCTGGAATAGAGGGTAGGGCTTACCGGGTGGTGCCGGGGGATACTGCTCAAAGGACAAATATCAACGTAATCTACAAGGTCCCCGGCATGAAGCCATAATCAGGGGGTGACAAACCTCTATCCCAGTCCAAGTTGGCAACGATGGATTAGGCATAGTACAGGGAGGGCCTCAGAGAACTACGGCGGCAGCGCCTCCAGCCAAGCGTTAGCATCCCTGGGACTGGTGAAGACCGCACCGTTTCTCCGTCAACAACCCTCAGCTTGGCCGGGAAAAGGATGCTGTACCGGATGCCCTTGCGTCTGAGAGCCACTTTAACCGCATCAAAAGAACGGCGCTGTTTCTGGGTTTCAATGGTGTAGTCCGGGAACATCATCAGCCGGACGTTGCGGTAGTGGACATCTCCCGCCACTCGAGCCGCTCTGAGGACCTCGTCGCGGTCCCTGAAGTTCAGCAGCCGGAGGATCAGCGTACGAGGGGGTGCACCCTCCTGTCCAGGTCTTGGTGGCACCCGATGTGCCCTCTCCACGGTGAAATACGGAGAGAGCCGGGCCGCAGGCAGCAGGGATTTCAGCAGCTCTTCGGTGAACACCGTCGGACTGCTTCCCTCCACTCCCTCCGGCAGGCCGACAATACGGAGGTTGTTCCTCCTGCTCCGGTTCTCGGCGTCCTCCGCGCGATACTCCAGGGCCCGCACTTTGGTCTGAAGGGTCCGAATAGATGTGGCGTGGTCCGCTACAGAGTCCTCCACACCCCCTACACGCCGCTCAGCCTCCGTCAGCCTGGTCCTGATCTTATCAATGTCCTGCCTCAAGAGCCCCACATCCAACTGGACAGCTTCTATCTTGGAGGTGAGTGCAGTTTGACAGCATGACACCGCAGCCTGGCAAGTAGAGATCGCCGCCATCACCTCAGGTATACCCGGCGGTGAGACTCCCGGCATGTCCTCGTGGTCCGTCTGTGACGCCATGTTGCGCGGACGCGCCCTCGGCAGGTGCAGCTCGGACACCGGGCTTGTAGCAACCTCCACCCCCTGGGGAAACTTCAGTTTCTTCCCCCGATTTGAGCCACCAGCCCGCCTAGAAGGCATTCAGGGGCAGAAGAGCCATCTAGATATAGGTCTTGGCCAGGCTCGGATGATGTCAAAGGATTCTTCTCCAGCAGAGCTCAGATCACACGTCTGCTCAGTCCGCCATCTTGGCCACGCCGGTACCACCAACTTTAGAGGATAAATATTAGTCATCCTTGTTCTTCCAAGATGGCCTTACCCGATTTCGCTCCTCTTAAGTATGGTTTGTATTTTACTAGTCCCCAAGTAAGCTATAGTAATTTTTGACTGGGCTAGTACTATTGTTTTTAGTTTTGTTTACTGTTTGTGAGATTGCAATTTAAATGGTTGGCTCTCCATGTTCTGTGGGATTGTTCCTCGCGCCCTCCTTTTGCTACCCTCAGCTGCCCAGCGACTCAGTGGATGGCTGACGGTGGCTCATGTGCCCTTGGAGGGAAACTTTTTCTCTCCTCAACGGATATGTTATGAACTTATATTTTTTTTGGTATATCATTAGGATATCCTAATGCCCCATACACACGATCGTTTTTCTTGCCATTTTTTTTCTTGCCGTTTTTCACGTCGTTTTTTTTCATGTTTCCTCTCAAGCCTGTCTTGCGTACACACGATCATTTTAAAAAGCGATCAAGCAAAGCGCAGTGACGTACAACACGTACGACGGCACTATAAAGGGGAAGTTCCGTTCGAATGGCGCCACCCTTCATGTTAGTAAAGTTTGTTGAGCGATGATTCGCTCTTTTCAGTCTCGTGCTTTTCAGTCCGTGACTGCGTGACGAATGTGCTATCTCCATTACGAACGCTAGTTTTACCAGAACGATCGCTCCTGTCTCATACTTGATTCTGAGCATGCGCATTTTTTTTCACGTCGTTAAAGCATACACACTATCGTTTTTCACGTCGTTAAAAAAAACGACATGAAAAACGACGTGAAAAAAGAGAGCATGTTCGAAATTTTTAATGCCCGTTTTTCACGTCGTTAAAAATGCTCTGGAGCCTACACACGATCATTTTTAATGGCCATTTTTTTTAATGCCATTTTTAACGGCATGAAAAACGATCGTGTGTATGGGGCATAAGTCGCATTTCCTCTCTGAGTCTCCTTTTTTTTTTTTTTTTTTTTCTCCTCCAATCCCATTTTCCCACTATATTCCGAAGGTAAATTCTTCCTTAAAAACTCCTTGTCTAGGCATCATTAGAACCAAAGTCTTTATAATACCATGGCTCCATTAAATATATTTTCCCTTAATGTACAGGGACTAAACGTTCCGCAAAAACGCACTAAAGCCTTTTGTACTTTTAACTCCAAAAAAGCACACATCATATGTCTCCAAGTCACCCATTTTACTCCATTATCAACCCCTAAATTCTTTAGCAGATCCTTTCCACAAGTCTTTACGGCCTCGGCCGCTACAAACCAACGTGGTGTACTTATAGCATTCCATCGAAGCACCCCATTTTCAATAACTAAAGAGATTAAGGATCCAGAAGGCCGTTATCTGATTCTTATAGGACATTTATTGTATTCTGCCATCACCATAGTGTCATACTACGCCCCCAATAAGCAACCTAATTATTTCCTCACTGCATCAACCTTGGGGGACACACCTCATATAAAGTCCCAAAACTTTTCCCATTTTTTCGGCTACGCCATAGGGATGGAGATGTGTGTCAATGCGCGCCTCATTTAAAGTCCCAACTCTTTTTCCATACCTAATTATTTCCTATCCCATCTGCTACAAGTAATAGACTCCCATAAAATAGGTACTGTAATATTAAGTGGAGACTCCAACCAGACTATCTTTCCCTTTCTGGATAAATCACCTATTCCTCAGTCCCAAAAGTCAGATATCCATTCTTTTTCAAAATTAATCGCAAAATATAACCTACCGGTAGTTGATTCCTGGCGTGAATTGAACCCAACCAAGAGACAATATACACATTATTCTTACCCCCATCGGTCTTTCTCAAGAATTGACCATATTTTTATGTCTATAGGCATGACACCCAAAATTTTAAATTCTAAAATTGTTCCCATATCCTGGTCAGATCATAGTGCAATTTACAATACTATTGCTTCTACAATTCCGAAATCGCGTGACCCAACATGGGTACTTAGAGATTTTCTGCTCAAAAATCCAGTTTATAAACAAAATATCGAAATTGCACTTAAGAAGTATTTAAAATTTAACTCTACACCCGACATCTCCCCTACTACCTTATGTGAAGCCCATAAGCCTGTTCTTCGCGGAACATGTTTACGTCAAGCCAATCTATGTAATAGAGAAAGAAAAGCCATGTGTCACACCCTGGAAACAAAATTTAATTCCTGTTATATGGCATTTCAGCAAAACCCTTCACCTTCATCCAGATTAAAACTAGATAAAGCCAAACTGGAATTCGATTTATTTCTTACGGAGTCCGCGGATAAAATAATCAAAAGATCAAAACATAACTTTTATATGTATGCAAATAAACCAAATACGCTTCTAGCCCGAACACTAAAATCCTGTCATAATTCAAGCAAACCCATCCGCCTTAAACTATCCAGGTATGTATACACTACCAACTAGGGGTGCCGAATTTAATCGCTGCATCGCGATTCGGCTGTCCCCGATGCGGCATCGATGCAGGCGACCCTAATAATCGATGTCTAGCCCTGCCCATTACGGCATTACCCCCATTACATCTACTCGCCGCAGCCGCCGTGAGTAGATGTAATGTAAAACGAACAAACTGCAAGCCGCCATCTGCCCACCTGAACAGCGTGTCATGCAGACGGCGGCCATTGCAGTTTTCAAAAGCCGCACCTCCCGAGTCTTTGTCGCCTGTGATAGGCGGAACACAATTTCCCAGCAGGCAGTGTTCCGCCTATCACGGACATCCTCTCATCCTCGTCTGTGTTATGAGGATGAGAGGATGTCCGTGATAGGCGGAACACTGAATGCTGGGAAATTGAGTGTTCCGCCTATCACAGACGACGAGGACATGGGAGGTGCGGCTTTTGAATACTGTGGAATGGCCGCCAGGACGCCGCAGATCAGGTAGGGGCATTGAAGCATGGACACAGTGAGGCATTGGGCACAGTGAGACACGGGGCACAGTGTGAGGCATTGGGCACAGTGTGAGGCATTGGGCACAGTGAGAGGCATTGGGCACAGTGAGAGGCATTGGGCACAGTAAGGCGTTGGGCACAGTGAGACATTGGGCACAGTGAGAGGCATTGGGCACAGTGAGAGGCATTGGGCACAGTGAGAGGTATTGGGCACAGTGAGAGGCATTGGGCACAGTGAAGCATGTTTAGTAGATTTTAAATTAACAGCAATATAAACCAAATCTACAAAAGGCAAATATTTTATATGCAAAATTAAAGGCTAAGTTCACCTTTTCGGGCAAAATTTCAATTTTCATAATAAGGAAAAGTGTTTTCTAATGTCATTTCTGATCATCTCCTGTAGCATGTCCGCAGTCTCTGATCATCTCCTGTAGCATGTCCGCAGTCTCTGATCATCTCCTGTAGCATGTCCGCTAGGGGTGCCGAATTTAATCGCTGCATCGCGATTCGGTTGTCCCTGATGCGGCATCGATGCAGACGACCCTAATAATCGATGTCTAGCCCAGCCCATTACGGCGTTACCCCCATTACATATACTCGCCGCAGCCGCCGCGAGTAGACGTAATGTAAAACTAACAAACTGCAAGCCGCCGTCTGCCTACCTGAACAGCGTGTCATGTAGACAGACGGCGGCCATTGCAGTTTTCAAATCCGCGCCTCCCGAGTCCTCATCGCCTGTGATAGGTGGAACACAATTTCCCAGCAGGCAGTGTTCTGCCTATCATGGACATCCTCTCATCCTCGTCTGTGTTATGAGGATGAGAGGATGTCCGTGATAGGCGGAACACTGAATGCTGGGAAATTGAGTGTTCCGCCTATCACAGACGACGAGGACTCGAGAGCCGCGGCTTTTGAATACTGTGGAATGGCCGCCGGGACGCAGCCGATCAGGTAGGGGCATTGAAGCACGGACACAGTGAGGCATTGGGCACAGTGAGACACGGGGCACAGTGTGAGGCATTGGGCACAGTGTGAGGCATTGGGCACAGTGAGGCATTGGGCACAGTGAGGCATTGGGCACAGTGAGGCATTGGGCACAGTGTGAGGCATTGGGCACAGTGTGAGGCATTGGGCACAGTGAGACATTGGGCACAGTGAGGCATTGGGCACAGTGAGGCGTTGGGCACAGTGAGACATTGGGCACAGTGAGAGGCATTGGTTACAGTGAGAGACATTGGGCACAGTGAAGCATGTTTAGTAGATTTTAAATTAACAGCAATATAAACCAAATCTACAAAAGGAAAATATTTTATATGCAAAATTAAAGGCTAAGTTCACCTTTTTCGGGCAAAATTTCAATTTTCATAATAAGGAAAAGTGTTTTCTAATGTCATTTCTGATCATCTCCTGTAGCATGTCCGCAGTCTCTGATCATCTCCTGTAGCATGTCCGCAGTCTCTGATCATCTCCTGTAGCATGTCCGCTAGGGGTGCCGAATTTAATCGCTGCATCGCGATTCGGTTGTCCCTGATGCGGCATCGATGCAGACGACCCTAATAATCGATGTCTAGCCCAGCCCATTACGGCGTTACCCCCATTACATATACTCGCCGCAGCCGCCGCGAGTAGATGTAATGTAAAACTAACAAACTGCAAGCCGCCGTCTGCCTACCTGAACAGCGTGTCATGTAGACAGACGGCGGCCATTGCAGTTTTCAAATCCGCGCCTCCCGAGTCCTCATCGCCTGTGATAGGTGGAACACAATTTCCCAGCAGGCAGTGTTCTGCCTATCACGGACATCCTCTCATCCTCGTCTGTGTTATGAGGATGAGAGGATGTCCGTGATAGGCGGAACACTGAATGCTGGGAAATTGAGTGTTCCGCCTATCACAGACGACGAGGACTCGAGAGGCGCGGCTTTTGAATACTGTGGAATGGCCGCCGGGACGCAGCCGATCAGGTAGGGGCATTGAAGCACGGACACAGTGAGGCATTGGGCACAGTGAGACACGGGGCACAGTGTGAGGCATTGGGCACAGTGTGAGGCATTGGGCACAGTGTGAGGCATTGGGCACAGTGAGGCATTGGGCACAGTGAGGCATTGGGCACAGTGAGGCATTGGGCACAGTGTGAGGCATTGGGCACAGTGTGAGGCATTGGGCACAGTGAGGCGTTGGGCACAGTGAGGCGTTGGGCACAGTGAGGCGTTGGGCACAGTGAGAGGCATTGGTTACAGTGAGAGACATTGGGCACAGTGAAGCATGTTTAGTAGATTTTAAATTAACAGCAATATAAACCAAATCTACAAAAGGAAAATATTTTATATGCAAAATTAAAGGCTAAGTTCACCTTTTTCGGGCAAAATTTCAATTTTCATAATAAGGAAAAGTGTTTTCTAATGTCATTTCTGATCATCTCCTGTAGCATGTCCGCAGTCTCTGATCATCTCCTGTAGCATGTCCGCAGTCTCTGATCATCTCCTGTAGCATGTCCGCAGTCTCTGATCATCTCCTGTAGCATATCCGCAGTCTCTGATCATCTCCTTTAGTATTTTGGGGGGAGAGCCTGGAGCTCCTTTAAGTTGTCTGCTGTGTTGAGACTTTTTTACATGCAGGAAGTGTTGTCTTTTTTTTTTTTTTAAGAACAGAATAAAAAAAATGGAGTACTTAATTTTTTTTTTGGATGAAAACCATACGCACTTGCGCTGTAATCGTGATGCATCATGATGCATCGTGGAATCTAATCGAATCGAATCATTGACATGATAATCGCAATCGAATCGACTCGTGAGGCCAGTGAAGATGCGCACCCCTAATGTCCGCAGTCTCTGATCATCTCCTGTAGCATGTCCGCAGTCTCTGATCATCTCCTGTAGCATGTCCGCAGTCTCTGATCATCTCCTTTAGTATTTTGGGGGGAGAGCCTGGAGCTTCTTTAAGTTGTCTGCTGTGTTTAGACTTTGCTACATGCAGGAAGTGTTGTCTTTTTTTTTTTTTTTTAAGAACAGAATAAAAAAATTGAGTATTTCCTTTTTTTTTTTTATGAAAACCATACGCTGTAATCGAGATGCATCGTGATGCATCGCGGAATTGAATCGAATCGAATCGTTGACATGATAATCGTAATTTAATCGAATAGTGAGGCCAGTGAAGATGCGCACCCCTACTACCAACCCAATAAAAATTCTGCAAAAATTTAAAACACAGTTAAAAAGTTTATACTCATCTGATAATGAGTTGGATAAATCTAAGGCAAAAATTTTTTTTCTCATATCTCCCTCCCTACATTGTCCAAGACGCAATTTGAAATGATGGAGGAATCGGTGTCGGGTGAGGAGGTATCCGAGGCTATTAAGAATTTGAAAGTAAATAAACGACCTGGTCCCGATGGATTTTCTGCTCTTTATTATAAAACCTTTGCAGATATCTTGTCACCGGTTTTGACAAATACTTTCAATTCCCTCTTGGATAATCATTCTTTTAGGAGGGAAACTTTGGAAACTTTGACTGCAATTATCTGCATGCTCCCCAAACCACATACAGATGACTCAGTTTGGTCTAACTATCGCCCCATCTTCTTGTTAAATTTAGATGTTAAAATTCTGGCCAAGATTTTAGCCAACAGACTAAACAGGATTATAGGTAATATGATACACCGTGACCAAGTTGGTTTCATCCCTATTCGACAAGCTGGCGACAATATCAGACGTGCTACTCTTTTGTCACACGCCGCTAAAACACGTAGAATCCCCTCCTGCTTTCTTTGTCTTGACATCAAGAAAGCATTTGATACAGTATCATGGTCTTATATGCATTTCACACTTAGAAAGTGGGGCTTTAACCCACATTTTATAGAATGGATTTCTGCATTATATCATAACCCCAAGCCTATATTAAATATGCCGGTTATAGATCCAAAGAGTTTGATATACTGAGAGGGACCCGTCAAGGATTTCTCCTCTCGCCATTATTATTTGCGCTACTCATCGAATCTCTGGCACAAAGAATAAGGATGGAACCAACAATCACGGGTATTGAATTAGGTGGATGTCATCACAAAATTTGCTTATTCGCGGATGACATACTTTTATTTTTATCTTCGCCACAAGTTTCGGCCCCAAGTCTTATGCTGGTATTGCGTGAATTCTCAAATATTTCAGGCCTTACAGTAAATACTCAAAAAATCCTCGGTTTTAAACATTTCGCTTAGCGAAATGGAAAAACGGATTATACAGAACTCATTACCTTTTAAATGAGCAGATCACAGCCTACCATATTTGGGTATTCAACTAACGGCCAATTCTCCAGATTTATTTGCTGCCAACTACCCACCTTTACTGAAAAATATCACTAACTGGTCAGACCTACCGATCTCCTGGTTTGGGAAAATTAACATAATAAAAATGACCATACTTCCCAAGTTTTTATATTTATTTAGAACAGTTCCAATCCATGTTCTTGCTTATTTCCTTAGATTGATCCAACAAAAAGTAACACAGTTCACTTGGGGAAAGAAAAAGCCTTGGTTGCCCAAAAAAACCTTAACCCTCCCCAAATTAATGGGCGGTTTGGGATTTCCAGACTTTGCAACCTACTATAAAGCAGCCCAAATGGCACAATTAACAAAATATCATTCGACTTTGGAGACGCCCTTATGGGTATTTATTGAAGCAACAGACTTCGACCCACTTCCTACAAATAATATTTTATGGTTACGCTCTTTAGATCGAAGAGGTTTAAAGAATCCAATCTCTAAACATTCTTTATCAATCTGGGATAGGCACAAAAGCTCACATGGTCTACAATCCCCACACAACCCGCTTCTTTCTTTTCACAAAAACCCGGCCTTCTATCCAGCTTGGATATTTCCTAGAACTTTTAAAGCCTGGTCTAAGGTTAGCATTACATGCTTATATCATTTAACATCAACATCCTCAATACGACCTTTCTTAGAATTACATGAGACCTTTGGGCTCCCCCAATCAGAAATCTTCAGATATTTGCAAAATAAAAACTTCTATGATCCTCTCCTCAATTCTAGTGATAATCTACATAGTCTATCCCAATTCGAAAGTATATGCCTAAAAGAACCTCACGCTAAAGGCCGCATCTCGGTAATTTATTCTCAGTTGACCACTAAGTCTAATACAATCTTACCCTCATATGTTACTAAGTGGGAAAAAGATCTCGATTGTAAGATTGACAATAAGACTTGGGCAAATATATGGTCTAATACTAGCTCGTCCTCTACTAATGTAGTGGCAACTGAAGCATCATACAAAGTACTGTCTCGTTGGTATTTGTTTCCTGCCAGGTTAGCCAAATTTGCAGTGAATGGCTCAGATGTCTGCTTTTGCGGTTGCCCGGATAAAAGTACATATATGCACATCTGGTGGCAGTGTCCACTCGTGCATATATTCTGGGAAAAGATTTTCCAAACGGCTTCCAAATTATTCGACTGTACCATTATACCAGATCCAACGGTAGCTCTTCTTAATATTAAACCAATATCACTTTCTCAGAATCAATATAAGCTATTCCTTACATGATAGCCGCAAAGCAGACTATAGCTAGCGCTTGGAAATTACCTGTTGTGAACTTGGCAGAAGCCAAAAAGAGAATGAATCAAGCTTTTATACATGCTAAAATAGATGCACTGGATAAAAATAAGTTAAGGAAGTTTGACAGCATATGGATCATATACTACTTGCCAGACAATTTTGATTCAGGAATCCTCTCGTTATGGTGATTAATGTTTTTCAGGGATTCCTGATTATAAATAGTATACATGAAATTTGCCTTCGGAGCTACGTTGTCCTCTCCTCCCATCAGTCCTCATCCCCTTATGTTCTTCGCGTTCTTCTACCTATCTCAACTCACCCTTTATTTTTTTTACCTAACAGTATATGTTTTCACTATATAATCAAAGTTATGGTTTTGGTCTGGGTAAACTAAATTTTTCAATAGTCAGACCCAGGATTACCCTGGTTTATAGCAGAACCAAACTCTTCATTTGCTAATTGTAAATAGTTTTGACTCCTATGGTTCTATTATATTTCACTATTACATGGAGAACTATACGCTCTGTAGCGGGCATGTACTTTCCCGGGTGTAAATTTGAACTTGACAGAGACATTGGTGATGTGTAATTCCCTGCAGCCCAGCGGGTGGCGCTGTCGCCCTGGGCTGGGGTTGAATCATTGCTGTGTGTTGTGCCTCCTTTTTGTCCTCCCTCGGCAGCGGTATGGTGGGGCGGGGAACCCGCCGTGCTTGCTGGGAGAGGGTATAAAGGGGCCGGCCGTCTTTGTCACGGGGTCGGAGTCTAGGGCACCTTCAGCCTGTGGACGGTGGTTCGTGTTGGTTCTCTAGGCGGGTCTAGGCCTAGAGGACAGTCGGAGTTCGTGTTCCATCCCAGGCACCTTTAGCCTGGGGTGAGGTACTCAGATGGACGTCTGGAGCTCAGTGCCCAACACTGAGTTCCGCGAGGGAAGGAGATCCTAGGGAACCCCGGGAGTGGGTACCCGAATCCGGGAAGCGTAATGGACCGGGGGGAGCTCCTCATTCGAAGACCTGGTGCAGCAGATTGCCAGTGACGGGTGAGACTCTCACCGGAGACCGCTTGGAAGGAAATCCCAACCTCGTTCGGAGACCGCAACTCACTTTCAGGAAGGAAAGTGGAGAACACATTGTGTCTGGACCTATTCGCATCCACACCTCCTTTTCTGTTTTGTTTCTACTAAGGGAGTTCAACTGATTGTGTTCGTTCGAGAAGAATAAAGGAGTGTTGAACTTTAATGGTGTGGGGCTCATTTCCTGACCGACATTGTTCAAGGTAACTCTCGGTGGAGGCTCCAGGTGCACAGCACTGACCCGATGGTAAAAGAACTTTACTTGTATCACATTGACACCTGTGATAAAGGCCTGGCGTAGTGTCCCCGCTCCCTTCCCCTCTAAAAGATACCCCTAGACAAGAGACAGACGAGCTGAAGAAAGAGAGAGGAGTGAGGAGGCCGCTACACGTGGGGGCTCGGGTCCGGTATAGTGCTTGTGCACCACAGTATTGAACGTGCCTGTTGCAAGAGTTACGCGAATAGGAAGGCCTTCATTGGCCGAAGTGCATCCCTGCTCGAAGTCGTGGACATGACCCAATGAAGGGAAAGGCCCACGCAGAAGAGTGGAAAGAGGGGGAAGTTCAGCCGTGTGAAGTACTACACGTGGGAGCTTCTATTGCACTGCGCCACCAGGCACACCCCCATTGCTTAGTTCGTGGGCGTAACTCAGACACAGAAAAGAAGAAAAGCCTGTGAACTGGAGCAACGGGGAGGAGTCCAATACGTGTGAAGGACTACACGTGGGACATTGGCGCAAAAACTTTGCAGTGTGCGATGGATCAGCAACAGGTCGCCATGTTCGGACATACGTCTTGGATTTCAGTTCACCCTTCTACCACGACATTGACTGCTGCTGCTCCGGTAACAGATACGGGGATCCGGCTAAAGCCAAGGGGTCGATTCGCCCTGTATTCGTGCATGGACGTTGAGGCCCTGGGTGTGATTTGTCCCGGCTGTTCGGGACTGGTGTGCCAGCTGAAGCCATTCGGGCGATGTGAGGCCTGTGGGGAGTTCCTGTTCGAAGTGGATCCGGCGGTTGAGAAGCCGAGAACCATCTACCCCGGCCGTGCTGCGGGCAACATCACTCAGAGAGGAGGAATCACTGCTGTGACAAACATCCCTGCGCACACTGCAGCGACCGCGGAGGAGGTCGTAAAACTTCAACTGGAGAAATCCGAGGATGCTGACTCGGTCACCACGATCTCGTAGCGTCCACCACCGAAGAGAAAGACCGGCATGGTAGCCCTGACCAGCGGTTGTGGTGGACCGTCTCGCGCGCTTAAGCCCGGCCCGGATGGATCAGTCGACAAGAGTTCCGGACGTCCCGCTTCAAGTAAAGGCCGCGGTAAGCCTGGCGGAGAGATTTGGTGTGTGGGAAGAGGTGAAAGCTCGGTCTCCACTACAGGATACCTGCCTGCGGAGGAGTGTGACTGTCACGTACCTGATGGTAGTGAGCCCGAATTGCAGGGGACGGCCTCCCTTACGGCCCCCACTCCCGGCCCCCTGGTAAGGTGACAGTTGGCACAGGAGTAAGGAGTGGCATGGTTGCCTGGCAGGATCAACTGTGGTGAGGTGGTGATTCAAACACCCGGAAGCTTCCTTGCAGAATACCGGAACTGGAACGGCTAGCAGGCTGGATCGGAAGTAGCACAGCAGACTGGATCAGTCTTGCAGACTGGATCGGAAGAAGCACAGCAGACAGGATCAGCTAGCAGGCAGGTTTGGCTTAGCAGGCTGGATCTGGGATAGCTCAGCAGACTGGATCGGTCTTGCGGACTGGATCGGAAGAAGCACAGCAGACAGGATCAGCTAGCAGGCAGGATCAGCTTAGCAGGCTGGATCTGGGACAGTTCAGCAGACTGGATCGGTTAAGCAAACTGGATCGGAACCAGGAACAGGGTAGTAAACAGGCCAGGTCAGATATCAGGCGGGCAGCAGAAGTACAGGGTGCAGGCAAAGGGTAGTCACAACAAGCCGGGGTCGGGTGCAGGCAGATAACAGGTTGGTCAAGGTAAGCCGGGTCTTTTAGCACAGGTATGGTCTCAGATCAGGGTTAAGCACACAACGCTGTAGAGCAGACAGCAGGGACTGTCTGTAATTGACAGGTTTAAATAGTCTCTCTGGCGCCACCCGCTGGACGCACGCGCGAACGGAGACCAGGAAGTCCGGGGCGCCTGTTTCTGGAAGGATCTCCATGACATTGCCCCCCCCAAGGGGCAGCCTCCGGATGCCCATCCGGGCGAACTTTTCAGGGTGAGACCTTTTTAAAGGACTGTACCAGACTCTTAGCGTGGATGTTCCCCTCGGGCTCCCAAGAATTCTCTTCGGGTCCATACCCCTTCCACTTTATCAAAAACTGGTTCTGGTTCCTTCTCCTCCTGTAATCCAGGATAGCCTCTACTTCAAACTCCTCTTCCCCGTCTATAATAACGGGGTCAGGGGTAACAGAGCTTCGGCCAGGAAAGGGATTGGAAATAGATGGTTTCAACAGTGACACATGGAATACTGGGTGGATCTTCAGTGAATCCGGGAGTTCCAGTTCAAAAGCCACTTCATTGATTTTCCTTTTAACCGGAAAAGGTCCTAGGAACTTGGGGCCCAATTTCTTTGAAGGGCATGCCATCCTCAAGTTCACTGTAGACAGCCACACCAGGTCACCGGGTACCAGTACCAACTCACCCCGTCTCTTCTTGTCAAAAGTTAATTTGTTGTGTTCCTGGGTCCTGGTCATAGTTTCCTGCAAAAGTTGGTTATTGGTGGAAAAGAAATTTATTTTCTCCTGTACTGCTGGCACCGCACATTCGGGAAGAGAATTGGGTAGGAATGAAGGGTGAAAACCAAAGTTGGCAAAGAACGGGGTCTGCTTGGTGGTGGAGTGGATGGAGTTGTTGTAGGCAAATTCGGCCAAAGGAAGCAGGGAAATCCAGTTATCTTGTGTAAAAGAGGAGAAGCAGCGCAGGTACTGCTCCAGAGTTTGGTTAGTCCTCTCAGTCTGTCCATTGGTCTGGGGGTGATAGGCGGAAGAGAATGACAGTTCTATACCCAAGGCCTTACAGAGGGACCTCCAGAAGCGGGAGGTGAACTGTACCCCTCGATCTGAAACAATGTTGGCTGGAACCCCGTGGAGTCTGACGATTTCCTTGATAAATGCCTGTGCTGTTTCAGGGGCAGAGGGAGTGCCTTTCATAGGAATAAAGTGTGCCATTTTGGACAGACGATCGACTATCACAAAGATAGTGGTATGATCTTCTGCTGGAGGTAACTCGACAATGAAGTCTATGGATAACATCCTCCATGGTCTGTCTGGAACAGGTAAAGGTCTTAATAAGCCCCAGGCCTTGGTTCTATGAGTCTTGTTCCTGATGCAGGTAGTGCAGGACTCCACAAATTCTTTACAATCTTCCCGTAATTGAGGCCACCAAAAGGTACGCTGTACCAAGTCGGTGGTCTTCGCTATGCCAAAGTGCCCGGCTAATGCATGGTCGTGGCAGAGTTCCAGGACAGATACTCGTAGATCCTCGGGGATATAGATCTTGTCCTTATGCCAGAGCAACCCGTCCTTAACCTGCAGTTCCAATTCAGGAGAGGGCAACTGCCCTGCGGAGGCTTGTTTAGGTCTGGAGAGCAGGTTTTCCTGAAGCAAGAGGAAATTCCCAGGGGCAAGGATGGTATCCGGAAGAGAAACTTCTTTGGTTTGTGAAACATCCGAGACAAGGCGTCAGGCTTAGTGTTCTTGGAGCCTGGACGATACGTGACATGGAACGAAAACCTGGAGAAAAAGAGCACCCATCTGGCTTGTCGTGGTTTCAGTCTCTTTGCAGATCTCAGATATTCCAGGTTCTTATGGTCAGTAAATATCAGAATTGGATGGGCAGCTCCCTCCAGCAGATAGCGCCATTCTTCTAGCGCAGACTTATTTGCCAGCAACTCCCGATCCCCCACATCGTAGCTCCTCTCTGCTGTTGACAACTTGTGTGAGAAGAAGGCCACTGGGTGAAGCAGGGCCTTGGTTCCTTGTCTCTGGGACAATATTGCCCCTACAGCGATTTCGGATGCGTCTACCTCGAGGACGAATGGCAAAGAGGAATCCGGATGCTTCAAGACGGAGGCAGAGGTAAAAAGTCCCTTAAGGGCCTCAAAGGCCTTTTGGGCCTCGGAGGACCAATGGAAGTGGTTCCCCTGTTGGGTTAATTGAGTGATTGGTGCAATGATGGCCGAGAATCCTCTGAACTTGCGGTAAAAATTGGCAAAACCGACAAAACATTGGATTCCCTTCTTGTCTGTAGGGACTGGCCAGTCTAGGATTGCAGCAATCTTCTGGGGGTCCATCTCGATGCCCTCACTGGAGATGATTAATCCCAAGAATGGTATACTTCCCTGCTCGAACGCAATTTTTTCGGCTTTCGCATATAGGCCATGTTGTCGAAGCCTGGCTAACACACTCTTGACATGCCTGCGATGGGATTCGAGGGAGGAAGAGAAAATTAATATGTCGTCTAGATAGACGATAGCAAATAAGTCCAGAAAGTCTCTAAGGGCATCATTAATGAAGTATTGGAACGTGGCGGGGGCATTGCACAACCCGAAAGGCATCACCAAATACTCGAAGTGCCCAAATCGAGTACGGAAAGCAGTCTTCCACTCATCTCCGTCCCTGATGCGGACCAAATTATAGGCTCCACGGAGATCAAGCTTGGTGAAGACCTTGGCAGCCCCCAGTCTCTGGAATAACTCTGGCATCAAAGGAAGGGGATAACGGTTCTTCACCGTAATTTTATTTAATTCGCGGTAATCCACGCAAGGATGAAGGGTAGGGTCCTTTTTCTCGACGAAAAAGATGCCCGCGCCTGCTGGAGACGTGGACGGGTGAATAAACCCCTTCTTCAGGTTCTCGTCAACGTATTCCCTTAGTGCCCCCTGTTCAACCTCTGTCAACGGAAAAATCCTTCCAAATGGGATTTCAGCCCCAGGTAATAGTTCAATAGGGCAGTCATAGGCTCGTTGGGGTGGTAGAACCTCCGCTCGTTGTTTACTGAATACATCCAGGTACTCATGATAGACTTCTGGAATAGACTGACGTAATTCAGCTTCTGAATCCAGGCAGAGCAGGTTAGACGGCCCATGAGGGGCATGAGAGCCACAGAACTGCTGGCAGTAAGGTGACGAAAAGGTGACTTCCCCTGTGGCCCAGTTGATGGCAGGGTTGTGAGCTTGCAGCCAGGGCATACCGAGGATCACAGGGAATAATGGAGAAGAGATGATGTCCATACGTAACAGTTCGTGGTGGGAGCTGGAAATGACAGCAGGAATAGGAGCAGTCTCTAGAACTACAGGGCCGGATTTAATAGCAGACCCATCAGCCAGGTGAACAGAGAGTCCATGGGTCTTGGGAAGGAGCGGAATCCAATGTTTAGCAGCGAATGAAGAGTAGTGATGAGCCGAACACCCCCGGGTTCGGTTCGCACCAGAACCCGCGAACGGACCGAAAGTTCGTACGAACATTAGAACCCTATTAAATACAATGGATGCGAACGTTCGAATTCTAAAGTGCTAATTATAACAACTATTATGCATGTTATTGTCCTAAAAAGGGTTTGGGAACCCGGGTTGTGCACCAGGGGACATGTATCAATGCAAAAAGAAGTTTTAAAAACGGTCGTTTTTCGGGAGCAGTCATTTTAATGATGCATAAAGTGAAAAAAAAAAGTCAAATATTCCTTTAAATATCGTACCTGGGGGGTGTCTAAAGTATGCCTGTGAAGTGCCACGTGTTTCCCGTGTTTAGAACTGTCCCTGCACAAAATGACACTTCTAAAGGAAAAAAAAGCCATTTAAAACTGCTTGTGGCTTTAATGTAATGTCTGGTCCCGGTAATATGGATGAAAATCTTTAAGAAAAATGGCATAGCTACCCCATGACCCCCCCCCCTACCCCAGCCCATTACCAGCCCCTTTGGGTCTTGTATGGATATTAAGGGGAACCCCGCACATAAAATAAAAAAGGCCCTATATACTCTGAACAGCCGTATACAGGCGGTGCATATAAGACAGGGACTGTAGGTTTGTTCTTATGTAGAATCTGTTTGTAATTTTGAACAGGTACATTGTTTAAGTGTAGCTCCAGCCCAAAAATCTATTTTTAAACTTTTTGGAAAACATAGGTAAGGGTTATCACCCCTGTAACATTTGTTTTGCTGTCTGTGCCCCTGTTCAGAACATTTCACCTCACTTTCCGTCCCAATGACAACTGTTTTTGAAATGTGGTGTTTTTCTTGAAACAAGGATTGGTGATAAAGCATCAGTACAGAGGAGACACCTTTCTCCCATATTAATTCTTACAGGAGAGAATTTTCCTTCCTAGGGGTAGATTTCCTCTCACTTCCTGTTGTCTTCTTGCGTTTGCAAGTAGGAGTCGTTTGTAAGTTGGATGTTTGAAAGTAGGGACCTGCCGTATATACTCTGCAGAAATAGGCCCCTTAGTTGTTGGTGTTGGCACAACACTGTAAGCACTCACAGTTACTCTTGGTGGGTGCTGGAACGCCCTGCTGTCAACTATTATATCAGGAATTGTAATTACATATAATTGTTGAACAGTGGTAGTAAAAATTGGGCCTTTGATGGTGGTGCTGGTGCCACAACACTGTAAGCCCTGACAGTTACTCTTGGTGGGTGCAGCAATGGGCCCTGCTGTGAATTATTAGATCAAGAATTGTAATTGCATGCCCCTGTTGAACAGGGGCTGAAAAATTGGGCCTTTCGTGGTGGTGGTGGTGGTGGCGTTGCCACAACACTGTAAGCCCTCAGAGTTACTCTTGGTGGGTGCAGCAATGGGCCCTGCTGTGAATTATTAGATCAAGAATTGTAATTACATGCCCCTTGTGAACAGGGGCTGAAAAATTGGGCCTTTCGTGGTGGTGGTGGTGGTGGTGGCGTTGCCACAACACTGTAAGCCCTCAGAGTTACTCTTGGTGGGTGCAGCAATGGGCCCTGCTGTGAATTATTAGATCAAGAATTGTAATTACATGCCCCTTTTGAACAGGGGCTGAAAAATTGGGCCTTTCGTGGTGGTGGTGGTGGTGGCGTTGCCACAACACTGTAAGCCCTCAGAGTTACTCTTGGTGGGTGCAGCAATGGGCCCTGCTGTGAATTATTAGATCAAGAATTGTAATTGCATGCCCCTGTTGAACAGGGGCTGAAAAATTGGGCCTTAGGCACTGGTGGCACAACACTACAACCCCTCACAGATACTGTACTTGGAGCACAGCAATGAGCCCTGTTGCAAAGTATTGCTTCAAAAATTGTAATGACACGCCCCTGTTAAACAGGGGCTGAAAAATTGGGCCTTAGCCACTGGTGGCGGCACCCATAAACAAAAATGATCTTCCAAGCTATCATCATCAATCGTATCATTGAGGACTCGGAGGAGGAGGATAGCCAGTCAACATAACAGCACAGGCACTCAGCATCAGCATCAGTCTTGAAGGGATGTGACATGTTAAAATCAATTAGTCTGTTATATCAGCATCAGGTGTGTGGTAGCTGGTGGTGATCCAAGACTGGTTCATCTTGATGAAAGTCAGTCGATCAACCGAGTCGGTGGACAGGCGCACCCTGTGATCCGTGACAAATCCTCCAGCAGCACTGAATGTGCGTTCCGAAAGAACGCTGGATGCAGGACAGGCCAGTAGCTCAATTGCATACTGTGCAAGCTCTGGCCAGTGATCCATCCTCAAGACCCAGTAAGCCAGAGGATTTTCGGTGGGGAAGGTGTCCAAGTCTGACCTTGCCCCTAGATATTCCTGCACCATGTTTATCAGACGCTGGCGATGGTTGCTGGAACCGATCATACTTTGGGGCTGCGGACTAAAGAATTGTCTGAACGCATCGGTCAGACGGCCACCTTCCCCACCGCTCCTTCTTTGACTGGCCGAAGCCTCAGCAACTCGTTGTCCAGGACCAGGAGTTTGTAACCTCCCAGTCTCTGGGAACGCGTTGCACAGACCTTTCTGCAAGGCCTCCCGGAGTTGTCTCATCCTCTGCTCCCTCTGCGACGGTAACATAAGGTCCGCAACCTTACCCTTGTACCGTGGATCAAGGAGAGTGGCCAGCCAGTAATGGTCCCTCTCCTTGATCCGAAGAATACGAGGATCCTTCCGCAGACTTTGCAGGATCAGGGAGGCCATGCAGCGTAGGTTTGCTGAGGCATTCGCTCCGGAGTCCTCTGGGTCACTAAGGACGACATGATCCGCAGCCACCTCCTCCCAGCCACGTACAAGTCCACTGGTTTCTTGGGACTGTAAATCATCCCTAAAAGACTGCTGCTGATGATGCTGAGTGCCAGCCTCCACCTCCATGCTGACACAATCCTCCTCCTCCTCCTCCTCCTCCTCCTCCTCGTCCTCTTCCTGTGCGATGGGTGGGACAGAAGGAACACTGTCTGGGTAAAGGGGGCCTTGAGAGGCAAGGAAGTCCTCCTCTTCCTGCCTCTGTTCTGCCTCAAGTGCCCTGTCCATTATTCCACGCAGCGTGTGCTCCAACAGGTGGACAAGAGGTACAGTGTCACTGATGCATGCACTGTCACTGCTCACCATCCTCGTGGCCTCCTCAAATGGTGCCAGGACAGTGCATGCATCCCTGATCATGCCCCACTGGCGTGGAGAAAAAAAAACCAAGCTCCCCTGACCCTGTCCTGGTGCCGTAGTCGCACAGGTACTCATTGATGGCCCTCTGCTGCGTGTGCAGCCGCTGCAGCATGGCCAACGTTGAGTTCCACCTGGTGGGCATGTCACATATAAGGCGGTTCTTGGGCAGGTTCAACTCCTTTTGCAGCTCAGCCAGGCGAGCACTGGCATTATAAGATCTGCGGAAATGCACACAGACTTTCCTGGCCTGCCTCAGGACATCCTGTAAGCCCGGGTACCTGCCCAAGAACCGCTGCACCACCAGGTTAAGGACGTGAGCCACACAGGGCACATGGGTCAGTTGTCCCTGTCGGAGGGCGGAGAGGAGGTTGGTGCCATTGTCGCAAACCACCATTCCTGGCTTAAGCTGGCGTGGCGTCAACCACCTCTCGGCCTGGCCCTGCAGAGCAGACAGGACCTCTGCCCCAGTGTGGCTTCTGTCCCCCAAACACACCAGCGCAAGCACGGCATGGCATCTTTTTGCCTGCGTACTTGCGTAGCCCCTTGAACGGCTACGGAGCACCGCTGGTTCAGAGGACAAAGCACAGGAAGAGACCATGGAGGAAGAAGAAGAGGAGGGGGTGGAGGAGAGAGGTGTGTCACAACCAGCAGTAGCATTTTGGAGGCGTGGCGGTGGAACAACCTCCAACACTACTGCACCTTGTCCTGCATCCTTCCCAGCTGCCAAAAGAGTGACCCAATGGGCCGTGAAAGAAAGGTAACGTCCCTGTCCATGCCTGCTGGACCATGAGTCAGCGGTAATATGCACCTTACCGCTGACCGCCCTGTCCAGCGAGGCCAAGACATTGCCTTCCACATGCCGGTAGAGAGCCGGAATAGCCTTCCGTGAGAAAAAGTGGCGTTTGGGAACCTGCCACTGAGGAACCGCACATTGCACAAACTCACGGAAGGGGGCCGAGTCTACCAACTGAAAAGGCAGCAGTTGAAGCGCTAGCAATTTAGCCAAGCTAGCATTCAACCGCTGGGCATGTGGATGGCTGGGAGTGAACTTCTTTCGACGGTCCAGCAGCTGGGGCAGGGAAATTTGCCTGCTAGAATCGGACGTCGGTGTACTGCTAGCAGAGTGGCCGCAAGTACTTGGCTGTGACACACCTAATTCTACACCTTCATTCCTCTCAGTGCATGTTTCAGAGAGGACTGAAGTTATAGTGGGGTTGGAGATCCCAGCTGATGCGGTGCAAGGAGAGGTCCGCTTTGTTCTTTGGTGTGGGTCTTTGAGGTAGGCTTGCCAACGAGCTGCATGGCAGGTCAACATATGTCTGGTCAGGCATGTGGTACCCAAGCGGCTGATGTTTTGGCCACGCGATATACGCTTGAGACATATGTTGCAAACAGCAGCTGTGCGATCTGATGCACTAGCCTCAAAAAAGGCCCACACCAAAGAACTTTTTGAATGACGGGCAGAGGCAGCGCCCTGCACAGGCGGAGCTCTGCGGTGTGATTCCGTCGGTGTACTGCCCTTACGCTGGCCACCAAAGGGCATCCTGCCTCGTTGGAGATGTGCCTCCTCCTCATCCTCCTCCTCTCTCCTATTAGGCACCCACGTGGAGTCAGTGACCTCATCATCCCCTCCCTCCTCATCACTGGAGCCAATCTGGCAGTATGCTACAGCTGCTGGAACATGACTGCCAGATTGGTGTCCTTCTTGAGCATCCCCTCTGTCTGCTCTCACGCTACTGCCTTCCTGTAGCTGGGTTTCATCATCAGACCCTTTGAAACGCTGGGCATCCTCCTGGAGCATGTACCCAACACTGTGCTCAAACAGTTCGGGGGACTCCTCAGGAGGAGGACATGGTGGGTCTAGGGAAGGAGTGACTGATGATGAGTCTGACATTGATACCAGGGAAGAGGATGCTTTGGCAGCTGCTTTTCCAGTACCCTGAGCCTGGGTGAGAGAGGATGAGGAGGAGGAGGAGGGCTTGGTCATCCACTCTACCAAGTCTTCGGCATGATGTGGCTCAACATGTCCAGCTGCCGAAAAGAAGGACAAGCGTGTCCCATGGCCATGTGCTGATGACAATGCACCGCGTCCACGACCAGCACTGTTGCCCCCAGACACAGAGCCTGCTTGCCCTCTTTTATTGCCTCCTGACTGTCTGCCTCTCCTTGTTTGCCTTCCAGACATTCTAATAGATGGCCTGCAGGGAGATGGGAAAAAAGCAATAAGGGCTACCTTCAGGTGTCCTTCTCTGTCCCTTTACTTAAGGATTTCTAAATATGGTTGAGGATGATTGCTTTTGCACAGAATAGCACAACGACAATTTCCCTGACTGTCCAAAAAAACAAGGATTTCAAAGATGGTTGATGAGGAATGCTTTAGCACACTATAGCACAAGGAGAATTTCCCTCACTGTCCTTCCCTGTCCCTAGAAACAAGGATTATCACAGTGAAAGAAACTGACACTCTTCCTACCTATAGTTTTCTGTCCCTAGAAAAAATGTTTTTTTAAAGCACACTATAGCACAAGGAGAATTTCCCTCACTTTCCTTCTTTGTCACTAGAAACAAGGATTATCACAGTGAAAGAAACTGACACTCTTCCTTCCTATAGTTTTCTGTCCCTAGAAAAAATGTTTTTTTAAAGCACACTATAGCACAAGGAGAATTCCCTCACTGTCCTTTCCTGTCCCTAGAAACAAGGATTCGCACAGTAAAAGACACTGACACTCTCCCTACCTATAGTTTTCTGTCCCTAGAAAAAAATGTTTTTTTAACCACTTAACGACCGCCCACCGCCGATTTACGTCGGCAGAATGGCACGGACAGGCAGAATCACGCAGATCTACGTGATCGCCTTTGTGCAGTTGGGGGGTCCATCCGGACCCCCCTTCACTGCAGTGAGCGGCCGTTAAGTGTTCGGGAGCGATCAGGCATGAGGGGGCGGCCGCTCGATTCCGCCCCCCCCCTCGCGATCGCTCCCGGCCAATGAAATTGCTTCCTCCGCCATGTGATGTAAACAAGGCTGGAGGAAGTGATGTCATCTCCCTCGCCGCGGTCTTTTCGTTCCCGGCGCCGAGGAGAGAAGACAGAGGTTAGTGCTCTAACAGTCCACTGACACGTAGGTACACATAGGCACACAAATCACCCCCCAGTCACCCCCAGATCACCCCCCAGGTCACCCCAAAGCCCCCAATCACAGTGTCACTGATTGCAGTGATCATTTATTTTACTGATCACTGCATTTAGTGTCATCTGTGATTGTAAAAAGTTGCAGGGCAGTTAGGATTAGGCCCCTTTAGGTCCAGGGTAGCCCCCTAACCCCCCCTAATAAAGGTTTAACCCCTTGATCACCCCCCAGGTAACCCTTTCACCCCCTAACTTCAGCGCTGGTGTTTTAGATAGGCAGTTATTTTTTTTTTAGGTTCGCCGCAGGTTTTTATTGGTGTCAGGTACCCCCATATATTATTTTAACCCCCTGATTGCCCCTAGAGTTAACCCTTTCACCAGTGATCGCCGTATAAGCGTCACTGGTGTCACTGGTTAGCCAGTAAGTTATTTAGTTATTTAGGTTACCCGTCAGGTTTTTATATAGTGTCAGGTACCCCCATATTTAACCTAATAAAGGTTTTAAACCCCCTGATTGCCCCTAGTTAACCCTTTCACCAGTGATCACCATATAAAGGTTACGGGTGATGCTGGTTGATTAGTTTGCTTTTTATAGCATCAGGGCACCCGCCGTATATAACCCAATAAAGGTTTAACCCCCCTGATCGCCCGGCGGGTGAGATCAATTAGGTTTTAGCGCCAGAGAGGGTCTGCGTCGCCCCAGGCAGTGTTAGGTTAGTGCCAGTAACGCTAACACCCACGCGCAAAGCATACACCCCCCTTAGTGGTATAGTATCTGATCAGATCTATACTAGCGTCCCCAGCGGTTTAGGGTTCCCAAAAACGCAGTGTTAGCGGGATCAGCCCAGATACCTGCTAGCGCCTGCGTTTAGCCCCTCCGCCCAGCCCAGCCCAGCCCACCCAAGTGCAGTATCGATCGATCACTGTCACTTACCAAACACAACACACATAACTGCAGCGTTCGCAGAGACAGGCCTGATCCCTGCGATCGCTAACAGTTTTTTTGTAGCATTTGATATATTTGCTGACGACAGTCAGGTGCTTTTTTTCCTGTGAATCTTACTAGTGTACCCCTAAATTTAGAGCCCAAAATGGCAAGACGAAGGTACACTAGTAAAGAGGCCTACGAGATTCTGAGCATGACAGATAGTGAAGAGGAGGTCACGTATCTGTCAGATTCAGGCTCAGAATATCTTCCCGTAGAAGACAGTGACGTCAGCGGCCCCACGTCAGATAGCTCTGACGACGAAGTTGAGGTCCCTGCTAAGGTCAGGCGTACCCGATCCCGATCTTCTGAGGTTGTTGAGGAGCAAGAACCGCAGGTCTCTCGTATCATGGAGCAGAGTAGTACTAGCGCCGCTATTCCTTCTGGTGAACTGGCAAGCACCAGCGGCCTAGTACAGCCTGGACGTACATCCAGCACTGCAGTAACACTTGGTGACGTGGCGAGTCCCATAAGTGCAGTTCAAGCTGGCGAGGTGGCAAGCACAAGTAGTGTCCCGCTGCCACCAAGAAGACAAAGGCAGGCCCGTCGTGCCCATACTGCCCTTCCTGCAGAATTCGCCTATCCTGATTGGGTCCCCACCACTTCTGCAGAACCCGTACTTCCCCCATTCACTGCCCAACCCGGTATTCAGGTGGAAACAGCTGATTTTATTCCAATTGATTTTTATTCGCTGTTTTTCACGGAAGATCTCTATAGATCTATTGTGGACCAGAGTAATTTATATGCTGGTCAATTTATCGCCGCTAACCCCCAGTTGCCTAAAATTGCCAGAAATTGGAAACCAATTACGGTTTCCGAATTTAAGACCTTTCTGGGCCTTTCCCTCAACATGGGCACACATAAATTTCCGTCATTGCGTGCTTATTGGTCCACGCACCCAATTGACCACATGCCCGTGTTCTCTGCCTCCATGTCCAGGGCACGATACGAGCAGATTTTGCGGTTCATGCACTTCAACGACAATGAACTTTGTCGTCCACGTG
Source organism: Rana muscosa (assembly GCA_029206835.1). NCBI lineage: Eukaryota > Metazoa > Chordata > Amphibia > Anura > Ranidae > Rana > Rana muscosa. The sequence continues at coordinate 163,950,270 of CM055121.1, read as the reverse complement.
GGGACCCTGAATACGACCGGCTCTATAAAATTCGGCCCCTCATAAACCACTTCAACGAACGTTTTGCAGCCTTGTTTACTCCCGATCAAGTTGTCTGCGTTGATGAGTCCCTGATTAAATTTTCTGGCCGCTTGTCTTTCAAGCAGTACCTTCCCAGCAAGCGTGCCAGATACGGGGTCAAGCTCTACAAGTTCTGTGACAGGGCAACAGGCTATGTAGTGAACTTTACGGTTTATGAGGGAAAAGACAGTCAGATTGAGTCGGTCAACTGCCCGGATTACATAGGGAGCGCTGGCAAGATAGTGTGGAACTTGGTGTCACCCTTATTCGGAAAGGGGTACCACTTGTATGTGGACAATTATTACACGAGCGTGCCACTGTTTAGTCACTTGTTTGATCATAAGATTGGAGCATGTGGCACCGTGCGACCTAATCGCCGGGGCTTTCCCCAGCGGCTTGTAGATGCCCGTCTTAGGCTGGGGGAGAGAGCCTGCTTGAAGTGTAATAACTTGCTCGCTATGAAGTGGAGGGACAATAAGAATGTTTTCCTTCTTACCTCCCTTCATGCAGACACGACAGTCCAAATTCGGACGGCGACTGGTGTTGTGGAGAAACCCCTCTGTGTCCACGAATATAACCAAAATATGGGAGGGGTGGACCTCAACGACCAGTTGATGGCGCCGTATCTAATTGACCGTAAGGCGAGACGCTGGTACAAAAAAGTGTCTCTATCATTATTCCAATTGGCTTTGCTGAACGCTCATGTGCTATACAGAGCTTCAGGCGGGACGTTATCTCTTCTAAAATTCCAGAATGAGATAGTCACAGAACTCCTGTATCCAGGCGGTTCTGCACCTCACCATCCCCAACCAAATGCAGTAAGCCGGCTGCATGAGAGGCATTATTCGTATGTCCTCCCGAGTACCCCTACCCAAAGCCACCCCCAAAAAAGATGTCGTGTCTGTAGCAAGCGCGGATTTAGGCGTGACACCCGTAGTTTTTGTCCACTCTGTCCTGACAAGCCTGTTCTTTGCCAAGGTGAATGTTTTGAACGCTACCACTCAAAAGTGAAGTTTTAGCGTAGGGTACAGCATTTCACAGACAAGGACACACTTACACAGGGTCTCCCAAGATGCCATTACATTTTGAGAGACCCGAACCATTACAGTTGTAAAGTTACAAAAAAAAGTGTAAAAAAGAAAAAAAAAACGTAAAAAACAAAACACAAAAAAATATAAAATAAAAAAACCAAAAATAGTTGTCGTTTTATTGTTCTCTCTCTCTCTATTTTCTCTCTATTGTTCTGCTCTTTTTTACTGTATTCTATTCTGCAATGTTTTATCATGCTTGCTTTTCAGGTATGTAATTTTTTGTTTTCAGGTGCGCCATTCAACTGCAGCGCGGAATTATTTATCTTGACAGCAACAGCGTTTGCTCCCACGATACATAAAGCCGTGACTCCAGTGCTGTAGGAGGTGATTTCACCACCACAGTTAAAAAAAAGAGCATATATGCCGAAGCATGGGGGCAGCAGGGGCGGAGGAGCGATTTTGCTCCTAATGCCGCGTACATACGGTCGAAATTCCGACCGTGTGTACGCGGCATAACTTTTTTGCGGGAGGATGCCCCCATGCTTCGGCATATATATATTTTAGGCACAGGTTGCGTTAAAACATTTTTTTATTTTTTACTAGGTTTTGTTTTGGTATTTGCTTTGCAGGTATGGCATGGTAAGGTCTTACTGTTGTACTGTAATGTTACTTTGTTTTAATGTTAACCACCATTTGCTTAGCAGGTACGCCATTCAGTTGCAGCGCGGATCTATTTATCTTGACAGCAACAGCGTTTGCTCCCACGATACATAAAGCCGTGACTCCAACGCTGTAGGAGGTGATTTCACCACCACAGTTAAAAAAAAGAGCATATATGCCGAAGCATGGGGGCAGCAGGGGCGGAGGAGCGATTTTGCTCCTAATGCCGCGTATATACGGTCGAAATTCCAACGGAGGCTTGCCCGTGGAAAAGTCCGACCGTGTGTACGCGGCATAACCTTATATGCCGCGTACATACGGTCGAAATTCCGACGAAGGCTTGACCGTGTGTACGCGGCATAACTTTTTTGCGGGAGGATGCCCCCATGCTTCGGCATATATGCCCATCATTAGAAGTGGGTGGATGAAGGGAGGTATTCTAATGGTGGGCATACCCACCAATCAATCTCTTTTTTTCGTTCAGCCAATAGGCTGTATGAAAAAAAAGATTACAATACATGTCCAACAAGGACCAGCAACGTACTGGTATGTTGCTGGACTTTGAATGTTTATACCAGAATGATGCCTGCGGGTTTAGGTATCATCTTGGTATCATTCTTTTCAGCCAGCAGCCGGCTTTCATGTAAAAGCAATTCTAGCAGATAATTAGCCTCTAGACTGCTTTTACAAGCAGTGGGAGGGAATGTCCCCCCCCGGATATAAAAAGCGCCATTGGGAAATTGGGAAAGCATTTTATCACACCGATCTTGGTGTGGTCAGATGCTTTGAGGGCAGAGGAAAGATCTAGGGTCTAACCCCCCAATTTTTTTCAAAAAAAGAGTACCTGTCACTACCTATTGCTATCATAGGGGATATTTACATTCCCTGAGATAACGATAAAAATGGTAAAAAAATAAAATATGGAAGGCACAGTTTAAAAATAAAAAAAAAAAGCCAAATAAATAATAAAAAAAAAAAAAAAAAAAAAGCACCGCTGTCCCCCCCTGCTATTGCGCAAAGGCGAACGCAAGCGTCGGTCTAGCGTCATATGTAAACAGCAATTGCATCATGCATGTGAGGTATCACCGCGAAGGTCAGATCAAGGGCAGTCATTTTAGCAGTAGACCTCCTCTATAAATCTAACGTGGTAACCTGTAAAGGCTTTTAAATGCTTTTAAAAATGAATGTAGTTTGTCGCCGCTGCGCGTTTGTGCGCAATTTTAAAGCATGTCGTGTTTGGTATCCATGTACTCGGCCTATGATCATCTTTTTTATTTCATCAAACATTTGGGCAATATAGTGTTTTTTAGTGCATTAAAAATAAAAAAAGTGTGTTTTTCCCCCAAAAAATGCGTTTGAAAAATCGCTGCGCAAATACTGTGTGGAAAAAAAAATGCAACACCCACTATTTTAATCTGTAGGGCCTTTGCTTTAAAAAAATATATAATGTTTGGGGGTTCAACATAATTTTCTTGCAAAAAAAATTTTTTTTTCATGTAAACAAAAAGTGTCAGAAAGGGCTTTGTCTTCAAGTGGTTAGAAGAGTGGATGATGTGTGACATAAGCTTCCTAATGTTGTGCATAAAATGCCAGGACAGTTCAAAACCCCCCCAAATGACCCCATTTTGTAAAGTAGACACCTCAAGCTATTTGCTGAGAGGCATGTTGAGCCCATTGAATATTTTTTTTTTTTGTCCCAAGTGATTGAATATTGACCAAAAAAAAAAAAAAAAAATGTACAAAAAGTTGTCACTAAATTATATATTGCTCAAACATGCCATGGGCATATGTGGAATTACACCCCAAAATACATTCTGTTGCTTCTCCTGAGTACGGGGATACCACATGTGTGGGACTTTTTGGGAGCCTAGTCGTGTACGGGACCCCAAAAACCAAGCACCGCCTTCAGGATTTCTATGGGTGTAAATTTTTGATTTCACTCCTCACTGCCTATCACAGTTTCGGAGGCCATGGAATGCCCAGATGGCACAAAACCCCCCCAAATGACCCCATTTTGGAAAGTAGACACCCCAAGCTATTTGCTGAGAGGTATGTTGAGTATTTTGCAGATCTCGCTTTTTGTCACAAAGTTTTGAAAATGTAAAAAAAGAAAAAAAAAAAGAAAAAAAAATGTCTTTCTTAATTTTCAAAAACAAATGAGAGCTGTAAAATACTCACCATGCCTCTCAGCAAATAGCTTGGGGTGTCTACTTTCCAAAATGGGGTCATTTGTGGGGGTTTTGGGCTATTTTGACATTTTATGGCCTTCAAAACTGTGATAGGTAGTGAGGAGTGAAATCAAAAATTTATGCCCTTAGAAACCTTGAAGGCGGTGCTTGGTTTTTGGGGTCCCGTACGCGGCTAGGCTCCCAAAAAGTCCCACACATGTGGTATCCCCGTACTCAGGAGAAGCAGCAGAATGTATTTTGGGGTGTAATTTCACATATAACCATGGCATGTGTGAGCAATGTATCATTTAGTGACAACTTTTTGTACATTTTTTTTTCTTTTTGTCATTATTCAATCATTTGGGACAAAAAAAAAATATTCAATGGGCTCAACATGCCTCTCAGCAAATAGCTTGGGGTGTCTACTTTCCAAAATGGGGTCATTTGGGGGGGTTTTGTGCCATCTTGGCATTTTATGGCCTTCAAAACTGTGATAGGTAGTGAGGAGCGAAATCAAAAATGTATGCCCTTAGAAACCTTGAAGGCGGTGCTTGGTTTTTGGGGTCCCGTACCCGGCTAGGCTCCCAAAAAGTCCCACACATGTGGTATCCCCGTACTCAGGAGAAGCAGCAAAATGTATTTTGGGGTGTAATTTCACATATGCCCATGGCATGTGTGAGCAATATATCATTTAGTGACAACTTTGTGCAAAAAAAAAACAGTTTGTCATATTCCCGCAACCTGTGGCAAAATATAAAATATTCCATGGACTCAACATGCCTCTCAGCAAATAGCTTGGGGTGTCTACTTTCCAAAATGGGGTAATTTGGGGGGGTTTTGTGCTATTTTGGCATTTTATGGCCTTCGAAACTGTGATAGGTAGTGAGGAGTGAAATCAAAAATTTACGCCCTTAGAAATCCTGAAGGCGGTGCTTGGTTTTTGGGGCCCTGTACGCGGCTAGGCTCCCAAAAAGTCCCACACATGTGGTATCCCCGTACTCAGGAAAAGCAGCAGAATGTATTTTGGGGTGCAATTCCACATATAACCATGGCATGTGTGAGCAATATATCATTTAGTGACAACTTTTTGTACATTTTTTTTTTTTCTTTTTGTCATTATTCAATCATTTGGGACAAAAAAAAAAATATTCAATGGGGTCAACATGCCTCTCAGCAAATAGCTTGGGGTGTCTACTTTCCAAAATGGGGTCATTTGGGGGGGTTTTGTGCCATCTTGGCATTTTATGGCCTTCAAAACTGTGATAGGTAGTGAGGAGTGAAATCAAAAATTTATGCCCTTAGAAACCTTGAAGGCGGTGCTTGGTTTTTGGGGTCCCGTACGCGGCTAGGCTCCCAAAAAGTCCCACACATGTGGTATCCCCGTACTCAGGAGAAGCAGCAGAATGTATTTTGGGGTGTAATTTCACATATGCCCATGGCATGTGTGAGCAATATATCATTTAGTGACAACTTTGTGCAAAAAAAAAAAAGTTTGTCATATTCCCGCAACTTGTGGCAAAATATAAAATATTCCATGGACTGAACATGCCTCTCAGTAAATAGCTTGGGGTGTCTACTTTCCAAAATGGGGTCATTTGGGGGGGTTTTGTGCTATTTTGGCATTTTATGGCCTTCGAAACTGTGATAGGTAGTGAGGAGTGAAATCAAAAATTTGCGCCCTTAGAAATCCTGAAGGCGGTGCTTGGTTTCCGGGGTCCCGTACGTGGCTAGGCTCCTAAAAAGTCCCACACATGTGGTATCCCCGTACTCAGGAGAAGCAGCAGAATGTATTTTGGGGTGCAATTCCACATATAACCATGGCATGTGTGAGCAATATATCATTTAGTGACAACTTTTTGTAATTTTTTTTTTTTTTTTTGTCATTATTCAATCACTTGGGACAAAAAAAAAATATTCAATGGGCTCAACATGCCTCTCAGCAATTTCCTTGGGGTGTCTACTTTCCAAAATGGGGTCATTTGGGAGGGTTTTGTACTGCCCTGCCATTTTAGCACCTCAAGAAATGAGATAGGCAGTCATAAATTTAAAGCTGTGTAAATTTCAGAAAATGTACCCTAGTTTGTAAACGCTATAACTTTTGCGCAAACCAATAAATATACGCTTATTGACATTTTTTTTACTAAAGACATGTGGCTGAATACATTTTGGCCTAAATGTATGACTAAAATTGAGTTTATTCGATTTTTCTTATAACAAAAAGTAGAAAATATCATTTTTTTTCAAAATTTTCGGTCTTTTTCTGTTTATATCGCAAAAAATAAAAATCGCAGAGGCAATCAAATACCATTAAAAGAAAGCTCTATTTGTGGGAAGAAAAGGATGCAAATTTCATTTGGGTACAACATTGCATGTCCGCACAATTTACAGTTAAAGCAGCGCAGTGCCGAATCCCAAAAACAGGCCTGGTCCTAATGGCCCGAAATGGTCCGGGGCTTAAGTGGTTAAAGCACACTATAGCACAAGGAGAATTTCCCTCACTTTCCTTCTTTGTCCCTAGAAACAAGGATTATCACAGTGAAAGAAACTGACACTCTTCCTTCCTATAGTTTTCTGTCCCTAGAAAAAATGTTTTTTTAAAGCACACTATAGCACAAGGAGAATTTCCCTCACTTTCCTTCTTTGTCCCTAGAAACAAGGATTATCACAGTGAAAGAAACTGACACTCTTCCTTCCTATAGTTTTCTGTCCCTAGAAAAATTTTTTTTAAAGCACACTATAGCACAAGGAGAATTTCCCTCACTTTCCTTCCCTGTCCCTAGAAACAAGGATTATCACAGTGAAAGAAACTGACACTCTTCCTACCTATAGTTTTCTGACCCTAGAAAAAATGTTTTTTTAAAGCACACTATAGCACAAGGAGAATTTCCCTCACTTTCCTTCTTTGTCCCTAGAAACAAGGATTATCACAGTGAAAGAAACTGACACTCTTCCTTCCTATAGTTTTCTGTCCCTAGAAAAAATGTTTTTTTAAAGCACACTATAGCACAAGGAGAATTTCCCTCACTTTCCTTCTTTGTCCCTAGAAACAAGGATTATCACAGTGAAAGAAACTGACACTCTTCCTTCCTATAGTTTTCTGTCCCTAGAAAAAATGTTTTTTTAAAGCACACTATAGCACAAGGAGAATTTCCCTCACTTTCCTTCTTTGTCCCTAGAAACAAGGATTATCACAGTGAAAGAAACTGACACTCTTCCTTCCTATAGTTTTCTGTCCCTAGAAAAAATGTTTTTTTAAAGCACACTATAGCACAAGGAGAATTTCCCTCACTTTCCTTCCCTGTCCCTAGAAACAAGGATTATCACAGTGAAAGAAACTGACACTCTTCCTACCTATAGTTTTCTGACCCTAGAAAAAATGTTTTTTTAAAGCACACTATAGCACAAGGAGAATTTCCCTCACTTTCCTTCTTTGTCCCTAGAAACAAGGATTATCACAGTGAAAGAAACTGACACTCTTCCTTCCTATAGTTTTCTGTCCCTAGAAAAAATGTTTTTTTAAAGCACACTATAGCACAAGGAGAATTTCCCTCACTTTCCTTCTTTGTCCCTAGAAACAAGGATTATCACAGTGAAAGAAACTGACACTCTTCCTTCCTATAGTTTTCTGTCCCTAGAAAAAATGTTTTTTTAAAGCACACTATAGCACAAGGAGAATTTCCCTCACTTTCCTTCCCTGTCCCTAGAAACAAGGATTATCACAGTGAAAGAAACTGACACTCTTCCTACCTATAGTTTTCTGACCCTAGAAAAAATGTTTTTTTAAAGCACACTATAGCACAAGGAGAATTTCCCTCACTTTCCTTCTTTGTCCCTAGAAACAAGGATTATCACAGTGAAAGAAACTGACACTCTTCCTTCCTATAGTTTTCTGTCCCTAGAAAAAATGTTTTTTTAAAGCACACTATAGCACAAGGAGAATTCCCTCACTGTCCTTCCCTGTCCCTAGAAACAAGGATTCGCACAGTAAAAGACACTGACACTCTCCCTACCTATAGTTTTCTGTCCCTAGAAAAAATGTTTTTTTAAAACACACTATAGCACAAGGAGAATTTCCCTCACTTTCCTTCTTTGTCCCTAGAAACAAGGATTATCACAGTGAAAGAAACTGACACTCTTCCTACCTATAGTTTTCTGTCCCTAGAAAAAATGTTTTTTTAAAGCACACTATAGCACAAGGAGAATTCCCTCACTGTCCTTTCCTGTCCCTAGAAACAAGGATTCGCACAGTAAAACACACTGACACTCTCCCTACCTATAGTTTTCTGTCCCTAGAAAAAATGTTTTTTTAAAACACACTATAGCACAAGGAGAATTTCCCTCAGGCCTCGTACACACGGCCGAGATTCTCGTTGAGAAAAACATGTCGTTTTTTTCGACGAGATTCTTGGACAAGAAACTTGTCCCGGCCGAGTGTACACACGCTCGTTTCAAAGAACCCGCGGTTCTTTGAAAGGAGTGTACGCGGTGACGTCATCGACTACGTCGAGCATGCGCTCGTCACATTCGATGCCGTCGCCGCCATCTTGGTCTACCCTACGTATGCCTAGGAAGCTACCGCGCATGCGTCGAATTCATTTCGAACATGCGCGCGCTTCCGGGCGGACAGGTAAGTGTACACACACTCACTTTTCTCGTCGAGAAACACGCCGAGGAGAATCTCGACGAGAAAATAGAGAGCAGGTTCTCTATTTTCTCGTCGAGGTTTCTTGTCGGTTTTCTCGACGAGAAACACGCTAGCAGCGTACACACGACCGATTTACTCGGCAAGACCTCTCTGCCAGCAAGTTTCTTGCTGGTTCTTGACGAGAAAATCGGTCGTGTGTACGAGGCCTCACTTTCCTTCTTTGTCCCTAGAAACAAGAATTATCACAGTGAAAGAAACTGACACTCTTCCTACCTATAGTTTTCTGTCCCTAGAAAAAATGTTTTTTTAAAGCACACTATAGCACAAGGAGAATTTCCCTCACTTTCCTTTCCTGTCCCTAGAAACAAGGATTATCACAGTGAAAGAAACTGACACTCTTCCTACCTATAGTTTTCTGTCCCTAGAAAAAATGTTTTTTTAAAGCACACTATAGCACAAGGAGAATTTCCCTCACTTTCCTTCTTTGTCCCTAGAAACAAGGATTATCACAGTGAAAGAAACTGACACTCTTCCTTCCTATAGTTTTCTGTCCCTAGAAAAAATGTTTTTTTAAAGCACACTATAGCACAAGGAGAATTCCTCACTGTACTTCCCTGTCCCTAGAAACAAGGATTCGCACAGTAAAACACACTGACACTCTCCCTACCTATAGTTTTCTGTCCCTAGAAAAAATGTTTTTTTAAAGCACACTATAGCACAAGGAGAATTTCCCTCACTTTCCTTCTTTGTCCCTAGAAACAAGGATTATCACAGTGAAAGAAACTGACACTCTTCCTACCTATAGTTTTCTGTCCCTAGAAAAAATGTTTTTTTAAAGCACACTATAGCACAAGGAGAATTTCCCTCACTTTCCTTCCCTGTCCCTAGAAACAAGGATTATCACAGTGAAAGAAACTGACACTCTTCCTACCTATAGTTTTCTGTCCCTAGAAAAAATGTTTTTTTAAAGCACACTATAGCACAAGGAGAATTCCCTCACTGTCCTTCCCTGTCCCAAGAAACAAGGATTCACACAGTAAAACACACTGACACTCTCCCTACCTATCCTTCTCTTTCCCTAAACTAAAGGAATCCAGGTTAAGCAAGAAAAAAATAAATGTCACTGTCCCTGCCTATGCTTCTCTTTCCCTGCTCCGGAACACACTACACTAGGCCGCCGTGCTGCAATAATTGGCCACAGGCATCCTGCCTGTGGCCAATCATTGCTCTCCTCGCTGCCGGCGCTGTGATTGGCCAAGCATGCGGGGTCACAGTGCATGCTTGGCCAATCACAGCGCCTGGATGACACTGCGATGGCGTAGTGCATTGTGGGCCGTTCGCGTCACTCGAATTTGGCGCGAACGGCCCAAATCGTTCGATCTTCGTCGAACGATCGAACAGCCGATGTTCGAGTCGAACGTATGTTCGACTCGAACACGAAGCTCATCCCAAATGAAGAGTCCATGAAACAACTGCAGGCCCCAGAATCAATAATGGCGGGGGTTGGCAGGGTCTTTCCTGAAAGTTGCAATGAGACTGAAAGGGTAAGATGAGATGCGGTCTTGGCTATAGGACCCGTGTATTCAGGAATCATAGAGAGACATTTACGGAGCTTCAGAGGGCAGTTCCTAACGTAATGTCCGGGCCCTCCGCCCTCCGGGGTAAGGGAAGGACGAAGAACCCCAGGCTGCATGGGCTCAGGTGCGTTGGGTGCGGAAGCTGGTGATGCAGCGGGTACTGGATGCAGGTGACTTGGAGCCCTTGGGAGCATCCAGGTTGGGTGAGAAAACCCTGTAGCTCTCTCAGCCCTCCGTTCTCTTAGGCCCCATGCACACGAGACGCTGTTATTTGCTGTTGAACGCGCGTTCAGAGGCAGTTGGACGCTTTTTTCAACTGCTCCTGAACCCATTCAATGTTATCCTATGTGTCCATGCACACACTCTCGTTTTTTGGCGTTTACAAGCAGTTGCGTTTAACCTCGTTTTTCCAGAAGCAAAAAAATGGGTTCAGACGCAAAAATTTTCACGTTTCAGACGCTAAACGCTGCTAAACGCGGCTAAACGCGGTACCGGCATTTTGCCGCGTTTGCGTTTATAAGCGTTTTTAAAGGTGACCTATTTTTTAACATTAGAAATCTCAAAAATGATGGCAAATGATGAAAAACTATTAAAAAATATAAAAGAAAACTGTAATTGCTTGCATCGCATTGTGGACAATCCACAACTTGTGGCAGGTAAAGTGGCAAGTGGACAATCAACAACTTGTGTCAGGTCATGTGGCCAGGTGACGTGGCCAGGTGACGTGGCAAGTGGACAATCCACAACTTGTGGCAGGTGACGTGGCCAGGTGACGTGGCAGGTGACGTGGCAAGTGGACAATCCACAACTTGTGGCAGGTGACGTGGCCAGGTGACGTGGCAGGTGACGTGGCAAGTGGACAATTCACAACTTGTGGCAGGTGAAGTGGCCAGGTGACGTGGCACGTGATGTGGCCAGGTGACATGGCAAGTGGACAATCCACAACTTGTGGCAGGTGACGTGGCCAGGTGACGTGGCAGGTGACGTGGCAAGTGGACAATCCACAACTTGTGGCAGGTGACGTGGCCAGCTGACGTGGCAGGTAACGTGGCCAGGTGACGTGGCAGGTAACATGGCCAGGTGACGTGGCCAGGTAACGTGGCAAGTGGACAATCCACAACTTGTGGCAGGTGACGTGGCCAGGTGACGTGGCAGGTAACGTGGCCAGGTGACGTGGCAGGTAACATAGCCAGGTGACGTGGCCAGGTAACGTGGCAAGTGGACAATCCACAACTTGTGGCAGGTGACGTGGCACGTGATGTGGCAAGGTGACGTGGCAAGTGGACAATCCACAACTTGTGGCAGGTGACATGGCCAGGTGACGTGGCCAGGTGATGTGGCCAGGTGACGTGGCAGGTGACGTGGCAAGTGGACAATCCACAACTTGTGGCAGATGATGTGGCAAGTGATACGCTAAATACAAGTACACTGCTGCTCTCTCAGCTGCTGCTACTCACTCTGGTCTCACAAACTGGCTGAAATGGGTAAAATGTACTGTTTTTTGAGCTTAGGGAGGGTCTATGATGAAACGCTTATAAACGCAAACGCGGTTAAACGCCGCTAAACGCGGCCGCAAACGCGGCAAAACGCGCGTTTATAAACGCCGGTTTCAGCGTTTAAAAACGTGTGTTCAGCAGAGTTTGCACCTGCGTCTCGTGTGCATGGGGCCTTAGGCGTCGATTGATCTGTATGGTTAAATCGATCAACGCATTCAAAGTCTGTGGCACCCCAACTCTAGCCAGCTCATCTTTCAGAGAATCAGAGAGTCCCATGCGGAACTGGTGACGGAGAGCGGCATCGTTCCAGTCCGTATCTGCGCTCCACCGCCTAAACTCGGCCACGTAGTCCTCTGCTGCCCTGCGTCCCTGCTGAAGGGTACGCAAAGCCGCTTCTGCAGTTTCTGAAAGCTGGGGATCCTCGTATAGCTGAGCCATAGCGTCAAAGAAGGAGGCAAGGTTGGTCAGAACTATGTCCTTTCGTTCCAGGAGACGGTGGGCCCAGGCTTGGGGGTCCCCGGTAAGCAGGGAAACAACAAAGCCCACTTTAGTGATTTCCAGAGCGAAGGTTCGTGGCTGGAGGGTGAAGTATAGTTCGCAGGAGTTGCGAAAAGCCCTAAAGCTACTTCAATTTCCGGAAAATCTTTCTGGTGCAGGGACCCTAGGTTCTGGAGGAAGCATTGCTATTGTTTGGGTTGGTTCAGTCCCAGCGTAAGAGGTGGAAGCATGGGGAGATCCTTGGGTTCCGGTAGGGTTTGGAAAAACCAGTAACCGTTCTTCCAGCCGGGTGTAGCTTTGTTGAAGGTCCTTGACTGCTTCGGTTAGATCTGCCAGATGCTGACACAGATCTTCCATAGGGTAGGCTCCCTGCTCGGGCTCAGGCATGGCTGTCTGCTACTGTCACGTACCTGATGGTAGTGAGCCCGAATTGCAGGGGACGGCCTCCCTTACGGCCCCCACTCCCGGCCCCCTGGTAAGGTGACAGTTGGCACAGGAGTAAGGAGTGGCACGGGTGCCTGGCAGGATCAACTGTGGTGAGGTGGTGATTCAAACACCCGGAAGCTTCCTTGCAGAATACCGGAACTGGAACGGCTAGCATGCTGGATCGGAAGTAGCACAGCAGACTGGATCAGTCTTGCAGACTGGATCGGAAGAAGCACAGCAGACAGGATCAGCTAGCAGGCAGGTTTGGCTTAGCAGGCTGGATCTGGGATAGCTCAGCAGACTGGATCGGTCTCGCGGACTGGATCGGAAGAAGCACAGCAGACAGGATCAGCTAGCAGGCAGGTTCAGCTTAGCAGGCTGGATCTGGGACAGTTCAGCAGACTGGATCGGTTAAGCAAACTGGATCGGAACCAGGAACAGGGTAGTAAACAGGCCGGGTCAGATATCAGGCGGGCAGCAGAAGTACAGGGTGCAGGCAAAGGGTAGTCACAACAAGCCGGGTTCGGGTGCAGGCAGATAACAGGTTGGTCAAGGTAAGCCGGGTCTTTTAGCACAGGTATGGTCTCAGATCAGGGTTAAGCACACAACGCTGTAGAGCAGACAGCAGGGACTGTCTGTAATTGACAGGTTTAAATAGTCTCTCTGGCGCCACCCGCTGGACACACGCGTGAACGGAGACCAGGAAGTCCGGGGCGCCTGTTTCTGGCAGGATCTCCATGACAGTGACACCTCTGACCTAGAGTCGCTCTCGGACATGGGAGACGACGTTGCTATAGACGAACTGTTTGCAGAGAAAGGCTGGGACAAAGTACCTCTCGCTTCATTCCGGAGGACCAGGGATCCACCCATGTCTACAGGGGAAAGTACACCCCGGGTGGAGGCACCAGCGCCTGAAGAGAGGTCCCATCCCCAGCCTGCTTCTACATCCCCGGTGCCATCTGTACCGAAGACCGGGGAAAAGAGACTGTTGTTGCGGGCACCAATGCCCAGATCAGATGTGATCAAGGTCCCTCGCCACCCGGACTCGATAGTTTTGCCTGGTGAAGGGGAAAAAGCTACCATGCCTCCTTTGGCGAGATTACAACGGCTATTTGGCCAGAAGGTTGCTGCAGACTACGGATGGGAGTATCCGTACTTGTCGAAGGAACTGCTGTATGAGGTGGAAGTATGCCGAGAGCGCTGGTACAATGACTTTGTGTTGACCCTTCAGGTTCCCCACGCCCGCAGGTACCTGGCATGCTCTCCAAAGGCCTCTCAACGTTTTAAAGACTGCAAGGCAGAATGGATGTTGGGACGACACATCCATGCAGATAAAGTGTTGATCCGGCGCAAAGAAGGAGAAGATGTGGAGTATCATCTGGAAACAATGGATCAGCACTTGAAGCCACTTGTTCTGCCGCATCCCCGGTTTTACCTGTAGGAGAAAAGAGACTCCGTTCTTATCATGCTGATGAACTTTCTGGGGCCCGTTGCTTTTGTGCCTTAAAGAAATGAAGGACTGTTCCTGTTATTCTTTTCACTTTTTTGCAAGAGATCATAGACTCTGGGTAGATAGGGCCAAAGAGAAGAGGAAAGTTCCACGAGTGCAGTTACCGCGGTGCTGTCACTAGGTGGCAGTGTTGTGCAACGTTAAGACACTTTTCATGCACTCACGCTTGGAGAAAAGGGATTTCTTTCCGGAGAAGTTTCTTTTCCATTACACAAATACAGGTGTCAGGGTTATATGTGTTAATCCTTTCTTTTCCCTCTGCAGGAGAGCATCCCATCAAGTCCACTGAGGATGGGGTGGGTCTTAGTCAGGATGGGGGGGGGAAGTCAAATGTGAATATGTGATTCAAAGTTATGAGTCAATGCTATTGTTTCTCTTTTGTCTTTATTCCCTTTCTTTACAGGGCTCAGACACAATGTTTTAGCTGGAGAATTTTCTAAAGTTTTATATTTTTGTACAATTGTTAGTCGGTTTCTGGATTGGATTATGTCAGCCGTTGAGGGCATGATTTACTCCAGACACAGGGGACCAGTGTCAAACCACCAGGGGGAGAGTGTAGCGGGTATGTACTTTCCCAGGTGTAAATTTGAACTTGACAGAGACATTGGTGATGTGTAATTCCCTGCAGCCCAGTGGGTGGCGCTGTCGCCCTGGGCTGGGGTTGAATCATTGCTGTGTGTTGTGCCTCCTTTTTGTCCTCCCTCGGCAGCGGTATGGTGGGGCGGGGAACCCGCCGTGCTTGCTTGGAGAGGGTATAAAGGTGCCAGCCGTCTTTGTCACAGGGTCGGAGTCCAGGGCACCTTCAGCCTGTGGACGGTGGTTCGTGTTGGTTCTCTAGGCGGGCCTAGGCCTAGAGGACAGTCGGAGTTCGTGTTCCATCCCAGGCACCTTTAGCCTGGGGTGAGGTACTCAGATGGAGGTCCGGAGCTCAGTGCCCAACAATGAGTTCCGCGAGGGAAGGAGATCCTAGGGAACCCCGGGAGTGGGCACCCGAATCCGGGAAGCGTAATGGACCGGGGGGAGCTCCTCATTCGAAGACCTGGTGCAGCAGATTGCCAGTGACGGGTGAGTCTCTCACCGGAGACCGCTTGGAAGGAAATCCCCCCCCCCCCCCTTGTTCAGAGACCGCAACTCACTTTCAGGAAGGAAAGTGGAGAACACATTGTGTCTGGGCCTATTCGCATCCACACCTCCTTTTCTGTTTTGTTTCTACTAAAGGAGTTCAACTGATTGTGTTCGTTCGAGAAGAATAAAGGAGTATTGAACTTTAATGGTGTGGGGCTCATTTCCTGACAGACATTGTTCAAGGTAACACTCGGTGGAGGCTCCAGGTGCACAGCACTGACCCAAAGGTAAAATAACTTTGCTTGTATCACATTGACACCTGTGATAAAGGCCTGGCGTAGTGTCCCCGCTCCCTTCCCCTCTAAAAGATATCCCTAGACAAGAGACAGACGAGCTGAAGAAAGAGAGGGGAGTGAGGAGGCCGCTACAGCTCATTTCTCTCTTATTTTCAAATTAAATATAAGGTCTATTATACATTGAGCTCTTGCTCTTAAATGGCGAATATGATGTAATGATTTCATTCGTATAAATTCATACTTCAATATTGTATTTTTTTATACCATCTGATATACTGTAAATGTTGTTATTATTTTAAAATAAAAATCTTTAAAGTAAAATGACATTGCCCAATCCCTGTTATAATAAAAAGGTAGCTTTTTACAGAACCCTGGTTCTGTACTGTACTGTTATATGCCCTACGCCTACCTGAAAGTTTTGTATCAATGTCATTTAAACAAATGTGTTGATGAGAGTCATAGGTGTGCGCAGCCTATGGCATTAGGGTGTGCACCCAAAATGTATTAAAACATAGACGGTGTCAGTAGAGCAGAGGTTGGTGTCAGTAGGGACGTGGATAGTGCCAGTAGCTTTTTTATTTTTATTATTTTAATCTTTTTATTTTATTTTTTATTTTTTAGGAGCCCCATTCGGGGGCATTGGTGCAATATCAGCAGGGGGAATCTGCACCTCAAGCGGTGATTAGGGTGTGCCCAGGCACACCCGGCACACCCCCTGCGCACGCCTATGATGAGAGTACATTCGTTTTTGATGTAAAGATCTGATGATATTCTTATTGTTTATATTACTTTAACCACTTCAGCCCCGGACCATTTTGGCTGGTTAAAGACCAGGCCCCTTTTTGCGATTCGGCACTGCGTCGCTTTAACTGACAATTGCGCGGTCGTGCGACGTGGCTCCCAAACAAAATTGATGTCCTTTTTTTACCACAAATAGAGCTTTCTTTTGGTTGTATTTGATCTCCTCTGCGTTTTTTTTTTTTTTGCGCTATAAACAAAAATTTTTGCTATAATAAATATCCCCAAAAATATATATAAAAATTTTTTTTTTCCTCAGTTTAGGCCGATACGTATTCTTCTACATATTTTTGGTAAAAAAAATCGCAATAAGCGTTTATTGATTGGTTTGCGCAAAAGTTATAGTGTTTACAAAATAGGGGATAGTTTATGGCATTTTTATATATATATTTTTTTTTACTAGTAATGGCGGCGATCAGTGATTTTTTTTCATGACTGGGACATTATGGCGGACACATCGGACACTTTTGACACATTTTTGGAACCATTGTAATTTTTACAGCGATCAGTGCTATAAAAATGCACTAATTACTGTGAAAATGACACTGGCAGTAAAGGGGTTAACCACTAGGTGGCGCTGTAGGGGTTAAGTGTTCCCTGCAGTGTTTCTTACTGTAGGGGGGATGGGCTCTGTGTCACATTACACTGATCTCCGCTCCGAGTACACTGAGCCGAGATCCGTGTCATTGTCACTAGGCAGAGCCGGGAGATGCTTGTTTGCACAAGCATCTCCCCACTCGAAACCTCAGTGAGACGATCGCGGGGATCCCCGCGTCGATCGAGTCCACGGGACCCACGGTCCGACTCACGGGGATGGCGCAGGGTCGCGAGCGCCGCTGGCGGCGCGTGCGTGATCACACGGACAGGCATTTAAAGGGGACGTACAGGTACGTTGATATGCCTGTCCGTGCCATTCTGCTGACGTAAATGTACATGAGGCGGTCGGCAAGTGGTTAAGTTATCTTATTTATCCATTGGAACAAAAATATTGCTTAGGTCTTAAGGCGGTAGTAAAATGCAGATGAAGAAAAAAAAATCCCTTGCAAGGCAATATAATGCATCGCATACCAGCACATCATGAGTAGGGATGAGCTTCGTGTTCGAGTCGAACATACGTTCGACTCGAACATCGGCTGTTCGATCGTTCGACGAAGATCGAACGATTTGGGCCGTTCGCGCCAAATTCGAGTGACGCGAACGGCCCACAATGCACTACGCCATCGCTGTGTCATCCAGGCACTGTGATTGGACAAGCATGCACTGTGACCCCGCATGCTTGGCCAATCACAGCGCCGGCAGCGAGGAGAGCAATGATTGGCCACAGGCAGGATGCCTGTGGCCAATTATTGCTGAGGGGGTTTAGTACACGCCCCACACTATAAAAGGCCGCCAGCGCGGCGGCCTTGTGTAGTGTGTTCCGGAGCAGGGAAAGAGAAGCATAGGCAGGGACAGTGTAATTTTTTTTCCTTTACTAATCCTGGATTCCTTGTGTTTAGGGACAAATAAGGATAGGTAGGGAGAGTGTCAGTGTGTTATTCTGTGCTAAACCTTGTTTGTAGGGACAGAGAGGTACAGTGAGGGAAAGTGTCAGTGTGCTATTCTGTGCTAAATCTTGTTTGTAGGGACAGAGTAGGACAGTGAGTGAAACTGACAGTGTGCTATTCTGTTCTAAACCAATCTTGCTGAACCATATTTGAAATCCTTGAGTTTAGGGACAGAGAGGTACAGTGAGGGAAAGTGTCAGTGTGCTATTCTGTGCTAAATCTTGTTTGTAGGGACAGAGTAGGACAGTGAGGGAAAGTGTCAGTGTGCTATTCTGTTCTAAACCAATTTTGCTGAACCATATTTGAAATCCTTGAGTTTAGGGACAGAGAGGTACAATGAGTGAAACTGACAGTGTGCTATTCTGTTCTAAACCAATTTTGCTGTTCCATATTTGAAATCCTTGAGTTTAGGGACAGAGAAGGACACTCGTGGAAACTATCAGTGTGCTATTCTGTGCTAAATCTTGTTTGTAGGGAGGGACAGAGTAGGACAGTGAGGGAAAGTGTCAGTGTGCTATTCTGTTCTAAACCTATTTTGCTGTTCCATATTTGAAATCCTTGAGTTTAGGGACAGAGAAGGACACTCGTGGAAACTATCAGTGTGCTATTCTGTGCTAAATCTTGTTTGTAGGGAGGGACAGAGTAGGACAGTGAGGGAAAGTGTCAGTGTGCTATTCTGTTCTAAACCTATTTTGCTGTTCCATATTTGAAATCCTTGAGTTTAGGGACAGAGAAGGACACTCGTGGAAACTATCAGTGTGCTATTCTGTGCTAAATCTTGTTTGTAGGGAGGGACAGAGTAGGACAGTGAGGGAAAGTGTCAGTGTGCTATTCTGTTCTAAACCTATTTTGCTGTTCCATATTTGAAATCCTTGAGTTTAGGGACAGAGAAGGACACTCGTGGAAACTATCAGTGTGCTATTCTGTGCTAAATCTTGTTTGTAGGGAGGGACAGAGTAGGACAGTGAGGGAAAGTGTCAGTGTGCTATTCTGTTCTAAACCAATTTTGCTGAACCATATTTGAAATCCTTGAGTTTAGGGACAGAGAAGGACACTCGTGGAAACTATCAGTGTGCTATTCTGTGCTAAATCTTGTTTGTAGGGAGGGACAGAGTAGGACAGTGAGGGAAAGTGTCAGTGTGCTATTCTGTTCTAAACCAATTTTGCTGTTCCATATTTGAAATCCTTGAGTTTAGGGACAGAGAAGGACACTCGTGGAAACTATCAGTGTGCTATTCTGTGCTAAATCTTGTTTGTAGGGACAGAGAAGGACAGTGAGGGAAACTGTGCTGTTCTGTGCTAAACCAATCTTGCTGAAGCATATTGCAAATCCTTGTGTTTAGGGACAGAGAAGGATAGGCAGGGGACAGTGTCAGTGTCATTGTTGCTAAGCCTCCTGCACAGTATACACCTGAAGGTAGCCCTTATTGCTCTTTTTCCCATCTCCCTGCAGGCCATCCATTAAAATGTCTGGAAGGCAAACAAGGAGAGGCAGACAGTCAGGAGGCAAAAAAAGAGGGCAAGCAGGCTCTGTGTCTGGGGGCAACAGTGCTGGTCGTGGACGCGGTGCATTGTCATCAGCACATGGCCATGGGACACGCTTGTCCTTCTTTTCGGCAGCTGGACATGTTGAGCCACATCATGCCGAAGACTTGGTAGAGTGGATGACCAAGCCCACCTCATCCTCCTCATCCTCTCTCACCCAGGCTCAGGGTACTGGCAAAGCAGCTGCCAAAGCGTCCTCTTCTCTGGTATCATTATCTTCATTAGTCAATCCTTCCCTAGACCCACCATGTCCTCCTCCTGAGGAGTCCCCCGAACTGTTTGAGCACAGTGTTGGGTACATGCTCCAGGAGGATGCCCAGCGTTTCGAAGGATCTGATGATGATACCCAGCTAGAGGAAGGCAGTAGTGTGAGAGCAGAGAGAGGGGATGCTCAAGAAGGACACCAATCTGGCAGTCATGCTCCAGCAGCTGCAGCATACTGCCAGATTGGCTCCAGTGATGAGGAGAGAGGGGATGATGAGGTCACTGACTCCACGTGGGTGCCTAATAGGAGAGAGGAGGAGGAGGAGGATGAGGAGGAGGCACATCTCCAACGAGGCAGGATGCCCTTGAGTGGCCAGCGTATGGGCAGCACACCGACGGAATCACACCGCAGAGCTCCGCCTGTACAGGGCGCTGCCTCTGCCCGTCATTCAAAAAGTTCTTTGGTGTGGGCCTTTTTTGAGGCGAGTGCATCAGATCGCACAGCTGCTGTTTGCAACATATGTCTCAAGCGTATATCGCGTGGCCAAAACATCAGCCGCTTGGGCACCACATGCTTGATCAGACATATGTTGACCTGCCATGCAGCTCGTTGGCAAGCCTACCTTAAAGACCCACACCAAAGAACAAAGCTGACCTCTTCTTGCACCGCATCAGCTGGGATCTCCAACCCCAGTATACCTTCAGTCCTCTCTGAAACCTGCACTGAGAGGAATGAAGGTGTAGAATTAGGTGTGTCACAGCCAAGTACTTGCGGGCACTCTGCTAGCAGTACACCAACGTCCGATTCTAGCAGGCAAATTTCCCTGCCCCAGCTGCTGGACCATCGAAAGAAGTTCACTCCCAGCCATCCACATGCCCAGCGGTTGAATGCTAGCTTGGCTAAATTGTTAGCGCTTCAACTGCTGCCTTTTCAGTTGGTAGACTCGGCCCCCTTCCGTGAGTTTGTGCAATGTGCGGTTCCTCAGTGGCAGGTTCCCAAACGCCACTTTTTCGCACGGAAGGCGATTCCGGCTCTCTACAGGCATGTGGAAGGCAATGTCTTGGCCTCGCTGGACAGGGCGGTCAGCGGTAAGGTGCATATTACCGCTGACTCATGGTCCAGCAGGCATGGACAGGGACGTTACCTTTCTTTCACGGCCCATTGGGTCACTCTTTTGGCAGCTGGGAAGGATGCAGGACAAGGTGCAGTAGTGTTGGAGGTTGTTCCACCGCCATGCCTCCAAAATGCTACTACTGATTGTGACACACCTCTCTCCTCCACCCCCTCCTCTTCTTCTTCCTCCATGGCCTCTTCCTGTGGTTTGTCCTCGGAACCAGCGGTGCTCCGTAGGCGTTCAAGGGGCTACGCAAGTACGCGGGCAAAAAGATGCCATGCCGTGCTTGCGCTGGTGTGTTTGGGGGACAGGAGCCACACTGGGGCAGAGGTCCTGTCTGCTCTGCAGGGGCAGGCCGAGAGGTGGTTGACGCCACGCCAGCTTAAGCCAGGAATGGTGGTTTGCGACAATGGCACCAACCTCCTCTCCGCCCTCCGACAGGGACAACTGACCCATGTGCCCTGTATGGCTCACGTCCTTAACCTGGTGGTGCAGCGGTTCTTGGGCAGGTACCCGGGCTTACAGGATGTCCTGAGGCAGGCCAGGAAAGTCTGTGTGCATTTCCGCAGATCTTATAATGCCAGTGCTCGCCTGGCTGAGCTGCAAAAGGAGTTGAACCTGCCCAAGAACCGCCTTATATGTGACATGCCCACCAGGTGGAACTCAACGTTGGCCATGCTGCAGCGGCTGCACACGCAGCAGAGGGCCATCAATGAGTACCTGTGCGACTACGGCACCAGGACAGGGTCAGGGGAGCTCGGTTTTTTTTCACCACGCCAGTGGGGCATGATCAGGGATGCATGCACTGTCCTGGCACCATTTGAGAAGGCCACGAGGATGGTGAGCAGTGACAGTGGATGCATCAGTGACACTGTACCTCTTGTCCACCTGTTGGAGCACACGCTGCGTGGAATAATGGACAGGGCACTTGAGGCAGAACAGAGGCAGGAAGAGGAGGACTTCCTTGCCTCTCAAGGCCCCCTTTACCCAGACAGTGTTCCTTCTGTCCCACCCATCGCACAGGAAGAGGAGGAGGAGGAGGAGGAGGAGGATTGTGTCAGCATGGAGGTGGAGGCTGGCACTCAGCATCATCAGCAGCAGTCTTTTAGGGATGATTTACAGTCCCAAGAAACCAGTGGACTTGTACGTGGCTGGGAGGAGGTGGCTGCGGATCATGTCGTCCTTAGTGACCCAGAGGACTCCGGACTGAATGCCTCAGCTAACCTACGCTGCATGGCCTCCCTGATCCTGCAAAGTCTGCGGAAGGATCCTCGTATTCTTCGGATCAAGGAGAGGGACCATTACTGGCTGGCCACTCTCCTTGATCCACGGTACAAGGGTAAGGTTGCGGACCTTATCTTACCGTCGCAGAGGGAGCAGAGGATGAGACAACTCCGGGAGGCCTTGCAGAAAGGTCTGTGCAACACGTTCCCAGAGACTGGGAGGTTACAAACTCCTGGTCCTGGACAACGAGTTGCTGAGGCTTCGGGCAGTCAAAGAAGGAGCGGTGGGGAAGGTGGCCATCTGACCGATGCGTTCAGACAATTCTTTAGTCCGCAGCCCCAAAGTATGATCGGTTCCAGCAACCATCGCCAGCGTCTGATATACATGGTCCAGGAATACCTAGGGGCAAGGTCAGACTTGGACACCTTCCCCACCGAAAATCCTCTGGCTTACTGGGTCTTGAGGATGGATCACTGGCCAGAGCTTGCACAGTATGCAATTGAGCTACTGGCCTGTCCTGCATCCAGCGTTCTTTCAGAACGCACATTCAGTGCTGCTGGAGGATTTGTCACGGATCACAGGGTGCGCCTGTCCACCGACTCGGTTGATCGACTGACTTTCATCAAGATGAACCAGTCTTGGATCACCACCAGCTACCACACACCTGATGCTGATATAACAGACTAATTGATTTTAAAATGTCACATCCCTTCAAGACTGATGCTGATGCTGAGTGCCTGTGCTGTTATGTTGACTGGCTATCCTCCTCCTCCGAGTCCTCAATGATACGATTAATGATGATAGCTTGGAAGATCATTTTGGTTTATGGGTGACGCCACCAGTGGCTAAGGCCCAATTTTTCAGCCCCTGTTTAACAGGGGCGTGTAATTAAAATTTTGGATGCAATACTTTGCAACAGGCCTCATTGCTGTGCTCCAAGTACAGTATCTGTGAGGGGTTGCAGTGTTGTGCCACCAGTGCCTAAGGCCCAATTTTTCAGCCCCTGTTCAACAGGGCCATGCAATTATAATTATTGATCTAATAATTCACAGCAGGGCCCATTGCTGCGCCCACCAAGAGTAACTGTCAGGCCTTACAGTGTTGTGGCACCAGCACCACCATCACCACCACCACCACCACCAAAGGCCTAATTTTTCAGCCCCTGTTCAACAGGGGCATGCAATTATAATTATTGATCTAATAATTCACAGCAGGGCCCATTGCTGCGCCCACCAAGAGTAACTGTCAGGCCTTACAGTGTTGTGGCACCAGCACCACCATCACCACCACCACCACCACCAAAGGCCCAATTTTTCAGCCCCTGTTCAACAGGGGCATGCAATTATAATTATTGAACGAATAATTCACAGCAGGGCCCATTGCTGCGCCCACCAAGAGTAACTGTCAGGCCTTACAGTGTTGTGGCACCAGCAGCACCATCACCACCACCACCACCAAAGGCCCAATTTTTCAGCCCCTATTCAACAGGGGCATGCAATTATAATTATTGATCTAATAATTCACAGCAGGGCCCATTGCTGCACCCACCAAGAGTAACTGTCAGGCCTTACAGTGTTGTGGCACCAGCACCACCATCAAAGGCCCAATTTTTAGTACCACTGATCAACAATTATATGTTATTACAATTCCTGATATAATAGTTGACAGCAGGGCGTTCCAGCACCCACCAAGAATAACTGTGAGTGCTTTCAGTGTTGTGCCAACACCAACACCTAAGGGGCCAGATTCTGCAGAGTATATACGGCAGGTCCCTACTTTCAAACATCCAACTTACAAACGACTACTACTTGCAAACGGAAGAAGACAACAGGAAGTGAGAGGAAATCTACCCCTTGGAAGGAAAATTCTCTCCTGTAAGAATTAATATGGGAGAAAGGTGTCTCCTCTCTACTGATGCTTTATCACCAATCCTTGTTTCAATACAAACACCACATTTCAAAAACAGTTGTCATTGGGACGCAAAGTGAGGTGAAATGTTCTGAACAGGGGCACAGACAGCAAAAAAAATGTGACAGGGGTGATAACCGTTCCCTATGTTTTCCAAAAAGCTAAAAAAAAGGAATTTGGCATGGAGCTACACTTAAACAATGCAGCTGTTCAAAATTACAAACAGATTCTACATAAGAACAAACCTACAGTCCCTGTCTTGTATGCACCGCCTGTATACGGCTGTTCAGAGTATATAGGGCCTTTTTTATTTTGTGTGCGGGGTTCCCCTTAATATCCATACAAGACCCAAAGGGGCTGGTAATGGGCTGGGGTAGGGGGGGGGGGGGGGTTGATGGGGTAGCTATGCCATTTTTCCTAAAGATTTTCATCCATATTACCGGGACCAGACATTGCATTAAAGCCGCAAGCAGTTTTAAATGGATTTTTTTCCTTTAGAAATGTTATTTTGTGCAGGAACAGTTCTAAACACGGGAAACACGTGGCACTTCACAGGCATACTTTAGACACCCCCCAGGTACAATATTTAAAGGAATATTTGACTTTTCTTTTTTCACTTTATGCATCATTAAAATGACTGCTCCCGGAAAACGTCCGTTTTTAAAACTTCTTTTTGCATTGATACATGTCCCCTGGTGCAGAACCCGGGTTCCCAAACTCTGTTTCGGACAATAACATGGATAATAGTCGTTATAATTAGCACTTTAGAATCCGAACGTTCGCATCCATTGTATTTAATAGGGTTCTAATGTTCGTGCGAACTTTCGGTCCGTTCGGGGGTTCTGGTGCGAACCAAACCCGGGGGTGTTCGGCTCATCACTAATCATGAGAGACTTACCTTAAAACAAAGCCCTCCAGAAGCGTGATGTTACCATTGAGAGGGCTTCAATCTTCTCCTGGTCTTCCTTACGGGTACACGGCCTCCGACTACATGAGTTGCGAGGGATTGAAAAAGAAATAGCTGGATAGCCGCACTCCAAATATTCACCTTTTATTGTGAAGTTAAAATCAAGGCATCAAAAGTCGGTACAGACTAACTGCACTGCCGCTACATAAGTTGCGAGGGAGCCGCTGTTTACGGCACGGGCTCTGAAGGTCTAGCACGGTATGCTGGACCTTCAGAGCTTATGTGCCGGTGATGTCACCAGCTGCATGCACTCTGAATATTTCCTAAACAGTGCAAGTTTAGGAGATATTCACAGTACCTTTAGAGAAGCCTTGTTATAGGCTTACCTGTAGGGGTATAAGTGATAAAACAGAGTTTGCTACCACTTTAATCTTACATATGAGTATAGGTTTGTTTTAACTGTCAGTGTGAATTATGCAATATGTATGCTTTAGAAATAAATCAAAAATTATATTTTACAGTTTTGATCGCTGGCAGATTGAATCCTATTCTAGATTTTTTTTTTCAATCACATCATTTTTATTATTTTTTTCACAATACAACAACAATACAATACATATATACCTTTCCCACAAATAACCCCACCCATACACACCTCAAAAAAAAAAAGGGCAAACCACACACTTCCATGTTTGCACCTACCAGATTACGCTTCAATCTTTACTCATGGCCCTCTCCTATACTAGTTAATATAATTAATATATGTAAGACACAACACCATTAGCACTCCACTATTATTCCCAGTTCTCCCTTGAAGCCATTGCAAAGCCAACTAATGGAACCCTGTTTTTCTGATGGATGCAGAATTCCTTATGGTCTTCTTTGGGATACAACAACAAAAACGACTTTTGGGAAATGTTATTAATAAACTTCTGAAGTGTAAGACCATGGTAGATGAACCAATTCTGATGAACTATGAAAACTGATTTGTCTTGCTTATTTTTGTGATGGTGCTGATCACTTTCAAAGGTAACCATGTTCACTGTAAATATTCTCGTAGTTTTTGTAAAAACCAGATAAAACACAGATTTTAATTTCTGTATGCCAAATTTATTTATTTATTTTATCAGTCAAAATATGTACATGCTATTTAAAATAAGGCAGCGATATAGAGACATTGGACCAAGTGAGTATAGGGTTGCGGCTGCTATTACCGCCTAAACCAATAGTCACCTGGGAGGGGAAGGGAATGTTGATTGGACTTTCAAGGTACTGATAACAAAAAGCAAGGTTGATATATAAAAGTTATTTATTATACATAAAACTATTACAAAATTAAAAACATATGAGCCAAACCCCACATACAATATAGCATTAGCTATTGACGGATAAACCATGAGATGTCTGTTGCGGTGGAGTGAGGCCAAAGAAAACTTAACCGGTTTCGCGGCTTAGCCGCTTCTTCAGGAGGATTATTTGTATGACAAATAATACATGTAATATTATTACATGTGTAGCGCCCATCCCCTTTTAGGGGTGCTATATACCCAAATTTAGGGGGCTGGTCTGAGTTAGTAGTTAGGCTCAGACCGTTCTCATTGATAGGTTGTGCTACTTTGTTTCTTCAGGTGGTATACTGGTGTGCAGTTCCCTGTGGCCTGTAGGTGGCGCTGCCATGACAGGTCAGGGTTGAACCACTAGTAATAGTGCTGTGCCTTAGGGTGTCCTCTCTCGGCAGCAGGACAGTGGGCGTGGTTGGCCTGCTGTGCATGCTGGGGAGGATACATAAGGGGCAGACGCCGCCTGGAGGAGGAGGAGGAGTAGCCAGGAGTCGGGAGTCCGAGTCCAAGTGCGCGGTGCCCGACCCTCCAGGCCATGGGGCCGCGTGCGCATCAGTCCCAGGCACCTTTAGCCCTGGGGCTGCAACTTCAGCACTGGGCCCAGCACCTTTAGCTGGAGCCCACTTCTGGGAAGAGGAATCCCAGGGTGCCCCTCGCGAGGGAACCCGCTCTAAGAAGAGGAGGCCGGGGGAAGACCTTTCTGAGGGACCGGTGAGAGTTCACGGTGAAAGAAGGGGCCCGGTAACTTTCTGGAGGGATTCATCTATCCACCAAGGGCCTAGTAATGTGCTGGCACCTGTCTTTGTATTGCAAAAGCTGAGAAGTTCGGGACGTGATAGATTCTGTGGCAGGGGATCTCCCGATCGTATCTAAGAAAAGAACCTAATTGAGCGTCCGAGCATCACTGCGGCTGCTAGGATCCACTTTTACAGGAGACTATCCGGGTGAGCTGAACCCACTCGGGGATTGAGTGGTGATTGTAACATTTACTTGTGCCTGGACCTACCTCCCAAAACCTTGCTGTCCTGTCTCTTATCCACCCTTTCCTATCTGCTGAACATTGATGAAAAATAAACTCAACGTTGGAGTTTAGAGTGGTGTGGACATTGGAATTACTTTGGGGGGAAAACAGAGACTTGTCCCTATATCCTAGGAGATGAGAACCAACTGATGGAGAACCTAGCTGTGGGACCTAAATACATGACACTGCTCAACCTCTTCAAAGAGGAGGGTACAGGCATATAGTACGGTGTGCCCTTTTCCTGCAAGTGAGCCAAAGGTAGGAAAAAGGGTCCGTGTGCTACACATGTATTATTTGTCATACAGATAATCCTCCTGAAGAAGCGGCTAAGCCGTGAAACCGGTTGAGGTTTCTTTGGCCTCACTCCACCGCAACAGACATCTGATGGTTTATCCGTCAATAGCTAATGCTATATTGTATGTGGGGTTTGGCTCATATGTTTTTAATTTTGTAATAGTTTTGTATAATAAAAAACTTTTATATATCAACCTTGCTTTTTGTTATCAGTACCTTGAAAGTCCAATCAACATTCCCTTCCCCCTCCCAGGTGACTATTGGTTTAGGCGGTACTAGCAGCCGCAACCCTATACTCACTTGGTCCAATGTCTCTATATTATATTATGGATGATGATACTTGTTCACTGTATTACTAAATTCCCTATTTGAGGCTATACTCAAAATCTCAAGGCAGAGATAATACATTATAAATAAGACATGTTCCCTTCATTTTGACCAGGCTTGAAAGTTGCATTCAGATGATACCTTGCAGTGCTGACAGGATCTTGACGTTCAAGAAGTGACAGACACATGGCACTAGGAAAGGATCACACTTTGTAGGTGCTTATGTGCAATCTCCTTTTTAAAAAGTTTAGTGAGAGAATAATCAGTGACAACTAGTTGTTTCAGCACTTTAACCCAACTGCAACACGTTTCTGATAAGCAGAGATACCGTAGAGATGCAGCACTAGTTAAAATGCAACACATCGAAATACAATCCCTTTCAACTAAGGAGAAATTAAGGCAAGCTCTTTCAATACCAAATACAGTTTGAAATCAATGTAAATAAATGTATATATCTTGCAGAGCTTGAGCTTTGCTACACATTTTTCCTCCTTGTGCTACTTTCCATTGGTCTTTAAAAGAGATATATGGTTTAACTTGAAGAAAAGGTGGGGTGACTCCGCGCAAAGGATTTCAAATACAACACAGTGATCAGAACTGCTGCCTCTACTTATTGCTACCTCCTGGGTAGGTGGAGCAAGAATGTGAAATGAAATGAGGGGTATAGTGGTGGCGCTGTTCTCACATAAAACCAATCTGCTAGGAGATGGAAATTTTTTAAAAAATGTAAAAAAATAATTGTAAAAAATTGTAAAAAATGTAAAGCAGGCTCTGCCTGGTGTTTACTGTGTGTCCATCCGGTGAAGGTATATACAAAGCCTTAGTTTTGTGTGCTGTGTTCAAAACCTAAGTTTAGATGCAGAGTGAAACCTCTAAAAAGTTACTATTGGAATGTAAAGTGTAGAAAAAGTGTGTCTCTGCCTGGTGTTTGCTTTGGCTATAGCAGTGCCCTTCAGAGGTGATAGTGTTGATAAGTGTTCCAGTGGGTAACAAGATCTGATTGAAAAAGAATAGATAGTATAAAATTAAAATTCCAATTCCGGCTCGGCCGGGTGTTTGCTAGCTATGGACTAGCTAGTGAGGGTGCTGTGGAACAAATAAATGCTACCGGTGTGATGCTGTAAGAGATGCGGTGTGAACAAATAAATTTAATAAAATTCCAATGGATTCCAATGGATTCAAATGTTATCTCGGCCAGGTGTTTGCTGAACCCAGCTGAGATTGTGCTCAGCCCCAAGTAATTAAACAGTTAAACGAGTGTTTAAGTGATCCGTGGTACACTCTGGCAATGCAAGTAAAATGTTCAACATGAGATAAAAATACATATAAAATAAAGTCCAATTGCTGAGAAAGTCCAAAATTGGTGACAGGTAAATTGGTGACTTCTGTGCTTGTTTTAGTAGCCTGTGCCATGAATGTGATTATCGGTGATTGTTTAAGATGTTACACTCACCAGATCCTTCATACCCTCAGGGGGTATGATGCAGTCACAGTATGTGCCACTGTGTAGCAGTCTCAGGAAATCGGGATGGCTCCTATGGTCCCTTGTGGATCTCCTCAGGGCGTAAGTGTCTTTGTAAAGTCGTATACGCTCATTAACATTTTCTGGGAAGTCCTCTGGTCTATGCACAAGCAGATCGAAGATTTCTTTAAAGTTCTGTTTCCTCTCCCATATTTCCTTGCTCGGTTCCTCTTTATGTGTTCATTTATCAATTCTTGGGCTGACTGCCATACGCTGGTTACTGTTGTGTTGCTCCTGCACAGGCGCAAGAAAATAAAAACTGCAGAGGTGATCAAATACCACCAAAAAGCTCTTTGTGGGGAAAAAAGGACGTCAATTTTGTTTGGGTGCAACGTCGCACGACCACGTAATTGTCAGCCCAAGAATTGATAAATGAACACATAAAGAGGAACTGAGCAAGGAAATATGGGAGAGGAAACAGAACTTTAAAGAAATCTTCGATCGGCTTGTGCATAGACCAGAGGACTTCCCAGAAAATGTTAATGAGCGTATACGACTTTACAAAGACACTTACGCCCTGTGGAGATCCACAAGGGACCATAGGAGCCATCCCGATTTCCTGAGACTGCTACACAGTGGCACATACTGTGACTGCATCATACCCCCTGAGGGTATGAAGGATCTGGTGAGTTTAACATCTTAAACAATCACCGATAATCACATTCACGGCACAGGCTACTAAAACAAGCACAGAAGTCACCAATTTACCTGTCACCAATTTTGGACTTTCTCAGCAATTGGACTTTAATTTATATGTATTTTTATCTCATGTTGAACATTTTACTTGCATCGCCAGAGTGTACCACGGATCACTTAAACACTTGTTTAACTGTTTAATTACTTGGGGCTGAGCACAATCTCAGCTGGGTTCAGCAAACACCCGAGCCGGAATTTTAATTTTATACTATCTATTCTTTTTCAATCAGATCTTGTTACCCACTGGAACACATGGTTTAACTTAACAGAATAGATATATGAATATAAATTCAGCTGCCTATAGCTTTAGATATACTGATCATTTTGACATAAGGTTATGTCTGCCATCACATAGGAGACATACAAATGTGGGGCTTAATAGGGATAAATGAAGACCATAACATGCAGGTTAGGTCTGCCGTGAGGCCCCCAACACACTTTAACTAGGATATAAGGCAGGACAGTAACTAATTATAAAATACTGATAGTTAATTGATTCCTCCTGCAGTTCAGTAGCTATACTAACAGTCTGCAGGAGCCTGACATTGCACCCACAGGTTGCAATGCAAAAAAATAATATATGCACATTATTTCACCTGTGAAATGATTTGCATTTATTATTTTGTTTTACAAAAGGTGAACTTATCCTTTAACCAAGGTAAGTGCATATGACTGAAAATCAAAATCTTGTGAACCTTTTCTCCTACTCTTATACAGAAGATGTTCTGAGATCTTGTCAGAGACCAAGATTAAAAAACATATTCAGTACATCTCTGCAATTTCCCCAAGTTTTATCATTTTAAAAGCACCGTAAGTAGGTAAATATACATTTTGATCAACCAGAAATCCTAACTTCCAGTGTGAGCTGACAATACGGTTTGAAATCCTAAGCCGTATTGTCAGTTCTGTCTGCTGCACTATAGAACTCCACTTGCTTCTCACTGTCCTACTCCACATTCACATATTTACTTTAAGCCTGGTACACACGATCGAATTTTCCACGGACAAAGAGTAGGACTTTTGTCCGAAGGGCGTTGGCCATTAACTTGTCTTGCATACAAATGTCAAAGAATTATCGGCCAACAATCATGAAACTACGTGGTTTTTCAGCTCTTTAGCTCCACCTTTTTGGGCAACTTCTCCTAATGTTGTGTTATGGTGAGCTATCCAACATTTGTCTGCGGAAAATTCGACAACAATTATCCGATGTCCGATGGAGCGTACAAATGGTCGGATTTTCCGGCAACAGCCTGTCATCACACAATTCTCTTTGGAAAATCCGATCATGTGTATGAGGCTTTACTTTATCTACTATTTTTTTTTTAGAAACCTCTTTATTGTTTTTTTTTTTAAATCAACTAAACTAACACAGATACAGTACACAGTACAAAACACAATACACGTTGATCAAAGTATTTATTCATCCTTCATATCCTCGTAGGATCACATTACTAATTTCCTATCTAGTATATAGATTAGCGATTAAAGTAAAAAAATTATCTAAAGCATAGGACCTTTCGGTCACCACAATAACCGCCATCTCATATATATCTTTAGCAAGTCATATAATCAATAATCCTTATATTCTATATGACAATATAATCTATATGACAATATATGTATCAGTATCATATCAAAAATTGATATTAGAGATTAAAAATGAATATTGTTGGCGGATGCCGTTGAAGGCTCCTCCAACCACTTAGCCCAAATTTTTTCGTATTTGTGTGGACAACTTCTGTTCACATAAGTATCTCTATGTAGTGGTAAACTGTTATTAACCAGTTGATTCCAGTATCTACTACTTGAAGAACTGACGTAAAATACCTCTTAGCATTTTTTACAAATGTTTTTACAATTTACTAAAAATAAAATACTAAAACACTGCATGTGCTATTTTATGAAGGGGTGCAGTATTTTAGCAGTGAAAAATAGGGGTATTTTAACCCCGGCAGTAGCCGGCGTCTTTAACAACCAGTAAACAACATAATTGTTAAGGAGCGGGCAGCTGCCGCGTCCTGAACAACCATGACTCAAATTGTAAACAAAAGAATTGCGGACATTAAAATAAAAAATAAATAAAGGTAAATAGCGTGGGGGGTCCCCCCAACCCATACTATTCCCTTCGGGTCTGGTATGGATTTTGAGGGGAACCCTATGTCAAAATGTTAAAAAAATTATGTAGAGTCCCCCCCAAAATCTATACCAGGGGAACCCTGCTGAGAGCAGATGAGTTATGGTTGTAAGGGGCGCTCCCTAACAACCATGATATTTATTGGTTGCTAAGGAAGCCGGCGGCCACCCGCTAATTAACAACAAGCTGTTTACTGGCTGTTAAGGACTCCGGCGGGTGCCAGCAAACCTTGAAGGAAGACTGACTGAAGATGGAAACCCTGTCAGCCAGTGTGCTGCTGGAGGGCTTTGTTTTAAGATAAGTCTTTCATGTATAGTTTCCATTATTTTAATGCAAGAAAAAGAGGGTTTGGGACTTTAAATGAGGTACAGTAGGTCTAGCATGGCTAAATGATTAATCAATGTAAAAAAGACATGTTTTATTCAACACATTAAAAAACATGACATACCAATATGAGTGCATGCATAGTAAATAAGCATAACAATCACATATTATTAACCAGATAATTATAAAAACAATCATAGCAACTTGGAGATGACATATTGAGGCAATGGAGGCTGGTGCTCAAGATTTTTAGGGGGGTACAAACAAACTAAAAAATTCTGAAAAATAATGAAAAGCCCCATCAATGCAGCCACTGTGCCCATGAAATGCAGCCACTGTGCCCATCAAATGCCACCACTGTTCCCATCAAATGCAGCCACTGTGCCCATCAAATGCCACCACTGTGCCCATCAAATGCCACTGAGCCCATCAAATGCAGCCACTGTGCCCATCAAATTCCGCCACTGTGCCCATCAAATGCAGCCACTCTGACCCCCCCGCCCGGCCGCTCGCTGACTACCTGGCACTTACCCCATTTTGGTGGGGGATCAGGCAGCGGCTGACGGCGGCGAGCTGTGGGATGGTGGGATGAGCAGCGGGTCAGGCGGCAGCTCCTGTGTCCTCCATTCGTCTCTTCTTTCTTCCTGCTAGGCGTCCATTTGGAGCTTCTGTGCCTTCAGCCAATCAGGTGACGGGTATTAGACCCACGCCTCCTGATTGGCTGAGAGTTGGTTCAGTGTTAGAAAAGCAAATACTTATTTTCTTTTCTAACACACTTGGGTGGGCTCCGAGCGCAATGCTCTGCGCTCCGAGTCCACCTTTTTAAAACCCTTTTAGAGCCTATGGCTCTAAACAGGTGCTTCAAAAAACACCCCCGCCGCTGTAATTCATGTGCCAGGTGTCCGAAAAGGGGCCAGACACCTGAATAGGGGGTGGCTACAGCAGCCATGGATATGCATTAATCTATCCATTCTACACAGAGGGTGTGGCGTGACAGAGGGGGCGCCCCCAGGGCGCCCCTAATGGACTGGCCACCACTGTATTGAGGCATCGTACATATATAGTCTCCCTTGTGCTTAGGTGTAACATTGGACCATATCGTTTATTTATGCTTTTTTACAGACATTGGTGCACTCTGATGATGTGGTAGGAAACCACGAAACGTGCGTCGGGCCAATTTTGATGCACCATCTTTTTAGATGGTTTTATTTCATCCACTCCCAAGTTACCCCACCATGTTGCTTTTCAAGCGCTTCTTTATTATGGACAACTGTCCGATACCTCAATATGTCATCTCCAAGTTGCTATGATTGTTTTTATGGATATCTGGTTAATAATATGTGATTGTTATGCTTATTTACTATGCATGCACTCATATTGCTATGTCATGTCTTTTTAATGTATTGAATAAAACATGTCTTTTTACATTGACTCATCATTTAGCCATGCTAGACCTACCTCATTTAAAGTCCCAACCCCTCTTTTTCTTGTATATAGATAGGAATGGAGCTGTGTGATTCCACACACCTCATTTAAAGTCTCTTTTTGTTTCCCATTATTTTAACCTGGTGATTCTGCCAGTAACACACTCATAAGAGCTGCTGAGTAAGGGTTCTCCACTGTTGCACATCCAGTCACTTATCATTATCTTCATTCACATACACATAAAGATCAGTCCTTGGCTTGTTTTTGTTGTTTTTATTAGGGGGTAGTCCCTTGAATGGGGTAGGGAATTTATGGGATGCCCAACTTAAAAAATGTCCAAACACAGAACAGAACTTCCTCCCTATTTACACAGATTCTCTTCTTCCTTCCACCTGCACAAACATGGTTCCCTTGTACAGCACCTGTTGCTCACTCCTGGTGGAACTAGCAGAATATTGTTTGTTCAGCAAAGGCCTATTACAAACAGGAACTCTCAGTCTCTTGACAAAATAGCACAGATGAAGTGAACAGCAGAACTTCTCTCCTTCTGCCCTCCTGTGCCCACTGATTCCAGCTCCACTTGCCAGCAGAATGCAAGCCCACCTGGCTGCCACCAGCCATGCCTGGCTGATCTTCCTCTCAGCCCTCCCGACTGACTCTCTGCCCCAGTCCTACCTGACTGACACACACATGAAGACCTCCCAGGGCAAGGTTAGATGAAGACTTGGCGCACTGCTGTCTTCAGGAAAGCAATGTTACAGCTGACAGGTTTTCCCTTTTGTCTTGTCCTTACACCGTGCTGATCTACTCACTGTCTCTGCTTGCTCTTCCCCGATGGCTCTCCAGCATGAATCCCTCCACTGTGTCATGTGTTAGGATACCTCCAGTCTAGCTTTCCTGAGCTCCCAACCCAAGGTAAAACTCCTCTCCGACAGGGGTCTGTCAAGGGCCACCGAAAGTCTCTCCTCAGCACTGCTTTTCCATCTTATACCCAACTCCCCTGCTGGCATGGCCCATGTTTATTTAAAGGCTTCTTTAGCTCTCTGACAGGCCCCCAACCTGGGGATAGGCTAAAGGTCCCTAAATATTCAAGACAGCTCACTCTCACCTCTGTCCCCTAGTTCCAGAACATTCTCCAATGTTCCAGATACCAGGGGGAGGCACTAGAGAGTTGTCAGGATGAGTCATCCAGCCCTGGCCTCTAGTAACCCTGACCCAGATTCAGTGATTTAGATTTAGCCCTGGCCAGAAAAATGCTTTTACCTACTCTCACTTCTAGTAGCACACACTAGAGGGTGCTACACTACATTATCAGGACAGCAGAAACAGGATGGGACTACCGAAATCACCTGTTCTACTCTGTAACTTTGGCTGGCCATAGAGGGATGGAAATTCCTGCTGAACTGAATAAATTTCAATGCGTCTATGGGCAGGCTGGTTGTACTGAAGTCGATCCATCGATCAACTTCAGTACAGCCAGTCTTTGTTTAATTTTTGTGTGCTATCACTGCCAGCGGCGATAGGCTCCCCACGTCCCCATCGGCAGAGCACAATAGGGCTGCAAGAGGGATTCCCCAATCAACACTGACTGTGTTGATCAGGGAATCCAGCAATTTTCTTTCCTTCATTGTATAATGTATGGCGTGCCTTACATGGATAGGGTTCTATAGTCCTCCAAACAATATAACTGATAAGAATACAGTACAGGCACCTGACAAGTTTTCAATTGTCAAGCTTTTCGGTATCCTTTATTCTGCATAGCATTAAGCACAGGTTTAAACAAATTAGTTTAAATTGTAAGACAGGTTCCTCCATATTTTTAACACAAAGAGAAGTGGAGAATAAAATCTGTCTTGACATTTATTGTTAATCAGCCTGTTTGGATAAATTATATATTTTGGTTTCTTTGATTCGTCTTCTTCATGTTCCAACAAATATAACACGCTCAGCAAAGTATAACCAATTATATAGCTACACTGGTAGTCTGTCTTTGGGAAAATACACAATGCTATGGACAGTGTGGCAGTTGTATAAGTCGTAGGTAAACCAGGGCAGAGCCTTGTGTAAAGAGGTTCTCATTTATGTGTGTTTTTGAAGTCCTTAATAAGATTAGCTTTTATCCACATGTTCCTTTTATCTGAAGGACAAGACAATCCTTTATCTTTCATTACATTGCTGCTATAATTAGGTTAATTACAAGTGTCTGTTGCTATTGGTCATTTGTGTACTGAAGCAAAAATCACATGCCAGCCATCTCATATCAGTGAATGATTAGAAGATTGTGCTGTGCTCTTAAGCCTGGTACACACTAATAGTTTTTTTTTGTTAAAAAAAACTGACAGCTCCATTCGGAGCCGCTGTACTAACAATCCAATGTTAGTACAATGATCTCCCCCGCTGAGCTGTTGTGTTCTGAAAGGGGGATGGCCCCCCACCAGAACACTCCTATCAGCTGATCAGAAGCTAGTCAGTTGGCCAGCCGACTGACATACACATGGGTCGGTTGGTCGGCTGACATACACATGGCCCGGATGTCAGACGTTTTGTATTGAACCGGCTGATGTTTCCCCGATGTTCGGCTCAAGTGTATGGGGCTTTATTCTGGCCATACATGACTAGAAATTTGCCGATCCTTGCCCTACCCAGCTCAACAAAGTTTGATCTGAAAATCAAAGAAGCGGGGCAAAAATGACCGCCCATACAGTGACTTTAGCCTATCAGATGCAGTCACTGCTCTAAGATGCATTTGTTAAGGAAGCAGTCTCCAGGGCTCTGTTTCGGGCCCACAGAGTCATTTTGCTTAATTTGAAAGGTGCTTCCTTTCCCACCCATAGAGAATGGGTAACTCATATGGGCACCATTATCATCTATAATTGGGTTATCTACCTACATGGAGGATGCCTTTTGAAATTTGAAAAAGATTGGGGTGGTTGGTTAGATATTCCTGGACTGGCCCCTGTGAAACTGGTCATGGATAGATTGCTGGGGTAATGGGTTGCTGGTTTCTGCACTGTATTTGTTCAAGTGCTTGTGTAATCCAAGTCAATGGAACTTTGTATGCTAAATTTTACAGTTGGTTGATTTACACTTTGGGGAGAAGTGGGACTTGGAATAGCAGATATCAACTAAATAAATTTTGGACTGGAATGGAATATCCGTAGAGTGTTTGTAATGTTGTAATCATTGAAGTATTTGGATATCTGTTTAGTTCTGGAACCTGTATGTTTGTAAGAACCTAATAAAGTTTTTCTGATAAAAAAAAAAAAGATGCACTGTATTGTATATAAAGGTACTAATGCGCAAACCACAAACAAATACGCTAGTCAGTAGCTCCCAACATGCAGGGGTGTTCACACATCAAAAGTACTGTATATACTCGAGTATAAACCGACCCGAATATAAGCCGAGGCACCTAATTTTACCACCAAAAAATGGAAAAACTTATTGACTCGAGTATAAGCCTAGGGTGTCCATCTGCATGCCTCACTTTGCCTCACTGTGTCCATGTGCATGTCTCACTGTGCCCATGCCTCACTGTGTCCATGACTAGACTGACGTTTGACATGGGAGTCTATGGAAGGAGTGCCCGGCTTTGAAAAATAGGTGCTCCCCGGCCGTAGGTCCCCCAGACAAAAAACTTTGCACACTTGTAGAGGAAGAGTGGAGCTACACGTGTGCCAAGTTTGGGGTCCAGGGGACCTACGGCCAGCCAGTACCGGGTCCCCAAAATCCGGGTGATCAGGCGCAAAAAGGTGACTCGAGTATAAGCCGAGGGGGGCATTTTCAGCACAAAAAAATGTGCTGAAAAACTCGGCTTATACTCCAGTATATACGGTAATAAAAGTAGAAAGATGTGGCGCTTACTAATTAAAAAATAAAGTGCAATAATTCCAGAGGACACTTAATAATGCAAAAGGAATGCAATACAATAATGACATGGATGAGTCCTCATTAACTGTGCAAAACAAGCAACATAAAGTGCAATAAAATATTGTGCAATATATATGCAATCAAAAAAGTGCAAAAAATAGCTACACTGTGCACTAAATAATCTGGAACGATAAGTCCAAAGCAACAGTTTATAGAGCAAAGTGCATGTGCATAATCCGTGACATCCAATTCATCGTAAGATTTTTCCATCCACGATTCATAAAGTAAAGTGCATGTGCATAAATGGTGACTTCCAATTTATCCCAATCCGTGGTGCGTGTAGTGGATTGCCCCAGCCTCTCACCTTATTTAAAGATCCCTACAGGTCTGATCAAGCCTTCAAGATGCAAAAACGGTATCTGGGAACATCCAGGAACAGCCGATCGATCGCTGAAAGCAATCCTTTCCAAGCTTGTCACAGGCCATTTACCATGCAATGAGAGAGGTGGGCTCCATAGTGTAGTAATCAAACCTAATTTTATTAAAAAACAAGTAGCCACTTACAGTAAAAACAGCGTGCTACAGCTCCAAACTCGTAGGAAACTTCTGGTCTCTGCCGCAACCGGAAGTGACGACACCTGTCTCCTCCCTGATGCGTTGCGTCACTTAACACGTGACTTCATGAAAGGGTTTCAGGTATTCTGATGGCCGTGGGAGTAGCTGCTGTCAGAATACCATAGCTACCTAAGGAAAATTCCTCCTTCTGCTCTGTTTGGCGTAGATGGGGAGAATCTATTGATTTCTCTCATTCAGCCTGTAGGGCTGAACAAGAGAAATCCCATTGTGTATGGCTAGTCTTATAGAAATACAATCTCTGTTCCATACAGAGAACTTCCGATAACTGCTCTTTTAGCAACAGCCACATATCAGTTGCAAAGCTACTACTGTTTACCAAGTGGGGAAGACTTAGTAATTCCACTTTTGTTGAGAAAAAACAATCCCTCTGGGTGATCAATGTGCACTGCATGGATTTTTAACAAACTTTGTAACAGATTCCTACCTTTTGTTGCTCTGAATAAATAGCCGTTTGTTTCAACATATCCTTTGTAGACTGAATCTGAATGGGAGGGATTGGTTTGCTATAATCAACTGATGTATTCTCAGTGTTCTAATGAGAAAAGCTACAGGGTCTGCATTCCTTTAGAGGTATTTAACCCTTAGAAATATCTCACCAAAACTTAAATTCCTTTTGCATGGGGTACGATACTTGTACTTGTGTAGACATATGAGAAAATCAGTGAGCCAATCACACAAGCAGAAAAATTACATTTTTGGGGGTGTTTTGTACACCACCAGTGTACAGAATGCCTCCAGGTTGTCATATTGCATTGAATTTTACAGAAAATGACAGCACTGCAGATAAAAAAGGAAAGGTAATAACCTTAAACTACAACATGGTTTGTGTAGCAATTACTACAAACATTAAACTTATTCTCCCTGGATAAGAAACACTTAAGAGGGGATATGATTGCAATGTACAAATCTTTAAAAGGGGACTTTACCATTAGGAGGAAACTATTTAACCTAAAGTCTCTAAAGAGGACTCATGGCCACGAAGTTGAATGAGAAGAGGTTCAATCTTAGGGGTTCTTTAAAGTGTAAGTTCACCTTTACAGAAAATCTGTAAGGTAAACTTACACTGGATCCCCTCCCCAGTTCCGCGATCACCCGCTGTAAGACATTGGTTCGCCGCTTTATCGGTCCAGGGATTTGAAATCCCTGTGGCTTTCTCCCCTCTTCTCCAGCACTGACAGGACAGGCTAGGCAGGTTCAGATTGGTTGGCGCCATCCATGTGATAGTGCCGACCAATTAGAATGCCTCCTATACGTACCTTTACGAGGTACATTTAAGAGATTAAGCCACGGGGATTTCAAATCCCCGGACCGGTGAAGCGGCGACCCCATGTCTCCTACTTGGGTGATCGCCGGCCTCAGGTACAGCGGGTTTGGGGGGATTGGGAGGGGGTTCAGTGTAAGTTCACTATACAGATTTTCTGTAAAGGTGAACTTACCCTTTAATGTTAGAGTGGAAAAGATGTGGAACTCCTTTCCACAGTTGGTTGTGTCAGCGGAAAGTGTGGATAAATTAAAAAACTTTTAGATATGTTTATTGGTGAACACAATGCACAGGGATATTGGACCTGTCTTACCAACTATGTAACTTTGTGTTACTGCAACGTAATAGTGTGAATTGAGCCCTGAATTTTTTGGGTAAGTTATAAAGATAAGGACCTCCGACTATCCTCTAGTCCAGGGGTCTCCAAACTTTCTAAACAAAGGGCCAGTCTATTGTCCTTCAGACTTTAGGGGGCTGAACTTTGCCCAGTGGGAGTAAACAATACTCCATTGTTGGTGTCAGTGGGAGGAATTATGCCCTATCTTTGGTTTCAGCGGGAGGAATTATGCCCCATCATTGGTGTAAGTGGGATGAGTTATGCCCCATCTTTAGTGTCAGTGAGTGGAATAGTGCCCCATTGTTGGTGTCAATGGAAGGAATAGTGCCCCATCAGTGGTGTCAGTGGGATGAATTATGCCCCATCTTTGGTGTCAGCAAGCAGAATAGTGCCCCGTCGTTGGTGTCAGTGGAAGGAATAGTGCCCCACCCATCATTGGAGCACAGGTGTGTCAGGAGGAAGGTGCCTCTGAAGCTGCTCTGTGAGAAGGGAGTGGTGTTGAAATCTATCCCAGCTCTCCTGGCCCCCTTTCTGGGGAGGCCATGGAGGCCAGCGGGGCTTCTCCTGCTGGAGGCTCGCAGCCATCTCCTGGGCCGTCGGGTGAACTGCCTGCCTCTGCACAAGCTGATCTCTCTACCCCTGGTGAGGATGAAGGCTCGGAGGCCATTCGGGAGCGAGTGGTGGCCGGGATTAAGGTCCTGAACAGGGAGAGGGACAAGCTGTACAAGCTGAGAGCGGAGTTGAAGCGCCTGCGAAGGCAACGTGAGGGCTTACATAGCCAGAAACGGGGATCCATGGATCCGGAAATCCAGCTGGCCAAGGTCCGTGTGGATCATCAGGAGACCATCGTGGCCATGATGGAAGGCAGAGATGGGCCCTTTAAAGAAAAATTTTGTAACGACAAGAGGTTTGCAAGGGTGACAAAGATGGAGGTGGAGGAGGAGGAGACCCCCAGTTCTGACCCTCTGCCCCCCCAGGGAGAGGTAAGCAGCCCCATGCCTTCCCAAGATTCAGGAGGTATGCTGAGGGCCATCCAGGTAATGGAGTCTCCTATGCGGGGGGATCAGATGGTGTTTAATGAGGAAGACATTACTGATGATGTACCTGATAAAGTGAAGCCTGCTAAGTCCCATGTTGTGGATAAAACTGTTTTTGTACCATCTAGCACCATGACTGACAATGTGCCTAATGACAATCAGGCTTCTAGTCCTCTGTGCAGCAATGTTTTGCCTGCTGAGGCTGCAATGCAGCAAGACTTATGCCGCGTACACACGACCGCTTTTCTCGACGAGAAAAACTGCGTTTTTTTTTTCGCCGAGAAAAACGATCGTCTGTGGGCTTTATGTCGTTTTTCTCGTTGAGAAAAACGGCAGAAAAAACGACGAGAAAAATTAGAACATGTTCTAAATTTTCTCATCGTTTTTTCCATCATTTTTTTCCGCGGCAGTTTTCCCATAGGGAGACACTGCCGCGGAGCCCACAGACGGTCGTTTTTCTCGACAAAGAAAAAAATGACGGGAAAAACGGTCGTGTGTGGGGGAAAATGCCGTTCCCTCGTTTTTCATTTTATTTCATGTCGTGATTCACGGCGGTGTTTTCACCGCCGTGAATCACGATCGTGTGTACGCGGCATTACATTTAAAAAATTTCATTTCTGTGGATGGACTGCAAGTGTCAGAACAGCCCATTAACCCTTCTTTGGCTGAGTCCAACGCTGTTTGCCCCACTGCTGCTGAGGACTCTACAGTGCAGCATCAGGAGACAGATGGTATTGCAGCAACTGTGACCATTCCTGATGGGAATTTGAATAGTTCTGTGACTGATAACAATCACCCCAGTACCAGTGTGATGAACAATCATCCTGCTACAGATCCTGCCAATTCAGTTCATACAGTTGATAATAATAATAATATACAGAGTGATGTGGCTTCAGTGTCGGCCCTTGGCCCTGATAAACCTACTTTTGCACAGGTGGCACACTCTGCTCCTGGTAGTCATGCTCCCAAGCGGGGTTTTCCACTACAAGCTGCCACTTTGAGCACCCCAAGATCTGGTCTTGGGTCTCTGGCTTCTGCTGGGGGTCCAAGACGTAATGTAGTTATCCTGAAATGGGAAGGTGGTGCCATCCCTCCAGCACGGCGTGCAGTGGTGGACTTGATATTGGAGATGGGTTTTGGTGCAAATGACCTGTATGCCTTTATACACGTAGCTGGGACAAGGGACTATACGGTTAGTTTCACCAGGCCAGAGGGTCTTGACCTGTTCTGGGAGCGATATGAGGCTCGGTGCAGGTCAAGACCTGAATGGGAAGGTCTGGTCCCAGTTGCGGTTTCTCAGAGGTCAACAGTAAAAAAAATAACCATTATCCTGACCAATGAGAGTGTTCCTGCTCGGGATCTAGAGGTCTGGTTAAGGAACTATGGGGAGGTTTTGACAAAGCCCAATAAAATCCATGATGAGCGTAACATCTGGACTGGGGGTTGGTCGGTAACAGTCAGGTTGGCCAGGGATGGGAATGTTGTCCGTCACCTGCCCTCCTCAGCTTTCATAGGGAGGGATAGGATGACTGTTTTCTACCCTGGTCAGCCGAAGCTGTGTCACCGCTGTGGAGAAAAGGGGCACTTGAGCTCCTCCTGTTCAGCCTTGATGTGTTCAGTGTGTCGGGTTCAGGGTCATATGGCTAAGGACTGCACTAAGATGATCAGGTGCAACCTGTGCCTGCGCCTTGGCCACCCCTACAGCAGATGTCCTGAAGCCTGGCACAATATGGAGAAGGAGGTAGTAGAGGACATGTCAAGGCTGGACAGGATGGAGGGTGAGACTCCTGGTGTACCATCCTCCTCTGCGGTGACCCCCTCCCCTGGTCCTGCTCAGGATCCCTCTCCAGTTCCTGTGGCCACCCCTCCTGTGTCTGTAAGTACTCCTTCTGTTTCTGTCTCTGTGTCCCCCCAGCCTACTGTACCCTCTCCTCTTGTGTCAGAACCTTCCAAGTCTGTGCCCCCCGAGTCTGTTACCCCCCAGGAGTCTACCCCTCCTGAGTCTGACTTAAAGGGATCACCCCCCCCACCAGCGTGTACTAAAATGGGCGCCCCTTCCTCTGTAAAGAAGTCTTGTGGAAAGACTTTAAAGAAAAAAGTAAGAGATGAGGGCATCTCTGAGGCTGACCTGCGGTACCTGGAGGAGAGAAGGAAGGTTGGGAGGCGGAAGAGGCAGGCGGTGAGGACGGAACGGGGACGGGAAGCTCCGGTTCCTGCCTCCAGCCATCATAGGTCCTCCAAGTGGGATATTTCTTCATCTGGAGCTTCTTCTGAGAGAAGTTCCGATTCTGAAATGGACTTTGAGGCGGCCTCTAGAAAGAGAGAGGCTTCTGGTGATGAGCAGCAGAGGGGAGCTAAGAAGCAATCCACCCAATAACCCAAATGGCGGTTCCCCCTCCGTTAAAAGTGGTGACAATTAATGTCGCCAGCATTAAGTCAGTAAGAGCTTGTTCTATGGCCTTCTTTTTGTTCAGCCAATTAGATGCTGAAATTTTATTTTTGCAAGAGACTAGGCTCACCTCCTTGGCAGATATTTATATGGCCAAGAGAGAGTGGAGGTATGGTCCATCTTACTGGTCTCTTGCGGCCGAGCCTTACAGCGGTGTGGCGGTGTTGTTTAAAACCGGCATGGTAACTGTCCGGCGGGTTATTGAGGTGGAGATTGGGAGATGTATGGTCTTAGACGTCCTTGTGGGAGGGCAGGACCTGCGCCTAATCAATGTTTATGGGCCGCACACAAAGTGGGACAGGAAATGCCTTTTTACAAGGATCAAGCCATTTCTTTTTACATCCCGGCAAGTGGTCTTTGGAGGTGACTTTAATACAGTAACTAGGCCCAAGGACAGGAAGGACTTCAAGGACAGGCTGGGATATGATAGCGTTTTTTTAAATAGTATG
Organism: Rana muscosa; assembly: GCA_029206835.1. Classification (NCBI taxonomy): domain Eukaryota; kingdom Metazoa; phylum Chordata; class Amphibia; order Anura; family Ranidae; genus Rana; species Rana muscosa. The sequence continues at coordinate 163,906,471 of CM055121.1, read as the reverse complement.
GTTAGGGATGCTGGTCTTGTGGATGTGCACATTAAGCACCTCCCAGATGACACCGGGTTCACCTTTCATCGTGGTAATAGTCAGAGTAGGATAGATAGGTTTTTTTTTGAAGGAGGCCTCTGCTTTCTCGCCCCCAGTGGTGCAGGCAGTAGAGTTCTCTGATCACTGTATGCTATCTGTGGTACTGAATGCTTCAGACGCCCCTCAGAGGGGCAAGGGCATCTGGAGATTAAATTCGACTCTACTCAAGGAAGAAAATGTTAGACAATCCTTTGAGGAATTCTTTCAGGCACAGGTGACCATCCTGGACTTTTGTAGCAGCAAGGCTGAGTGGTGGGAGCTGACCAAAAAGAGGATCGCTGGATTCTTCAGGGGCCTAGCCAATAGAAATCAGTTTAATAAATACATGACCTACCAACGTTTACGGAGGAAGCTGGATATTCTTGTTTCGAGAGGAGGAGATCCTGGGGCAATCTCCGAAGTGAAACTCCTTCTCAGGAAGTGTCAATATGACCGGCATGCCTCTTTGGTTCTGGAAAGGGACTATGGGAAGTACCACTCGCCTGACCCTTACCAGAACTGCAAACAAGGTGTAGCTGTTAAAACGGTCGTTGGCCTTAAGGACAGTACAGGTTCCTTGACAAAGTCCAGGTCAGGGATTCTGGAGGTCGTGAGGTCCTTTTATGCCGACCTTCTTGGGAGGAAAGAGCTTGATCGTGACAAGATGGAAAGCTTTTTGGACTCTACTCCAGGTCTAAATGGTGGAGATGTTCCATTGATGAATTTGACAGAGGAGATCACAGTCGAAGAAGTGATGAGGGCAATTGAACAGCTTGCCATCAAAAAGTCGCCTGGACCGGATGGCTTGACGGCTGAGTTTTACAAAGCCTTTAAGTCTATTCTGGCCCCGCATTTGGTAGAGGTTTTTAACAGTTGCCTTGCTGAGGGGGTGCTTTCCCCTTCCATGAGGCACTCGGCTGTGATTCTTCTTTCAAAGGGTAAAGATCCTTCGATGATTGAGAATTGGCGCCCCATCAGCCTTCTTAATGTCGATAGAAAGATACTGGCAAAGATATTTTTCTGGCGCCTATCGTCAGTGGCAGAGTCTTTGCTTTCTCGCCATCAGCACTGTTCGGTCCAGGGTAGGAGCACCTTCACAGCGGTTTTAGCTGTCCGGGAGGCCTTGGAGCGGTGCAGGGCTGCAGGCTGGGGAAAGTATTTGCTGACATTGGATCAGGCAAAGGCCTTTGATCGTGTTAACCATGAGTACCTGTGGTTGCTCCTTAGTAAGTACGGTCTGCCGGGTGGTTTTGTCGATTGGCTGAAAGTCTTGTATAAGGGGGCAGAAAGCTTCCCTCTTGTTAATGGTTGGGTTGGACAGTCCTTTGAGGTTGGCTCCGGGGTGCGCCAGGGTTGTCCCCTGAGTCCCCTGCTCTATGTGTTTGCAATCGACCCCTTCATCAGGAGGCTAGAGAGCGGCATGTTGTGTGGGGTACCAGTGGGGCTCCTGGGTGAGCCGCCATTGAGGGTTGTTGCCTATGCAGACGATGTGTCGGTGATTGTCACTGGGACGGATGAAGCGGAGGAGGTGGTCTCTCTGACATCACGGTATTCTGAAGCATCAGGCTCCAAGATCAATCAGGAAAAGACTGACGTTTTCTGGATGGGAAAGGATGGTGAGGGGTTTGATCTCCCGGACACCTTTCCAGTGCCCCAGGAAAGAATTAAGATACTAGGCATTGAATTTGGACCCGGCGATTATGGCCTCAAAAACTGGGAAGGCAGACTGGAAATTGCCAATACTAAGGTGGTCAGCTGGAAGAGATGGAAGTTATCTATGAGGGAAAGGGTTGATCTGATTAAGACTTACCTGATTCCGATCTTCTTGTATGTCAGCTTTGTCTGCATCTTGCCAGTGTCTCTCTATGCTAGGGTCAGTAGTGTGTTCTTCCAGATGCTGTGGGGGAACAGACTGAACCCCATCAAGAGGAATGTCACCTACCTATCCAGGAGGGAGGGTGGCTTAGGTATGGTCAACCCAGTTCTTTTCTTTTCACTGCTATTTCTAAAGTTTAACATTGGTAATATGCTTGCAGTGGAACCTCCTGGATGGGTAGGCATATTTAGATCTTGGTTTAGGCCTTTTCTACGACTTTGGGAAGAAGGTGGTCAAGTGAAGAATCGCAGGGGTCATCGTGGTCAGCTACCAGCCTATGTCGCTCCGTGCCTGAAGTTACTGCGGCAGTGGCGATTGTCGGCTGAAGATCTCAGATCGGTTCCAAGGAAAGTCCTTATGAGTCGAGTCTTGAGCGAAGTCTTTCATGACCCACTGGCCTTAAGGGATTGCCCGGGCCCAGTTTTGAGGGCGGGGTTAAGACTGATTAATTTGGATAGAGTACCCCCTAAATTTAGGGATCTGGCCTGGTTGTGCTTCCATGGGAAGCTCTATGTTCGGGGCAATTTGAAATTCCGCAGTGGGATGGATCGTAGCTGTCCTCGGGAGGAGTGTGCAGATGAGGAGGAGACTATGGACCATTTTCTGCTTCGTTGCCCTTTTAACATAGAGGTGTACAAACAGGTGGGGTGGGCCCTCGGTGTCCCTTTCCTCTCCAGGCTGGGTTATGCTGAGTGGGTGTATGGACCATTCAATACCGGTGGAGTTTTTTGTTTGGATACACTTTTTTTAGTTAGCCTAGTAGTCCGTTATTTCACCTGGAACGCACAGTGTCAGGTCAGCATTCGGCAAAAAATCCTTCCTGTTGAGGTGGTGGTGTATGACATTTTGCATGAGGTGGGGAAGATTCGGGAGTTTGAGAGAGACAAGCGGGGGCAGGGGGCTTGGTTGAAGGCGTGGAGGGGTTTCAAGCCTCCCTGACTACCAGGAGTCTCTTTCCCGGGTGTGGCTGTCTGTCTCTTATCACCCTAGATTATCAGTATTTTTGATAAATTTTTGATAAATGGCTGCGTACATAGGTGATGGGTTGTGCCTCTTAGGCCCTCTCTGCTGCTTTATGTAGATAGGTTTCTAGTCATGTTTTTGGTAGTGGATTATGTATATATTGTATATATTCTGAATATGGATGTGTATTCCTTTGTTTTCTGTTGAAGTTTTGTACTATGGTTTTGTTTTTTACTTTTGTATAAAATTGGTTGCTTGATTCTTTTCAATAAAAGATCAATAGTGCCCCATTGTTGGTGTCAGTGGGAGGAATTATGCCCCATCATTGGTGTCAGAAAGAGGAAAAGGTCCCAACCCTTTCCTCTTCAAATACAAATAGGGATGGAGGCACATGGTGTCTTGTGCCTCATTTAAAGTCCCAAATCTTTCTCTCTATTGCATCATTGGTGTCAGTAGCAAGAAAAATGCCCCATCATTGGTGTCAGTGGCAAGAAATATGCCCCATCATTGGTGTCAGTGGCAGGAATTAAGTCCCATTGATGGTGTCAGTGACCAGAATATTGCCTTAAGGGCCGGATAAAGGCAAACAAAGGGCCACATCTGGCCCCCGAGCTGCAGTTTGGTGACCACTGCTCTAGTCCTAGCCCTATGTATGCTTGAATTTCACATTGGAGGATGTAATATATACTGTACGTTACTCCGTATAGCAATTCCCACTAGGTTCTGTGACACATGTTCAATGAAAGCTCTATAATGTGGAGGTTTGGAATAAACCTTACATTTGGTTTTATGCTAACCATAAGTATCCTGAAAATCCTTTAATTTAAGGCATTTATCCTATGAATGGGCTTGTGGTAATGCTCACATCGGGGGTTTCTCACAGTCAATTTTGAAAACCATTGAAACAAGCTCTATTGTGTATTTTAAACAAAGAACAAATGGAATGAGACATGAATTCCTAACTCTTCTAACTCCAATCCACACAGATTTCCGTACTACATTCTAGAGGTGGGTGGCAAGAAAAGGCACTTTATTGCCTGGTATTTGTAGAATGGATAAGTGTATATTTTTCATGAGATTATCAAACCTCCAGCTGCTTGTTTTCTATGCCTTTTTTACCTTCTGTGTAAAATACAGAATGTGTTCGTGTGTGGCAAGGAACACACATTGTCAGACATTTCCTACAGTGTTCATTCCAGGGCCCTCACATGGGCTGCACACATAATTCGATGTTTGCTTTTTCTTTTAGTCCTTGTTCACACGGGTGTGTAGGGGCCGGGGCCAACTATGATTTCCTGCGGGAGACTCAGCAGGCTTTCGGCAAATAAGCTGCCTTTCACATGTAATCGGACATGACGTGATTACCTGTGGATGATTGGCTCTGGATGAAAACTGTTTGCGTACAGGGCCAATCATCTACAGGTAATCGCTGCATGTCCTATTGCAGGGGTAGGGAACCTCGACTCTCCAGCTGTTTCGAAACTACAAATCCCATCATGCCTCTGCCTCTAGGAGTCATGCCTGTGATTATCAGGGTCTTGCAATGTCTCATGGGACTTGTAGTTTCGAAACAGCTGGAGAGCCAAGGTTCCCTACCCCTGTCCTATTGCATGCGTAGGGCACTGTCAGTCTCTTATTGCTTTTGTAGCGCTCTGCTCCTATTGAGTAGGCGCTATATGTAAATTTAGGTTTATCTGAGCTGTAGTTTAGCTCAGAGGGATTATGTTAAATTGCTGGTTTCTGTTCCAGTTCAGCAGTGTTGTGTGTTTTCCACTTGACCGTGGGTGTCGCTATCACCGCCGATCAGTGTTGGAAATACAACGGGCTGGATGCATTGAGTACCTCTTTACCCAGAAACAGCCCAGTGGGAGTGGTTCCCCCCGCTGTGCATTCTGAGAGAGGGTACTTAAGGGACAGACACCGTTTTCAGCTCTCTCTGACCTGATGGCCCTCCTGGCCTAAGGTATGTCGTAGCAGTTATTCTGCCTCGGGGCCTGCTGGCCCGAGGCATCATTACTGAAAGTAGGCCCAGGAGTTTCTGGGGCCTACTGGTCCAGGGGTGGTCCTGTTCTGTCTTGCCTGCGGGGAGAAGCCGAGCAATTGGAGAAACCAGGGGAGGACTTTTCTCAGAGAGGACCGAGCCAAAAGGCTGGTATCTCAGGAAGAGCCTGGAGACTCAATTGGAGGATGCATCCCGGCCAATCTAGATCACATTATTGCCGGATGGCTGAAAGAAACTGGTACTTTGTAACTGTTCTTTGACTTTGAAAAAGTTCTTGGTTATACAATCCTGTGGCAGAGGATTGTACAATGACTCTAGTATATTCAACAAGTCTGTGGCAGAGACTATGACCGAGCACCGCACCGGCTGCTAGGTCAGTGAGAGAGGCCTATCCGGTGGTTGCTAGATCCAGTTGTGGAAGCTGTTTGTCCTCTGGATCAAAGAAGTACCTGTGATCCAAAAAACAAGGTACCTGAATCTCCCCTAACCCTCCATCCCTCTATCTCAGTGTTTCTCAACTCCAGTCCTCAAGGCGCCCCAACAGGTCATGTTTTCAGGCTTTCCATTATTTTGCACAGGTGATTTGATCAGTTTCACTGCCTTAGTAATTACCACAGCCGTTTCATCTGAGGGAAATCATGAAAACATGACCTGTTGGGGCGCCTTGAGGACTGGAGTTGAGAAACACTGCTCTATCTGACATTGTTAATAAAAGCATTGGGAAAAAGAGACTAATGCCGTGTACACACGATCGGTTTTACCAATGAAAACAGTCCGATGGACTTTTTTCATCGGACAAACCGATCGTGTATGGGCCCCATCGGTCTTTTTTCCATTGGTGATTAAAAATAGAACATGTTTTAAATTTATCCGATGGGAAAAAAAAACGATAGCAAATTCCGATCGTCTGTGTGGAACTCCATCGGAGAAAAAACCCACGCATGCTCAGAATCAAGTCGACGCATGCTCAGAAGCATTGAACTTTTCTCGGCTTCTCTGAGTGTTTTACGGCGTTTGGGACGGTCTGATTTTTTTACTGATGGTGTGTAGGCAAGACTGATGGAAGTCAGCTTCATTGGAAATCCGATGGAAAAATCCATCGGATTTTATCCGATCGGAAATCCGATCGTGTGTACAGTGTAAGTGTTTGGTGTGGACATTTGTGAACAACTCTCCAATGGGACCCCTATGGCGGATATGGTGAACAGTGAGGTAACGGCAGACCCAAAATTAAACCAGCAGCTCCTATGGGGGTAGTGCTACACTTTGTATGAGGCTTTTCGCTCTAAGCTCTCCGAAGAAACCTTGCAGGTAATTGTAGTCATCCCCTACACACACGTGTGATTAAGGCCTAAAATAACAAGCACATGTAAATCCTATCCCAAAGAGTTTTCATTTGCTAAAGCACTATACATTATAAATATGTAGCCCAGTCTACAGCTCTGGCAGTAAAAGGATTCCTATTGCAGAACATTGAGCAGCCAGTGTGAAGAAAAGGTATTACCGCGCTACCAAAGAAGTAAGGGGAAGGAGATACTGCTGCAGCACTGAAGGTAGATCAGAACCCAAAGGTGAATAGCATGAAGAAAGTAATGCTGCGCTGTATAGAATGGGGATGAGTGAAGGTAAGAGTACCTAATAGATACTGAGGTAGCTAATAATAAATTGTCAGGTAGATACTGAGGTAGCTAATAATGAAAAAACAGCTTGTACGACTTATATGACATCCCCAGGCTGAGGTGAGGAGGACTTGTAGGGAAATTGAGGCTGCAGACATACCATGGCACCCGAGTGAAAGAGACACATGGTCAGCCAATCTAGAACATCCGAGGACACTCTGGATGCTGCCTAATTGAGGAGCCAGATGCTGAGTACACTGACTGGGTCTGCCAGTGAGTAAAAGGAGATCCCCTGCTGACACAGAAATGTGCGGGGGGGGGGGGGCACTGGCCAACCCTGCATTACATGTTAATACAGAGAGACAGAGTTGTCTCCAAGAAACACAGTGGCAGTGCCTGCATCATTTCCTAAAGGGACATTATTTTCAGTGCTCCACCATGATGGTTGGGCCCCAATGAACTGGCCAGCAGAAGAAACAGAGTGGTAAATTACTGACTGATGAACTGATATTGTGGTATGTCTTTCCCTTGTTAGGGTTGCCTAGTACAGGGCTCAGAAGGAGTTGTTATATGGAATAATTTTTGTTTTTGCAGCATATTACTCTTATTGCTTAATTGTTGCAGTTATGCTTTTTAACCATTGCAGTGTATTTCTTCTGTGTTTACCCTGTTGCAATATACTTTTTTCTATCATTTAATCAGCTGCTGTGTCATTTGTGTCATTACTGGTATCTCTGCACCTTGATCCTTTGAGGTGTATATACCAATACCTGCAATAAACATTCCCCGCTCAGCCAGGTATATCAGTGTATGTGGTCCTTTTCGCCCCAGGAGTCGTGGCCCCAGAAACAAGAGACCCAACACATCAAGCGGCTTCTGTAAGCCTAGAGACGTGATTTTATGCTTACATTTCTTCCACATCAAAGAGAAACTAATGTCAGCGATGCGTAAAAAAGACCACATTCCCCCTCAATATCAGCAGCTGCAATTCTATGCAGACCTTTCTCAATACACATTGTTAAAGAGAAGGAACCTCAATACTATCACAAAAGCTTTGAGGAACCACAACATCAATTACAGATGGGGATACCCCATAAAAATAACGGTCACAAGGGACAGCACCATGCATGTCATCGACTCCCTGGAAAAAGGTCTTACTCTGCAAATAATACAAGATTCACAAATACCTGCTTCTTCTTCTAAAACAACCAACCACATTAATCCTGAGTGGAAAACGGTGACGGCTAACAATTCCAAAAAGCATACCTAGCTCTGGTAAGGAGTAGAAAATGTTCATTTTAGCTCCTGTTTGACGGAGGACGAACATTGGTTCTTTACACCCCTGTATAACCTGAGCAGCGGGTGCTGAATACGGGTTTTAATAACCCTTTCGTGTTCTTTGACTATCAGTTAATATATGACAAATATGTCACCTGCATCATATAACTGGTAATATTCTTTTCGTTCTACCCTTTTTAAACACAGTCATCGTACCAGGCAACTAAACAAATACTTCAGATTTCTCTCACAGCCATCCACTAGCTCAAAGACGGAACCCAACCCCCATCTGGAATTGACCATTGGAGGATGTACATCTTCCACAGTGAGTTAAAATCGACATACTCAAGCAACACACTTTAATATCCAACTATGGGTTTGGCTTTCCTATTCATAAACTCCAATGGCCTCAATCATCCGGTAAAACGTAAGTCCCTATGGCAAGAAGCTTTAGGCTTTAAATGTGAAATCCTGTGTACACAGGAGACACACTTCTGTAACGACACACCTCCTAAATGTTCACAAATGAACTTTTCCTACATATTCACTGCAAATGCGGACTCTAAAAAGAGGGGGGTTATGACGGCCATTAAAGACACTATGGGGGTCATTTACGAAAGGCAAATCCACTTTGCACTACAAGTGTGTAGCTGGGTGTTCAATTTAAGGGAAGTGTCTGAGTGGTAACCAGGCTCAGACACATTAAATTGATAGGATTCATGGACCATTTTTGTTCTCAGGGGTTAATGCTGGTGATGTGTTCCCTGTGGCCGGTGGGTGGCGCTGCCAATCTGGGCCAGGGTTGAACCGCGAGCGCAGTGCTGTGCCTTTTGTGTCCCCTCTTGGCAGCCATACAGTGGGGCGGGGAACCTGCTGTGCATGCCGGGAGAGAATATAAAAAGGGGCAGACATCTGCTGAGAAGGGTCTTCGTTCGTGGGGACTTTGGCGCAAAAAGAACAGTGCGCAATGGAACAGCAAGCGAGCAACATGGCGTCTCATGCCACATGCATTCCGGCCACAACCACCATGAGTATGACCTCGTTTGCTGCTTCCGTGATGGATACAGGGATTCGGCTGAAGCCCCGGGGACGTTTTGCCCTCTACGTTTGCAGAGATGTGGAGGCCCTCAGAGTGGTTTGTCCCGGCTGCTCGGGACTGGTGGTGCATCTTAAGCCCTTTGGCAGATGCGAGCAGTGTAAGGAGTTCTTGTTTGAGGTGGAGCAACCTACAGACAGAGGCGTTGCTAGGGGGGTGCGGGGGGTGCGGTCCGCCCCCGGGTGACACCCGCTAGAGGGGTGACACCCTCCCTTTTTTTTTTTTTTTTACAGCTGACCCATTCATTGATTAATTTCACCCCGCTGGGCTGGAAGCCTGGAACAACACCTCCAGTGCCGCGGCCGCGCCTGGTGTGTGTCCTCCAGCTCCTTATTCTTCCTATTCCTAAATTCCAATCCTCCTCCCTACCCTACAGAGCCAGCGAGCGACTCAGCCTGTCACATCATCACACTACACTGTGATGATGTGACGACACGCACTAGCGTTGCTAGCCAGGTGCGGGGGGGGCGGGCCGCACCCGGGTGACACCCACCAGAGGGGTGACACCCGTGGGTAGCGCAGCGGCACCACACTGACATTGCCCGCTGCCCTGTGCCTTAGGCTCACGCTGCGGCTGTGTCCCTCAGCGGAGCGGAAGGAAGCCGTCGCCCCCTCTGCCTCCTCTCTGTTTACATCCACAGAGGAGGAGGAGGAGCCCGCGCTCGAGAGACACACCGCTGTGTGTATCTGCCGCTCTGTTCTGAGGTCTGTAAGGTAAGGGGGGCATCTTTACTGATGGGGGGAGGGGGTGTCTGTACTGCTGGGGTCTGCACTAGGGGGAGTTTGCACCAGGGGGGCTGTAACTGAGGGGGTGTCTGTACTGAGGGGGGTCTGGTACAAAGGGGGTGTCTGTACTGAGGGGGGTGTCTGTACTGAGGGGGGTGTCTGTAACTGAGGGGGTGTCTGTACGAGGGGTGTCTGGTACTGTGGGGGGTGTCTGTAACTGAGCAGGGTGTCTGTAACTGAGGAGGTCTGCACTGAGGTGGGGGTGTCTGTACTGATGGAGCGGTCTGTACTGAGGTGGGGGTGTCTGTACTGAGGGGGTGTCTGTACTGAGGGGGGTGTATGTACTGAGGGGGGTGTCTGTAACTGAGGGGGGTGTCTGTAACTGAGGGGGGGTCTTTAACTGAGGGGGGGTCTTTAACTGAGGGTGTGTCTGTAACTGAGGGGGTGTCTGTAACTGAGGGGTGGTCTGTACGAGGGGGAGTCTGTACGAGGGGGTGTCTGTACTGAGGGGGGTGTCTGTACTGAGGGGGGTGTCTGTACGAGGGGTGTCTGTAACTGAGTGGGTGTCTGTAACTGAGGGGTGGTCTGTACGAGGGGGAGTCTGTACGAGGGGGAGTCTGTACGAGGGGGTGTCTGTTACTGAGGGGGGTGTCTGTACTGAGGGGGGTGTCTGTACTGAGGGGGGTGTCTGTATGAGGGGTGTCTGTAACTGAGGGGGGGTGTCTGTAACTGAGGGGGTCTGCACTGAGGTGGGGGTGTCTGTACTGATGGAGCGGTCTGCACTGAGGTGGGGGTTCATACTGAGGGAGGCGGGTCTATATTGATGGCGGAGAGTCTGTACTTAGTGGAGCGGGTTTGTACTGAGGGAATGGATCTATACTGTGGGAGTGGGGTCTGTAGTTAGTGGAGGGGGGTCTGTACTGAGGGGGGACTATAGTTGTTGGGGGGTGACACCATTTTTTTTCGCACCGGGTGACACCAACCCTAGTGACGCCACTGCCTACAGAGAAGCCTCTGGCTTTCCGCCTCAATTGCCTTACAGGCGCCACTACTTCAGAGGAAGGAGCCAGAGCTTTTGCAGCCACCCCTATGCGCACTGTTGAGACTTCGGAGGAAGTCGCGAGCAGAGATGTTCCGGAGATTGAGGAACCCGAATCGGAGAGACCGGAGGATGTGCCTCGGTCACCACAGAGTCCTTACTCCCACCGCCCAAGAGGAAGATTGGCTTTGTGAAGGCTTCCTGCGGCCGTGGTGGAGTTACGCCCCAGCGCTTACTCGGAACGGATGCATCCGAAGGGAAAAGTTCTGGACGTCCTGGCTCAGCTACAAGCCGAGGTAAGCTGGGGAAAAAGACTCTGTCGGAAGTCCGAAGGGATGCTTGGGTCAGGGATCCCAGGGCCCTTGAATTGGTTAGAGGCGGTGACTCGTCTTCTACCCGGAGCTACTTGCCTGCAGAGGAATGCGACACCTCTGACCTGGAGTCGATCTCTGATCCGGGAGACAACGCCGCCATTGACGAGGTGTTTGAGAAAAAGGGTTGGGATAAGATGCCCCTGTCCTTGTCCCGTAGAAATAGGGACCCACCAATGTCTACTGGGGAGAGCACACCCCGGGTGGAGGCCCCGTAGCCTGAGGATGGATCTGTCCCCTTGTCTGCCCTTCCACCGCTAGAGATACCTAGATCCGTTACTGGGATGGAGCTGGTGTCATTGCGGGCCCCTGTGTCTGGTCCAGAGGTAGTGAAAGTACATCGGCACCCGGATGCCATAGTCATGACCGGTATGGGAGATCGTCTGACCATGCCACCTCTGTCTCATTTGCAGAGGTTATTTAACCAGAAGGTTGCTAGCTAATACGGGTGGGAGTACCCGTACCTGCCAAAGGAGCTTTTGTTCGAGGTGGAGGCGTACAGACACAGGTGGTACGCAGACTTTGTATGGACACATATCAAAATACCCCCGGCCCGCAGGTTCTATTCATGTTCTCCTACAGCTACCAAGCGGTAAAAAGACTGTAGGAATGCCTGGATGCTCGGACGGCACATATATGCGGACAAGGTGGTTATTTGCCGAAAGGACAAAGATAATGTTGAGTACCATATTGACACCTTTGATAAGCATTGGAAGCCGTTGGTGTTGCCACATCCTCAGTATTATCTGTGAAGAGACTAGACTCTTGTTGTTTGCCTTTTATGTCCGGAGTGCACTCTCTGGAGCCCAGAACTGTTTGCTCAGACAGAAGGGGTGTTCTACTTATTGAAAGAGCAGGAGCAGTTTTTTTTTCTCCCTCTTTCCACACTGCAAAGACATAAGGACTTTGGGGTAGAATAGCTCAGAGCAGGGCCAAAGAAGAACAAGAGGAAGTTTTACACAAAAGTAAAGTTTCCTTCAGGACGAGTGTTCTGACGGTGGCACTCCCACTAGGTGGCGGTGTTGCATTGTCTAAAAAGCAAAAGGAAAAGACTTTGGAAAAAAAAATGTGTTTTACTTTTAGAAGGGAAGGATTGTTCCTTCTGGGAGAATCTTTTCACTTCTATTGTGAATGTGTTGGTTTTATGTTGTGCTTTCTCCCTCTGCAGGTGGATACCAATCAAGACACTGAGGATGGGGTGGGTTTGACTAGTGCAGACGGGAAGAGAATGTAATGATTAAAATATGTTTATGTGACATTTGAGACTGTGATGTGCACATTATGTTTACTGATCTTCTTTCATTTCTGTTTTTAATTCCCTTTTTACCATGTTAGGTTCCAGCACAAACAAGCCGTTTTAAGTTTTTGTTTTTGTTTTTTTGTCTCTGGACCAGACCTATGTTGACTCGGGTTTTGGGAGGCATGGGTTTGCTCCAGACACTGGGGACCAGTGTCCATAAGTGGGGGGAATGTGTAGCGGGGTGTTCAATTTAAGGGAAGTGTCTGAGTGGTAACCAGGCTCAGACACATTAAATTGATAGGATTCATGGACCATTTTTGTTCTCAGGGGTTAATGCTGGTGATGTGTTCCCTGTGGTCGGTGGGTGGCGCTGCCATTCTGGGCCAGGGTTGAACCGCGAGTGCATTGCTGTGCCTTTTGTGTCCTCTCTTGGCAGCCGTACAGTGGGGCAGAGAACCTGCTGTGCATGCCGGGAGAGGATATAAAAGGGGCAGACATCTTCTGAGAAGGGTCTTCATTCGTCCACGCCCAGGCACCTTCAGCCTGGGTGTATGTGTGGTTCGTACTCTCCGGGTGCCCTAGGCCCAGAGGCCTTGTTCCGGTTCCACCTCAGGCACCTTTAGCCTGGGGTGAGGTACTACTTCACCGTTCCTGTTCGCCTGGGCACGGAGGCCCAGGAGTTGCAGTGATGGCCTGGAGCCCAGCAGCCTTCGGCTGGGGTCCGCAAGGGATCGAGAAGTCCAGGGTGCCGCCTTGCGAGGGGACCCGCACCCTAAGAGAAGGGAGGATCTGTTCCGAAGGACCGGTGCTGTGGACACGGTGAAGGAAGGGGTCTGTTGACTCTCAGGGGGGACGTTTTCTCCCTGAAAGGGGCTATGTTCTAGGAAGGAACTAAGATTCACCAGGTCAGTGGCAGTGACCCTGTTCGCCAGGTCAGTGGCAGTGACCTTATCCACAAGGTCTGTGGCAGAGACCAACCTCATGGTCTGTGGCAGAGACCATGCGCCAAAACTGTTTGAGAAATCTGAACAGTCCTAAGAGTTTGAGCTACGTTTGTGCCTGGACCTCCTCCACACCTGTCCTGTGTCTTGCTACAACCTTTCTTCTATCCAAGAGACTATGTGTTGTGCAAGTGGAAAATAAATATTGAGTTGGACTTTCAGCTGGTGTGGACATTTACGTTCCTGGGGAAGTCAAGGGCTTGCATCTACACACTGTAGAGGTGAGAATCATTCTCAGGAGGACTTTATACTTCGGCTGCAGACCAGGCCCAAAAACAACACCGTCTAACCTCTTAACACAGGAGGGTACGGGCTTGTGGTGCGGTGTGCCCCTTTTTCCTGAGAGGAGCCGAAGCAGACAAGGAAAAGTGGGTGTGTGCGCTACAAGTGCAAACTACAAGTGCAAAGTGCACTTGAAATTGCACTGAAAGTGCATTTGGAAGTGCAGTCGCTGTAGATCCGAGGGGGACATGCAAGGAAAATAAAAAACAGCATTTTAGCTTGCACACGATTGGATAATAAAATCAGCAGAGCTTCCCCTCATTTCAGATCTACCCCTCAGATTTAGAGCGACTGCACTTCCAAGTGCACTTTCAGTGCAATTTCAAGTGCACTTTGCACTTGTAGTTTGCACTTGTAGTGCAAAGTGGATTTGTTTTTCGTAAATAACCCCCAGTTTTTTTTACTCTGCGCAAGGAAGTTAAAGATCCCCTTGACAGATACCTTATATACTGGTCTGTGACATCAACTCCACAACCCTAAGGCCCCTTTCACACCTGCGGATCCCGTGAGGATCCGTTTTTAAACATCTGCTTGCTCAGCGGGATCGCTCCGTTGATCCCCGCTGAGTCGGCAGATGACAGGTCTGTCTCTGCACACTGTGCAGAGACGGACCAGTCAGATCTCCGCTCTCATCTATGGGGATCGGATGAGAACAAACCGTCTGTTCGTTTTCATCCGATCCGGTCCGCCAGACGGATGCAAAATAGGGTTTGCATCCGTCACATTTTAGCAGAGGATTGGATCGGGGCTGATCGGGTGTCAGCGGACATGTCACAGCTGACATCCGACGCTCCATAGAGATACATGGAGCGCCCGTTCAGATCCGCCTGGAAAAACTGACAGGCGGATCTGAATGGTCCGCAGGTGTGAAAGGGGCCTTATATTGGTGAATGTGTATGCTCCTAATGCACATCAACTAAGTTTTTTCAACAAACTGCTAAGGATTATACGCAAACGTCAACAAGGAGGACTACTCCTATGTGGAGACTTCAATATTACTCCAGATCCAGCTTTTAGAATCTTCCTGCAACGTTCCATTCAATCACACAACCTCTTTGGCACATGTCACTGCCTTCACGCTAGTGAGAGAGATTTCACTTTTTTCTCCAATCCACATTGCTCTTATAGTCAGATAGACTTATTCCTACCTCCACTCCCATATGTAGAGTTAATTCTCGACTATTGCAACAATCAAACACTAAATCAGAGTTAGAAGGTCATCTAAAATAATTTTATGAGAATAATGTAAATTCAGTGAATGACCCCTTTACATTGTGGAGCGCCAAAAAAGGCGTACATAAGAGTTTTTTTTTATCAAGTTGGGGGCTAGGGCGAGGAGGCAGTGGCAAAAAATAAATAAATGACCTCATAGAAAAAATGTATATTGTAGACACACAAAATAAAAACAAACCCACATCTACCCTTTCCCAAAAGTTGTTTGACCTTCACCATGATTTAGGAGCCCTACTGTTAAATTTGAGAAAGCATCAAGGAGGTTGAAAATGACTTATTATTAGGGATGGGCTGAACACCCCCCAGTTCGGTTCGCATCCAGAACATGCGAACAGGCAAAAAATTAGTTCGAACACACGAACACCGTTAAAGTCTATGGGGCACGAACATGAAAAATTGTTAATTTTAAAGGTTAATATGCAAGTTATTGTCATAAAGAGTGTTTGGGGACCCGGGTCCTGCCCCAGGGGACATGTATTAATGCAAAAAAAGTTTTAAAAACTGAAGTTTTTTCGGGAGCAGTGATTTTAATAATGCTTAAAGTGAAACAATAAAAGTAGGGCTGTTACTGATTAAAATTTTCGTGTTCGATTTATCGATTTTTTTTTTAATCGATTAATCGACTAATTTCGATTAATTATAACGCACATAGATCCAACTACATTTAGCTGATCTCCTTGCAGGCCGATTCCCAGTGCAGCTACCAACCACTGGAAAAATGGATAGCAGGATACAAAAAACACACAAAGGCAGCGCTCGATGGGAATAGCATTAAAACTTTTATAGTCTTCAAGTAGGTAACAAAATAAATATTGCACTGGAGATAAAAATAAGATTTTTGTACTCACCGTAAAATCCGTTTCTCTGACGTCCATGGACCGACGCAGCTCTCATACTGATTACATGTGGGTATATGTCCCCGCTCGCAGGAGAAGACCTAGGCAGAATGTTAGAGGTTAAAACATTCTAGAACAAGCCAGAGCTGAACAGCCCCGCCCAGGGGGGTGGTCCCTCCGGACATTACCCTCCCACTTGCAGCTAGCAGCCTCAGTTCGTAACAAAGCAGTACAAACTTAAAAGGAAGGGTGGGTGCTGCGTCGGTCCATGGACGTCAGAGAAACGGATTTTCTGGTGAGTACAAAAATCCTATTTTCTCTTATCGTCCATGGACCGACGCAGCTCTCATACTGATTACATGTGGGACGTCCCAAAGCATTATAAGAAAAGGGTGGGAGCAAAAAAAGTAAGGAACAACCAAAACTTCACTCCAAACCAGCAGAGCCCCTCAACGGAGGAGTTGCAACATTAGACAGCGGCCTGCAACTCTTTGCGCCGAAGGAAGCATCCGAAGATGCAGCCACATCAACCTTGTAGAACTTTGAAAAGGTATGAACGGACGACCAGGTCGTCGCCTTGCACACTCGTGCAACCGACGCTTGATGTCGGAAGGCCCGGGAAGCACCAATTGCCTTGGTGGAATGCGCCGCAACCGGAAAGGGAGGCGCCCGCCCCTTAAGGGCATAGGCCTGTATGACGGTCTGCCTGATCCACCTAAAGACGGTGGCAGACGACACCGCTCGGTCCTGTTTTGGACCAGACACAGATTTCCGAATGGAAACAGTAGCAGACAGGTACACTCGTAAGGCTTGTACCCATCTTAATGTATGAAGCGCAAACTCTCAGGGATGCGATGGGTGAGGACACAAGGACAGAAGAACAATGTCCTTCTTAAGGTGAAAGACCAAGACCATCCTTAGAAAAGAAGGATGGTCGTGGGCGCAACACCAACATATCCTTATGGAGGACCAAGTAAGGCGACTTGCCGGACAAGGCCGCCAACTCAGACACCCGTCTAACCGAAGCAATGGCCACTAAGGCCAACTTCCGGGACAAGGTCAAGAGAGGAATCTCTCTGATATTCTCAAAGGGATGTTCTTGGAGAACCGAGATGCATCAAAATCAGATCCCAAGTAGGGAGAGGAGGCTTGACAGGGGGGATCACATGGCGAACCCCCTGCACAAAAGGTGCTAATCAAGGAATGGCCCGGTAGCGGTTGTTAAAAAAGACAGCCCGGGCCGAAATCCGACCCTCAAAAAAGGTATGCAAGGCCAGCTTTTGGGTCAAACCACGCTGTAAGAACAGCAAAATCCTGGGAACGGAATACATCCGAGGATGCCACTCAAGTTCCTCGCACATAGCGATGTAAGCCTTCCAGGTACGGTGAGATATCTTTCTGGAGGAAGATTCCAGTGTCAACAACATAGAAGAGATGACCGAATACGAGAGAACTCGGTCCTTCAGCACCTGGCTTTAAACAGCCATGCCATTAACCACTGACAACTGGGCACTAAATCCCCTTCGTGCCCGGACCAATTTTCAGCTTTCAGTGCTCTCACACTTTGAATGACAATTACTCAGTCATGTAATACTGTAACCTAATGATTTTTTTGTCCTTTTTTTCATACAAATAGAGCTTTCTTTTGGTGGTATTTGATCACCTCTGGGTTTTTTATTTTTTGCGCTATAAATGAAAAAATACAGAAAATTTTGAAAAAAAAAACGCTTTTTTTTAGTTTATGTGATAAAATTTTGCAAATTATTAATTTTTCTTTATAAAATTTGGCCACAATTTATACTGCTACATATCTTTGGTAAAAATAACCCAAATTAGTGGATATTATTTGGTCTTTGTGAAAGTTATAGAGTCTACAAGCTGTGGTGCGGATCATAAACAATTGATCACACCTAATGTACTGGTGGCCTATCTCATTTCTTACGACCCGAACAATCCAGCAAAGCACAAATACCCCCCAAATGACCCCTTTTTTAAATGAGACATTCCAAGGTATTTAGTAAGATGCATCGTGAGGTTTTTGATGTTGTAATTTTTTCCCACAATTCTTTGCAAAATGAAGATTTTTTTTTTTTTCACAAAATTGTCATTATAATAGGTTATTTCTCTCACATGGCATGTGTATACCACAAATGACGCCCCAAAATACATTCTGCTACTCCTCCTGAGTATGGCAATACCAAATGTGTGAGACTTTTATACAGCCTGCCCACATACAGAGGCCCAATATTGAAATAGCACCTTCAGGCATTCTAGGAGCATAAATTACACATCTCATTTCTCAACCACCTATTACATTTTTGAAGGCCCTGGAGCACCAGGACAATGGAAACGCCCACAAAGTGACCCCATTTTGGAAAGCTAACACCCCAACGTATAATCTATGAGGCATAATGAGTCTTTTGAACGGTTCATTTTTTTCCTGAAGTTTTTGGAAAATGCGGGAAAAAAATGAAAACACAATTTTTTTACGCAAAGTTGTCCATTTATAAGATATTGCCAACACATAGCATGTACATAGCAAAAATGACACCTCAAAATACATTCTGCTACTCCTCCTGAGTATGGCGATACCAAATGTGTGAGACTTTTATACAGCCTGCCCACATACAGAGGCCCAATATTGAAATGGCACCTTCAGGCATTCTAGGAGCATAAATTACACATCTCATTTCTCAACCACCTATTACACTTTTGAAGGCCCTGGAGCACCAGGACAATGGAAACGCCCACAAAGTGACCCCATTTTGGAAAGCTAACACCCCAACGTATAATCTATGAGGCATAATGAGTCTTTTGAATGGTTCATTTTTTTCCTGAAGTTTTTGGAAAATGCGGGAAAAAAATGAAAACACAATTTTTTTACGCAAAGTTGTCCATTTATAAGATATTGCCAACACATAGCATGTACATAGCAAAAATGACACCTCAAAATACATTCTGCTACTCCTCCTGAGTATGGCGATACCAAATGTGTGAGACTTTTATACAGCCTGCCCACATACAGAGGCCCAATATTGAAATGGCACCTTCAGGCATTCTAGGAGCATAAATTACACATCTCATTTCTCAACCACCTATTACACTTTTGAAGGCCCTGGAGCACCAGGACAATGGAAACGCCCACAAAGTGACCCCATTTTGGAAAGCTAACACCCCAACGTATAATCTATGAGGCATAATGAGTCTTTTGAACGGTTCATTTTTTTCCTGAAGTTTTTGGAAAATGCGGGAAAAAAATGAAAACGCAATTTTTTTTCCCAAAGTTGTCCATTTATAAGATATTGCCAACACATAGCATGTACATAGCAAAAATGATACCCCAAAATACATTCTGCTACTCCTCCTGAGTATGGCGATACCAAATGTGTGAGACTTTTATACAGCCTGCCCACATAGAGAGGCCCAATATTGAAATGGCACCTTCAGGCATTCTAGGAGCATAAATTACACATCTCATTTCTCAACCACCTATTACACTTTTGAAGGCCCTGGAGCACCAGGACAATGGAAACGCCCACAAAGTGACCCCATTTTGGAAAGCTAACACCGCAACGTATAATCTATGAGGCATAATGAGTCTTTTGAACGGTTCATTTTTTTCCTGAAGGTTTTGGAATTTGCGGGAAAAAAATGAAAACGCAATTTTTTTACGCAAAGTTGTCCATTTATAAGATATTGCCAACACATAGCATGTACATAGCAAAAACGATACCCCAAAATACATTCTGCTACTCCTCCTGAGTATGGCGATACCAAATGTGTGAGACTTTTATACAGCCTGCCCACATAGAGAGGCCCAATATTGAAATGGCACCTTCAGGCATTCTAGGAGCATAAATTTACACATCTCATTTCTCAACCACCTATTACACTTTTGAAGGCCCTGGAGCACCAGGACAATGGAAACGCCCACAAAGTGACCCTATTTTGGAAAGCTAACACCCCAACGTATAATCTATGAGGCATAATGAGTCTTTTGAACGGTTCATTTTTTTCCTGAAGTTTTTGGAAATTGCGGGAAAAAAATGAAAACGCAATTTTTTTACGCAAAGTTGTCCATTTATAAGATATTGCCAACACATAGCATGTACATAGCAAAAATGACACCTCAAAATACATTCTGCTACTCCTCCTGAGTATGGCGATACCAAATGTGTGAGACTTTTATACAGCCTGCCCACATACAGAGGCCCAATATTGAAATGGCACCTTCAGGCATTCTAGGAGCATAAATTACACATCTCATTTCTCAACCACCTATTACAATTTTGAAGGCCCTGGAGCACCAGGACAATGGAAACGCCCACAAAGTGACCCCATTTTGGAAAGCTAACACCCCAACGTATAATCTATGAGGCATAATGAGTCTTTTGAACGGTTCATTTTTTTCCTGAAGTTTTTGGAAAATGCGGGAAAAAAATTAAAACGCAATTGTTTTACGCAAAGTTGTCCATTTATAAGATATTGCCAACACATAGCATGTACATAGCAAAAATGACACCCCAAAATACATTCTGCTACTTCTCCTGAGTATGGCGATACCAAATGTGTGAGACTTTTATACAACCTGGCCACATACAGAGGCCCAACATGCAAGGTACACCATCAGGTGTTCTAGGGACACATAGCATGAACATACCAAGAATTACACCCCAAAATACATTCTGCTGAGCAAATGGTAAACAAAAGATTACCTGTGGTTTTAGTAGCGCAGTTTTCCACAGGAGGATAGCACTGGTCCAGGCAAGAGGCAGGGACTTGGTCAGCAAAAGCGGTGTGGTCAGTTCATCCGACAGGCAGAGGCATGATGGCATAGGTCCTACAGGCAGTTGGCAGAAGTAGGGCCTCGTTCGGGACTGAATGGGGACAGGGGTAGAGGCTTCCCCCACCCAAATCTCTTTGAAGGCTCTGAGTCTCCAGACCCTAATCTGGGAATGAGAAAAACAAAAACAATTGTTTTCTTCATCCAGAAAAACAATTCTGGAGCCCCTCACATATGTGAGACCCCTGTGTTATGGATCCCACTAGTCCACTGGCAGGGTACAAGATCAGTCCAAGAGGCAGTCAAAAAGCATGGTCAAACAGTCCAGGGTCAGTTCCAGATCAGGCAGAGGTATGTACAGAATCGGTAGGCAGAAGCGTGGTCAAATAACAGTCCAGGGTCAGTTCCAGATCAGGCAGAGGTATAAACAGAATCGTTAGGCAGAAGCGTGGTCAAATAACAGTCCAGGATCAGTTCCAGATCAGGCAGAGGTATAAACAGAATCGTTAGGCAGAAGTGTGGTCAAATAACAGTCCAGGGTCAGTTACAGAGAAAGCAGAGGCATAAGGGGTGTGAACATAAATGGCAGGAAGTGAACTAATAATTTATTTTGGTATGGTAATGGCGGAAGCAGTTGCCTATGCAGAGGCCTGGTTCTGAAGGACATTGGGCACAATGATAAATGGTGTCTCTTCTCTCTCCTCTTTTGGAGCACACCCGGCATTTTTTCTGGCGTTTTTGGCCTGTTGGTCTGGGAGGGATTTTATCTGGGAAGTGGCGCTCGGAGAGTCGGCTAACGACATTGGATCTAATGTTTACTGGTGGGCTGTTCGGGTATAAAAGGGCAGTGGTGATTTCCTCCTGGAAGAAAAGGAAGGATTTGGGTCTTCTAGTGGATTTTCGATATATTACATATGAGTTGTACATGGCCAAATTGAACAAATAAATTGAAACTTTCTTATACCACTGGTATGATCTTCTTGTGGAAAGGTAGGGTTCGAGCATCTGGTCGTTGAAGTCGACACCCCCCATGAACTTATTGTAATCGTAGATGCATTTGGGTTTTTGGATCCGGCCATTCCTCCTGGTGACTTCAACAAATTCATTGTTGTGGATGGAAGAAAGCAAGTACACGTCTCTTCTGTCCCTCCACTTCACAGCCAAAATCTCCTCATTACGCAAACTCGCCGTCTCCCCTCTTCTCAATTTTTTGGTGACCAGGCTTTGAGGAAAGCCCTTCCGGTTCGTCCGTACGGTGCCGCATGCTGGAGTCTTCATTCTGTGCAAATTTCGGAACAGGGGCAAACTGGTATAAAAATTGTCCACATACAAGTGGTATCCTTTCTCTAGGAGTGGGTTTATGAGTTCCCAAACTACTTTCCCACTGGTTCCAATGTAGATTGGGCAATTAGGGGGGTTCAGTTTGGTGTCCTTCCCTTCATATATGATGAAGCCATACACATACCCAGTTTCTCTGTCGCACAATTTATACAGCTTCACCCCATAGCGGGCCCTTTTGCTGGGTATAAATTGTTTTATGCCCAGCCTGCCAGAAAATTTGATAAGGGACTATCTATGCATATGTGTTGGTCTGGGGTAAACAACTGGGGGAAGGTTTCAGAAAAATAATTTAGTAGCGGCCGAATTTTATAAAGTTTATCAAAATTTGGGTCATTTCGGGGAGGGCACTGGGTATTATCATTGAAGTGTAGGAATCTCATAATCATTAGATATCTGGACCTGGTCATTACTGAGGAAAAGATGGGCATGTGATATATGGGGCGGGATGACCAATATGAACGTAATTGATTTTTTCCATTTAGTCCTATGCAGAATGTGAGGCCCAAAAAAATCCTAAACTCTTCCACTGTAAGGGCTTTCCACACGTAGGGACGGGCATAAGAGGACGTTGGGTTGCTGGTTATAAACTGTTGGGCATATAAGTTGCACTGGGCCACAATTGTTGCCAGCATGTCGTTAGTAAAAATTAAATTAAAAAAATCTATTGGGGAAAAGTTTTCTGTATCCACCTGGACTCCTGGCTGGGCAGTGAAAGGGGGAATGTTGGCTTCTCCTGAATTTGGAGGAAGCCACAAGGGGTACTGAAGGGAATAGGGAAGGCTGGCATGGGACCTAACCCTTTGGGGCTGAGGTGACACCCCACTGGTACGTGGCCTTGCTTCTCGAGGTACTGCGGTGCTGGTGGATGGCACTGCGGTGCTGGTGGATGGCACTGCCTCCTCAGCAGAACGCCTTCGTCTGGCGGGCGGGCCCTCCTCCTCTTCTTCTTCCTCCTCCTCCTCCGACGTCTCCGTCTCCTCCGTCACTGATCCACTGCTTATGACAGGCTCGTAGTCCACGTCAGACTCATCTGAATATGCGGAGGAATCCGAATCGGAGCGCTCCCCGTTGCTCCCGTCGGCCGCAAGAATTTCATACGCCTCCTCGGCTGAGAATACTCTTTAAGCCATTTGATGAGATGGCACTGACAGGTGGCACTGATGGCAAATGGCACTGGCAGGTGGCACTGGCAGTTGGGACTGGTGGCAGATGGGACTGGTGGCAGATGGGACTGGTGGCACAGATGGCACTGGCAGGTGGCACAGATGGCACTGGCAGGTGGCACAGATGGCACTGGCAGGTGGCACAGGTGGCACTGACTGGTGGCACTGGTGGCAGATGGGACTGGTGGCACAGATGGCACTGGCAGGTGGCACAGATGGCACTGGCAGGTGGCACAGATGGCACTGACTGGTGGCACTGGTGGCAGATGGGACTGGTGGCAGATGGGACTGGTGGCAGATGGCGGTGGCAGATGGCACTGGCAGGTGGCACTGGCAGATGGCACTGGCAGATGGCCCTGGCAGATGGCCCTGGCAGGTGGAAGATGGCCCTGGCAGGTGGCACTGGCAGCAGATGGCACTGGCAGGGACTGTGGGCACTGTTTTTACTTGTGTGTGTGTGTATTTTATCACTCACTATGACAAGCTGCAGCACAGATCTCTCTCTCTCCTCACACGCTGTCTCTGTGTGAGGAGAGAAAGCCGGCAATGAGAGATGATCTCATATGTTTACATTTGAGATCATCTCTCATTGGATAGTGAGATCGAGTGCTGAATGGCCTCTGTGATTGGCCATTCAGCACGATCTGTGATTGGCTGTGTCCAAGGGACACGGCCAACACAGATTTTCCCCGATGCGCGCTCGCGGGGGCGCGCGGGGGGGGGGGGGGGAAAGAGGAGGACGTCCATGGACGTCCAGTCAGCACTTCAGCGCCGCAATGCAGACGTCTTTTGAGCATTGCCCGGGCGCAAAGTGGTTAAAGCCAAGGACTGTAAAGCAGGATGAAGTATGCTCTGCGAAGCCGGCGAGGCAACAACAGTAGCAGAGGGTAAGCATATATCAGGCGATACTGCCCCCACGGGCTTCCAACGCGTCTGACGCATCCGCCCAGGGGTCCCTGGACCTGACCACGATCTTGCCACCTTGTGAGTGAGTCGAGAGGCCACAAGGTCCACTTCCGGTGCCCCACCTCCGGTAAAGAAGGTGGAAACACCTCCGGATGCAAGGACCCTTCGCCTGCAATGCACACGGCCGACAGGACCGTCTTGCAGCGAGATGTATGAAAATCCCAAACAGACTCCGCAATGTATCGGAGAAGGGAGGCCCCAGTGTACAGGGTGCCTCAAATGTTGGCCAATAAAGGCAACTTGACGGAACTTCCCTAGAAACTCGGTCAGAGGACTAGTACCTCAGCCTTCACAGGTGGCGCAAACCCACCCCGGGCACAGAGACCCTAAAGGCTAAAGCAGTTGTAGTGCACCTGCTAGACGACTGATGGATGAAGCAGAGGCTTTTGCCCAGTCATTGAGCTACAAAAAATGCCAGAGACGCAGCCACTAACGGGCGGAACGCTAACCCCAGCCTGGCGAACACAGTCCAAGCCAGCGCTTCTGATCACCACTGAAAGCAGGTGGAAAGTGATACCCCTGAAACCAGGGATCCTTGTGACAATGCTCCATCCAGCAGCTACCCATGGATAGGTGCTGATTGTGCAAACACATAGTTTATACTATGTATTGCGTCAAACGCACAAATGGAGAGTGTGGGAGGAAACCCACCCAGCCACAAAGAGCATAATACCACCACATACGGCGTATGTAGTTTAGTATTTGTGGATAAACCTATTAAACGCGTATATACTGTGCCAGCGACGAAGGCGCGCACATCATCGGGGCCTGGACGTAAATCAGCCACGCAGATTGCGTACACAACCGTGTAGGTATGTTAGCCTGCGAATAAACAAATTGCACATGTTTATACTGTGCATAGCGCTGAGAATGCGCACACCATTGGAACGCAGGGGAGAAACCTGAGCACCCGGATGAAACCCATGCAGACTGCATACGCATACCATGTATGATATTATAGTATGTGTGCTAAACATTTTGCACAAGCCCATGTGTACATAGCACCGAAGGCGTGCACACTGTTGGCGCGTGGGAGGAACCAAAGTACCCCACGCATACTCAGAGAATGCAATACCTACAGCTACTGTAAATGTATTTAGTGTAGTGTATAGACATAATGTGTATGTTTACACCGTGTATTGCACCAAAGGCATGCATGTCATGTAGCATGGGCAGAAACCCACGCAGACTGCAAAGACATACCGGGTAGGTATGTTAGTATGTGGATATCCAATCGCACAAATTTAGACTGTGCATAGCGCCGAAGCGCCCATACCAATGGAGTGTGGGAGGGAACCGGAGTACCCGGAGGAAAACCACACAGACTGCCTACACATACCGTGTAGGTATTATAGCATGCGTGATAAACATTGAACATGTTTAACTGTGCAGAAGGCCAAAGGCGCACATACCGTCAGCGCGTGGGAGGAAACCGGAACACTCGGAAGAACTCCACGCAGACAGCACACAGATACCGTGTAGGAATGATAGCATGTGAATCAACATATTGCACATGTTTATGCTGTGCATTTCCATTGGAGCGTGGGGGGAAACCGGAGTACCCGGAGGAACCCCACGCAAACAGTATACCCATACTGTAAACATGTATAATATGTGCAATAAACATATTGAATATGTCTATACTGTGCAGAGAGCCGAAGCGCACATACCATGAGAGTGCGGGAGGACACCGGAGCCCCCGCCAACCCACATATACTGTGAATGTATCTGGAGTCGTGCATAAACATATTTTGTACGTTTATATCATGTATGGCACTGAAACACAGCATTGGAACGTGGGGACAGCCACGCAGACACAGAGACCAATAACACATACATACACTGTGAATGTATGCAGTGTAGAGGTATAGGAGGAGTTTAAATTATGGCCCAGAGGCGCATAATCTTCTCTGTATCATTCCAACCTGCTTGACTGTGCTGCTGAAGCAGCATGCAGGTAACAGGTAACCTCTGATCCTCAGACCGTGTGTCTGTCAGAGCTCAAATCATTCCCCAGGAAATGGCGGGAAATGTTACCTCAGGTATCACACAGAAGGCTCACAGGGATTAGAGACATAAATGAATAAAGTCCTCCCTCATCCATGCTGCTCTTGAGGCAGCGTGTGAGGAAAACAGTGAGGAAACTGTGTAAAAGAAAAGCTTGTCACAGCAATTCCAGCCTGAGAGTGTTTCTCACATCATCAATGAGATCACTTACAAGCACCCTGTCATTCACTGACACAGAACTGGAGTCTTCCTCACAAGGGAATGTCCTGTTCATAAACATTAAATATTCAGAGGTAGGGTCCTGAGCATAGTAGCTAGGCCCACATCTGACTCAGAGCACTCCTTCACTAAAGATTTTTGTGGGGGGGGGGGAGGGGGCTTATAGCTCCTTTTGCTCGCACCCCGCTTCCATTCTGACAGGAATGATTCCAGGACTGCTGACAACTGGTCCATAAGGACCACAGGTGCAGGAAACATATGAACATGTTTAACTGTGCAGCACTGCCAATTGCCCCAGGCAAGTGTGGAGAGCAGGTGTATCAGACTCCATAAACGCCACCCTCAGAGACCTTATACATTTTTCTCAAATGTTTTTTTCTTTTCCCAAGGCTGATTGGTGAATTTATGGTACAGCGCGCTTAGTTGCAGTCCTCCAAGACAGTATTTGGTGCGATATAAATTTACATATCAATCAATCAATCAATACACTATACAGTGAATATACAGTCCACCCACTGGCTACGCTGAGGCTGAGGAGGGGATACCCGGGAGGACCCACCAACCCTTAAGGACAGCTCAGTCTGTGAGGAGATTGTGAGGGGATTCGCGCTGCCGCCATAAATAAATGCGTGGCGGCCACAAGAAAATGGCCGCCGGCCGCAGCTATAACTGCGCCACTGAACGCCAAGATGGCCGCTGAGCGCAAAATTCAAAGCTCTAATGCGCGCCAATGGCGCACGCAATAACCACCTCAAACAGCACCAATGGCGCACGCAATAATCACCTCACACACCAGAAAAAAATGCAGACATGAGCGCCCAGCCAGGCCAGAGTGACCCCCAAGCACCCCACAGCACATCACCAGTACAGGGTGCAGAGAGCAGCATAACAGGGGGGAGACAGGGAGAAACCCCCACCCACAGAAACACAGCCAGCATGTACTCACCTGCAGTAGGAGAGACTACTTACCCATCCCTTTCAGGGACCCACTGGCTTGTTTCAGACAGACCTATCACAGAGTCGTACTGCGTAGCTGTCGGCCCGGTCCACCGCGAGAGATACAGTCAGTCAAGTACTGTTCAATCTTGAGAGGACCGCGGCTGCATGAAAGCAACCCGGCCACCCCTGGAGCCATGGGGTATGTCGTGAACTGAGTCTCACGCACGCAAGGCGAGGATCAGCACGCTCGATGGTCGGACAGGGAAGACTACGAGGATACTAGTGTACCCAACCTGTTGCCCAGCCGACAGTTGATTGAAGGTCTCAAAAATAAAATAATAAAATTCCCAAAGGAATAAAAATCAAAAGTAAAATCTTCCAGGAGACTGGCTCCTGAGAGCCACGTCTTCTCCTTCTGCTAGGCAGAAAAAAACTGAGGCTGCTAGCTGCAGGTGGGAGGGTAATGTCCGAAGGGACCGCCCCCCCTGGGTGGGGCTGTTCAGCTCTGGCTTGTTCTAGAATGTTTTAACCTCTAAAATTCTGCCTAGGTCTTCTCCTGCGAGCAGGGACATATACCCACATGTAATCAGTATGAGAGCTGCGTCGGTCCATGGACGATAAGAGAAATCGATGTAGCTACATAAACTGTAAAAATGGTGCGAGTAATACCAAACGGTAGCAAAAGCAGTCATAAAAACATGTAGCCAAGTATGATACTGGTATAAAAATGTGTACAACGATACCACTGCTGAATCCAGATGAGAAGGGGCTAACATCAGTCCGTCGGCATGTAGATGTCCTGTGAAGGGAACTATCACAACTCCCAGTTGATGGCTGTAGAATCCCAGGTTGATAGAGGGAAGTGTGGCAGATAGTAAGGTCCCGCCGGCATGCAGATATGAAGGCACAGCAAAGGAGCCCTTCAGATGGACACGGCAAGCCCTGCCGGTGTCTGTGACGTCACCGGATCTCCCTGAAGACCCGGAAGCCAGGGGAGAGGTGAGTACCAATCAAAAGAATTTTGATCGATCAAAAGAATTTTGATGGATCAAAACAATTAATCGATTAATCGAGGAATTAATAGTTAATTTCCACAGCCCTAAATAAAAGTGAAATATTCCTTTAAATTTCGTACCTGGGGGGTGTCTATAGTGTGCCTGTAAAGAAGCGCATGTTTCCTGTGTTTATAACAGTCTCTGCACAAAATGACATTTCTAAAGGAAAAAAGTCATTTAAAACTACTCGCGGCTATAATGAATTGTCGGGTCCCGGCAATACAGATAAAAGTAATTGAAAGTCTTTGAAAAAAAAAATAATGCGTGGGGGTCCCCCAAAATTCCATTACCAGGCCCTTCAGGTCTGGTATGGATATTAAGGGGAACCCTGCACCAAAAAAAATAAATGGTGTGGGGTTCCCCCCAAAAAATCCATACCAGACCCTTATCCGAGCACGCAAGCTGGCAGGCCGCAGGAAAAGGGGCGAGAGAGCGCCCCCCCTTCTGAACCGTACCAGGCCACATGCCCTCAACATGGGGAGGATGTCCCCATGTTGATGGGGACAAGGGCCTCATCCCCACAACCCATGCCCGGTGGTTTTGGTGGTCTGCGGGCGGGAGGCTTATCGGAATCTGGAAGCCCCCTTTAACAAAGGGGATCCTCAGATCCCGGCCCACCCCCTATGTGAATTGGTAAGGGGTACATTGTACATTGCACGTACTTCCACCTATACTGCTACCAAGAATATAAATATGTGGGAATTAACCCCAAAAATACTATTACGGTGGTATCTTACACCCCACAGAATCTCAAAATTCTCACCACAAACCTCAGCCATGTGTTGGAGACACATAGGCTTCTCCACCCGAGACCCTTGTGCACATTGCTGGATCAAGAGGAGGCTCAAGTGAGTATTAGGGGGCCTGTGGGGGGAGCAGCACACAGAGTTTTTTTTTATATTAATGCATAGAATGCGTGAAATTAATCAACCGTTAGCCTTTACAAATACTTTAAATATAATAGATAATCAGAAGCACTCAAAACAAATCACCAAAAGTAAATTGTTTGCTACATTTTAGTGCAAGACAGCCTTTCAGTGGCCCTTCGCATACCTGTATTTCCTAACAGTAAAATCAGTCTATATATGCACTAGAGCAGTGGTTCTCAACTCCAGTCCTCAGGGCCCACCAACAGGCCAGGTTTGCAAGATAACTGAAATGCATCACAGGTGATATAATTTGCTGCTCAGGGATTGCAGTATTCTAGTCTGCATCTCACCAAGGTAATACTTAAAATCTGGCCTGTTAGTGGGTCCTGAGGACAGGAGTTGAGAACCACTGCACTAGAGCATGCTTGTTATTCTCACTGTGGAACCTAAGGGGTTATTCCTCTGCATTGTGTAAAAAGGCTGTTTGATCCTGTCTTCTCTGATCCTCCCCTTCTTCCACTGTCCCCAATCCATCTCCTGATAGAACAGAGCTTTAGGGCACTCTGCACATGCTCAGTTTGGTGTGTACTGCTAGAGAGGGGTTTTTCTTGTTTTGTTTTTATTGGGAGGGTGCATGTGATCAGCACAGGGCCAATCAGCACTGTCCAGACAGGGGTCCTGCAGCCTCATAGGACAATCAGAGTAGAATAAAAACTCCTTCTACAAGCTTTAATCAGACACTGATAGAAGTCACAAGACTGCTATATACTGCTGATGAGAAAAGGCATTTAGCAGTTTATATTTCCTAAAATAATTGCATTTCCATGTTCTGTGCACTGTGAGAGACCAGATATAGTGAATGCAGGCTCCTGGGTTTAGTAACACTTTACATGCAAGCAGTGCAAGCACCTGAATTTGACCTCAACCTCAGCAGTTCCTTTAAAGCAGAGCTGCAGTGTGAGAGGAAGAAGCAGCACAAGGAGCCTATCAGTTTATGACAAGAAGGATGCTGATAGGATGAGAGAGCAGAGTGACAGAGAGATGAGCTCATCGTTGTACTGCTTCTCCCCAGTTGCAGGCTGTGGAGGCTCCAGAATGACCCGGGCTCTGAAGAAGTGGGTTGAATGATGTGCCCAGGAGAATGAGGACATCTAGCAGCAGAAAAAGTACTGTAGGGGAAATCTTTGGATTAAAGGTGAATACTGCAGCAAAATTTCTTTTTTATCTTTAACGGGCTATTTATTGGTTCTTTATGGATGAAGTTTTGCTTTAATGACTAAGGCTGGGTTCACACTAGTGCGACACGACATCTGTCCTACTTTGGATCTGACTTTGCCCTGCGACATGAAGCCGACATATGTCCGACTTTCAATGAACGGGGATCCGACTTGGATCCCCGCCAATAGCAGGCACTGTGTTTGGTATGAATCTTGAGGGGGAACTCCACGCCAAATTTTAAATAAAAAACCGGCATGGGTTCCCCCTCCAGGAGCATACCAGGCCCTTGGGTCTGGTCTGGATTTGAAGGGGAACCCCCTACGCCGAAAAAACGGCGTGGGGGTCCCCCCCAAGGTCCAAACCAGACCCTTATCCGAGCACGCAACCTGGCAGGCCGCAGGGGAAGAGGGGGGGACGAGAGCGCCCCCCTCCCTCCTGAACCGTACCAGGCCACATGCCCTCAACATGGGGGGTTTGGTGCTCTGGGGCAGGGGGGCAACCTGCGGCCCCCCACCCCAGAGCACCATGCCCCCATGTTGATGAGGACAGGGCCTCTTCCCGACAACCCTGGCCGTTGGTTGTCTGGGTCTGCGGGCGGGGGGCTTATCGGAATCCGGGAGCCCCCCCTTGATAAGGGGGCCCCCAGATCCCGGCCCCCCCACCCTATGTGAATGAGTATGGGGTACATCGTACCCCTACCCATTCACCTGGTGGGAAAAAAATGTCAAGAAAAAACACAACACAGCTTTTTAAATTAATTTATTGCACAGCTCCGGGGTCTTCTTCCGACTCCGGGGGTCTCCGCGCTCTCCGGTTCTTTCTTCTGCCGGGCCTCCGCTATCTTCTTCCAGCTCTTTTGCTAGCGGGGCCCGGTCTTCTCCGTCGCCTTCTTCTTCAAGACCCGCTCTCTGGTTCTTCTCCCGCTCTCCGGTTCTTTCTTCCGCCGGGCCTCCGCTAACTTCTTTTAGCTCTTTTGCTAGCGGAGGCCCGGTCTTCCCGTCGTCTCGTCCGGCTCTCCGTTGTCCTTCTGCCGGCCCCTCCACTACATTCTTGTAGCTCTTTTGCTAGTGGAGGGGCTGGTCTTCCCTTCTTCGCCGTCTTCTTCTCTCTTCTCCTCCTCGATGTTGACGCGTCGCTTCCTCCCGCTGTAATACTCGCTGTTCGCTCCGCTCCGCATTAAGGCTTCTCATGACGTCACAGTCACATGCTCCTGTGGCCCCCTGGAGCATGTGACGTCATGGGAGCATGTGACTGTGACGTCATGAGAAGCCTATATTAATGCGGAGCGGAGCGAACAGCGAGTATTACAGCGGGAGGAAGCGACGCGTCAACATCGAGGAGGAGAAGAGAGAAGAAGACGGCGACGGCGACGACGGGAAGACCGGCCCCTCCACTAGCAAAAGAGCTGGAAGAAGATAGTGAAGGGGCAGGCAGAAGGACAACGGAGAGCCGGACGAGACGACGGGAAGACCGGGCCTCCGCTAGCAAAAGAGCTAAAAGAAGTTAGCGGAGGCCCGGCGGAAGAAAGAACCGGAGAGCGGGAGAAGAACCGGAGAGCGGGTCTTGAAGAAGAAGGCGACGGAGAAGACCGGGCCCCGCTAGCAAAAGAGCTGGAAGAAGATAGCGGAGGCCCGGCAGAAGAAAAAACCGGAGAGCGCCGAGACCCCCGGAAGTCGGAAGAAGACCCCGGAGCTGTGCAATAAATTAATTTAAAAAGCTGTGTTGTGTTTTTTCTTGACATTTTTTTCCCACCAGGTGAATGGGTAGGGGTACGATGTACCCCATACTCATTCACATAGGGTGGGGGGGCCGGGATCTGGGGGCCCCCTTATCAAGGGGGGGGCTCCTGGATTCCGATAAGCCCCCCGCCCGCAGACCCCGACAACCAACAGCCAGGGTTGTCGGAAAGAGGCCCTATCCTCATCAACATGGGGGCAGGGTGCTCTGGGGTGGGGGGGCCGCAGGTCGCCCCCCTGCTCCAGAGCACCAAACCCCCCATGTTGAGGGCATGTGGCCTGGTACGGTTCAGGAGGGAGGGGGGCCGCTCTCTCGTCCCCCCCTCTTCCCCTGCGGCCTGCCAGGTTGCGTGCTCAGATAAGGGTCTGATTTGGATCTTGGGGGGGACCCCACGCCGTTTTTTCGGCGTAGGGGTTCCCCTTCAAATCCGGGCCAGACCCAAGGGCCTGGTATGCTCCTGGAGGGGGAACCCATGCCGTTTTTTTTTTTTTTTATTTGGTGTGGAGTTCCCCCTCAAGAGCAGCAGAGCACAAGTTGCATGCCAAAGTCGGATCATGCAAGACTGCGGTCCGACTTTGATCCGACTTCAATGATAGTCAATGGGCTGAAGTCGGATCAAAGTCGGACCAAAGTAGTACAGGGAGCATTCTCAAAGTCGGACCGACATGTGTCGTCGGACCAGTTAAGACGGCTCCCATAGGGAAACATTGATTTTCACACGTCATGCGACATGAGCTCCCAATGTCGGAGCGTTTGTCGGACCAGTGTGAACCAGGCCTAAAGCACTATTTCTAATATTACGCAGGTGTGCTTCTTAGTAAACATAGTTCTGAAGATTCATTCACTGTGTTCATGTCATATCTGAGTTGGAATTGCCTGCGGTAGAATGTCCTGTTCCATATTCTGCAAAGCCCCAGAAATAGGCAGCAGTTTGGGGTCTGGCCTAATATTTTCAAATAACAGTATATATTATTGCTTTTGGCATGTAGGATAATTGTAAGCATATTCTGGCATATTTTAGTCCCTTGGGGTGTGCGGAATGGAAGAATAATTTTAATCGGGAACAAGGGTCAGGATTGTAACCTTTAATGCCTTATTTTGTATTCTAGTAGATTGGAGAATTCCAGATGCAAATATCAGTAGTTATAGAAATGAACATAATCATTACTGACAACAGAACATTTTTACTTTCAGACAATGAGCGCTTCACCTTGGGATGTGCCAAAATCCTTCAGTTGAAGTGTATCTTAAGCCCCATACACTCGGTCGGACTTTTGCCCAACAAACTTCGTTTTAAGCAAGTTGGACCAACAATCCGACCGTGTGTACGCTCCATCGGACAAACTTTTTTTCGTTTGGTTGTGTTTTCATTGGACAAAAGTTGGGTCTGCAAACGGACAAACTTTTGCCCAACAAAAGTCCGATGGAGCAAAGTCCTGCCGTGTGTACAGAAAACCATAGGACTTTTGTCCGATGGACAAAACAACTAATGTTAAAATCAACCAACAATAGCAGAAGTTGACTAAAGGGTGGCGGTAATGAGCAGAAAAGAGCAGAAAAACCACGTGATGTTGCAAAAAGTTTTGGGAAAGTTTGCAGAAAAGTCCGAGCGTGTGTATGCTATGGGTGTTCCCGACCAACTCCGTTCGGACAAAAATCCACGGAAAAGTCCGATGGAAGTCCGACCGTGTGTATGGGGCTTAAAGCTGACCATGTACGGTTAGCATTTCATTTAAGAAAGTTTTTGAAACATCCTAATGGGGATAAATCAACGATTGTTTTTGATGTTTGTGACCAGAAAAATCTAAGACAAAGGATGGAAATATTTTCTAATTTCTCATCCTAATGAACAAAATTTGAACTGCAAAATGAAATGTGTGCAGGACAGGTGCTTAGGAAAAGTTTCACCCAGAATTAGAACTTTCGTGGTCATGAACATTTGTTCTTGTAAAGTGATTGTAAATGATCACCTTGTAAAACACCCCATTCAGTTTAAAATAGAAATGAAAGGCAAAACATTTGTGTATAGATATGAAAAAAAACCCATCTTAAACATTTTTACCCCCCTATTTTACTAAGTGACCGCATTTCCTCTCTTTTCAGCTGCATAAGAGCTGGGAGAGGAGAAACAGCAGTACACTGATCTTCCCAGTGAATGGCTGTGCGGGGGGGAGGGGTCAGGACAAGTTTGATCATTGGAGGAGAGCAGGCTGAGTTCCCAGCATAGCTAGAGAACTGGCCACGGTGTGTTCTCCTGTTTAGTGTGGTCAATTTTTATTAGGAAAGAGGGACTGGCAGGAACACCAGGGATTTCACACAAAGGAAACAGTACAAAGAGAACGGAATATTTTTTCACACAAGTACATGGTAAAGCAGGCACATATCAGGAATATGTTGGTTTTACATACTCTATAAATGATTATGTATGGTATAGGAATGTATGAAGAACAATACAAACAGAGGTTTCTGTATAGTGTATGCAAAATTGGATATATAAGTAGATTAGATTGGTAGAGTAGCAATGTATTTATAAATATACTTATAAATATGCAATATAGTTACTCTATATGTTTTGCTTACCTCTCATAGTAAATAAACTGCAAGCAGGCAGCGGGTGCAGGGGTGTGCACCCCCTGCTGACCCGTGCTGTGATCGGGTACAGCATGAGTTTTGCAGCAGATTTCAGCCAATGATTTTGGCTGAAACCTGCTGATCAGCTGTGTCCAATCACACAAAGAGTTCTGTGTTTACAAACACACAGAACTCTGTGTACAGAGAACAGCAATCTGGCTGTTTTTGTTTCCCTAAAAAGCAGTGATAAAAAAACAGCCAGATTAGTTAGTAAAAGCAGCACACATTACACTTGTTAGGCACTCAGTTAACCCATTGACTGTCCCTTTATGTTAACCTCTTCCCAGCCAGGGTCATTAGTACAGTGTACAGTATTATCACTGATGACTGTATTAGTGTCACTAGCGACATCAGTGTCAGTCAGTTAGTGACCCTCCCAGCCAGTGTGTGTTAGCGCCAGAATGCCTGCTACACTATCACAGTCACGCTATAAGTTGCTGATCACTGCCATTATATAGCGTCTATATCTGGGTAAATTACAGTATATATACCATAGTTTGTAGACACTATAACTTTCATACATACCAATTAATATACACGTATTGTTTTTTTGTTGTTGTTGTTGTTTACCAAAGACACACTGTAAAACAAAATACATTTTGGCCTATATTTATGAAGAAATTAGATTTTTTTTTTTTTGCATTTGATATATTTGATAGCAGAAAATGTCATTTGTTTTCAACATTTTTGGTCTTTTTTCCATTATATAATGAAAAATAAAAAAACACAATGGTGATCAAATAACACCAAAAGAAAGCTCTATTTGTGTGGAAAAAAAAATTAATATTTAATTTGCGTACAGTGTTGCATGACTGCGCAATTGCCATGAAGGGGGTAAAATCTTCCAGAGGTCATGTAGTTAAATAAACCTTGCTTTGTGTTTTCTTCTGTTGTTTTAATAGGCAATAAAAGAAACCTGTTCAATATGTCTGGGAATCCTTTCAAGTAAAGATCTGAATTACATTTTTAAGGGCTTTTGAACAAAATGCGCTGACAAACAATTTTTCAGAATTTTATATCAACCATTACTCTAAAAATGAAGCTCGCCAATCGCCATACACGGTTCAAATTTTGTTCAGAGGAGAGAATGGCTAAAACTGCAATTTTTATTTCATGCTGTGTGTGTCACTTTGGAAACATTTCCCTTCACTTCCTGTCCATCTTAGACAGTTGTCACCAGTTCTTAAATCCTCTTATGTCCTGTTCTGGAGACAACTGTAAAATTATGGATTTTCCATCATTTTTGGGTTTATTTATAAAAAATGAATTGTTGAAACCATTCTGGTGAATATAAGCAGTGGTGGATGCATCATATTCTAAGAACATCCTATGAGAAAATGTGAACATTCGATCAGAAGAGAAACTACCCAAAGAACGTTCGATCAACACCATAGGTTTTCCATTTGTGGATGATACAGTATTTATAATAAGACAATCAAATTTGTACCATCTTCTCAACAGCAACATTCACATGGAACCCAAGTATGTTTGATTTTACCCAAATTTTCATAACAATCGCAGCTTTATACATCCCTAAAACTAATACACAAATGCTTTTTTTTTTTTTTTTTTTTTTTTTTTTAGAAATAGACTCTGTGCTCCAGTGGCAGTGGTTACCAGAGCAAACAAAGAGGGATGGATGCTGCCAGGTCTGTTCAACTGCATGTTTATTTACATGAATATTAGCAAGGTATTTCCTTTCCTGTTTAAAGAATACAGCATGCTGCAGCTTTCATCCTACTGTTACTGATACTATTATAATCAATAGGAAAAATAAAAAAACTTTTTTTTGTGTAGCCTGCTTATGAAATAAGATTGAAGGGATCAGCAAGTGGAATTGTAGCTATTTTTTGGGGGGTTTAAAAAAAAAAAAAGGGAACTGATTAGATCCTATGTCATGTTTTTTTTTTACTGTCTGTGTCCCTGTTGAGGAGATTCACCCCCTATTTGCCCCGGTGACAATAAAAGTATACATTTTGACTGTTTAACCACTTCCACGTCATATGACGCCCTGGACCTTGAGTGGAGATATCTGATTGATGCCTGCAGCTACCAGCATCATTCAGATATCTTTTTTTTTTTCAGCCAATGATTCGCTGCCAAGTAAAAGCCATCATAACGGCTGTTTAGCTGCTTGATTGCTTTTACGTTCCCCCCTTCCCCTTCCCGCCATCCTCCGGTGCTTCTCCAGGCTCACCCCTGTGATTGGGGAGATGGAGAATGAATCCGCGGTTGGCGGCGGTTTACCATAGAGCTGACCAGGGACCAGATGGTCCCTGGCCAGCTCTTTGACCCTCAGAGGCTGGATGCAAAGTCAAGATGTCTCTTCTGGCACTGGCTGAGGTAAACACTGATGTGTTTTTTTGCTGGAAAGCCTGAGATCGATTTTTTTTAATCTCAGGCTTTCCAGCATAGAGGAGAGATGCAGGGACTTAAAGGGAAAGTATAAAAATTGATTTTTTTTTTAATAAACAATAAAAATAAGTAAAAATAATGTTCTCCCATCCCCTCGTGCTTGCACACAGAAGCGAACGCATACGTAGGTAAACAACGTTCAAACCACACATGTGAGTGTAGCACACAGATCCTTTACCCTGCTTACCTCCACAAGCAGAATGGGACACACCATGCCACAAGCCCAATATCCTCCTGATAGAAGAGGGTGAGCGGTGTTATATGTTTTGGGTTCTGCAGCGAGTTACCTCCACCTCCTTCCATTGGTTCTCTCCCCTAGAGTGTAGGATAAAGTCTATTCTCTCTTTGTATTCAATAAGGCCATTGTCCAGACAGTATTAAACCCAATAAAGAAAGGTTTATTTTTGCTTGCGTAGAAACTTGATAGGAAAGTTGGAGATATAGAATTTAACAGGGAGGCAGTTTCAGGCATGCGGCACTTAACTATCATTTATCTCCACTTAGTCCTGAGTGGGCTTTGCTCACCCAGATAGTCCCCTCTCACGGTCCCAGCAGCCGGTGCGGAGCAC
This sequence comes from Rana muscosa, assembly GCA_029206835.1. Classification (NCBI taxonomy): domain Eukaryota; kingdom Metazoa; phylum Chordata; class Amphibia; order Anura; family Ranidae; genus Rana; species Rana muscosa. The sequence goes on along the minus strand of CM055121.1, from coordinate 163,868,937 downwards.
GGAACATTCACTTTAAATTTCCTAAGGATACGATCAGGATATGAACTTTTGAATCCCGAACTTCCCAGCACTTGTAACACTTGAGACCATAGGTGCCAGTGGGCACGTTACAAGGCTTTTGGCGGCTTATGGAATCCTTCCCTCTGATAGGCAACCAGGGCTCTCCTGAGACAGTGACTTCCCTCACCGATCCCTGCGGACAGGTCCTCCCCTGGTTTCCTCTCCTTCAGAGCGGGTCACCCTCACTTGGGCACCCTGGGACTCCTTTTCTGGTGTAGGCCTCAGCCAAAGGTGCTGGGCCTACCTGGAACGATGCAGCCTCGGGCCGAAGGTGCCTGGGTCTGAATACACACACACGTACCCCTGGCCATGAGGGCCACCAAAGGTGGGGTACGTGCCTCGGACTAAGGGGTCCTCTGGATCGCCTCCGAACTCTGGACCTAATGGTGTCCGCCCCTTAAGTACCCTCTCCCAGCACGCACAGCGGGTAGACCACACCCACTGCACGCTTGCCGAGAGAGGACACCCAATCACGCAGCAATGCTATAAAAAAGGAAAAAACTGCGCTATCTATGAACAATACAATAAAAGCAGCAACTGTGATATGTGATGGCATATAGGTGACAAAAGGTATAAAATAAACAGATGCGCTAAACAAAATTATATATTATGTGCAACCAGCAGTGATACTGGCAATAAAATGTCCACAAAAATACACATGTGATATAAGTCCATAAATGAATAAAATGGTCACCATTTTATTCATTTATGGACTTATATCACATGTGTATTTTTGTGGACATTTTATTGCCAGTATCACTGCTGGTTGCACATAATATATAATTTTGTTTAGCACATCTGTTTATTTTATACCACGCTGCAATGCTACCTGTGGTGTAACCTGAGACCTGGGCGACAGCGCCACCCACAGACCAAAGGGAACTGTACTGCCAGGCAACACCACAACAAAGCAGAAACCAATTTAAAGAATTCAAACAGCCTGAGCCTAACTATTTGCTCAGGCTACCCTTTAAATTTAGGCATAGCAACTTCAATTACATGAGGTATCACCGCAAAAGTTAGAGCGAGAGCAATAATTCTAGCATTAACCCTACTCTGTAACTCTAAACTGGTAACCTGTAAAAAAAAATCAAACGTAGCCTATAGAGATTTTTACGTTTGGCACCATTCCACGAGTGTGCGCAATTTTAAAGCATCCCATGTCAGGTATCTATTTATTCGGCATAACATCATCTTTCTTTCTTTATACAAAACAATTGTGTTTTTGTTTTTTTTAATTCATGAAAGTGTTTTTTTTTTCCCAAAAAATCATGTTTGAAAAATTGCTGCGCAGATATTCATAAAAAACATGAAAAACAAAAGACATAAAAAATTGCAATGACTGTCATTTTATTTCCTATGGTGCTAAAAATATATATATAATGTTCTAGCAAAAAAATTATGATTTTTACATGTAGGAGAGGAATGCCAGAATTGGCCCGCTGTGGAAGTGGTTAATTGTAAAAGTAGAATTCAAAATTGATTAAAGAAGCATTCTTTGTTTTCTTTTAGGCTTTATAACAGTTACCAATAAAAATATCCACATATTCTATGCTGGTTAGCCAAATTGCAGTATCCTTGGAGCTGGCAAAAAAAATGCATAGCTAATGCCACATTTTGACATCTATTGGGTCCTAACAAAAGAACGTTTTAAGAGACATGGTCAAGAATTTGAATATAAACTCCAATTATGTGCAGTGTTGTTATTATAAAAGACACCCACCTACTTAGCTTTCCTGAAAGTGACTCTTTGAACACTGGTTTAAAAATTTTTTATAAAAATTCCAGTATGTATTCATCAGTATTTGTAACTCAAAAAAGTCCTTTCTTTTGCTCTCAGCCTCCTCCAAATCTCCAAATTCCTTTTTTGTTTCCTGTTGTGACCCGACTACCTGTTGGAGGGTGACTATGTTTGTTATTTAGGTCTCTCTGTATGTAGCCATGCTCTCATGCTTGCTCCTGAGATGGACTATAGACTATGATCTATATGGGATTTATGGTGTGCATAGAGCAATGTACAAGGCCACAACTAACATGCACTGCTTGTTCCAAACAAACAGAAATGAGGGGGGAAATTACAGTTGTAGGAGCTCATAGAGGATGTTACAAGAAGGCAGAAAAACAGTAAGAAATGATTTCACGAAAACTAGATTATAGGTCCATTAAAAGTATCTATGGTCAAATTTTAAAATGTGTGCAGCCCCCCTAATACTTACCTGAGCCCCACCTTGATCCAGTGATGATGCACAAGAGACTCGGCTGTCCGGAAGTCTCCCTCCTGATTGGCTGAGACACACAGCAGGCACCATTGGCTGTCAATTAAGGTCAGTGAGCCAATAAAGAGAGAGAGGGGCGGGGCCAAGACACAGCTCCGTGTTTGAATGGACACACAGAGCAGTGGCTCAGCTCGGGTGCCCCCATTGCAATCTGCTTGCTGTGGGGGCACTCGGCAGAAGACAGGGGCCAGGAGCACCGGCGGGGGACCTGAGAAGAGGCGGATCTGGGCTGCTTTTTAAACAAAAACAAAAAAAACAAGACTTTACTATCACTTTAAAAACCTCTTTCCGCCGACCGTACACAAATATGCGGCCTCGGCTTGAAGGGGTTCTATTGGGGTGAGCTTGCAGCTGCAGGCATCACCCCTGTACTGTTTTTTAGAGCCAGCGGTCGGCTTTCTTGGGATAATAACCAATGCGACTAAGAAGCTGTTCAGCTGTTATCCCAAGCAGCGGGAGAGGACGTCGCCTATGGAGATTTTAAGTACCATAGTTTGTCGCCATTCCACAACTGTGCACAGTTTTAAAGCATGACATGTTAGGTATCTATTTACTCGGCATAACATCATCTTTCACATTATACAAATAATTTGGCTTACTTTACTGTTTTTTGTTTTTTTTTATCCACGAAAGTATATTTCTTCCAAAAAAAATTGCATTTGAAAGACCGTTCCACAAATACAGTGTGATTGGCATTTTATTCTCTAGGGCACAGGTGTCAAACACAAGGCCCGTGGGCCGAATCCAGCCCTCCAGGCCATTTCATGTGGCTCTCGCACCTCTCCTGCAGCTGCCAGAGAGCTCCAGCCCTCCTCTGGTCCTACTCCAGACTCTTACTTTTTACTTTCAAGCAATGCATCCAGCTTCTTCCCAGCAGCAGCATAAGGAAAGGGGGGTGCACTGTGATGTAAAGGAGAGTGGGAGACTCAACTTCTGATGGTGGGGTTGCTCTTGACATCTCTAATGTAAGGGGAGGGGATGCGCTGGACATCTAATCTTACAGATACAACCGGCCCTTTTGAGAGCAATCATAATGCTGATGCGGCCCACGATGAAATTGAGTTTGACACCCTTTCTCTAGGGTCTGTGTTAAAAATATTAGGGCTGTTACTGATTAAAATTTTTGTGTTCGATTAATCGATTTTTGTTTTTAAATCGATTAATCTACTAATTTAGATTAATTATAACGCACATACAGATCCAACTACTTTTAGCTGATCTCCTTGCAGGCTGATTCCCAGTGCAGCTACCAACCACTGGAAAAATGGATAGCAGGATACAAAAAACACACAAAGGCAGCGCTCGATGGGAATAGCATTAAAACTTTTATAGTCTTCAAGTAGGTAACAAAATAAATAATACAAAGAAGAAGGGATTTTTGGGACTTTGAATGAGGTTCAGGGGCCGTTCAGATCCCCTCCTCCATCCCAGGTTTGGTATTCAAAAAAGAAGGTAGAAGGCGGGACTTTATATGAGGCACACGGACACAAAGAAATAAGTTTGATGGGGGACAGCTTTTAATTGGTTCAAAATCGCAATACAATTTCATATTTAAATTTTATGCATTTTGCTATATATCAATAATTTTTTATATTTCATCCGAACCAAATATTACACAGTAATAAATATTCCATCAAGGATATTTCATATATTTACAGATACAACAGTACATATCCTTCAAACATTGCAGTCGCTACCTATGCAACTTGGTAAACCACTAAATTATTTTTTAAAAATGAATTAAAGGGGGGAGGGATTTTGTATATATTGGAAGGAACGTCCATAAAAAGTTGATGAGTATATACACTTATCGGTAGATATTAGCTCTATGCATTTCGGGCCTTTCAGGCCGCTCATCAGGAGCAAAAACCGAAGTGGTCATCTGGGGATGAAAAAGACAGATACATTTTAATAATCTAAAGGAATGCTAGAGAGCTAGTGGGCAAACATAGAATAGAGAGAAATCCCCCACCCATACATTTAACCCACAGAACTTACGGATGCGTCTGCATAGCGGTGGTGTGTCCACGAAAGTCGCAGACCAGCCAGGGGGCGTCACAACCGGGAGCTGGGGAGGCATGGCAGGGCGACAACGACCCACAGAGACAACGCCGTGAGGGTGGGAAAAATATTGTGAGGTATGTGGGGTAACCCCAATTGTGGGGACCTCTGTGAAAAAAGAGAAAATTAAAATGATAACATGAAAAATGTCAAGTTGAAAAATGTTGTAACACTAAAGAGTTAAGTGTATCTGTATGTGAGAAGGTAGTGTGTGTGAGGGTGTGGGGAAGGATAGTGTGAAGTGAGAGGACATTAATTAGGCAAGGAAAGAGAAAAGTAGGCAGAGAAAAGGCTGGGAAAAAAGGGGCAACAAAAGAGATTGAAGATAAAAAAGCCAAATAGTGTGTGCATAGTAAAAAAACGAAAATGCTTGTTGCAGTGTGGAAAAAGACATAAAAATAGAAAAACCAGATAGTGTGTGGATATTGGGAAGGAAGGAAATACCTGTTGTAAGGTGAAGAGAGCAAGTTGTGCAATGTGAATGCTGATCCAAACTGGAAGGTGATGTGTATAATCCTGAGTGTAGGGCCCAGCATTATTAAAATGTATCTGTCTTTTTCATCCCCAAATGACCACTTCGGTTTTTGCTCCTGATGAGCGGCCTGAAAGGCCCGAAATGCATAGAGCTAATATCTACCGATAAGTGTATATACTCATCAACTTTTTATGGACGTTCCTTCCAATATATACAAAATCCCCCCCCCCCTTTAATTCATTTTTAAAAAATAATTTAGTGGTTTACAAATTTGCATAGGTAGCGACTGCAATGTTTGAAGGATATGTACTGTTGTATCTGTAAATATATGAAATATCCTTGATGGAATATTTATTACTGTGTAATATTTGGTTCGGATGAAATATAAAAAAGTATTGATATATAGCAAAATGCATAAAATTTAAATATGAAATTGTATTGCGATTTTGAACCAATTAAAAGCTGTCCCCCATCAAACGTATTTCTTTGTGTCCGTGTGCCTCATATAAAGTCCCGCCTTCTAACAAAATAAATATTGCACTGGAGATAAAATCGATGTAGCTACATAAACTGTAAAAATGGTGCGAGTAATACCAAACGGTAGCAAAAGCAGTCATAAAAACATGTAGCTAAGTATGATACTGGTATAAAAATGTGTACAACGATACCACTGCTGAATCCAGATGAGGAAGGGCTAACATCAGTCCGTCGGCATGTAGATGTCCCGTGAAGAGAACTATCACAACTCCCAGTGGATGGCTGTAGAATCCCAGGTCGATAGAGAGAAGTGATAGAGGGAAGTTTAACAGCCCTTGCGTGTGGCAGATAGTAAGGTCCTGCCAGCATGCAGATATGAAGGCACAGCAAAGGAGCCCTTCAGATAAACGCGTTAAGCCCCACCGGTGTCGTCACCGGATCTCCGACGGAACTCCCTGAAGACCCAGAAGCTGGCGGAGAGGTGAGTACCGATCAAAAGAATTTTGATCGATCAAAAAAATTAATCGATTAATCTAGGAATTAATAGTTAATTTCCACAGCCCTAAAAAATATATACATAATGTTTGGGGGTTCTAAGTAATTTTCTAGCACAAAATATGGATTTTAACTTGTAAGCAACAAATGCCAGAAAAAGGCTTAGGCATGAAAGGGTTAATTTATCCAGGTGCAACCAAGTGTGTCAGTGGGGACTGAGCAGTTTTAAGAGTCGTGGCAGAACAGAGGACCCATCATCACCTCCTGCAGGGGTAAGCACTACTTCTGCAAGCAAGACATCATAAAAAGGCAGCACCTAGAGCAGTGATGGCGAACCTTGGCACCCCAGATGTTTTGGAACTACATTTCCCATGATGCTCATGCACTAGGCAGTGTAGTAGAGCATCATGGGAAATTAAGTTCCAAAACATCTGGGGTGCCAAGGTTCACCAACACTGCCCTAGAGCAGTGATGGTTAACCTTGGCACCCCAGATGTTTTGGAACTACATTTCCCATGATATTCAACTACACTGCAGAGTGCATGAGCATCATGGGAAATTCAGTTCCAAAACATCTGGGGTGCCAAGGTTCGCCATCACTGCCCTAGAGTATCTCAGAGCCTGAGTTAGTGGACTGCTGCTTGGGTGATTGGCGGCCTCTGCACTGTCTGGGAAAGAACCAGTTAAAATCAGCATCTTCTGCGGGGTCATTGTGTCATGTGGTTGTTTAGTGAAAATGACTTGAAGAAAATGCTGTTGGAGACAGAAAGAGGTTTGATTTTGGTGCAGAAGTCTTTTTCAACCACTTATGCCGTGTACACATGATCGATTTTTTCGACGTTGAAAACACCGTCGAGAAAATCGACGTGAAAAACGAGGAACAGCTTGTTCCCCTACACACGGCCGTTTTAAATGACATTTTTTTTCTTGGTCGAAAAAAACGACCGTGTGTAGGCTCCCCGGCAGTGTTTCCCTATGGGAAAACTGCCGCGGAAAAAAATTACGGGAATCACGACGAGAAAAATTAGAGCATGTTCTAATTTTTCTCGTCGTGATTAATGCCGTTTTTCCCGTCGGGAAAAATGACAAAAAGCCCACACACGGTCGTTTTCTCGTCCAAAAGAAAAAATTTAATTTTTCCCGACGGGAAAAATGATCGTGTGTACGCGGCATTAGACCACTAAACTATAGAAGGTCAGGATTTCACTATAAAGAGTCTTCTGACTACTCTCAATATTCCGTGCATCCCCTCCCCCCTACAGTTCTCTTGCTGATTTCAAATGCCCATGATTGTCCAGAAGAGGAAACAAAAAGAAAAAAATGTCACAGTTCCTTATGGTAACTAAATGACTAGCCCTGTCAGAATGATTAAGGATTTAGTACATAGTGTCAGTATCTGCAGGACAATCCCATTAAATACCAGTTTTCTAATGTAGGATCTGAGGCCAATAACCCAGGACAAATCGCTATTTCTAGCTATAGCACTCCTGGCATTTTCATAACTGCAATGTGGTATCAGTTTAATCTTCTTTTGCAGACATACTAAAGCTTGATTTTACATTTCGCTAATGGAGGCATTTCACATTAAATTGCTGCATGTTTTGCCTGCGAGTGTGAAAACACAAAGCTGCTCTGTGTGAAAAGGCCCACACACATTCCACAGCAAAACAAAGAAGAAGAATAGAGGAACAGGATCCAAGCAGACATTACATAGTTAAAGAGGACCTATAGGCTTTTTAATGTTTTTTGATATATACAGGCAATAACCATAGCAGCCAATGTGGCTGCACTGGGGCCCAGGGGTTGAAGGGGGCCCCATTAGGGGGGCTCTTGAGGGAAATTAAAAATAGAAAATCAGCGTGCATGTGAAGATAACACAAATTCAGTACTGTATCATTTAGGAATGCAGCAGTTTCTGTTGACATTGACCCTATACCCACTGTAGGGTTGCCACCTTTTCTTCAAGCCAAACCCGAACACTTTAGCGGCGCATGGCATGTAGGGTGACCACATTTCCAAACTACCATTCAGGGACACCCCCCCTTCCCAAAAATCAGCTTGTGCTGTAACGAATCACAGCACAGTGATTGGACACAAGAGGCAGGATTTATGATTTCTCCAATCACAAGCAGGGGGCGGGTATTGTGCTCCTCCAAGCATTTCCGGCCAGGACAAGTACTGTCAGTGAGTAAAGGGGTGATGTGGCAGCCTTTTTTGGGGGCATCAGATTGGCCTGGGGGGTGGCTGTGTCAGTTTCATCCCGGGAATGAAGGTGCCCGGGAAAGACATGCAAAATGCGGGACTGTCCCGGGCAATCCGGGACACGTGGTCACCGTAATGGCATGGCACCCCAACCGCAGTGCGATTTTGCCGCGATTGTCACCCAAAAAATTGCGGCAAAATCACGTAAACAGAATTGTGGGATGCCTGTCACCCAAAATAAGTTTTTCTTTGCGATTGGGGTGCCATTATCCCCATCCCCTCCTATTACAAATTTTCTTCTCCTACCAGCACAAATCCTCCCCCCTGCAATACCCCCATGGCAGTGGACAGGCTGTATCACGGGGCCCCAGCACACAGGGGGGCCCGGACAGCAGGGGGTTCAGAGCGGTGGGCGTGGGGGGCAATTACAGAGGGGGGACAATTACAGAGATTGGGGGGCAATTACAGAGGAGGGTGCAAATACAGAGGAGGGGGTAATTAGAGGAGGGGGGCAATTACAGAGGAGGGGAGACAATTACAGAGATTGGGGGGCAATTACAGAGGAGGGGGGTGCAAATAAAGAGGAGGGGGTAATTACAGAGGAGGGGGTGCAAATACAGAGGATGGGGGGGCAATTACAGAAGAGCGGGCAATTACAGAGATAGGGGCAATTAGAGGAGGGGGGCAAATACAGAGGAGGGGGTGCAAATACATAGGGGGGTCAAACACAGAGGAGTCAAAACATAAGGGAGAGAGAGAGGTAACAGGCTGGAGCAGACGTTTTTAATAAAATAAATGCTTAAAAACAATCCACTTACTCTTCATGTCAGAGCTGTAGGCATGTCAGTCTGTGAAGTCGGCTGTCCCATTCTCCCCTCCGATATACGCTGCTGTTATCACTGGAGGCAACAGAGAGCCGCGGGAAACTCATGTGAACTGTCAGCCTCTGATGATTGAGGCGTGGTTAAACCTCTGGAACGCTCTGATTGGTCACAGAATCCCAGGCTGACAGCTCACTGCAGATTCCCCGCGGCTCTGTAGCCTTGGCTTCCTCCAGCGATTCAGTGAAACAGCAGTGTGGATCGGAGGGGGAGAATGGGACAGCGGAGTTTACAGACCGACATACCTACAGCTCTGACATGTGTGAGTGAGTGGATTGTTTTTATACATTTATTTCAATAAAAACTTCCGCACCAGCAGCTGCCTGTCGCCTCTCTCTCCCTTTGTTTTGATTTCTCTGTAATTGCTCCCCCCGCCCGCCGCTCCGATCCCCCTGCTGTCCTGGTCTCGCTGTGTGCCGGGGCTCGTAAAAGGAGGCCCCATGGTACCCCCTGTCAGCTGGAAATGGTGTCTGGGTGTGAGGCAAAGGGAAACCCGGGCACAGCCTTCTAAACCCAAACTGTCCGGGTCAAAACCGGACAAGTGGCAACCCTAACCCACTGTGATATTTTCCATCAAGAAAGCCAATGTCAGACACATATGAGCATAATTAGTGGGAATGCTCTCCAAGAATTCCCAGTATTGTTATTCATTTTTTTATTAGTGGGAATGCTCTCCAAGCATTCCCAGTATTGTTATTTGGATTTTTATTATTCTTATTTTCTTTAATTTTATTCCGTATGTTTTTTGGCTCTGCGTAACTTCTGTATACTTTCAGCTATTGAAACCATTCAACTTTTAAAATGTTTAGCTCTTCCAGCTAATGATGGAACTTCTTCAGCTTTTTTTCTACTTTTTTTAAATATTAAGCTTTTTATCACTTTTTTTAACATTGATGTCAATGAGAGCATGCTTCAAATCCTTAAAATCTTCTTCCGCTCCCAAAAGTTTCAGCTCCTTCATACTTTCACCTACAGATGCCAAACAAACTTTAAAATGTTCACAAAGTATTCAGCTATCCGGCTATATCTTTTCAGTTTGATATCTTTTACAGTTTTTGTGAAAAAGCTGTTTGAGTGCCGGTTCACACTTGTGCGATGCGATTATGATGTTTATTTTTTCATTGTGTGTTTGTTAATTACCAGCGCGATTGCAATGCAAATTCAATGCAAATTTTATGCGCTTAGAATGTAAATTAGGCACAGATGCGATTTGTGCTCAGGCCAATTGAAAAGCCAAGAAAAAAATGGGTGTTATCTTCCTGTGCTTGCCCTGTTTTCTCTTGTGGGGAGAGTATTGTCGTTGGAGGAGTTTGGTTTTTGTGAGTAGTCAGTGAGGATTTTGTTTTTTGGTCATTATGTTTCATCATGTGCCGTTGATCATGGCAGCAGTTGTTACTGCTACTGCTGCAGTACTGATGGACAAAGCCCGGTGGAAGAGGATGAGGAGGACCAAGAGACTGATCAGTACAAGAAGATATTGGATCCATCCAATTATTCAAAATAGGTAAGAGAGAGGTCAGTTTAGGATCCTCTACAATCATCTCAGGCAGCATGAGGAGAAGTTCTTCAACTATTTTTGGATGTCAGTAAATAGGTTAGTACATGTACCCCTCTTCCTTCTCCTCCTCCCTCCTTATTTCTATCTATCACTGACATGAATCCCACTGACCACCAATACCACTGACCACCAATATAAGGGCATGCATCTCACTGACCACCAATGCCACTGACCACCAATCCCACTGACCACCAATCCCACTGACCACCAATGTAAGGGCATACATCCCACTGACCACCAATGTAAGGGCATGCATCCCACTGACCACCAATCCCACTGATCACCAATCCCACTGACTACCAATGTAAGGGCATACATCCCACTGACCACCAATCCCACTGACCACCAATGTAAGGGCATACATCCCACTGACCACCAATGTAAGGGCATGCATCCCACTGACCACCAATGCCACTGACCACCAATGCCACTGACCACCAATCCCACTGACCACCAATGCCACTGACCACCAATGCCACTGACCACCAATCCCACTGACCACCAATGTAAGGGCATACATCCCACTGACCACCAATGTAAGGGCATGCATCCCACTGACCACCAATGCCACTGACCACCAATGCCACTGACCACCAATCCCACTGACCACCAATCCCACTGACCACCAATGTAAGGGCATACATCCCACTGACCACCAATGTAAGGGCATGCATCCCACTGACTACCAATGTAAGGGCATGCATCCCACTGACTACCAATGCCACTGAGCACCAATGCCACTGACCACCAATCCCACTTTCCATCTCTTTTCTCCTTTCACTAGAACTTATGCCTCTTACCATGTGATTGTGTATGGGCTTCAGCGTCTCACTTACATTGGTTTTGTGGTTTTATTTCTTAGTTTTGATTAATTACTTTGGTTGCTTGGTACACGATTGGAGTATCAGAACACCACCTTTCGGAAAAGTGTGGAGCCAGCGGAAAGGTTGCTTGTTACATTAAGGTCAATTTCATAGATATACTTTGTGAATGTTATGCTATGCACCATAGTAAGCTATAGGAATGCAAAGAATGCAGACAGATATCACAACAAAATTGTCTTCCAAAAAAAGTAATTTTTTATTTTTTTTTCCAAAAACTTGTAATCAGTTTGTGACTACATGCTTTGCACCAACCATTGGAGAAAATTTCAAAATTGTCCTTACATATAAAGAACAACATAAAGAGGAGACAACACTCTCCTTCACCTTTTATTTTTTACTTTTTAAACACACTATGCACGTTCTTCCCCCTTTTCCATCACCTTCTAACTTCCTCTGCCTCTCTAACTTTCTCTGCCTCTCTAACTTCCTCTGACTTTCTTACTTCCTCTGACTCTCCAACTTCCTCTGACTCTCCAACTTCCTCTGACTCTCCAACTTCCTCTGACTCTCCAACTTCCTAATGCCGCGTACACACGATCGTTTTTCACGCCGTTAAAAATTCCATTTTTTAAATTGGGCATTAAAAACGATCGTGTGTATGCTCCAGAGCATTTTTAACGACGTGAAAAACGGCCATTAAAATTTTCGAACATGCTCTATTTTTTCACGTCGTTTTTCATGTCGTTTTTTTTAACGTCGTGAAAAACGGTAGTGTGTATGCTTTTACGAGGGGAAAAAAAACACGCATGCTCAGAATCAAGTATGAGACGGGAGCGCTCGTTCTGGTAAAACTAGCGTTTGTAATGGAGATAGCACATTCGTCACGCTGTAATGGACTGAAAAGCACGAGGCTGAAAAGCGTGAATCGTCGCTCAACAAACAGCGCGAATCGTCGCTCAACAAACTTTACTAACATGAAGGGTGGCGCCATCCGAAGGGAACTTCCCCTTTATAGTGCCGTCGTACATGTTGTACGTCACTGCGCTTTGCTCGAGCGTTTTTTTTAATGAACGTGTGTATGCAAGACAGGCTTGAGAGGAAACAAGAAATATCACGTCGAGAAAAACGTCGTTTTTTAAAATGACATTAAAAACGGTCGTGTGTACGCAGCATAAGACTTTCTAACTTCCTAAGACTTTCTAACTTCCTCTGACTCTCCAACTTCCTCCTACTCTCCAACTTCCTGTGACTTTCTAACTTCCTCTGACTCTCCAACTTCCTCTGACTCTACAACTTCCTAAGACTTTCTAACTTCCTCTGACTCTCCAACGTCCTCTGACTCTACAACTTCCTAAGACTTTCTAACTTCCTCTGACTTTCCAACTTCCTCTGACTCTCCAACTTCCTCTGACTCTCCAACTTCCTCTGACTTTATAACTTGCTCTTACTGTCTAGCTTTAACTTAACGTAACTAATTATAACTTACAAAACTTTACTAACTAAAACTCTAGCTCTCCACCTCATCCTCCCTGTCATCTCCAACTCTCTCATCCTTCCTTCCTCGCATCTTCATCTCCACTTTCCCCACTAACATTTTTTCTCTCCATCTCTTTTTACCTGAGATATTAAAAATAGAATAGATAATTTAACAAAAAACATAACGTTTACTAAGAAAGTATTGAATTTCAACATGAAGTTGGTAGCGAAATTAGCAGGTAGTCCTCTACAAATTCAAAAAACTTGGTGAACTATGTTCACCAGGCTTAGTTAAATTATGCCGTTGTAGTGTTGAAGAGCTCGGTGCTGTTAGCTGCAAGGCTTCATCTTGTGTTGAGGGATATTTCCTCAATGGCACAGGTGGGGATATCAAGGTATCCGGTGGTACACTTGGGGGCCCATATTGTCTATAGGGCATAGGCATGTTAGAGGCAACTTCAAGCGACCGATTGTGTAATGGATAATGACTTGGAATTATCGGTTTGTGCTGTTCCATTGGTCTTGCTACAGGTAGAAATTGATTTGCCATGGACGGTATTTGCTCGTAGAGCTGTGGTGGTCTGTTTTGTGATGGGACATGATAAGATGTTGACTCAAGTGGTCTCATATCCATTGGTCTAGTAATATCCGTAGTTGTACTTGGGGTGAAATTACTGAGGCAACTGGTGAAGGAATGGGATATGGGATTTGTGATCTGGGGGTCTCATAGATGCTAGAGGGTTCCGCAAAACTAGAGGGATAAGGGTTTGGTGCAGTGTTTGAAGCAGTAGAAATGGGACTAAATATTTGGGTACTAGCACTCTGGTGCGTTGGCACAGAAACATGGCATGGCACAGTGAAGGAATGGATGCAATGTTGCACTGCAATCCTCATATTAAAGTAATGGTCTGCCAAGACCTCTTTGAGAAGAGGCACCAAACTAATGGCAAACATAGTATGAGGGCATCGCTGGGCATCGATTTGTTCAGTGATCCCTGACACTATGTTTAGTCATTTATTGGTTTGGTATTGGTCTTCAACCTGTTCTGCTGCCCTGCTGCTTTGCTTCCTGCGGGAAGTAGATGCTTGCATTTGCCTTCTGCTGGAAGGTGTCGAAACGTCGGTATCCTCATTATCCAGCTCCTGAGAAGAGGACTCATGAACCTCGATCACCTCACCCTGGAGCTCCATAGATGAATCCTCATGAACTGTGCAAGCAAATGATACTCCTTCATCAGTGTCAACAGTAGCAGCATGCTCTTCCTCCTCCTCCTCCTCCCAACTTGCTTCCGTGCTGCAATACAAAAAATTGAAATTAGAACACTATTATGAAAAAAAAAGTTAAAAGATGATAGGGGGAGAAGTAAAGGTTAAGGGTAGGACAAGATAATTAGATAGAGATGGTAGAGTGACCGATTCATGTATGATAACTTACTTCCTCAATTCTGGAACAGGCTTAAAAAAATCCATGAATCTGGCGAAGACATAGGGACGCTTTGGGGGGGCACCAGACCCACTCCTTGCTTCACGCTCCAGTCTCTGATGTCTCTGAAGTGTGTCCTTGAGGCTCCGCCACCAGGGCCGGCGCTACCACTAGGCGGACTAGGCGACCGCCTAGGGCGCACTGCCGCCTAGGGCGCCCGGCCGCTGGTTATTTTACTCCGCACAGACAGTGCCGCACTGTCCTCCACAGAGCTCCACCAGCGCCTTCCTGACATGTCAAGCAGCGCCGCCCCCCCCGAGCGCGGCTCGCTTGAGTTCTCCGCTGCTTTGAAAATCACTGTCACAACATCATGGTAGGGGTCCCGGCCGAAACCCCCCTCCCAGGGCGCTCTCTGCTCTCCACTCTGATGTGATGTGTATCACTGCTGCCCTGGCCTTGTGTCACCGTGTCCAGCATCCATCAGAATCAGGCAGCAGCCCCTCCCTCTCCTCTCTCTGTCTGTGTGACTGACATGTGTCCACACAGTGTTCAGCACCGAGGCCGCTCTCCGCTCTAGTCTTTACAGTGTCCAGCAGCAGTGCAGCACAGCCCCCCCCTCTCCTGTCTGGCCGCGTCCGTCTGGCTCTCCGATGCATCATGGGCTCTTTAGCGTCAATAGCGTGGCGCCTGGCGGTGGCTCCCGGGCTTGGGGGACAGGTGGAGCATGGAAGAGGTACCGTGCAAGCACAGCAGGCAGGTAATGGGGGGTACAGAGGGGAACTGATTTGGGGGGATACAGAGGGGAACTAATGTGTGTGTGTGTGTGGGGGGGGGGTACAGAGGGGAACTGATTGGGAGGGTACAGAGGGGAACTAATGTGTGTGTGTGTGTGGGGGGGGTGCAGAGGGGAACTGATTGGGGGGTACAGAGGGGAACTGATTGGGGGGGTACAGAGGGGAACTGATTTGGGGGGTACAGAGGGGAACTAATGTGTGTGTGTGTGGGGGGGGGTACAGAGGGGAACTGATTGGGGGGGTACAGAGGGGAACTGATTTGGGGGGGTACAGAGGGGAACTAATGTGTGTGTGTGTGGGGGGGGGGTACAGAGGGGAACTAATGTGTGTGTGTGTGTGGGGGGGGGTACAGAGGGGAACTGATTGGGGGGGTACAGAGGGGAACTGATTTGGGGGGGTACAGAGGGGAACTAATGTGTGTGTGTGGGGGGGGTACAGAGGGGAACTAATGTGTGTGTGTGTGTGGGGGGGGTACAGAGGGGAACTGATTGGGGGGGTACAGAGGGGAACTGATTTGGGGGGTATAGAGGGGAACCGATTTGGGGGGGTACAGAGGGGAACTAATGTGTGTGTGTGTGGGGGGGGTACAGAGGGGAACTGATTTGGGGGGGTACAGAGGGGAACTGATTTGGGGGGGTACAGAGGGGAACTAATGTGTGTGTGTGTGTGTCTGCGGGGGGGGGGGGGGGGGTCCAGAGGGGAACTGATTTTGGGTGGTACAGAGTGGAACTGAAAAAAATAACAAATGCAGATCTTTTTGCAGGTAAAAAAATGTGCATTTATTATTGTTTTTACTAAGAGCCCGTAAAGCATTGTCAGTGTATCTGTCTGCTCATACAGACAGGCAGTTGCATAGTTAGCCTGTCCGTATAGTACCCTAGCCCACTGTTTACATGGACAGGGCAAAGGGGGTGGAGTCAGGGGTGATCCAATGGGGGGTGGGCGGCAAAATTAGGTTTCGCCTAGGGTGTCAAAAATCCTTGCACCAGCCCTGTCCGCCACCTAGTGCGTATGAGTCCTTCTGTAATAAAAAAAACATAACTAATTAATTTTCTATTATTTTACAGGTACCTAGCAACTGGAAATTCATTTGTCAGTTTGCACTACGAGTTCAAACTGGGAAAATCTACAATCAGCACAATTGTAAGGGACACCTGTATGGCCATCTGGGAGGTCTTAAGAGAAGTGGTCATTAGAAAACCAAACAAAGATGAATGGAACTCCAAAGCTCAGTTGTTTTGGGATCGCTGCAACTTCCCTAACTGTGTGGGTGCCATAGACGGCAAGCACATCAGAATTGTTAGGCCAGTCGGTAGTGGGACAAAAAATTTTAATTATAAAAAATATTTTTCTTTCGTGCTTCTGGCAGTGGCTGATGCAAACTACTCGTTCACATACATAGACATTGGTTCTTATGGGAGTAGTTCTGACTCCAGCATTTTTTCCCACTCTAGTTTTGGAAGAATGATTCGGGAGAACAGACTGGACCTCTCAAATCAACGACCACTCCCTGGAACATCTGAACCCTTTCTCCCTTTAATATTTGTCGGTGATGAGGCTTTCGCTCTATCTGAAAAAATGCTAAAGCCATATGCTAACCGATCACTGTCTGTGGAGAAAAGGGTCTTTAACTATCGGCTAACTAGAGCACGAAGAGTTGTGGAGTGTACTTTCGGAATCATGGCAAACAAATGGCGATTTCTGCACACCCCAATTACTCTAAACATGGAAAACGCCATAATTGCCGTAAAAGCTGCCTGTGCACTCCACAATTTTGTCGAAAGAGATGGATACCTTTTCAAGGACTCTTTGCTGGAAGGCGCAGATTGGACACATACAAGGGGCAATTACAGAGGGGCCAGCGTCCGTGAGAAGTTTACTGACTTCTTTATGAGTCCTACCGGTCAAGTATCATAGCAGCTTGATGCCATTGCATAAAGATCAATAACTTTTTTTCCTGTCAATGCTGTCAATGCTGCATCGTCTAATATCTTTAACTTTTTTCAATAAATGTGATAATGTTTTATTGTTCAACAGTGTGTCCGTGTATTTTTTGTGCTTTGTGTCAACATACTGAGCATGCAATATCATCCCACAACATTACATTGGTTGTCAGTGGGATACATGTCCTTACTTTGGTGGTCAATGGAATTAGTGGTCAGTGGGATACATGTCCTTTCTTTGGTGGTCAATGGGATTAGTGGTCAGTGGGATACATGTCCTTACTTTGGTGGTCAATGGGATTAGTGGTCAGTGGGATACATGTCCTTACATTGGTGGTCAGTGGGATGCATGCCCGTACAATGGTGGTCAGTGGGATGCATGCCCTTATATTGGTGGTCATTGGGATTGGTGGTCAGTGGGATACATGTCCTTACATTGGTGGTCAGTGGGATGCATGCCCTTATATTGGTGGTCATTGGGATTGGTGGTCAGTGGGATTCATGTCCTTACATTGGTGGTCAATGGGATTAGTGGTCAGTGGGATACATGTCCTTACATTGGTGGTCAGTGGGATGAATAAATAGGAATGTACTTACGTTTAATTTTGCAAACCTGAGGTGTGAAGTCACCCCAGTCTGCATACAGAGTTTGACAAATTTCAACCCAGCCTCTGCTCTTCCGGGCATTGTTTTTGTATTCTTCAATCCGGCTGTCCCATATATATGGCCTGTCACGGACAAGCCTGATGAGCTCCTCATTATCAATGCTGTTCCGACGCCTGGGGGTCATCTTCTCTGTTTACAGATGGACACAAGACAGGAAACAGGAAGTGAGGGGGCAGAACTGAAAGGAGGAGCTGGAGGTGAAGAATTTGCATATATGTAAACCACCAATGCGATTCCAGAACGATTTACATTCATGTCTATGGAGACTAAATTCGCAACGCAAAGGTCTAAGACCCTTTTTTTCATCGCATCGCATTCGGAGAGGAATCGCAACGCATAGATGTGAACCACCATCATTGAAAACAATTACTTTTTGGATGACATGCGATTCTATTTTGTGTTTTGTGTTTAACGCATCGCATTCGGTATCAACTCGCACAAGTGTGAACCGGCACTAAGTTTAGTAATCATTTCAGGAAATTTTATCAATTAAACAGAGTCAAATCAATCAAACTTTTCCAACTATTCTCACTTCTTCAACTTTTTCTTATGGATTTAAGCTATTCATCCAGTTAGCTTTAGCAATTCAGCTATTCAGCATTCCCACACATTTTCTGCAGGAAATGCATTTTCTAGTTCATCATTGGGGTTGCTAGTCAAAGACCCCTTATTACAGGGTATATGGTAAGAAGAACTAGTTCAGCAGTTTTGGAAGTGTAGATTTATTGCCCTCGGACATAGCTCCCAACTGTCCCTGATTCCGAGGGACTGTCCCTAATTTGGAGCAATGTCCTTCTGTCCCTCTTTCCTCCTCATTTGTCCCTCATTTTGGTCTGTAGAGTTGTATATAAAAGGCACTTTTTATATTTAAAAAAGTGTTTCCCAGTGCTAAACCTTTCATCCAATTTCTAAATTGCTGCATTTGTAAATTTAAAAGCCAGTATAAAAGAATAGTAATCGTTAAAAAAAAACCCTTGTGGATTTAACTGACCATTTTTTTGGTGTTAATTCTCCTTTAAGGGGGTGTGTCAGGGTGGCGTGTTCTATGCCTACATACTTTTGCTAGTAGGTGTCCCTCATTCCCATCTCAAAATGTTGGGAGGTGTGAAAACTTTTTTTTCCATTTTGGATAGAGTAAGGGAGGGTTATAAACCCTGCCAGATTTTTTTCCACCACCAGCGTCCTATTGTGGAAATTTCCATTCACTTCCTGTCCCATAACCAAACAGAAAGTGAGAGGAAACCCCTGAAAATTAAGGGATTTCCTTGGGGATCCCCAGGTCACTAGAACTACTGTCCCCATAGGAAGATTTCCCCTCTATTACTTTTCTGGGGACAACCCAAAATTTGTGATTTTCTTTTTACTTTCACTTTTAATGGTAAAGGTAAATAGGAGAAGTAGAGAGGGTGAATCTCCTTAATGGGGGCACAGAGAGCAATACAAATTGACAGGTTCTAATCCCACTCCATTCTGTCCAAAAGAAAAAAAAATGGTTTTGCATTTAGTTATACTTTACGATCAGTAGGGAGGTCACTGGGGCCCCATCATAATTTTGCTATGGGGCCCCTTATGTTCTGCAGTTATACCTCTGGATATACAGTATGTGTAATACTGGACAATGTAACTGAATTGCAGAACTTTCTTTGTCCATAAGATGGCGTTGCCAATTATGCCTTGTCTAGCTGTGACTGTACAGGTTGCACAGGAGCAGTTTAGGAGATGTAGTCTTGAAGAAGGATTTCAACTATAGCCATCCCTGGGCTGTAACTATGATGCCCATAAGCACCTGGGAACATGAAGGGTGAGATAAATGTAAAAGCTGGGCAGTTGGGGGAAGCACGCCAACCGGAGGAGAGAGAGAGAGTGTCAGGGACATGCTGGCCATAGCGCAGCAGATGTGCAAAGGCAAAGGCAACTACACATGCGTGGGCACAATTCCGCAAGTAACTTTCCTGGCAGGCTTGTCGGTGAAATCGCGGATGCGTGAATGTGTGCGTGTGAGTACGCGCACGCGGGTGTGCGCACATTAGCGCTGGTGCCAAAATTACATCTATAAGAATGGCAGTTACACTAGAGCCTTGCTGTCTGATCTGCAGCTTTCCCCTGTATCCTGTTCCTGTGCCTGCCTTTGATCTGATTGTGACCCAGCTTCCTGACTACTCTGATTCTCTCCACTCCTGACCCCGGCTTGCTTGACCTTGATTCTTATTTATCTGCTTGATTCTCCATTGCCAAACCTCTGCCTGAACTTTGACCATTTTTTGCTTGATGTCTCTGATGGACTTGATCTTCAGTGTATAACCTGGCTTGTCTGACTCTGCACCAGTCATCTCCACTTGCTACAGCCTCTACGTACCTGCATCCGCAGTACCCCGGCACCTGCAACCTACCTGCATCTACAGCACCCCTGCATCCACAACATGCCTGCATCCACGGCAATAACCCACAGCTCTACCACCGCTGCCGGCTGCTTCACCTTCACACCTGCTACGGAGAACATCGCAGGCACTCCTACCTCACCATGCTCTCTACCCAATGTTTTCAAACAACAAAAAACGGCCCTGTGCGTTTTTGTTTTGTTGGCGCTATAAACATAAAAAAATCGACAATTTTGAAAAAAACACTATATTTTTTTACTTTCTGCTATAATGCATAGTCCAAAAAAATATATAAAAAAAAAAGAAATGTATTCATTAGTTTAGGCCAATATGTATTCTGCTACATATTTTTGGTAAAAAAAAATCGCAATAAGCGTATATTAATTGGTTTGCGCAAAAGTTAAAGAATTTCATTTTTTGCGGGACTGAGACATTGCGACGGACAAATCTGACCCCAAGTGACACTTTCTGGGGACCAGTAACATTATTACATTGATCAGTGCTATAAGAATGCACTGATCAATGTAAAAATTACACTGGCAGTGAAGTGGTTAACACTGGGGGGCGATCAAGGGGTTAACTGTGTTCCCTGGGTGTGTTCTAACTGTGTGGGGGGGCTGGGCTGCCTGGGACAACAAAGAGATCGCTGCTCCCGATCACTAGGAATAGCAGATCTCAGAGTTGTCCCACTGACAGAATGGGGATCTGCCTTGTTTACACTGAGAGATCCCTGTTCTGCTTCTCCTCACAGCGATCACGGATCACCAGCGGGCATCAAGTCTGGAGGATCTGCGGGCACGCTCCCGTGGCGTGCAGTGGCCGTGCACGCAGTTTAACATGCACAGACCGATCTACGGGTACGTCGGTTTGCGCAGGAGAGCCG
This sequence comes from Rana muscosa, assembly GCA_029206835.1. Classification (NCBI taxonomy): domain Eukaryota; kingdom Metazoa; phylum Chordata; class Amphibia; order Anura; family Ranidae; genus Rana; species Rana muscosa. The sequence continues at coordinate 163,848,065 of CM055121.1, read as the reverse complement.
ACCTGCCACAGTATATATACTGTGGCTGGTCGGCAAGTGGTTAAGGGGAACCCCACGCCAACATTTAAAAAAAACAACGGCGTGGGGTCCTCCCTGAAATTCAAAACAGACCCTTATCCAAGCATGCAGCCCAGCAGGCCAGGAAAGGGGGGGTGATTGAGCGCCCCCCCTCCAGAACCATACCAGGCCACATGCCCTCAACATGAGGCGGTGCTTTGGGGGGGGTCCTCCTCCCACCCCAAAGCTTCTTGTCCCCATGTTGATGGGGACAAGGGCCTCTTCTACACAACCCTGGGCTGTGGTTGTGGGGTTCTGCGAGCGGAGGGCTTATCAGAATATAGAAGCCCCCTTTACCCCTACTCATTCACCGAAATAGTGTAGAAAGTGAATAAAGACACTACACAAGTTTTTGACAATTCACTTAAATAAAAAATAAAAAACAATGTCCCTCAATGTAGATCCAACGTAAATCCCGCCGCCTACCACACCACTGAAAAAAGAAAAAAATCTTCCGGCCGAAGGCTCCCCGACATTTCTTAAATAGCGGCGGAGTTACCCGATGATGTCAAAGGGTGACCCCGCCCCCTTGTGACATCGTCGACCGTTTTTCCACCAATCCGAATTCAAAATTCTTCCGAAAATTTGGAATTAGTTGGAAAATTAATAAACAAAACAAAGTTAAACAAACCTAAACTAAGTGAATTCCAAAACGAATCAACAAAACGAAGTTAGTAACATAACGAATCTATCCAAAACTAAACAAGTTTTTCAATTCTGCACATGTCTAGTCACCATTAGGGATGAGCTTCGAGTTGAACATGATTTCGACTTGAACATCGGCTGTTCGCTCGTTCGCCTAATTTCGAACATTATGGGCCGTTCTTGCCAGTACATTGCTGGCTGATGACTGGCCAAGCATGCACTATGACCCGCATGCTTTGGCCAATCACAGTGCCGTCAGCACTGAGAGCCATAATTGGCCAAAGTCAGGGTGCCTTTGGCCAATTATGGCTCCGGGGAGTAGGTACAAGCCCCACACTATATAAGGCCGCCTGCGTGTCGGCCTTGTGTAATGTGTTACGGCGGCGTACTTAGAGAGAGAGAGAGAGGGGGGGGGGAGAGAGATTGTTGTTTGATTTCAGTTAGCAATAGCTAGATTGAGCAGGCAGTTCATTGAGCGTGTTCCTGTTATTCTCGCTGCAGTATATTAAAGTGGAGCTCCACCTTAAATAGCAACTTTTGCTATTTGGAACCCTCCCCCCCTCCGGTGTCACAATTGACACCTTTCAGGGGGGAGGGGGGTGAAGATACCTGTCTAAGACAGGTATTTTCACCCACATCCGGGAGTCCTGTCTCCGGGAATCTGCGGGAGTTACGTCACTTCCCGCAGACTTCCCTTGGTGTTCTGGGAGACACTCGGCTCCCAGAACACAGGAGCACCAATCAGAACGGCGCAGCGCGACTCGCGCATGCGCCGTAGGGAACCGGGCATGAAGCCGCAGGGCTTCACTTCCTGGTTCCCTCAGCGAGGATGGCGGAGGGAGCAGCAGAGCGACGAGCGGTCGCTCGTCCTCTGCTGCGGACGTCGCTGGACTCCAGGACAGGTAAGTGTCCAAATATTAAAAGCCAGCAGCTGCTGTAGCTGTAGCTGCTGGCTTTTAATTTTTTTTTTCCGGTGGAGCAACCCCTTTAAGTCAGTGTACTGTATACTGGGCACGGTGTGCAGGTAAAGCTGACTGCAGACCATCCCTGTTCTCTTCCTAATAATACAGGCAGGCAGTTGATTGAGCTAAGCTGCAGTATATTAAGCCAGTGTACTGTATACTGGGCACAGTGTGCAGGTAAAGCTGACTGCAGACCATCCCTGTTCTCTTCCTAATAATACAGGTAGGCAAATGATAGAGCTAAGCTGCAGTGTATTAAGTCAGTGTACTGTATACTGGGCACAGTGTGCAGGTAAAGCTGACTGCAGACCATCCCTGTTCTCTTCCTAATAATACAGGCAGGCAGTTGATTGAGCTAAGCTGCAGTATATTAAGTCAGTGTACTATATACTAGGCACAGTGTGCAGGTAAAGCTGACTGCAAACCATCCCTGTTCTCTTCCTAATAATACAGGTAAGCAGTTGATTGAGCTAAGCTGCAGTATATTATGTCAGTGTACTGTATACTGGGTACAGTGTGAAGGTAAAGCTGACTGCAGACCATCCATGTTCTCTTCCTAATAATACAGGCAGGCAGTTGATTGAGCTAATATTAAGTTAGTGTACTGTATAATGGGCACAGTGTGCAGGTAAAGCTGACTGCAGACCATCCCTGTTCTCTTCCTAATAATACAGGTAGGCAGTTGATTGAGCTAAGCTGCAGTGTATTAAGTCAGTGTACTGTATACTGGGCACAGTGTGCAGGTAAAGCTGACTGCAGACCATCCCTGTTATCTTCCTAATAATACAGGCAGGCAGTTGATTGAGCTAAACTGCAGTATATTAAGTCAGTGTACTATATACTGGGCACAGTGTGCAGGTAAAGCTGACTGCAAACCATCCCTGTTCTCTTCCTAATAATACAGGTAGGCAGTTGATTGAGCTAAGCTGCAGTATATTATGTCAGTGTACTGTATACTGGGTACAGTGTGAAGGTAAAGCTGACTGCAGACCATCCATGTTCTCTTCCTAATAATACAGGCAGGCAGTTGATTGAGCTAAGCTGCAGTATATTAAGTCAGTGTACTGTATACTGGGCACAGTGTGCAGGTAAAGCTGACTGCAGACCATCCCTGTTATCTTCCTAATAATACAGGCAGGCAGTTGCTTGAGCTAAGCTGCAGTATATTAAGTCAGTGTACTATATACTGGGCACAGTGTGCAGGTAAAGCTGACTGCAAACCATCCCTGTTCTCTTCCTAATAATACAGGTAGGCAGTTGATTGAGCTAAGCTGCAGTATATTATGTCAGTCTACTGTATACTGGGTACAGTGTGAAGGTAAAGCTGACTGCAGACCATCCATGTTCTCTTCCTAATAATACAGGCAGGCAGTTGATTGAGCTAAGCTGCAGTATATTAAGTCAGTGTACTGTATACTGGGCACAGTGTGCAGGTAAAGCTGACTGCAGACCATCCCTGTTCTCTTCCTAATAATACAGGCAGGCAGTTGATTGAGCTAAGCTGCAGTGTATTAAGTCAGTGTATTGTATACTGGGCACAGTGTGCAGGTAAAGCTGACTGCAGACCATCCCTGTTCTCTTCCTAATAATACAGGCAGGCAGTTGATTGAGCTAAGCGGCAGTATATTAAGTCAGTGTACTTTATACTGGGCACAGTGTGCAGGTAAAGCTGACTGCAGACCATGCCTGTTGTTCTCTTGCTAATATACTACAGGAAGGCAGTTGATTCAATTAGCTGCAGTATAATCAGTATATATATATATACATCCCAGCTTTGTGCAGCTACATCATACTGCAGGCTATTCATTGTGTACCTATTCCAATACATCAAATACAGTATGTCTGGAAGGCCAACAAGGAGAGGCAGACACTCACAGGCCAATAAAAGAGGGCAAGCAGGCTCTGTGTCTAGAGGCAACAGTGCTGGTCGTGGACACGGTGCATCCTCATCAGCATGTGGCCGTGGGGCACGCTTGTCCTTTTTTTCGGCAGCTGGCCGTGTTGAGCCGCAACATGCAGAAGAGTTGGTAGAGTGGATGACCAAGCCGTCCTCATTCTCTGTCACCCAGGCTACCTTGGCTGCCAATGCAGGTGCCAAAGCGGCCTATTCCATCGGCTCGAGGTCATCAGTTACTCCTTCCCTAGCCCCACCATCATGCACGGAGGAGTCCCCCGAAATGCTCGACCACAGTGTTGGGTACATGCTGCAGGAGGATGCGCAGAGTTTTGAAGGCTCCGATAATGGTACCCATCTTGAGGAAGGCAGTAACGTGAGCCCAGACAGAGGGGGTGCCCAAGAAGGACAACAAACTGGCAGTCATGTTCCCCCAGCTGCAGCATACTGCCAGGTTTGCACCAGTGACGAGGAGGGAGGGGATGATGAGGTCACTGACTCTACGTGGGTGCCTGATAGGAGAGAAGAGGAGGAGGAGGCACATCTCCAACGAGGCAGGATGCCCTCCAGGGGCCAGCTTAAGGGCAGCCAAACGACTGCATCACACTGCAGAGCGCCACATGTGCAGGTCGCTGCTGACTCTGCGTGTTTTTCCAAAAGTTCTTTGGTGTGGGACTTTTTTGATACGTGTGCAGCAGATCGCACCGTTGCTATTTGCAACATATGTCTGAAGCTTATCAAGCGTGGCCAAAACAGCAGCCGCTTGGGCACCACATGCTTGACCAGACATGTGTTGAAGTTCCATGCAGTCCGTTGGCAAGCATACTTAAAAGACCCACACCAAAGAAAAAGGCAGACCTCTCCTTGCTCCTCATCAGCTGGGATCTCCAACCCCACTATACCTTCAGTCCTCTCAGAAACCTGCACTGAGAGTAATGAAGGTGTAGAATTAGGTGTGCCACTGCCAAGTACTTGCGGGCAATCTGCTATCGCTACACCAACGTCCGATTCTAGCAGGCAAATTTCCCTGCCCCAGTTGCTACACCGGTGAAAGAAATTCGCTCCCAGCCATCCACATGCCCAGCGGTTGAATGCTAGCTTGACTAAATTGCTAGCACTTCAACTGCTGCCTTTTCAGTTGGTAGACTCTGTCCCCTTCCGTGAATTTGTGGAATGTGCAGTACCTCAGTGGCAGGTTCCCAAACGCCACTTCTTTTCACAGAAGGCGATTTCGGCTCTCTACCGGCATGTGGAAAGCAATGTCTTGGCCTCGCCGGACAGGGCGGTCAGCGGTAAGGTGCATGCTACCACTGACTCATGGTCCAGCAGGCATGGACAGGGACGTTACCTATCTTTCATGGCGCACTGGGTGACTCTGCTGACAGCTGGGAAGGATGCAGGACAGGGTGCAATAGTGTTGGAGGTTGTTCTGCCACCACGCCTCCAAAATGCTACTAGTGGTGATTCTGCCACACCTCTCTCCTCCACCCCTCCTCTTCCTCCATGGCCTCTTCCTCTGCTGATTTGTCCTCGGAACCAGCGTTGCTCCGTAGGCGTTCAAGGGGCTATGCAAGCACTCAGGCAAAGAGATGAATGCACTGTCCTGTCACCATTTGAGGAGGCCACGAGGATGGTGAGCAGTGACAGTGCATGCATCAGTGATACTGTCCCTCTTGTCCACCTGTTGGAGCACACGCTGCCTGGAATAATGGACAGGGCACTTGAGGCAGAACAGAGGGAGGAAGAGGAGGACTTCCTTACCTCTCAAGGCCCCATTTATCCAGACAGTGTTCCTGCGGGCCTGCGGATCACACAGGAAGAGGAGGAGGAGGATTGTGTCAGCATGGAGGTCGAGCCTAGCACTCAGCATCAGCAGCAGTCTTCAAGGGATCATTTACAGTCCCCAGAAAACCCATGGACTTGTACGTGGCTGGGAGGAGGTGGCTGCGGATCATGTCGTCCTTAGTGACCGAGAGGACTCTGGACCGAATGCCTCAGCAAACCTAAACTGAATAGCCTCCCTGATCCTGCAAAGCCTGCGAAAGGATCCTCGGATTTGTGCTATCAAGGAGAGGGATCATTACTGGCTGGCAACCCTCCTTGATCCACGTTACAAAGGTAAGGTTGCAGACCTTATCCAGCCATCGCAGAGGGAGCAGAAGATGAAACATCTTCGGGAGGCCTTGCAGAAAGGTTTGTGCAACGCGTTTCCAGAGCCTGGGAGGTTACAAATTCCTGGTCCTGGACAACGTGTTGCTGAGGCTTCGGTCAGTCACAGAAGGAGCAGTGGAGAAGGTGGCCGTCTGACCGATGCGTTCAGACAATTTTTTAGTCCGCAGCGCCAAGGTATGATCGGTTTCAGCAACCATCGCCAGCGTCTGATTCACACGGTGCAGGAATACCTAGGGGCAAGGTCAGACTTGAACACTGTAACGACACCCCAAATATGAAAGGGGTTTAACGCCATTTAGATATCTTCCCTCTCCTGGACACAAATTCACTGTCGATCCTCCACAGCCAGACGACCACTTCCCATAGGAATTAATCCTTCTGAAAGAACGAGACGCACTCTGTATCTTTCTAGGATAGACTGACTTTATTGCCAAAAACATTGAAACTTTTATACACATCCAATACTGCATTAATCTAAAATGAACAATGGTCCAGCTCCACCCACAACATAACAAGACCCAATACACATTTGACAGTAGGCTAGCTTTTGTCTCCCAATACCCATCTCTTAGAAGGCAACAGCTAATCCCTTTATGTTTAAATAACTATGCATGACCTTTATATTCACCAGACTGTCTGTAACTTTACAATACACACAAGGACAGACTTAATTATCACAATCCACATCACCACAAACAATGAACAGGTCTTTTAGAAGCTGGGATTCATTAGCATTACACTAGGCAGACAGGTGATTGAGGCTGAACACATCAGTATCTCTCAATTAACCTGTTGAGTTCAGAATCAGTAAATAGTCCTTTACAGATATCCTGGGGAATATGGTGGATAAATATTACAGACCCATTTTAGGTAGTCCAAGATATATTTCTTAATGTCCATTATTACCTGTCTCACCCTGTGTCCAAAGTGACCCTCCTGTCACACATCTCCCCTTTCGGCAGGAGACTAATACAGGAGGTGATCCCAGACGGGTTGACTCCGAAGTTAGTCCATAGGTCCATTCTTCTAATGCCGGTATCCACACAGTACCCCAAATAAATTGCTCCAAACAGAGCATTACTTACCCAGCCAACCTCTGCCTCTCTCAGAGAACATACCCGCCGCTGGGGAGAAGACAGGGTGACTGGGCTCAGTCCGTCATGCTGTTGGGGATCTGGGCCGACTGCCCAGCATCCCTGGGGTATACAAGTGGAGACTGAAGTCCCATTCACTTGAGGTAGGTGAAAATCCCCCAGTGCTTGCAAAGCAAGGCTGACATCCTCCTGTCCCAGTGTCACACCATTTTCTGGGGTTGTGTCAGTGAGGACCGAAGTCCCATCCGGTATCACAGGAACTCCCTCTTCTGTTAGTTGAGAGCAGAGGCCCGCGGCACTCTGCTCTGTTGCCAGCTCTTCTGCTGGGTTGCTGTGAGTGGAGACCGCAGTCCCATCCACCGATATCAGCTCAAGTTGCAGTTGTGTGCAGAGGCCAGTAGCATTCTGCCCTGCTGCCAGTGATTCAGCTGGGGGTAAAAGCTTTACCACTTCAGCTTGTTGCTGGAGAGAGGGGCCAACTGCCCCGGCTCCCTGAAACTCCACAGTTGTTTCCTGTGCTGGGCAGAGGTTGGTAGCACTCTGCCCTGTTGCCAGCACTTCTGCTGGGTACTCCACACCATCTGCTCTGGCTAACTGTTGGGGAGGGAAAAGGGCTGCTTCTCCCCCCTGCATCTGTGAAATCCACTGGGAAAGAGGAACCATCACCTTCTCACCTCGGGCCTCCAAAACTGCCACGGGTGTAGAGCAGGAGTCTGCAGTACTCTGTCCTGCTGCCAGTACTTGAGCAGGCGATGCATAATCCATAACATCCTCTGAACAGTCACTTAAGTCCATACCTTCTGTAATCTGTGGCTGGGGAGATGAGCCCACTGCCCTAGCTCCCTGGAACTCCATATCATCCACTTCGGCTTTAGGGATGGCAATCTTTAGATTTTCCACTGCCGATTCTTCAGCCAGGCTAGCTCCCTGGAACTCCATATCATCCACTTCGGCTTTATGGATGGCAATCTTCAGATTTTCCACTGCCGATTCTTCAGCCAGGATTTCAGAGTTGTCCACTTGTATTTCCTGATAGTCCCAGGCAAAGGTAGCCCCACCCTGCTGCTGAGCAGGTTCTAGCAGCTGTCTGTAGGCGATCTCCGATTGTCGTATTACCGCCATTCTCCACTCATGTTGCCGCTCTAGTTCTCTCTTTTGACGCGCATCCTGCAGCTGGATGCCTCTAATGGCTTCCTGTATGGCGGTCTCTGATGGGTGAGCACCATATAATGCCAACAGCTGTCGCACTCGTTGCTGAAACAAATCTTCAACTGACCGGGGTCGTGCATCACCATCTCTCTGGTCCATCTCGGCTAGCTCCCTGATCAAGGTGGCCTTGTTCTTTGTCCCACTGGTCCCTTCACAGCTCTCAAGTAGGTCTTTCAGTGTGGCTTTCCTGCAGGCTGCATAGCTGGTCATTCACTGTGGTGGTTTGGAGTGTCCCAGGAACTGGAGGGAAAATCCCACTGCTGCCACCAATGTAACGACACCCCAAATATGAAAGGGGTTTAACGCCGTTTAGATATCTTCCCTCTCCTGGACACAAATTCACTGTCGATCCTCCACAGCCAGACGACCACTTCCCATAGGAATTAATCCTTCTGAAAGAACGAGATGCACTCTGTATCTTTCTAGGATAGACTGACTTTATTGCCAAAAACATTGTAACTTTTATACACATCCAATACTGCATTAATCTAAAATGAACAATGGTCCAGCTCCACCCACAACATAACAAGACCCAATACACATTTGACAGTAGGCTAGCTTTTGTCTCCCAATACCCATCTCTTAGAAGGCAACAGCTAATCCCTTTATGTTTAAATAACTATGCATGACCTTTATATTCACCAGACTGTCTGTTACTTTACAATACACACAAGGACAGACTTAATTATCACAATCCACATCACCACAAACAATGAACAGGTCTTTTAGAAGCTGGGATTCATTAGCATTACACTAGGAAGACAGGCGATTGAGGCTGAACACATCAGTATCTCTCAATTAACCTGTTGAGTTCAGAATCAGTAAATAGTCCTTTACAGATATCCTGGGGAATATGGTGGATAAATATTACAGACCCATTTTAGGTAGTCCAAGATATATTTCTTAATGTCCATTATTTCCTGGCTCACCCTGTGTCCAAAGTGACCCTCCTGTCATAGACACCTTTCCCACCGAAAATCCTCTGGGTTACTGGGTCTTGAGGATGGATCACTGGCCAGAGCTTGCACAGTATGCAATTGAGCTACTGGCCTGTCCTGCATCCAGCGTTCTTTCGGAATGCACATTCAGTGCTGCTGGAGGCTTTGTAACCAATCACAGGGGGCGCCTGTCCACCGACTCGATCGATCAGCTGACCTTCATAAAAATGAATCAGTCTTGGATCACCAGCTACCAAGCACCTGATACTGATGTAACCGAATAATTTTTTTTTTGAATGTGAGATCCCTTCAAGACTGCCTATGCTGATGCTGAGTGACTATCCTGTTATGCTGAGTGACTATTCTCTTCCTCCTCAATGTTCATGTTGATAGCTTGTAAGAACATTTTTGGTTCTGGGCACCGCCACCAGTGGCTAAGGCCCAATTTTTCTGCCCGTGTTTAACAGGGGCGTGTAATTACAATTTTTGCTGTAATACTTTGCAGCAGGGCTCATTCCTGCACTCCAACTAGAGTATCTGTGAGGGGTTGCAGTGTTGTGGCCCCAGCACCAGTGCCTAAGGCCCAATTTTTCTGCCCCTGTTCAACAGGGGCATGTAATTACAATTTTTGATCTAATATTTCACAGCAGGGCCCATTCCAGCGCCCACCAAGAGTAACTGTGAGGACTTACAGTGTTGTGGCACCAGCACCATCACCACCATCAAAGGCCCAATTTTTCTGCCACTGTTCAACAGGGGCATGTAATTACAATTCTTGATATAATAGTTCACAGCAGGGCATTCCAGCGCCCACCAAGAGAAACTGTGAGGGCTTACTGTGTTGTGGCAACACCAACACCTAAGGCCCAAATTTCTGCAGAGTACATAGGGCATGCCCCTACTTTCAAACATCCGACTCCTACTTACAAACGGAGGGAGACAAAAGGAAGTGAGAGGAAATCTACACCTAGGAAGGTAAATTCTCTCCTGTAAGAGTTAATATGGGAAAAGGTGTCTCCTCTCCACTGATGCTTTATCACCAATCCTTGTTTCCCTAAATACCCTACATTTTCAAAATCCAATTGTCATTGGGACAGAAAGTGAGGTGCAGGGGTGATAACCCTTCCCTATGTTTTCCAAAAAGCTTAAAAATAGATTTTTTGGCTGGAGCTACACTTTAAAAATGTACCAGTTCAAAATTACAAACAGATTCTACTTAAGAACAAACCTACAGTCCCTGTCTTATTTGCACTGCCTGTATACTGCTGTTCAGAGTATATAGGGGCTGGGGGCCCCCACGCCTTTCCTTTTTTTAAGTTGGGTTGCGGGGTTCCCCTTAATATCCATACAAGACCCAAATGGGCTGGGGGGGGAGGTACCCATGCAGTTTTTCTCAATGATTTTTATCCATATTGCCGGGATCTCACATTACATTAAAGCCGCAAGCAGTTTTAAATGACTTCTATTCCTTTGGAAATGTCATTTTGTGCAGGGACAGTTTCTAAACACGTGCCACTTTACAGGCATACTATAGACACCCCCCAGGCACAATATTTAAAGGAATATTTCACTTTTATTTTTTCACTTTAAGCATCATTAAAATCACTGCTCCTGAAAAAACTGCAGTTTTTAAAACTTTTTTTGCATTGATACATGTACCCTGGGGCAGGACCCGGGTCCCCAAACCCTTTTTAGGACAATAACTTGCATATTAGCCTTTAAAATTTGCACTTTTGATTTTTCACGTTCAAGTCCCATAGACTTTAACGGTGTTCGAAAGTTCGCGCAAACTTTCGGTCCGTTCGGATGTTCTGGATGCAAACCGGGGAGGGTTGGGCTCATCCCTAGTCACCATCACATTGGCTGCCATTGCAGTATCTCTGAATAAGGGCCCCCCCCCCCACCATACAGAGCACTTGCTGCCTCCAGAGGACCTCCTAGAGAGGGATCCGGTGAGAGGGTTTCTGACTTAACATTTAGGCTGGGTTCACACCTATGCGAATTGGATGCGGGTTTAAAAAAAAAAACGGAGTGGGGTCCTTCGCAAAATTCAAAACAGACCCTTATCCAAGCATGCAGTCCAGCAGGCCAGGAAAGAGGGGGGGGTTGAGTGAGCGCCCCCCTCCTGAACCATACCAGGCCACATGCCCTCAACATGGAGCGGTGCTTTGGGGCGGGGGGTCCTCCCCCCACCACAAAGCACCTTGTCCCCATGTTGATGGGGACAAGGGCCTCTTCCACACAACCCTGGGCTGTGGTTAGGGGGGTCTGCGAGCGGAGGGCTTATCGGAATCTGGAAGCCCCCTTTACCCCCACTCATTCACCAAAAAAGTGTAGAAAGTGAATAAAGACACTACACAAGTTTTTGACAATTACTTTTGTAGCGGGTGTCAAATTTAGAGGGGCGTATCTGGGCTATAGATGGCCCAGATACATTGATTTTTTGGAATTTATGGACACTTTGGAGTGTGGGAGGTATGAATGGTGTCATGTTCCCTGCGGTCCCTAGGTGGCGCTGTCACCTGGGACCGAGGTTGAACTGCCATTCTAGCGCCATGCCCTTTGAGACCTCTCGCGGCAGTAGTACAGCGGGGCGGGGAACCCGCTGTGCCTGCTGGGAAAGGATATAAAGGGGCGGACATCTTGCGCACAAGGTCCATTCCCCAGGCACCTTCAGCCTGGGGGCTGCTGCGGTTCGTCTGTGCCCAGGCGCCCTTGGCCTGGGCGCGTGGAGTCGAGTTCCATCCCAGGCACCTTCAGCCTGGGGTGAGGTACTTTACAAGGAGGCCTGGGGCCCAGTACCTTCGACTGGGTCCCGCAAGGAGCCCCCTAAGGTGCCCCCGGTATTGGGTGCCTGAATCCAGGGCGTAAGGGACCGGAGACGTGACCCTCCCGTAGAGCCGGTGCAGCATTTGGCCGGTGCCGGTGTGGGCCTCTGGTGACCGTCCGGATGGATGTCTTCTCCTGACAGGGGTCGTTTGTCCTAACGGAGGTATTTCATGTTCTTATGGTCTGTGGCAGAGACCTATCTTCATCAGGTCAGTGGCAGGCCTCCTCTAAGGCCTGTGGCAGAGGCCTCAACGTTCACCCAGGTCAGTGGCAGGGACCAAATTCACAGTCGGTGGCAGCGACTGTGCGCCAAGCCTGTTTGCACTAAACGGAACAGGAGAGACTTTATTCATTGAGTGTGCCTGGACCTACTCTTTCCCACACCCTGTCTGTTCTTTTAAAGTTCAACCAGCCTACCTATTGATCAAAGCAAATAAAACAGTGTTGGACTTTTTATGGTGTGGAACTCGTGTTACTGGAAGCTAAGTGTCCCTGTCTGTGACAGTGGCGATCATCCTCCACAGGAGAAGCTGAGGCTCCGGCCTAAAACGCAGACCCGAAGGTAAACGGTCTAGCTCATATCTCTGCATACTACATCAAAGAGCCGAGCTGGGGGTGTACATCTTCCTCCTTCTCCCAAATACCCCTAGACGAGTCATACAGCCATAAAGAGAGGGGAGAAGGTGGGTGGAGGGCGCTACACGTGGGGGCTCCTCGTCAGGGATTTGTGTTTATGTAATGGAGCCGAAGCTATCGGAGTTTGAACTTTGCTGCCTAGAAGAGTTCCATATTGGCCACTGCACCAGCAGGCACACCCTCCCTGCACAGTTCGTGGGCGTGACATGGAGAAAGCCCGCGAACTAGTGCGCCAAAGGGGAGGAGTCCGGCCATGTGAAGAGGTACATGTGGGGACTTTGGCGCCAGTTATGCAGTGCGCGATGGAGCAGCAATCAGTCACCATGTTCAGCAATGCCTCGTGGGTTCCAGTCTCTAATATTACGAGGATGACTTCAACTGCTGCTCCGATTACAGATACGGGGATTCGGCTCAAGCCCCGGGGACGTTTCGCCTTGTACACCTGCAAGGATGTTGAGGCCCTGGGTATGATTTGTCCCGGATGTTTGGGAATGGTGGTACAGTTAAAGCCATTCGGGCGCTGTGAGGCCTGCGGGGAGTTCACGTTTGAGGTGGAGCAATCCCTAGAGAGACTCCGGGTCTTCCACCTCAGCGCTACATCAGGCGCCGCCACTCAAGAAGGAGAAGTCAATGCTTGGACAGCCATCCCTCCGCGCACTGTAGAGACCTCCGTGGAGGTCGCGAACAAAGGGATGGAGGATGCAAAATCCGGAGATGCTGCTTCGGTCACCACAGTTTCCCTACTCCCAGCGCCAACAAGGAAGGCCGGTCTTGTGAAAGCTTCCAGCGGTTGAGATGGAGGACAACCCCTGCGCTTGCCTGGCCCGGATGGATCCGGTAGGAAGAGTCCTGGACATCCCCTCACAAGTTTGGGTCGAGGTAAGCCAGGGAACGGGACTTGATGTTGGGTTGGAGGTGCTGGAGATTCACAGCCTCTGGAGTCCGCGGGTGGGAGTGATTCTGTGCTCACTAAGAACTACCTGCCCGCGGAGGAGTGTGACACCTCCGACCTCGAGTCGGTCTCCGATGTGGGAGATGACGTCGTTATAGATGAACTATTTGCTGAGAAGGGCTGGGACAAGATGCCTCTCTCCTCATCCCGTAGAACCAGGGATCCACCTATGTCCACAGGTGATAGTACACCCCGGGTGGAGGCACCAGCGCCTGAGGAGGGACCCCGTCCCCTGTCTGCTTTTCAGTCCCCGGTGCCTCCTGCATCTACCACCGGGGACAAGAGACTGTTGCTGCGGGCGCCTATGCCCCAATCAGAGGTGGTCAAGGCACCTCGTCATCCGGATTCTATCGTCCTGCCGGGCGAGGGAGACCGCTCTACTATGCCTCCCTTGTCTAGGCTACAACGTTTGTTCTGCCAGAAAGGTCGCCAACGAGTATGGGTGGGAGTACCCATACTTATCTAAGGAGCTGCTTTACGAAGTAGAAGTCTGCAGGGAACATTGGTACAATGATTTCGTGTGGACACACATCAAAGTCCCACATGCACACAGGTACCTCGCTTGTTCCCCAAAAGCATCTCAAAGATTCAAAGACTGCAAGGCAGAGTGGATGTTGGGTCGGCACATTCATGCAGACAAGGTGTTGATTCGGAGAAAGGATGGAGAAGATGTCGAATATCACCTAGAGACTGTTGATCAACATTTAAAACCCCTTGTCTTGTTGCATCCCAGATTCTACCTGTAGGAGAAAAGACTCCTTTCCCTTGTGCCTTGAAAATTTGCTGAACTTTCCGGGGTTTGTTTTTCCTTCCCGGAAACCCAGGAACTGTACCCGAGTTTAACGGGTGTTGTGCTCTTTGGAGGAATGGGGAACTGTTGCTGTTGTTTTCTCCCTTTCTTCCCTCCTGCAAAGTGATCATGGACTTTGGGGTGTAGTTAGGACCAAAGTACAGAGAAGAAGTTTGTTCAAGGATTCAGCAAGTGTCTTTACCGTGGCACTGTCACTAGGTGGCAGTGTTGCGCACCGTTATTCACTTTACACCACACACTTCTTGGAAGGAAAGGATTTGTCTTCGGAGAGATTTTTTCGTTCCAACACCCACACATGTGTCAGGAAATTTTGTGTGTTTAACTTTCTTTTGTCCCCTCTGCAGGAGAACGTCCGTCAAGACCGCTGAGAATGGGGCGGGTCTTAGTTAGTGATGTGGGCGGGGGGAAAAATGTCAATGGTGGTATTGTGATATGTATGCTGTAACAGGAGGGCCCGGGGAACCCAGAATCTCTTAGAAAGTATGAGATACCCTTGCTTCAGCTTCCCCAATGCCTCTTATGTGTAAACCACCCTGTGTCTCTAATAGGGGCACATGGTGAAGGAGAACCCCACTATGATCTGTGCTAATCAGATTCAATGCTGTATATATATTGTATATAGATTGGATGTATACTGTGTGTGGGGGTTGTGTAATCATTGCTGTGATGAGGTGGGGGGTGATTTACATTCTACTGTCTAGTGTGGCTTGTGGTAGTTAAGTCTGTAATTATAGGTATGGTACCCTGGCAGACAGAAAGGCTACAGATCCTTTCATTGTGAGATGTGTATTGAAAATTCGTTATGTTCTATTGTGTAAAGTCTTTTGATAATGGGAGACAAAAGCTAACCTGTTGGCTTCTAAGAGGTGTCAAAATAATGTGTATTGGGCCTTGTTATGTTGTGGGTGGAGTTGGACCATTGTTCATGTAGATTAATGCAGGATTCGTTGAGTATATAAAAAGACCTGTGTTTTCTGATAATAAAGCAGTTCCTTTTGAAAAGATACAGAGTGCGTCTCGTTCTTTTGGAAGGATTAATTCCTATGGGAAGTGGTCGTCTGACTGTGGAGGATCGACAGTGAATTTGTGTCCAGGAGAGGGAAGAGATTTAAACGGCGTTACCCCCTTTCATATTTGGGGTGTCGTTACATTGGTTGGCAGAAGTGGGATTTTCCCTCCAGTTCCTGGGACACTCAAAACCACCACAGTGAATGACCAGCTATGCAGCCGGCAGGAAAGCCACACTGAAAGACCTACTTGAGAGCCGTGGAGGGACCAGTGGGACAAAGAACAAGGCCACCTTGATCAGGGAGCTAGCCGAGATGGACCAGAAAGATGGTGATGCAAGACCCCGGTCAGTTGAAGATTTGTTTCAGCAACGAGTTCGAGAGCGGTTGGCATTATATGGTGCTAACCCATCAGAGACCGCCATACAGGAAGCCATTAGAGGCATTCAGCTGCAGGATGAGCGACAAGAGAAAAAACTACAGCGACAAAAGAGAGAACTAGAGCGACAAGAGAGAGAACGAGAGCGACAAAAGAGAGAACTAGAGCGACAACATGAGCGGAGAATGGCGGAAATACGGCAATCGGAGATCGCCTACAGACAGCTGCTAGAATCTGCTCAGCAGCAGGGTGGGGCTACCTTTGCCTGGGACTATCAGGAAATACCAGTTGACAACTATGAAATCCTGGCTGAAGAATCGGCAGTGGAAAATCTGGAGATTGCCATCCCCAAAGCTGAAGTGCTGACTGACCTTGATGATCCTGTTTCTGCTTGGGATGATCTTGGATGGAGGAATGTACCTGTCCCACAGCATGCCAGAGAATCGGCAGTGGAAAATCTGAAGATTTCTATCCCTAAAGCCGAAGTGGATGATATGGAGTTCCAGGGAGCTAGGGCAGTTGGCTCATCTCCCCAGCCACAGATTACAGAAGGTATGGACTTAAGTGACTGTTCAGAGGATGTTATGGATTATGCATCGCCTGCTCAAGTACTGGCAGCAGGACAGAGTACTGCAGACCCCTGCTCTACACCCGTGGCAGTTTTGGAGGCCCGAGGTGAGAAGGTGATGGTTCCTCTTTCCCAGTGGATTTCAGAGATGCAGGGGGGAGAAGCAGCCCTTTTCCCTCCCCAACAGTTAGCCAGAGCAGATGGTGTGGAGTTCCCAGCAGAAGTGCTGGCAACAGGGCAGAGTGCTACCAACCTCTGCCCAGCACAGGAAACAACTGTGGAGTTTCAGGGAGCCGGGGCAGTTGGCCCCTCTCTCCAGCAACAAGCTGAGGTGGTAAAGCTTTTACCCCCAGCTGAATCACTGGCAGCAGGGCAGAATACTACTGGCCGCTGCACACAACTGCAACTTGAGCTGATGTCGGTGGATGGGACTGCGGTCTCCACTCACAGCAACTCAGCGGAAGAGCTGGCAACAGAGCAGAGTGCCGCGGGCCTCTGCTCTCAACTAACAGAAGAGGGAGTTCCTGTGGTACGGGATGGGACTTCGGTCTTCACTGACCCAACCCCAGAAAATGGTGTGACACTGAGACAGGAGGATGTCAGCCTTGCTTTGCAAGCACTGGGGGATTTTCACCTACCACAAGCGGATGGGACTTCAGTCTCCACTTGTATACCCCAGGGATGCTGGGCAGTCGGCCCAGATCCCCAACAGCATGACGGACTGAGCCCAGTCACCCTGTCTTCTCTCCAGCAGCTGAAAGGACCTCAGGGAGAAGGGCCAGTCCAGGCCTCTCCCCAGCGGTGGGTATGTTCTCTGAGAGAGGCAGAGGTTGGCTGGGTAAGTAGTGTGGAGCAATTTATTTGGAGTACTGTGTGGATACCGGCATTAGGGGAATGGAACTATGGACTACCTTCGGAGTCAACCTGTCTGGGGTCTCCTCCTGTGTTAGTCTCCTGCCGAAAGAGGAGAGATGTAATGGGAGGGCCCGGGGAACCCAGAATCTCTTAGAAAGTATGAGATACCCTTGCTTCAGCTTCCCCAATGCCTCTTATGTGTAAACCACCCTGTGTCTCTAATAGGGACACATGGTGAAGGAGAACCCCACTATGATCTGTGCTAATCAGATTCAATGCTGTATATATATTGTATATAGATTGGATGTATACTGTGTGTGGGGGTTGTGTAATCATTGCTGTGATGAGGTGGGGGGGTGATTTACATTCTACTGTCTAGTGTGGCTTGTGGTAATTAAGTCTGTAATTATAGGTATGGTACCCTGGCAGACAGAAAGGCTACAGATCCTTTCATTGTGAGATGTGTATTGAAAATTCGTTATGTTCTATTGTGTAAAGTCTTTTGATAATGGGAGACAAAAGCTAACCTGTTGGCTTCTAAGAGGTGTCAAAATAATGTGTATTGGGCCTTGTTATGTTGTGGGTGGAGTTGGACCATTGTTCATGTAGATTAATGCAGGATTCGTTGAGTGTATAAAAAGACCTGTGTTTTCTGATAATAAAGCAGTTCCTTTTGAAAAGATACAGAGCGCGTCTCGTTCTTTTGAAAGGATTAATTCCTATGGGAAGTGGTCGTCTGACTGTGGAGGATCGACAGTGAATTTGTGTCCAGGAGAGGGAAGAGATTTAAACGGCGTTACCCCCTTTCATATTTGGGGTGTCGTTACATATGCTGTTATGTGTTGTTTCCCTTTTCCCTTTCCCTTCCATGTCAGGTTCAGGCAAAACTACCAGTTTTTCAAATGTAATTTTTTTTTGTGCATTTTGAAGCAGTCTCTGGATTGGGTTTATGTTGGCTCCCTTTGGGGCATGACTTGTTCCAGACACTGGGGACCAATGTCAAATTGCTGGGGGGAGAGTGTAGCAGGTGTCAAATTTAGAGGGGCGTATCTGGGCAAAAGATGGCCCAGATACATTGATTTTTTGGAATTTATGGACACTTTGGAGTGTGGGAGGTATGAATGGTGTCATGTTCCCTGCGGTCCCTTGGTGGCGCTGTCACCTGGGACCGGGGTTGAACTGCCATTCTAGCGCCGTGCCCTTTGTGTCCTCTTGCGGCAGTAGTACAGCGGGGCGGGGAACCCGCTGTGCCTGCTGGGAGAGGATATAAAGGGGGCGGACATCTTGCGCACGAGGTCCATTCCCCAGGCACCTTCAGCCTGGGGGCTGCTGCAGTTCGTCTGTGCCCAGGCGCCCTTGGCCTGGATGCGTGGAGTCGAGTTCCATCCCAGGCACCTTCAGCCTGGGGTGAGGTACTTTACAAGGAGGCCTGGGGCCCAGTACCTTCGACTGGGTCCCGCAAGGGAGAAGCATTCCTAAGGTGCCCCCGGTATTGGGTGCCTGAATCCAGGGCGTAAGGGACCGGAGACGTGACCCTCCCGTAGAGCCTGTGCAGCATTTGGTCGATGCCGGTGTGGGCCTCTGGTGACCGTCCGGATGGATGTCTTCCCCTGACAGGGGTCGTTTGTCCTAACAGAGGTATTTCATGTTCTTATGGTCTGTGGCAGAGACCCATCTTCATCAGGTCAGTGGCAGGCCTCCTCTAAGGCCTGTGGCAGAGGCCTCAACGTTCACCCAGGTCAGTGGCAGGGACCAAATTCACAGTCGGTGGCAGCGACTGTGCGCCAAGCCTGTTTGCACTAAACGGAACAGGAGAGACTTTATTCATTGAGTGTGCCTGGACCTACTCTTTCCCACACCCTGTCTGTTCTTTTAAAGTTCAACCAGCCTACCTATTGATCAAAGCATATAAAACAGTGTTGGACTTTTTATGGTGTGCAACTCGTGTTACTGGAAGCTAAGTGTCCCTGTCTGTGACAGTATCAATCATCCTCCACAGGAGAAGCTGAGGCTCCGGCCTAAAATGCAGACCCGAAGGTAAACGGTTTAGGTCATATCTCTGCATACTACATCAGAGAGCCGAGCTGGTGGTGTACATCTTCCCCCTTCTCCCAGATACCCCTAGACGAATCATACAGCCATAAAGAGAGGGGAGAAGGCGGGTGAGGGCGCTACACTTTAATAAAAAATAAAAAATCAAAAACAATGTTCCTCAATGTAGATCCAACGTAAATCCCTTCGTTCTATGAAGCCAGTTCACATATCTCCGGGGTGGCTGCGGAGTGCATTGCACAGAAATGCTGTGCATCTTTAGCTCCGTTTCAGGGCTAAATTCAGGGCTAAATTCAGGCAAAGATTCATCGTCCCTAATTCGTCCCTGAATCGGATAATGGGGAAGCGTGAACCAAGCCTCAAATACAACGTTGTATTTTTTAAGTTATGCTATGCGATGCATACTAGCGCATTATGCCTTTGTCTTACAGGGTTTGTTTTTTTTGGGGTTTATGACCACTTTAAATGGACTGTAGTTTGTTTCTGCAAAACTGAAAATGTACTAAAAAATTTGTAGGTGTGAACCAGGCCTTAAGGGAATTACCCTCACTTTGGGAAAATATCCTATTACTTCCTATTGCGCCCCCAAGACAGGAAATGAAGAGAAATCTCCCCAATAGAAAACCTAATAACTTGACACCTACTCTAGGAAAACTAACCCTTGAAATAGCTTTCCTATTTTAAACATCTGTATGCTTTCTGTGGATGTTTTAAAACCTCTATTTCTTTAATGGACAAGACATAATAAACTGCAACTCATCTGCTGTGTCATCCCAGCTGTCTCCCTTTATATCTTGTATTGGGCCTCCAAAATGTGGAGTGGAGTGAGCAGATCACATGTCTTATTTGAAAACATCCTCCCTTTAATTGAAATGCAGACAGCAAGGCTTTTAAATGTATAAAACTTTAACATGACAATGCTCTCTCTCTCTCTAAATGAATCATTATTTATAATACGTCTCTGACGGGAATGTCTGAGTAACGGTTATGTTTGCCGAGATGGATTTTCCATTAAGAAAACTAACACCATAAAATGGAAATGGTTGTAAACATCTTTTATTCTGCAGGAAATATAGGGGAGCTTTTACAGGGCTGTGAAGCGGTTTGGCCGCAGCATGGGTGCAGCGTACCTGCAGTTTTTGTGCGTGTTACCAGCACTTTCCTGTAGACTTTTATTATGTAGCGATGGCGGACTATAAGTGTACCATTATGTGTCCTCCCCATCATTCATCATCTATAGTTGTGTCCCTTTAATGCTGGACCCCAGTGACTGTCATCATATTGGTGAGCCAACACACTGGATTGTGGGACTAGTAGTTCTTGTGACTGGCGGGTTCCACTAGATAACTATACACCAGGACTACATATCCCAGGAATCCTTGCTACCAACCCGGGGGACTTGTGGGAAAGACTGAAAAGGAGATAGGAGTTTTGTCTCATGCTCTCTTCTTCCTGGGCCTGGTGTAATGCATACCTCTCTGTGACGGGGAGAGAGAGAGTGCGGCCTACCACGCTGTGTCAAGAACTCCAGCCCAGCCGCTGTTCGCCAGACATCTTCACGGCACCAACTCAGCAGTCCGACACCACGTTCGCTCACACTCCGCATCCGTGTGTCATCACTGGCGGCTCCACCGACGGACATCTTTTCCCAGGTCGCTCACTTTAAGGCCTCTAGTTCAGATCAGTCGTTGGTGAGAGGGCAACCGCCCACCTCCTGCATTATTTCCCTGGTTACTTTGCTGGAACACTGTGTATAGACACCTTTACCATTGGAACACTTTACTGCACTTCTATTTGAACACTGTACATAGACACCTGTCACACCCTGGAATTCCTTGTCAGGAGTAGCTACTGTAGTTAATTACTAGGGATCCATTGACTTTACCTAAGTTTGGCCTGGTTGTACTTTCCTCTTCTACCACCAGGTGGCCGTGCACTTGGAGGTATTAGATTAAGAAGGACAACAAAGGGTCAGGTTGTGGGTATATGGAGTATCTCAGCCAATGGGCAGGGATTTTCTTGAATCCCTTGGCCTGCTGGAAGAGCCTATATATTCGGGTGAGGTCAGGTGATCCGGTGTTCTTGTGTGCCACCCAGATCGCCATCTGGGTGGATGTGTGTCGTCTTCCCCGGGCTTCTAGGCTGGAGATTGGGCCTATCCTGGGGACATCAGGCTGCCAGGCTGTGCGAGGGCCTATCCAGAAGTAAGATGGGAGCACAGGGTTGGGACTGCGTCTAGCAGTCCAACCAAAAGTAACGGTTCTGCCGGCCGGAGAACCTGTTGTGGTCGGAGGTAGGAGGGAATCAGTCGCCACAGT
Organism: Rana muscosa; assembly: GCA_029206835.1. NCBI lineage: Eukaryota > Metazoa > Chordata > Amphibia > Anura > Ranidae > Rana > Rana muscosa. Next base: position 163,826,687 of record CM055121.1, on the reverse strand, counting down.
GCGTAACTGAAGCAAGTACTGGAGCAGTATTCTCGCCGAACGGCATGGTAGAGAATCGGAAAACTTCAGGCAGTGATCAAGTCAGGGACCCAAAGAGCGGAGATAACGCTTGCAGAGCAGCCTTGTGTGTCAAGCTAGGGACCGAACCGGTAAGCAGTGGTGAAGCTTGAAGGTATCTGAAGTGCCAAGCTAGGGACCCAGCAGGGAAGCGTGGGTGACGCTTGAGGGAGATACCACCGCAAAAGCCTTGAGGAGCTCACGGGATTCAGAGTCAGTGAATCAGAGGGTTCAGTGAGAGACCGGGAGCTCAAGGGGCTGAAGAACTACAAGGAGAAGTTATAGTACAGCTGAGAGAACTATTAGGAACTATTAGAGAATGTCTGACATCTGTAAGTCAATAGGCAACACATCCCGTTTAGGTAGAAAACAAGAAATATTGAAGAGTGGGATTTTTAAGGTGCAAAGAAACACAATATATATCACAATAGATTTTTTATTTATATAAAAAAATAGAAATATGTATAAACGTGATAAAATTCATCTATATTACACTCTATATCCAAAGTAGTATACAGACAAATATTCTCAACGTTTCGCCAATTTAACTGGTTTCTTTAGGAGTTTTTTTGTCAAGTATTATTGAAACACAGAATATACAACATAAGTATACAATAGCAATACACAAATAACTTTCTTTACAAAATAATATTCATAGATATTCAAACACAGGAATGACACAGAAAAAGGACCAGACCGACCGCATAGGAAAATCACTATTACCTGCTGAATTGAGGTCGGGGATGCTCTCAAGATGGAGTAAAATTGGTGAACCATAGAGGAGGTGCTATTTTATACACAGCACAGAGTAATTCAGTGTGCATGGAAAAGCACTGAGAGATGATGATAAGTCATCTACGGGAGAGGAATGATACTTGAATTAAATATATGAACTAGGCTTGTGCAATTCGTTTCGTAACGAATCGAAATTCGTCCGAATTTAGCAACTTTCGGACATTCGGAAGCATTCGAATTTCCGAACAAAGCAATTACGAATAAAACCGAATCCGAAATAAATTATACCGCAAAATAGCGAATGCCCGAATGTCTTCGGCATAATTCGTTACGAAAAAAAAGTTACGAATGTACGAATCCATTCGAAGCACAATAACACTCACTCTGCTCTCTGCTTCTCCCTCACCATGCTGAACCCTCTCAAAATGGTGTGCAGGGGCGGAGGCTATAGCCGCATGAAAAAACGAAAGTAAAATACGAGATTTCGAATCCATTCGAAGCACAATAACACTCTGCTCTGCTCTCTGCTTCTCCCTCACCGTGCTGAACCCTCTCAAAATGGTGTACAGGGGCGAGGCTATAGCCGCATGTAAAAAACGAAAGTAAAATACGAGATTTCGAATCGTTACAAATAACCGCAATGTATTTAGAAAAGTACAAATCCATTCAAAGCACATTAGGCATAATAGGCAGCGTCGTTGTGAGAGAGACACGGAAAATTACGAATCAACGAACCCAAAAAAAGTTACGAAAGTAGGAGTGTTGTCCAGAATCAAAGAAAAACAACGTACCCTACCGAAAGTACGAATTATAAATCAACTAAAAATTCAACGAAAAATGACGCTTGCGAAAATACGAATTAGTCCGAACACGAAAAATCCCGTCTAGCAAAATTACGAATGATTACGAATCAACAGGACCGAAAAGAAACGAACCGAAACTAAACTAATTTTTCCGTTGTGCACAAAAAACGAACTGAAACTAAACAAATTTTAAGTCTAATATTCAAGTCTAATATGAACTAAAAATTCATTGGTAGTAAAAAAACAATAAGTAAATAAGTACCTGGAATCGAATCACTTCAGAGAATCGCTATAGAATCAAGATATTGAATCCCAGATTGATGAAGATATTGATCAAGAAAATTTGTCATTCACCATAAAGACCAAAATTGTTCAAAAAATAGTTTTCATAATGAATAAAAGGCACTACCTGGTTGTTCCACCCCACGGATAAAATCCAAGCAGAGAAGAACCAAAATTTCTGGCCAGTCAGATCTAATATGGCCAGCTCGAATCTAAAGAGTAAATGATTACTAGTAAAAAACAGAAATGACATGGAGCAATGTAAGCAACGAGATAAAATGCCGTTCCAGAAGTCAAATACCTCAATTGTGTAGTTAGAGCAGATGAACCTCTCCCGATAGCAGCAGCTATGCCATCAAAGCAAAATACAAGAGCTTAAATAGCCATCTTCTCCCTCGCCAATAGGACGCCAAATTGGCGCCAAATCTAGAGGCGGGGCGGGCGTGTCAGTTACGTGCCTGAAATGGCCAACAATCTTTCCGGAAACTACGCAGTTGGATACAGGGCGACCGAAAATGACATGGAAGCCGTCAAGCCGCGCACCGGAAATGGCGCTTAGATACACCAAACGCGGTGGATGGAAAGATCGCGACTTGAAAAGCAATACCTAAAAACAACCACAAGATGGCAGCCTAAAGATATCGCTGACAAGAAAGTGTCAAAGCGCATGTTAAGAACTGAATGGTAGAAGGGGAAAGAAAATATGCCAGATGGATATAAGGCAAAGGGCAAAAAAACTTTCAAGGCACGGGTGGCGTCAACTCTAAAACCGATACTCAGTGAAGAGTTAGACGCCCTAGGCGCCCATATGGTCACCTAGAATCCATATTAATTGACCCCTAATATAAATAAGAAATATATATATCAGAAGGAGCGAAGAAAAGGATGGAAGAAAAAGGAAGAGAAACAGGAGAAAAAAGAAGAGAAAAAATTTAAAATTTAAAATTTAAAAAAAGGAAGGGAGGGGAGGAAAAAGAAAAAACACAAAAAAAGATAAAGGGAAAGAAAGGAGGGGGAGGGAGAAAAAAGGGAAGAGAAGGAAGAAAAGAAATGAAAATAAAAATAAATATGAAAAGAAGCTACTTCACAAGGTAAGAAAATGAAAAAATTGAAAAATGTAATATTATTAATGATAAATGTAGAAAAACATTTAACAAACACAAATAAATAACATTTACTGAGGTCGGGATGGGCGAATCCGGTCACTCCTGCGAGGAATAATGTAAACATAACATAAAAAACAAAAAGAAAAAATAAGTAAACAAACTGTTTAATTCAGAAATCATCTGCAAAGAATACGGCTATACTCCTAGAGAAAGGGCTTATAACTAATGGACTCATTAAGCCCTGGATAAGTGGTGGCCATTAGTGAATGAAACCACTTGGCCTCCCTTTGTAAAAGATTTTTGTCAGAATCCCCACCTCTCTCGTTCAAAGGAATATACTCCAATGCAAAGAACTTCATTTTCGACAAGTCAAAAGAATGGTAAAGGCCACTATGTCGGCTTATCGGAGTTTCCATTTTTTTCTTCTGAATGAGGGAAACATGGTCCCTTACTCTGTGGAAGAAAGGCCTCTTGGTTTTTCCAACATAATAGGCACCACAATCACATTTCATGTATACAACGCCTATTGATTGACAGTTGGTAAAAAACCTTGGCTTGTAAATAACCCCATTAGGGAGAAGGACCTCCGTAGAATTGTACATGAACTTGCAAAAGTCACAACGGCCACAAGGGGCCGTACCTTTACGAGAGACCCTATTGGTAGGTAATTGTAAGTGGCTGTGAACCAAATGATTTTTATTGGACCTGGATTTTCTATAAGTGATTTGCGGATATGTTTGAATATACTCGTGTAGCGTCCTCCTCACTCCCCTCTTTCTCTTCAGCTCGCCTGTCTCTTGTCTAGGGGTATCTTTCAGAGGGGAAGGGAGTGGGGACACTACGCCTGGCCTTCACCACAGGTGTCAGTGTGATACAAGCAAAGTTCTTTTACCTTCGGGTCAGTGCTGTGCACCTGGAGCCTCCACCGAGAGTTACCTTGAACAATGTCTGCCATGAAATGAGCCCCACACCATTAAAGTTCAACACTCCTTTATTCTTCTCGAAAGAACACAATCAGTTGAACTCCCTTGGTAGAAACAGAACAGAAAAGGAGGTGTGGATGCGAGCAGGCCCAGACACAATGTGTTCTCCACTTTCCTCCCTGAAAGTGGGCTGCGGTCTCCAAGCGAGGGGGAATTTCCTTCCAGGCGGTCTCCGATGAGAGACTCACCCGTCACTGGCAATCTGCTGCACCAGGTCTTCGAGTGAGGAGCTCCCCCCGGTCCATTACGCCTTCCGGATTCAGGTACCCACTCCCGGGGTTCCCTAGGATCTCCTTCCCTCGCGGAACTCAGTGTTGGGCACTGAGCTCCAGACCTCCATCCGAGTACCTCACCCCAGGCCCAAGGTGCCTGGAATGGAACACAACCTCCGGCTGTCCTCTAGGCCTAGGCCCGCCTAGAGAACCGACACGAGCCACCGTCCACAGGCTGAAGGTGCCTGGGACTCCACCCCATGACAAAGATGGCCGGCCCCTTTATACCCTCTCCCAGCAAGCACGGCATACCGCTGCCGAGGGAGGACAAAAAGGAGGTGCGACACACAGCAATGATTCCACCCCAACCCAGAGCGACAGCGCCACCTGCTGGGCTGCAGGGAATTGCACATCACTAATGTCTCTGCCAAGTTTAAATTTACACCCGGGAAAGCACATACCCGCTACACTCTCCCCCTGGTGGTTTGACACTGGTCCCCAGTGTCTGGAGTAAATCATGCCCTCAACGGCTGACATAATCCAATCCAGAGACCGACTAACAATTGTACAAAAATAAAACTTTTAGAAAAACTATCCAACTAAAACATTGTGTCTGATCCCTGTAATAAAAAGGGAATACAGAAAGAATAAAACAACAGCATTAAACCATACTTCGAATCACATATTTGCATTTTACTTTTCCCACCCATCCTGACTAAGAACCACCCCATACTCAGTGGTCTTGATGGGATGCTCTCCTGCAGAGGGAAAAGAAAGGATTAACACACATAACCCTGACACATGTGTTCGTGTGAGAGAAAAATAAACTTCTCCTGGAAGAAATCCCTTTTCTCCAAAGAGTGAGTGCATGAAAAGTGTTTAACGTTGCGCAACACTGCCACCTGGTGACAGCACCGCGGTAAGTGCACTCGTGGAACTTTCCTCTTCTCTTTGGCCCTATCTACCCAGAATCCATGATCTCTTGCAGGAAAGTGAAGAACAACAGGAACAGTCCTTCATTCCTCTGGGCACAAAAGCAACGGGCCCCAGAAAGTTCAGCAGCATAACAAGAACGGAGTCTCTTCTCTCCTAAAGGTAAAAACGGGGATGCGGCAGAACAAGTGGCTTTAAGTGTTGATCCATAGTCTCCAGATGATACTCCACATCTTCTCTTTCCTTGTGTCGGATCAACACCTTGTCTGCATGGATGTGCCGTCCCAACATCCACTCTGCCTTGCAGTCTTTAAAACGTTGAGAGGCCTTTGGAGAGCATGCCAGGTACCTGCAGGCGTGGGGAACCTGAAGGTGGGTCCACACAAAGTCATTGTACCAGCGCTCCCGACACACTTCCACCTCATAGAGTAGTTCCTTCGACAAGTATGGATACTCCCATCCATACTTTGCAGCAACCTTCTGGCCAAATAGGCGTTGTAGTCTCGCCAAAGGAGGCATGGTAGCTTTGTCCCCTTCGCCAGGCAAAACTATTGAGTCCGGGTGGCGAGGGACCTTGATCACATCTGATCTGGGCATTGGTGCCCGCAGTAACAGTCTCTTTTCTCCGGTCTTCGGTACAGATGGCACCGGAGATGTAGAGGCAGGCCGGGGACGGGACCCCTCTTCAGGCGCTGGTGCCTCCACCCGGGGTGTACTTTCCCCTGTAGACATGGGTGGATCCCTGGTTCTGCGGGATGAAGCGAGAGGTACTTTGTCCCAGCCCTTTTCTGCAAACAGTTTGTCTATTGCAACGTCGTCTCCCATGTCCGAGAGCGACTCTAGGTCTGAGGTGTCACACTCCTCCGCAGGCAGGTACCCTGTAGTGAGACCGAGCTTTCACCTCTTCCCACACACCAAATCTCTCCACCTGGCTTACCTCGGCCTTTACTTGAAACGGGACGTCCGGAACTCTTGTCGACTAATCCATCCGGGCCGGGCGTAAGCGGGCGAGACGGTCCACCACAACCGCTGGTTGGGGCTACCATACCGGTCTTTCTCTTCGGTGGTGGACGCTGCGAGATCGTGGTGACCGAGTCAGCATCCTCGGATTTCTCCCGTTGAGTTTTTACGACCTCCTCCGCGGTCGCTGCAGTGTGCGCAGTGATTCCTCCTCTCTGAGTGGTTTTGCCTGTAGCACGGCCGGGGTAGATGGTTCTCGGCTTCTCAACCGCCTGATCCACTTCGAACAGGAACTCCCCACAGGCCTCACATCGCCTGAATGGCTTCAGTTGGCACACCAGTCCCGAACAGCCGGGACAAATCACACCCAGGGCCTCAACGTCCATGCACGAATACAGGGCGAATCGACCCCTTGGCTTTAGCCGGATCCCCATATCTGTTACCGGAGCAGCAGCAGTCAATGTCGTGGTGGAAGGGTGAACTGGAATCCACGATGTATGTCCGAACATGGCGAACTGTTGCTGATCCATCGCACACTGCAAAGTTTTTGCGCCAACGTCCCACGTGTAGTCCCTCACGCGTATTAGACTCCTCCCCTTTTCTCCAGTTCGCGGGCTTTTCTTCTTTTCTGTTTCTGAGTCACGCCCATGAACTAAGCGATGGGGGTGTGCCTGGTGGCGCAGTGCAATAGAAGCCCCCACATGTAGTACTTCACACGGTTGAACTTCCCCCTTTTTCCACTCTTCTGCGCGGGCCTTTCCCTTCATTGGGTCATGTCCACGACTTCGAGCAGGGATGCACTTTGGCCAATGAAGGCCTGCCTACTCGTAACTCTTCCAGCGGACACGTTCAATTTCTGTGGTGCACAAACACTATACCGGACCCGAGCGCCCACGTGTAGCGCCCTCCTCACTCCCCTCTTTCTCTTCAGCTCGTCTGTCTCTTGTCTAGGGGTATCTTTCAGAGGTGAAGGGAGCTTGGACACCACGCCTGGCCTTCACCACAGGTGTCAGTGTGATACAAGCAAAGTTCTTTTACCTTCGGGTCAGTGCTGTGCACCTGGAGCCTCCACCGAGCGTTACCTTGAACAATGTCTGTCATGAAATGAGCCCCACACCATTAAAGTTCAACACTCCTTTATTCTTCTCGAATGAACACAATCAGTTGAACTCCCTTGGTAGAAACAGAACAGAAAAGGAGGTGTGGATGCGAGTAGGCCTAGACACAATGTGTTCTCCACTTTCCTCCCTGAAAGTGGGCTGCGGTCTCCAAGCGAGGGGGAATTTCCTTCCAGGTGGTCTCCGATGAGAGACTCACCCGTCACTGGCAATCTGCTGCACCAGGTCTTCGAGTGAGGAGCTCCCCCCGGTCCATTATGCCTTCCGGATTCGGGTACCCACTCCCGGGGTTCCCTAGGATCTCCTTCCCTCGCGGAACTCAGTGTTGGGCACTGAGCTCCAGACCTCTATCCGAGTACCTCACCCCAGGCCAAAGGTGCCTGGAATGGAACACGACCTCCGGCTGTCCTCTAGGCCTAGGCCCGCCTAGAGAACCGACACGAGCCACCGTCCACAGGCTGAAGGTGCCTGGGACTCCACCCCGTGACAAAGATGGCCGGCCCCTTTATACCCTCTCCCAGCAAGCATGGCGGGTTCCCCGCCCCACCATACCGCTGCCGAGGGAGGACAAAAAGGAGGCGCGACACACAGCAATGATTCCACCCCAACCCAGAGCGACAGCGCCACCTGCTGGGCTGCAGGGAATTACACATCACTAATGTCTCTGCCAAGTTCAAATTTACACCCGGGAAAGCACATACCTGCTACACTTGGATATGACCTCGTCAGCAGATAATAAAGGCCAGAATTTGTTGATAATATTTCTGACCTTTTGATGTTCTCCAGAATATCTTGTGATCAATCGTACCTGCTGACCTGATGATTTAACCCTTTTAGAGTGAACAAGATCACTCCTGTTTCTCATTTTGACTCGTTGATAAGCCTTTTTAAGAACTGAACGGCTATAACCCCTATTTAGCAATCGAGATTGTAAGGCTGTGTTCTAACTATTAGGAACTGTTTAAGTACTGTTGCGATAGGAGACAGCAATCCTGAACGTGCAGAAGTGGCACCTTGCTAGGGCCTTTCCCTGTACGGCTGTCCTCCTGTTGAAGTCTCGGAGTCTGCCATTTAAAATTGCAACTACTGAAGGGTGTCCTGGTTCTAACCCTCTTTCCCTTGCAAAATATAAAAAGGACTGTCAAAGAAATAAAACCTACCGTATATACTCGAGTATAAGCCGACTCGAGTATAAGCCGAGGTACCTAATGTTGCCCAAAAAACTGGGAAACCTTACTGACTCGAGTATAAGCCGATGCCCCACTGTTCCCTAGCTCGCTGTTCCCTATTTTACATTGTAAATATTACCTGTAAAGAAGTTGCGGCTGCGGCGTCCATCGTTCAAATTCCGCGGCCTCTTCCTGTTCCTTCCTTGATAGGCGAGTCTCAGCAGACACTCTCCGCCTATCACGATCATTCTCTCATCCTCAGTTTTCCCAGCAGACACTGTGTTGGGTGTTCCGCCAATCACAGACGTCTGCTGGAAAACTGAGGATGAGAGAACGTTCGTGATAGGCGGAGAGTGTCTGCTGAGACTCGCCTATCAAGGAAGGAACAGGAAGAGACCGCGGAATTTGAACGATGGACGCCGCGGAATTTGAACGATGGACGCTGCAGCCGCAACTTCTTTACAGGTAATATTTACAATGTAAAAATTTCGATGACTCGAGTATAAGCCGAGGGGGGGGACTTTCAGCCCCAAAAAAAGGGCTGAAAATCTCGGCTTATACTCGAGTATATACGGTATTTTACATCCAAGAAGTGTCTAGTGCCCAATGACTTTTACCACCTTTGCACCCACTATGCCTCACAACCCACCACATATTGAAGGATGTCAGCTATCTTTGAATCTTGAAGGTTCTCATTAGACAGGAAGGGGTCAGAGATTCTGCTACACACCTTTATCTATAACCACTTCAAGGAATACCATTAGCCTTTTTAAGCCAGCCAGTCCGTTCATTCATCACTGTGCCTTATTGGATATAATCTAATGAGCTTCAACTGCTGGTGAAGACTATCAGGCCTGACATTGCTGTTGTCACTACTTAAAGGGCCATACACCATCCTTATTTTTTTAGATCTCTCAATAGGATTTTAAGGTTGAATAGGCCGGCCTGGGGTTCCCTTTAGAGATTAACTACTTGCATTAAACACTTAGCCATTCATTGTCTTTTAGGTCATGTTTTTTTTTTTTTTTTTATCAAATATTCTTTAATTCTTTTCCACATAATTAAAACATATTTAAATTTCCTTTCATATACGATAATACATATAGAGCGATTATCACAAAAGCAATCTCCTTCCTCCCCCCTCCACTCCATCCCCCATTCGCAACTTTCCACCCTCCTTACTCACTTAACCATCACCCACCCTTTAACGTGTTTCCACTTCTATCAATTTTTTCCACATTTTGTTGAATTTCTTTTTGTTTCCTCTCTTGATATATATGAATTCCTCTTTTGCATTAGTATCTTCTATCACTCTCTCCCATCCTATCACTGTAGGGGTTTTTTCCGCTTGCCACTTTTGCGCAATAAGTTTCCTTCCTTGAAACAAACATCTTATTATTGCCGTTTGTTCGTTTCCTGACAGTCCCCTGTCTTCCAGGAGACCCAGTACGCATAGCCTGACCTCTGGCTGCAGAGATGTCGCAAACACAACGTTTATTTTTTCTACAATTTGTTTCCAATATTGGTATAACTTGGGACACCTCCAGACCATGTGTACTAGGTCCCCCCTCTCATCCCGCATCTCTGACATTTCGCATCCAACCTCCTACCAAATTGGTACATCTTTTGGGGTGTGTAATACGCTCTGTGTATCAAATAGAGATGAGACACTATTTGGGAGAGTGACAATGATACTCTGGGTCCTGTTGCTAGTATATGTTCCCATTGTTCTTGTGATAGTGGGCCTACATCTCTCTCCCATTTAGCCTTATTTTTAATAACTGATGTTTCCCCTTGATCGGCCTTTTCTAAAAAATCCATATACTGTATATCTGAAATCATCCCTCTGGAGGTCTCTGCATTTACTATTTTCCAAAGAAGAGGTATATCATCCCATACTGGTATAGTGGCTTCACGCCCTACTCCCTTGATATAATACGGCTGGCTTGTCTAGAGGTTTGAGGGAGGAGGGTGAGGAACGTTAATACCAGCTCTCACCTCATGCGTGTGTGAGGTTTGAGCTAAGTTCAAGTTTACCTTCGGGTCTGCGTTCCGTACGGAGCCTCTGCTTCTCCTGTGGAGGTTGATTGCCACCGCTAGAGACGGAGCACTTTGCTGCCAGTAATAGAGTTCCACACCATGAACAGTCCAACACTTATTTATTTATCTTGTAGCAATGAACAGTACCGGTTGAACTTGACACAAACAGACAGGGTGTGGGTACGAGTAGGTCCAGGCACAAGCTCTCTCCTATTCCATACAGTGCAAATAGGCTTGGCGCACAATCGCTGCCACCGATTGTGAATTTGGTTCCTGCCACAAACCTTGGGGAACGTTGAGGCCTCTGCCACAGACCTGAGTTTAGGTCTCTGCCACCGACCTGGGTTTAGTTGGGTCGCTGCCACCAACCATTAGCACGTGAACTACCTTCCTTGAGAGAATGGCCCCTGTCAGGGAAGACATCCATCCGGATGGTCTCCAGAGGCCCACCCGTCACCGGCAATATGCTGCACCGGGTCTTCGGGAGGGACACATCTCCGGTCCCTTACGCCCTGGGTTCAGGCACCCGCACCTTGGGCACCTTAGGTATGTTCCATTCCTCGCAGGACCCAGTGGAAGGTACTGGGCCCCAGGCCTTCTGTAAAGTACCCCACCCCAGACTTAAGGTGTCTGGGATGGAACTCGAACTCCACGTGTCCAGGCCAAGGGTGCCTGGACACCGACCACGGACAGCAGCCCACAGGCTGAAGGTGCCTGGGACTTCCCCCTCATGCGCAAGATGTCCGCCCCCCTCTATACCCTCTCCCAGCAAGCACAGCGGGTTCCCCGCCCCGCTGTACAACTGCTGCGAGAGGTCATAAAGGGTACGACACTGCAGTGGTGGTTCAACCCCGGCCCAAGGCGACAGCGCCACCTACTGGGCCGCAGGGAACTGACACCACTGATATCTTTACACAAATAAATAGCATTACTCTAACAATCAGTGCATCTGGGTCATGCTACCACCCAGATGCTGCCCCTAAATGTATATACCCGCTACACTGGTAAGCCCTGTGTGAACTGCGCGTTCAGTGCATGCCTAATTTGCAAATATCTATAGAAAGATCTGTTCGGAACTGCATAGTCCTCCCTTTTTTCTTGAAATGATTTTATACTCCCTGATTTCAAAAGCTGTACCAGAAGGTGTATGCCCAATCTATCCCACTCCTCAATTTTTGCCATGGCTTTAAGTTCCTTCAGGTTGTTGTTATCCCATATAGGGGAGAATTCGGAGAATCCGCTATATCCCAGAATTTTCTTGACATCTGTCCAGCATTTTATCATCAGTTTGGCTGTGGGACATCTAGAGCAAAAAGAGCCCGCCTCTACTTCTGTATCGTGACTTGTGTCGTTCAAAATTAACCCTTTTACTGTTTCTTTTTCTTCTATTCGGTTACTACCCCACATATGCTGCATTTGAGCGGATAAAAAATTATATCTGGGGTTCGGGAGAGCCTCTCTTGTTTGCTGTAGGGTTCGGAGGCGGATCCTTGCTGCTCCGTACTTCCATATCAGTTCCCTAAACACCTTTTCCAGTTTCTTAAACCAATGTCTTGGGATCTACACTGGGTAATTGTGTAAAACATATAAGATTTGCGTCATCCAGACCATTTTAATCAAGTTGCTCCGGCCAGCCACTGAAAGTGGAAGCCGATTCTAAACCCGACATTTTTGTCTTAACTTTGTCAGTAGTGGTACAAGGTTTCCCGCTATGTACTGCCCTGGATCCCTTGTTATATTTATTCCCAAGTATCTCATTTGGCTCACCACCTTCACTTGTTCTATCTGCCCTAATAATAGGTCTATGGCCAAAAGTGCTGTCCCAATTAATTGTTAGTCCCGAGAATTTACCAAATTCCCCTATTACCCCATTACCGTCTCCAGTGAGGATTGCGTGTCCCCCAGGAAGAGTAATACGTCGTCCGCATACAATGCGACCTTCTCCTCCCTCAGCCTCCTTTTAAAGCCCTGTATTCCCGGTGATGCCCTTATGGCGATCACCAAGGGCTCCATAGCAAGGGCGAAAAGCAGGGGCGATAGCGGGCATCCCTGCCTTGTCCCCCTTGCCAGCTGGAACCAATCTGAGCACTCGCGTTTTATCCTTACTTTTGCCCTGGGGCTGTCATACAGTATTTTGATCCATTGGATAAAATTGGGACCGAACTGAAATTCCACCAAAACTTTCCACAGATAGTGCCACTCAAGACTATCAAACGCCTTGGTTGCGTCTAAGGATAAGATTGCTCTTGACCCTTCTTCTTCTGTTGGCAGTTGAGTGTTTAAGAATACTCTTCTTATATTAATACTGGTGGACCTACCGGGGATAAATCCTGTCTGGTCTGGGTGTACCAGCTTTGAGACCATTTTGTTTAGCCTCATTGCCAGTACTTTGGCCAGAATTTTTATGTCTGTACATAGAAGAGATATCGGCCTATATGAGGCTGTCTCAAGTTGGGCTTTCCCTTCTTTTAGTAATACAATAATTCCTTTCCCCAGCTGCCCAGTTAAATACCTCCAGAAGTTTTGGAAGCAGCACCTCACCGTAGGTTTTATATATTTCTATTGGTAAGCCATCGAGCCCTGGGGCCTTTTGGCCCGCCATATCCACCGTTGCCAGCTGTAGCTCTTCTAGTGTAAGTGGTGCCTCCAATCCCTCTCTATCTACCTCTGACAGCCGAGGGATCTGCAGTCCTATAAAGAAATTTTCTATTTCCCCCTCTATATTACTATGTGATGTGCTACTGTACAAGTTCTGATAGTACTTTTTAAAGAACTCTGTTATTTCCGATGTCCCTCTCTTAATTTCCCCTTCCTCATCACAGACCGCCGGGATGACAGATAGGGGAGCATCGGCCCTAGCTATTAGTGCCAGAATTCTCCCCACTCTCTCACCCTCCCCAAAAAATTTCTGTTTTTGAAATAACTTTTTATTTTCCGCCTTTTTTATTACTAATTTGTTGTACTCTTCTTGTGTCTCTGACCATTCCTTATGTTTCTCCATGGTTGGATTTTCTATATAATTTATCTCTGCCCTTTTCACCTTATCTCTCGCTGTGTTTTCCCTAGCACATGTTTGTTTCTTGGTATATGATATTATTTTAATTAAAATTCCCAGCAGAAACGCCTTCAAATTATCCCATATAACTCCCTTTGAGGCAGATCCGGTATTTACTACTATAAATTCTTTCAAGCTAGCACACATCCCCCCCGGATCTTCAATCACTTCCAGCCAAAATGGGTTTATCTTCCAATCCCTCTTGCTGTACCCTCTGTTTAATTTAATTTCAAAAATCACTGGGGAGTGGTCTAAGATGCTTCTTGGTTCATATACCACCTCCCCCACCTTGCCCAAGGCCTCCTCGTTACAAAGTACAAGGTCTATCCTGGACAGTGTCGCATGCGTCCTCGAGTGGCAGGAGAATTGTTTTTCCCCGGGTGTCTCCCCCTCCACACATCCATCAGTCCCACCTCCCCACAAAATTGGAGGAGAGGGCTGCCGATCATGTGTTCAGTGGAGGCTCCCGCTGGAAATCTATCCAACTTTTTATTCATAGTCATATTATAATCACCCGCCACTATAACGGGCACCCCTGACTTGTCCATAACGAACTCCATTAAATCCCACAAAATTTCCGTATTAAACAGGGGGGGGGGGGAATATATATGTTAGCCATCACATATTCTCTTGTTTCTATCCAGCAATAAAGAAATACGTAACGCCCTTTGGTGTCTATCTTACTCTGTCTGCAGGAGAACACCATCCCAGAGTCCACCAAAACACTCACACCCCTTGAATAAGAGGTGTGAGTGGAGTGGTATTGAACCCGGTATTTCCTATGTTTTAATACCTTAGTAGTTCCTTTATCCAGATGTGTCTCCTGCAGACACGGCATCCCTACATTGTTCATTTCCGCCATTGAGAAGATCGCCTGCCTTTTGACTGGATCTTTTACCCCTCGAACATTCCATGAGCACACCTTTATGCTGTTTACTTGATTTGGGGTTTTCCCCTTATCCTTTTTATTATCCGTCATCTACCCCTTTTATGATTTCTCCCTTATCAGTGTACTTCCCACCCTACAATAGTGTACCTTAGTGAAAATTTCCCTTCCCTTCTTTTCCTTTTTTTTCCTTTGTTTCCTGCTTTCCATCAAGAAAGCGTGCTTTTAGTGGATGTACCCATTCCAGTGCCCTACTCACACATACCTTCCAACCCACACCCCCCACCCCACCCCACCCCCCTCTCCCTCTTCCTCCCCCTACCCCCCCTCCCTGTCCCTTGCCCTTCTTGGAACCCGTGTTGAAGGCTTCTAAAATGACCGCATCTACCCTGTTGATTTGTGCTTTAGTGTTTTTAGTGTATTGTTCCTTTTTCCACATCTCTTCCGTAACTTTTGACATACATTCTTATTTCCCCACCTTTGTACCTGTCTCCACAAAAAATACACTTTTATCAATCCTTCCCCCCTCCCCGCTCCCATGTCAGAGAGAAAAAAACAGAAAAACATTCCCCTCCTTTTAAAAAAAGGGAGAAAAAAAAAGAGGTTGCTGTTCGTCTCCATCCTGCTATGTCTTCCCTTCATTTGTGCTCATCCATAATGTCAGTTCAGCAGGTGTGTTAAAAACGATGTTTTCCCCCTTTACAATTATCTGCAGGCATGCCGGATAGAACATTGCATATTTGATTCCTTTTTGCTGCAGTCTATGTTTACACTCAGTAAATTTAGCCCTTTGCCTCTGTAATTCCGGGGAAAAATCTGGATAGATTGATATTCTTGCACCGTTATATTTAACCTCTTTCATCTCTCTCGCTTTTTGAAGAATAGTGATTTTATCTGTAAAATGTAGGAGTTTTATGAGGACCGGTCTTGGTTGGCGTCCTGCAACTGGAGCTCTAAAAGGGACTCTATGGGCCCGCTCAATTGAAAAATATTTTGATAAACAGTCAGTGCCAAACACTCCTTTGAGCCAATCTTCCATAAATTCAGTGGGGCGATTACCTTTACTTTTCTCGGGGAGGCCTAGTAACCTTATATTTTTCCTGCGTAATCTATTTTCCATGTCATCGATTTTATTAATGCATGTGTTCAGTTGTTCTCTCATTACTTTCATCTCATTTGTCATAGGGTTAACGTAGTCTTCCACTTGACTAAGCCTCTCCTCTAACACAGAAGTCCTCACACCAATCCCCTGTACCTCATGCTTAAGCACCGACATGTCCTCTTTAATACCCTTCAATTGATCAAATATTTTGGATAATGAGGATTTACAATTGTTAATTGCAAAAAAAAATCCTTCATAGAAGGCTCACCCTCCTCCGCTGGTCCTGTGGTTAGCTCCATTACTTCTTTCGATGTCTTTTTCTTCGATCCTTGATCACTAACGGTGATTTCAGGTATCATCGTTGCCGACATCGGACCCTGGCCCTGGCTCTTTCATTGGGTATTTAACTGTTGCGCTCCCTGTCCTTTTAGGGGTGTATGGGCTGCTGTGTGTGTCGGAGTATGTGCATATTTTTCTAATTTGGCCGCAGCCGCTGCCTGGCTTGCTTTTGTCCCCCGCACTGGCTGTATCTGTGGCTGAGACTGGGGCTGTGTCTGTGCTCTAGTACTGGGCCCCTCCTGGGAAGCATCTTCCTCCCCACACTTCCTTGTCATCACCGACAGTGTGCCTGGCATTTTCAGTGGGTATACAGACTGCTCGTTCCCGTCCGATCGCCACCACAGTCAGGATCTCCCCCGCACTGGTATATTTGGGTTCTCCGGGCTTCCCAACCTGCCCTGATAAATGAGAGGGCGGTGTTGTGTCATTCCGTTTATCTCTCCAGCAACTTGTCCCCCAGCCCTCCACAAACCAACCCAACGTCAACCCTCAGCAGGCTCCGCCAGCTGAATGAATCCCAGCAGGATAAGTGACCCAATCGGCCCACTTCCCGCAAGCTTACCGCAGGCTCTGATGGTGTGGGTCACAGCGTGGTCCAATGGTGTGGGTCACAGCGTGGTCCAGCCATGTCCTCCCCCTCAGCCTCCCTCCGCATCCAAGCAATGTGGGCAGGGCACACACGAGCGTCTCCACAAGCGGCCAAGATCAGCGGGCTGTATGCCGGTACAGGGGTCGCACGCTCCAAAAAGCATCCGAAATCCACGGGCTGTGTACTGTGTACTGATGCGGAGGTCACATGGGTCACGTTGTGATGGTCAGCTGATCGACCCCACGTACCCCTCCTCCTCTCTCCTCGTCCCTGCTTCCTCCAGCCATCCTACTCCTCAGTCGGCGTGTATCATGGGAGCGGGTGTGAGGGCCGGGCTGCTACGGCCTCTCACCTCACCATCCGGTCACGCCTCCTCCAGTCATCCCCTTTAGGTCATGTTACAGGTGGTATGCCATTATAGATATATGTATATTGTATCTTCCTGCTGTTAAACTGTTCTTAAGCTGTCTTTGGGGGAAATTCATCTACTGAGTCTGTGCTGTTACTCAGAACTCGGTTGATCTATTGCCCTCCTTTACAAACCCATACTACTTTGCTACTTCAGTAAAAGCTGAGATGTCATAAATATATTGACTTGTGTGACGTGTAATTTAAAGGTGCTTGTGAAAAGATGTCGGAACCCAGAGTGTCAGGTGGGTTGGAAGGTTCACAGGGTCATGGTGATGCAGATGAGCAGGTAAACCCAAGCAGTCCTCAAGGGGACCGTGCTACAATTAGTTTGGGCATTCTTGGTGCTTTTTCGGAAAGCGCACCAAATTTGCAGCATGCAGGACTTTGGGTGCACTTTCAGAAAACGCACCAAAAATGCCCATTCTAATAGATGTCTATAGGGAACTGTGGGTTACACGCTTGAAAACCACAGGTACACTGCGCTGCAGCCAAATCACAGTGTGTTAGTGTGAAAGTTCCTTAAGGCCTGGTTCACACCTATTAATTTTTTGGTGCGTTTTCAGTTTTGCAGAAACACACTATCTTCAAGGAGAACCCATGAGACGAGCGTATGGAACAGTGAGGTAACGTGCAAGGCCCAAAATTAAACCAGCAGCTCCTACAGGGGTATCACTACATATATTTGAAGTTTTAGCACTTCCTGTGCGGCAGTTGCAGCTCATATTCACTTTAATTTATTTAATATTCACTCCAGCGCAATTTTTTTGTATTTTAGAATGATGTGTGCTGTCCTCCCTTTGTCTTCTAGGATATGTTTGTCACATATCCCAGGACCCATAGTGCTCAAAGGAGGAGGGGGCAGGCATGGGGCACATCATCACGAGGCCCGGCTCCTGAACCCAGAAGAGCTGGCAGGCTTTGCAATGACATCATATAAGAAGATGGCAGCGTGAGACAGAGCGGGGAAAAATTCTGAGAGCATTCTGCAGCACACTGCTGGATCCTATGGCTGGGTGACTATCTGAAATGCTCCAAATCTGCATCGAGGTGGGCAGGGGTGTAAAAAAAAAAAGAATTATTGGGGGTGAGCCTGGAGATCCACTTTACAGTAGAAATAAGCCACACCACTGTTGCAGTTAATGTGTTACTAAACCCAGGACCCTGCATTCACTATATCTGGTCCAACAGTACACAGAACAAGGAAAATGCAATTATTTTAGTAAATATAAACTGCTAAATACCATTTCTTATCAGCAGTATTTACTGTATCAGTCTTGTGACTTCTATCAGTGTCTGGTTTAAGCTTATAGGATGAGATTTCATTCTACTCTGACTGTCCTCTGAGGTTGCAGGACCCCTGACCCTCTGTCAGGACAGTGTTGATTGCCCCAGTGCTGATCACATGCAACCTCCCAAGAAAAAAAACTCTCTAGCAATACACATTAAACTGAGCATGTGCAGAGTAACTCCAAAGGCTCTCTCTTACCAGGATATGGATTGGGGACAGTGGAAGAAGGGAGGATCAAAGAAGACAGGATAAAACAGCCTTTTTACACAATGCAGAGGATTAACCAATTAAGTTCCACAGTGAGTATAACAAGCACGCTTTACTGCATATACAGGCTGGTTTTACTGTTGTGGGTTAAGTAACACTTTAAAGACAGTGCCATCTTAGCCTTTCTTTACATCTGCATTTGCCATGTTTTTGCACATGTGATTAGCTATGACACCAGCCATTTGGGGACTTGAAAGATCAGTTTAGACCTGACATCAGCAAACTGACAATTGTGACGGTTATCACTAGAGGCATGCCTTGAATGTAGCATACACTGTACATGTGCTAGTAGGCAGAATATACATGAAAACACTGCAGAAACCAACATCGCTATGTTTGATTGACCCCTTAGTGCTGGCTTCCAAAGGTTCTTTAATGGTTCTGAAAGACAGGGGGCAGGCTTCCTAAATGATCAGCTGTAACATTATTAGGAGCCCCTTACACCGGCTACCAATTGTAAAACCAGCACAATTGTGAGTCTTTTCACTGCTTTATAAATGAAAATGTAAAATGATGACAGGCTCCTCCAGGATGACACAGAAATGATATTAATGAGAAAAGATAGCATTAGAAATCAGCAGCTTAGGAAGAAAAACCTCTTTACGAGAACAGAATGTATGATTAATGTTATGCACTTAGGAGAATTGATGCCAAACAGGGACAAGAATGACTCCAAATGTGTAA
This sequence comes from Rana muscosa, assembly GCA_029206835.1. Lineage (NCBI taxonomy): Eukaryota > Metazoa > Chordata > Amphibia > Anura > Ranidae > Rana > Rana muscosa. The sequence goes on along the minus strand of CM055121.1, from coordinate 163,807,668 downwards.
TAAATGACTCTGTGTAATAAATGAAGTCAGGAGGGAAGCATTTTCTGAGCTCTCCACGCTCTCCACACACTCCAGAATATAGAATAGAATACAAAATATAGATCCTTGAATCGCTAAAGTATGTCTCCCGGCCCAAATAGACGGCATGGGGCATCATGACCTGTCTAGTCAGTAGGTGTCAACGCTGGATGATTGATGGTCTTGGTTTTTTGCATGGGATTGTAAATGCTTTGATTATGGAGCATGTCATGTATGCTTCAGAGCAGGTTATTTTAGTATAGGGAAATAGTATAGGTTAAGTTAGTGTTAGGACCATTAACAAGTGTTCATTGCTGTGCGCTGTGTTGGAGCATGTTACATGTTTTAGTGTGTTGAACTGCAATTTATTTTTAATGGCACCCCCCTACACATATGCGTTGCAGTGCACCACAATGCACAGGAATGAACTATCATGTATTGCTTTAACCTGAATGGGCAAGTTCAAGTTTAATTTAAAGAAGTATTAAACCCAAAAGCAATATTTTATTACTGTATATAGCAGCTTACCAATTCTTAGATATATTGGCTGCATTAGATTCTTCTTTAAACTTTCTTTCCTTTATTTTCACCTGGTGATCCTGCCAGTAAAGCTAGGTATACACATAACAAAATTCATCCGGATAAGATTTCAGTCTGTGTGTACCACTCTTTGTTCAACAGAAGTCAATCGTTAGACCAACTTCTGTCCAATGGTCCTGCTTGAAAACCAGCATTCAATCAGCCGCTGCAGCCAATGGCTAATCCAGTACAGGCAAACACAGCCCTTCACATGGGTTTATGCTTTAGTACACTCATGTGAATGAGGCCTAAATATTGTAGAGCCATTTATTTTAAATGTTTGTTGGCCATCATAAGTTCAGTGCAAGGAAACCATGGCTTTCCATGAAGTAGGGTCTAGGACCATTAACCACTTCAATACTGTGTACTTTCACCCCCTTCCTGTCCAGGCCAATTTTTAGCTTTCAGTGATGTCGCACTTTGAATGACAATTCCCTGGTCATTCAACACTGTAACCATATGAAATTGTTATTATTTTTTTGAGACAGATAGAGCTTTCAGAGCACTGATGGGAACTGATAGATGGCACCGATGAGCACAGAAAGGCACTCATTGACAGTGATGGGGCTGCGCTTATTATCAAGACACTGATGATCAGTGTAAGCAATATGCTGACAGGCTTGCTGGTTATTAACACTCCTTTCCTCACACAGACACAGTATGTGAGGAAAGGATTGCCGAAAACCGGCAAGTCTGTTTACATGTGATCAGCTGTGATTGGACACAGCTGATCACATGGTAAAGGGCTGATGTGATTGGCCCTTTACCCCGATCTGTGATCAGCTGTGTCCAAAGGATTCTCTAACTTGGTCCTCAAGTACCCCCAACAGGCCATGTTTTCAGTTTTCCTTTATCTTGCACAGGTGCTTTAAATCAGAGTCAGTCAATGGCTTAGTATTTTGCACAGCTATTTTATCTAAGATAAATTCCCAAAACATGGCATTGTTGGGGGTACTTGAGCACTGAGGTTGAGAACCACTGTCATAGAGCACTCCCGATTTGCGTCACAGGGGGTGGGGTTCTGGGAGGACATCTATGGATGCCCTCCCAGAACTATAGTACTGTAGCTATGTTTTGGCTATAGCGCTTTACTAAAGCGGTTAAGAAAGAATAATCCATAAGGTCAAAGGAAGGACTAAAGGAATCAAATAATCCTCCAACTGAGTCAGTGCATACCCTTCTTAGAACAGAAGGTACAGTACATGTCTTATTCCATCACATATCCCAATAATAAGAGGATTATTCCTCATTTTAGGATAGTGGATGGAGCCATGCAAATGATCCCTTTATGCCTTAATGGTCAACTGCATATACAGAACTGCTAGTGTATTATACAATTTATTTTTAAAGAAAAATTGGAGTCTTTCTTTTAGCTGGATTTACACTAATTTGGACAATGACTGGGCGCACAATTTAGGCTCTGTTTCTACGACTGCGAGTTGTTGTGTGACTTGACACATGTGAAGTCGCATGACAAGTAAAAACCCATATGTATTTCAATTGTCCCTATTCTAATTGGTGCGACTCAAGTCGCAGCGACTCCAAAAAGGTTTTTGCACTACTTTGTTCTGACTTTGGTGCGACTTGTTCTCACATGGTTTTCACCGGTCGCATGACATCGCATCAAAAATCGCATTGCAAAGTCGCACTGTAAATCACGTGACTTTGGGGTTGCAATAGTGGAAACAGAGCCTTAAGTGGAACAAAACCCTCCTATTCTTTACAGCCAAGGAAGCTGCCATTTTAGATTTGTGTGATCTCTAATTGCAGTAGTGCTGCATATGTGATCAGTTATGACACCAGCCATTTGATAGCTTGATAGTTTAGCAAATTTGACAGGTATTATTCATGGCCTGACTTGAATGTATGTGTTTTGGGAAACCGTTAATTCAGCGGGTTATGTTCTGCTTTAAATTTGGTGTTGGATGGATTGCCTTGCGTTTCTAATTTTTGCACTTTTTCACCTACCGTATATACTCGAGTATAAGCCGAGTTTTTAAGCACAATTTTTTGTGCTGAAAATGCCCCCCTCGGCTTATACTCGAGTCACCTTTTTGCACCTGATCTCCCGGACTTTGGGGAGCCGGTACCGGTCCCCTGGACCCCAAACTTGGCACACATATAGCCCCACTCTTCCTCTACAAGTGTGCAAAGTTTCTTGTCCAGGGGACCTACGGCCGGGAAGCACCGATTTTTCAAAATCGGGCACCCCTTCCATAGACTCCCATGTTAAACGGTCATTTCTTTGGTAACTTTGGGGACCCGGTACCGGCCGGTCGTAGGTCCTCTGGACCCCAACCTTGGCACACATATAGCCCCACTCTTCCTCTACAAGATTGCAAAGTTTTTTGTCCGGGGGACTTACATCCGGGGAGCACCGATTTTTCAAAGCCGGGCACCCCTTCCATAGACTCCCATGTTAAAAGTCAGTCTAGTCATGGACACAGTGAGGCATGGACAGTGAGGCAAAGTGAGGCACACCCTAGGCTTATACTCGAGTCAATACGTTTTCCCAGTTTTTGTGGTAAAATTAGGTCCCTCGGCTTATATTCGGGTCGGCTTATACTCGAGTATATACAGTAATTAAAAAAAAAAAAACATCCTATTGCCCTGTCATGCTTTCCTACAAAAGATACCAAATCAGTCTGTGGAGCAGCAGAAGAATAATTCACAATGTGCTGACAAATGATTCTCGGAAATAGAAACAATCAGATCATTTAGACTAACAGCTAGCTGCTGTTCAGTTCTGACATCCGGAGCAGTCCATAACAGCTGTATTCATGGACTCTTGTCACTATATTAAAAGCACATAATTAACAGCTGTGTATGGGAGGCAGCTCTTGATTGGAGGGAGAAAGTCTGAAAAAAGGTTGGGGAGGCAAATTGTAATTATTATTTGAATCAGCAGAAAAATATGTATTCTAACCCCATTGCCATTATTACCATCTAGGTCTCCGACTTAGATTTTTACAAGGACATAATTTAGACAGACACAAAAGTAAGTTCCAAGCACAACTATTAACCTTTTGGTGGAAACTAAACTTGGGGTTCATGCGAATGGGGTTTGGCTGTACTTCTCCTATGGATCACAGGAGTGCCAGTGTTTCTGAAGCCCGCTGTTGGCTGACGTCACAGAGCCAGTCCAGGCTGGGGAAAGATTGTGACCATTTAATTGGGATCCACCCAAATGCTTGGACCGGCACCTGGTTCAGCCTCTCAGTGAGCTACAGAGAGCCTGAGCCAACCCATCCTGCCCCCTTCACAGCCCAGCGCTCCAGTGAGAACTCAGGTGGGGGTGTGGGTGGTGATCAGAGCAGAGAGCCAGTGAACAAACTCTCTGCTCACGGAGCACTGAGAATCGAGCGATCAGCAGTGTTTGATCACTCGGTCCTCAGCCTTAGAGCCGGCGGGGGGACCGATGCTGTATGCACCTAGGTATGATTTCGAGACTTCTATAAAAAAAAAAAAAAAATAAACCCTTAAACTTCTCTTTCAGCAGTCATTTAACATACCTGGCATAATTTCTTGGTGCATTCCTGCATTTGGAGAGCCACATGTGCCATGTAAGGGCCTGTCATTCAAGTGGGTGGCTGTGCTCCTGTAAACACTGATGCTTCTTTCTATTGGCGTTTACCTGCATATGCACCTCTAATGTATTTTCCAAACACAAAATGTTTGTGGTTGGAAAATACATAGACATGCATGTGTGGGCAAACACTGATGCAAAGAATCAGAGTTTACAAGAGTGCGGGCACGTACAGTCATTGTATGGCAGGCTTCAAGAGGCACATACGGCACTCTGGGTGTGGGAAAGCCCCAGGAAATTAGATTAGGTATAGAAAATACCTCACAAAATATTAGTGCAGTGCTAAGATAAATTAAAATGAATGTGCAATGCAAATATATCAAAATATTATGCGTCACCACAAATTGAAAAAAGAAAAAAAAAGAAATCCAAATGTGAAGCCAAAAACTGAACTCTGTGATTCTTCAAATATGAGGAACATGACAGATGAGGATTTCAAACTTCTTAATGATAAACCACACAGCATCTCGGTGTGTAACAGAGGAAGGCTTACCAGAATCATATGACCACCAATTAAGGGGAGTCAACCAGCGCTTGTGTATCAATCCATAATTGGTCATCCAAGGGTCAGATGATTCTGGTAAGCCTTCCTCTGTAGCACACAGAGGTGCTGTGTGGTTTAGCATCAAGAAGTTTGGATCCACATCCTTCATTTCCCTCATTGAAGAATCCCAGAAATCACCACTTTTGGCTTCACATTTGGATTTATTTGTCTTATTTTTTTAATTTGTGGTGACATATAGTTTGATATACTGCATCTGCATTGTACTTTTGCATTGCACATACAGTATCTCACAAGAGTACACCCCTCACATTTTTGTAAATATTTTATTATATCTTTTCATGTGACAACACTGAAGAAATTACACTTTGCTACAATGTAAGGTAGTGAGTGTACAGCTTGTATAACAGTGTAAATTTGCTGTCCCCTCAAAATAACTCAACACACAGCCATTAATTTCTAAACCGCTGGCAACAACAGCGAGTACACCCCTAAGTGAAAATGTCCAAATTGGGCCCAATTAGCCATTTTCCCTCCCTGGTGTCATGTGACTCGTTAGCATTACAAGGTCTCAGATTTGAATGGGGAGCAGGTGTGTTAGATTTGGTGTTATCACTCTCACTCACGCATACTGGTCGCTGGAAGTTCAACAAGGCACCCCATGGCAAAGAACGCTCTGAGGATCTGAAAAAAAGAATTGTTGCTCTACATAAAGATGGCCTAGGCTATAGGAAGATTGCCAGGACCCTGAAACTGAGCTGCAGCATGGTGGCCAAGACCATGCAGTTGTTTAACAGAACAGGTTCCACTCAGAACAGGCCTTGCCATGGTCGACCAAAGAAGTTGAGTTTATATGCTCAGTGTCATATCAAGAGGTTGTCTTTGGGAAATAGATGAATTAGTGCTGCAGAGGTTGAAGGGGTCAGCCTGTCAGTGCTCAGACCATACGTCACACACTGCATCAAATTGGTCTGCATGGCTGTCGTCCCAGAAGGAAGCCTCTTCTAAAGATGATGCACAAGAAAGCCCACAAACAGTTTGCTGAAGACAAGCAGACTAAGGACATGGATTACTGGAACCATGTCCTGTGGTTTGATGAGACCAAGATAAACTTATTTGGTTCAGATGGTGTCAAGCATGTGTGGCGGCAACCAGGTGAGGAGTACAAAGACAAGTGTGTCTTGCCTACAGTCAAGCATGGTGGTGGGAGTGTCATGGTCTGGGGCTACATGAGTGTTGCCGGCACTGGGGGGCTACAGTTCATTGAGGGAACCATGAATGCCAACATGTACTGAGACATACTGAAGCAGAGCATGATCCCCTCCCTTCAGAGACTGGGCTGCAGGGCAGAATTCCAACATAACGACCCCAAACACCTCCAAGATGACCACTGCCTTGCTAAAGAAGCTGAGGGTAAAGGTGATGGACTGGCCAAGCATGTCTCCAGACCTAAACCCTATTGAGCATCTGTGGGGCATCCTCAAAAACGGAAGGTGGAGGAGCACAAGGTCTCCAACATCCACCAGCTCAGTGATGTCATCATGGAAGAGTGGAAGAGGACTCCAGTGGCAACCTGTGATGCTCTGTTGAACTCCATGCCCAAGAGGGTTAAGGCAGTGCTGCAAAATAATGGTGGCCACACAAAATATTGACGCTTTGGGCCCAATTTGAACATTTTCACTTAGGGGTGTACTCACTTTTGTTGCCAGCGGTTTAGACATTATTGGCTGTGTGTTGAGTTATTTTAAGGGGACAGCAAGTTTACACTGTTATACAAGCCGTACACTCACTACTTTACATTGTAGCAAAGTGTAATTTCTTCAGTGTTGTCAAATGAAAAAATATAATAAAATATTTACAAAAATGTGAGGGGTGTACTCACTTGTGAGATACTGTACATTTAAATGTATCTTAGCGCTGCACTATTGTTTTGTAATGTTTAATATGCTATGCATTATAGTACAGTATTGTGCTAGCTGCTATGTTTTTAATAACCAATAGAGCCCTTGTTCGTTTTTTTAGTTCTCATTTATAGAAAATACCAAAAGGCTCCATGCGACTAAACCCTTAAACATGATAAAGGCCGAAATGAACTTTTAGATTTCGTGCACAGTACAAAAGACAAGAACACACATGAATGGGTTTAAATCAGAGAAAGAGCTGGTTTCTGCATTAGCTAGGAATGTCTTAGCAGCGTCCTACCAACAAGGAGAGATGAGGGGATGCAATTTTTGGGAATTTTTCAACCAGGCTGCAGTAGGTATGCAATATGGCCTATAGCAGGGGTCTCCAACTGCGGCACTTTGCTTGTCTTTAACTGGCACCGGCCCTTGGGGCACTATTCTTCCCATTGATAGACACTATTCCACCCACTAATGCCAACAAAAGGCACAGAATTTCTGCCACCGACATCAATAGGGCACTATTCCTCCCACAGACACCAACACTGGGGCGCTGTTCCTCCCACTGACACCAACACTGGGGCGCTGTTTCTCACACTGATACCAACACTGGGGCACTTTTCCTCCCACTGTCTCCAAAGATGCATTGTTTACTCCCACTTTCGCCAGGACACTTTTTACTCCCAATGGTTACAATCCGGTCCCCACTTAAAGTGTAAGTAAACTCCCCTATCGTTTTCAGCCAAGGAAGCTGACATCTTTGCCTCTGTTTAATCTACAACTGTCATGATGCTGCACATGTGATCAGTTATGACACCAGCCATTGGATGGTTTGACAGTTTGGTTGAGAGCACAACCAATGGGAGTGTTTAATTTTCAGCACATGCCGATAATTTAACAGTTTTATGCTTTGAGTCTAAGTGCCGGTTCACACTACCGCGACAAGTCGGTTGACATCAGAAATCACAGCTATGTGAATGAGAGCCGTCTTAATGAACGCGTATGAAGTCGGAGCGACTTCAGAAAAGGTTCCTGTACTACTTCAAGGCGACTTGTACCCATCGATTTCAATGGAAGTCGCCTCCAAGTCGTATCCCCCGTCTTAACTGAAGCAACTTTCCAGGAAGTGAAAATTGTTTTCTAAAGGCAAACCCCTCCCTCCCACAGAGCAGATATATATGTGATTGGCCACTGGCAAAGTCGCCTGTCCTGGAGGTGACTTGAAGTTGAGTTGTAAGTCGCTCCAAGTAGCGCTGAAGTCGCACTCAAGTCGTCTCCAAGTTGCCTTGAAAAGTCGCGCTGGAAGTCGTGTTGCCCCAGTGTGAACCGGCACTGAAGGACAGTAAACTAGCCCTGGTTTAGAAAGTTTGTTGACCCTTGACCTATAGTCAGGGCATTATTCAGCTTTGGTCAAACTGCATGGTTTGTTTTCATTACAGGACACCCTTTACCTACATAGGCATTATTTTTGGCAAAAGTAAACTAACCCTTTAAAGTATATATTATTTAGTTTTGGATAAAGTGGAGCGGTATTAGAATACCCATCAGATTTTTATCGAGGTCTATGTTCTGCGTCTGTGACATTCACTTTTACTTTCGTGATAACTGTAAACAGGACAAATAAAGAGGGTGAAAGAAAAATCCAAATTTGAGTGGTCAGTGGTTTGCATGCAGGAGCGAGTGCATGGATCCAAACGCACAGCATCTTAGCAATTCCTCTGCTGTAGTCATACAAACAAAACACAGACACAATTGGTCATCTACATGTGCATGCAGGGCCAGGACAAGGGGTAGGCAAGAGGGACGTTTTCCCTGGGCACAATGGTTTATTGCAGGGATGTGGGCGCCGTGACCTAGAAAGGAGGGAGGGGGGTGGAGTTTGGCATCTTTGTCTTGGGCGCTGAATGGCCTCGTCCCGCCACTGTGTGCAAGTGCGTCTATATGACCATGGCAGAGGGATCTATATTGTAGCAATTTTCTATTTTAGGTTTAGCTCTGTACTTTAAGTGGCTTGTCCCATAGCCGACTTACTGAAGCTGCCATTTAAGCCATATAAGGTGTGCATTCCTTTGGCTTCTGTTTAAAAATATAAAAAAAAAAAAAAAAAAAAAAAGATTAAAATTTCCTATAGAGCAACAAAGAAAGAATTATAACAAAAATTATCTTTAGATCAACATTATGGAACAGAAAGTAGATTTTAATATTAAAAACAACTTTAAAAACATGATGATATTTCCCATTACTATGGAAAATAAATAATCACCAACAGCTTTTTGTTCCAACTTTTATTATGTATTAATGACATTATATAATATTTACCCTTCAAATATTTTGAGAGCTTATACATTACTGAAAGTTAGCAGCTGTTAGAAAAAAAGAGCAGCATCTGTTTAGTGCGTGTGCTGTGAAGTTTTATATTAGGGAAAACAGTGACATCTAGTGACAAAACATGAGAATAGCACCTACTGATACTTATTTATAGATAGGATGTATCAGTGCTATAAAAGAAAATGAATGTTTAACTTTTAGTAGACATGTATTGCATTTTCGTACTAAATACTAAGCTTCACCTTAAAGAGGTTTATGAACATGTAGACATTTAATATACATGGAGTACTAACCAGGAACGTTTTGATTTCCATCCTGCTCCTCCATTATAAGCTCTACTGTAACTAACACTCTTACCATAACCTGTGCCCAGATCATACACAGCAAAGTATTTACATTTTCTGAACAAGCAGTAAAAGCTGAACACCAAGAATTCAGCCATTTTATAAAACGAGCCGGCTTATGGAATTGGTCCAACGAGGTGCATTCCATCTTGTGGACTTATCTCTCTCATGTACAATTAACAAATTGACAAACAGCGGGCGTACAGCTATCTATACTCCCAGCTTTCTAAAAGGAGCAGTACTGCCTTCTCTCACAGCAGATGTCTGCCTTCCCTTCCATTGTCCATTCAAAATGGACTTTGTATTTTGTAAATGGGTCCACATATTACAAGGCAAAGCAGCTGCAGTCTACTCTGAAACTGAAGGAGTAGCAATAGCTGTACTCCCAGCGCTCAGTAATGTAATTTTTAAATTAAAGAGATAAGTGCATGAGATGGCATACATCTCGTCAGACTTAACCCATAGTAATTTGGCACATTTTAGAAAGTGTCTGACTTTCTGGAGTTCAGTTTTAAAACAAGCCCTCATTCATCTCTGTAGCTATAAGCATTTGGGAGAAGTGTAATGTTTAAATGTTCACAAGACAGACATTGGAATCTTAGTTTTATTTCATAATGGATAGCAGATTTCGCCAGCCTTATAATGTCCATACCAGCAAGAGATTCTAAGCTGTTAGAATACGAGGAAATCCCGGATGGAGTTTTTGTTTGACTTCTAGATAATGTTGAGAATGAATAAACATCCTGTTAAAAGTACTCAGGGAAGTTGGGATGTCTTGTTTTAATACTCTTTTACTGCTTGTTTAAAATTATGTAAATAGTTTAATGTCCATAGTCTGGGCACAGGTGCACTTTAAGTGACAGATACAAAAGAATTCCAAAAATGACTACATTTAAACAATACTAATATATTTTAATGTACTTAAATTATGCATCACATGGCCATTTTCCACCTTTAGTTCATTAATACAGAATCATTAGATTGCGGTTTGTTCAAATGTTATATTGGTCAGTTCCAGAGTGCTGGAGGTGTCTCTGGCAGTGTAGTGTCCTTTGCTTTGTCGGGGTGACTTGTGCCTTGTAAGGCTGGGCAGCATTTGGCCACATTGACTCTGAGAACCAGGTAATGCGCCTGTAGAGTGAGTATCTTGATTTTCTTTTGATCTCTCTCGCAGTCTAAAGTTAGCTTTGGTACGTCTGCTCAGATGGGCAACACACAGGAGGAGAATAACAAGCAACAAAGTGATTGCAACACCACCAAGGGAGGCAACTAGAATTTCCATTTGTTCTGATAGGGAGTAAATCTCTGTAGGGAAAAAAAAAAAGAAAAAACAAAAAGGTTGGCATTACCACAAACATGGCTGGATTTGTGAATGATCCCCAAGTCTACTTATGGCAATATCTATATGAGACACCCCTATCTGACCAATGTTGGGGGGGGGGGAATAGCAATTGATCATGTTAGATATTTCTAGCCAATTTACACCATTTTTCAGCATCAACCTATCATGGCTATCCTAATATACACTATATTGTCAAAAGTATTGGGATGCCTGCCTTTACATGAAATTGAATGGCATCCCAGTCCTAGTCCGTAGGGTTCAATATTGAGTTGGCCCACCCTTTGCAGTTATAACAGCTTCAACTCTTCTGGGAAGGCTGTCCACTAGGTGTAGGAGTGTGTCTATGGGAATGTTTGACCATTCTTTCAGAAGCACATTTGTGAGGTCAGGCTTGCAGTCTCCACTCTAATTCATCCCAAAAGTGTACCATCAGGTTGAGGTCAGGACAGGCATATGGACGTACGGCCTCATATGGAATTTATATAGTTCTGTTTGATACAGAGAGGTGCGCTACAAGCACCTTAAATGTGCGAGTTCCCTGGATAATATACTTTCAATAAATTTTGTTTTAAAACGATAAAGCACTATGTTGCTCATCTTTCATATATGTACTGAGGAGTTCGTACATCACAGAGCCCAGGGGTGGTTCAACTGCGTTATCAGACCAAACCTAATTGTGCGGTCACACGCCCTGAGGTGAAGATAATCACATGGGGGGGGGGGGGGGGGGCACGAGTTTGCTGGCACTTTGGATAAGTTTGGAGCATCATCATAAGGATTCAAATTAACTGAAAATTCTTTAAGGATATTGATGAACTTATATAATTGAGCACCAAATTACACATAAGGGATTGAACACTATATAAGTGTATTTATATATGTACTGCATATACTGTTAGCACTTTAAGTGTGTATATTATAATGCATATTTAAATTTTTCAAATAATATCAAGCACTAGATAAAATATATTGCAAAGGTTCACAGGAAGAAATTTTGTTTGCAGAGCATAGCACGGCACATAAGTTCAATTAAATATTTAGCACAACTATATGGGAATGTGATCAGTGCCAGCAGCTAGAAAATGACTGCATTGCATTATACATACATACATACATACATACATACATACACATATATATATATATATATATATAAAAAGATATTCAAAGTGATTATTTCCGTGAGTCCGCAAGATTTTTCCAATTTTGGTTTACTGTTTAGCTGCTTTCCAATTCTTAAATGTGGTGGTCCCTTTAGTTTTCTTTCTAGCTTTTTATTTTAATTTATTCCCAACCGGTGATCCAGCCAGTAAATCTGTTATTTTTCAACTTCCTTCAACAGGGTTATGCACAATTGTCAGCATTTACTCATTTATGTAAAACCTTTATCCAAAAAAACAAAACAAAAAAAACAGTTGCTTTAACTACTTAAAAAGTAGGGATGAGCTTTGAGTTCGAGTCGAACCTCGGCTGTTCGATCGTTCGACGAAGATCGAACATTATGGGGCGTTCGCGCAAAATTCAAGTGGCGCGTCACGGCCCATAATTTACTGCGGCATCGCAGTGCATTGCTGGCTGTTGATTGGCCAAGCATGCATTATGACCCGCATGCTTGGCCAATCACAGCGCCGTCTGAACAGAGAGCCGCAATTGGCCAAAGCCAGGGTGGATATACAGTATATATGCATCCTAAGTGTTGTATATATATTTATACACTGTATGGAGTTTAGCTAGATCCGTTCCTGTTAGTCTCTATACTGTGACAAGCAGGCAGGTGATTGTGCTAGCTGCAGACAGTCAGTGTTTCACTTAGTGTACTGTGTCCTCTGCACAGTTTTCACCTAAAGCTAACTGAAAACAATTGCTGCTTTTCCCATACTAACACCACAGCAGGCAGTTGATTCTGATAGCTGCATTATCAGTACAGACAGATTTAATATAAATTATATATATATATGTATATATATATATATATATATATATAGAGACACACATATACATATATACACACACACACACACATATATATACACACACACATCCCACCTTTGTGCAGCTACATCTCACTGCAGGCCATTAGTATGTCTGGAAGGCAAACAATGAGAGGCAGACAGTCACGAGGCAATAAAAGAGGGCAAGCAGGCTCTGTGTCTCGAGGCAACAGTGCTGCTGGTCGTGGACATGGTGCATCCTCATCAGCACGTGGCCGTGGGACACGCTTGTCCTTTTCGGCAGCTGGCCATGTTGAGCCGCAACATGCCCAAGACTTGGTAGAGTGGATGGCCAAGCCGTCCTCATCCTCTCTCACCCAGGCTCAGGGTACTTTGGCAAAGCAGCTGCCAAAGCGGCCTCTTGGCATCAGTCACTTCTTCCCTAGCCCCACCATGTCCTTCTGAGGAGTCCCCCGAACTGTTTGAGCACAGTGTTGGGTACATGCTCCAGGAGGATGCCCAGCGTTTTGAAGGCTCCGATGATGGAACCCAGCTGGAGGAAGGCAGTAATGTGAGCTCAGAGAGAGAGGGGGTAGTAACGTGAGCCCAGAGAGAGGGGGTGCCCAACAAGGTCAGCTATCTGGCAGTCATGTTTCCCCAGCTGCAGCATACTGCCAGATTGGCTCCAGTGATGAGGAGGGAGGGGATGATGAGGTCACTGACTCCACGTGGGTGCCTGATAGGAGAGGAGGAGGAGGAGAGGAGGAGTAGGCACATCTCCAACGAGGTAGGATGCCCTCCAGGAGCCAGCTTAAGCCTTCCGTAAGTTTGTGGAATGTGCGGTTCCTTAGTGGCAGGTTCCCAAATGCCACTTTTTCTCACGGAAGGAGATTCCGGCTCTCTACCAGCATGTGGAAGGCAATGTCTTGGTCTCGATGGACAGAGCGGTCAGTGGTAAGGTGCATATTACCGCTGTCTCATGGTCCAGCAGGCATGGACAGGGACGTTACCTATCTTTCACGGCGCATTGGGTGACTCTGCTGGCAGCTGGGAAGGATGCAGGACAAGGTGCAGTAGTGTTGGAGGTTGTTCCGCCACCACGCCTCCAAAATGTTACTACTGGTGATTCTGACACACCTCTCTCCTCCACCCCCTCCTCTTCTTCTTCCTCCATGGCCTCTTCCTCTGCTGATTTGTCCTCGGAACCAGCGGTGCTCCGTAGGTGTTCAAGGGGCTACGCAAGTACGCAGGCAAAAAGATGCCATGCGGTGCTTGAGCTGGTGTGCTAGGGGGACAGGAGCCACACTGGGGCAGAGATTCTGTCAGCTCTGCAGGGGCAGGCTCATAGGTGGTTGACGCCATGCCAGCTTAAGCCAGGAAAGGTGGTTTCCGACAAGGGAACCAACTTCCTCTCCGCCCTCTGACAGGGACAACTGACCCATGTGCCCTATTTGGCTCACGTCCTTACCTTGGTGGTGCAGCGGTTCTTGGGCAGGTACCCGGGCTTACAGGAGGCCCTGAAGCAGGCCAGGTCATATAATGCCAGTGCTCGGCTGTCTGACCTGCAAAAGGATTACAACCTGCCCAAAAACCACCTAATCTGTGACATGCCCACCAGGTGGAACTCTACGTTGGCCATGCTGCAGCGGCTGCACACGCAGCAGAGGGCCATCAATGAGTATCTGTTGCAATATGGCACCAGGACAGTGTCAGGGGCGCTTGGATTTTTTTCCCCACGCCAGTGGACCATGATCAGGGATGCATGCATTGTCCTGGCACCATTTGAGGAGGCCACGAGGATGGTGAGCAGTGACAGTGCATGCATCAGTGACACTGTCCCTCTTGTCCACCTGTTGGAGCACACGCTGCGTGGAATAATAGACAGGGCACTTACCTCTCAAGGCCCCCTTTATCCAGACAGTGTTCCTGCTGGCCCGGCTATCACACAGGAAGAGGAGGAGGAGGGGGAGGATTATGTCAGCATGAAGGTGGAGACTAGCACTCAGCATCAGCAGCAGTCTTCAAGGGATCAATTACAGTCCCAAGACACCCATGGACTTGTACGTGGCTGGGAGGAGGTGGCTGCGGATCATGTCATCCTCAGTGACCCAGAGGTCTCCGCAACGAATGCCTCAGCAAACCTACGCTGCATGGCCTCCCTGATCATGCAAAGCCTGCGGAAGGATCCTCGTATTCGTGCAATCAAGGAGAGGGATCATTACTGGCTGGCAACCCTCCTTGATCCACGTTACAAGGGTAAGGTTACGGACCTTATCTCGCCGTCGCAGAGGGAGCAGAGGATGAGGCATCTTCGGGAGGCCTTGCAGAAAAGGTCTGTGCAACACGTTCCCAGAGACTGTTCCTGGTCCTGGACAACGTGTTGCTGAGGCTTCAGTCAAAGAAGGAGCGGTGGAGAAGGTGGCCGTCTGACCGATGCGTTCAGACAATTTTTTAGTCCGCAGCCCCAAGGTATGATCGGTTCCAGCAACCATCGCCAGCGTCTGGTTTACATGGTGGAATGATGGAATACCTAGGGGCAAGATCAGACTTGGACACCGTTCCTACCGAAAATCCTCTGGGTTACTGGGTCTTGAGGATGGATCACTGGCCAGAGCTTGCACAGTATGCAATTGAGAGACTGGCCTGTCCTGCATCCAGCGTTCTTTCGGAACGCACATTCAGTGCTGCTGGAGGCTTTGTAACCGATCACAGGGTGCGCCTGTCAACCGACTCGGTCGATCGACTGACCTTCATAAAAATGAATCAGTCTTGGATCACCACCAGCTACCAAGCACCTGATGCTGATGTAACAGAATAATTTTCTTTTAAGTTCAGATCCCTTCAAGACCGCCTATGCTGATGCAGAGTGACTATCCTGTTATGCTGAGTGACCATTCTCTTCCTCCTCAATAATCATGCTGATAGCTTGAAAGAAAATTTTGGTTTTGGGCACCGCCACTAGTGGCTAAGGCCCAATTTTTCAGCCCCTGTTTAACAATTTACAATTTTTGATGCAATGCTTTGCAGCAGGGCTCATTGCTGTGCTCCAAGTACAGTATCTGTGAGAGGTTGCAGTGTTGTAGCACCAGTGCCTAAGGCCCAATTTTTCTGCCCCTGTTTAAGAGGGGCATGTAATTACAATTCTTCATCTAGTAATTCACAGCTGGGCCCATTCCTGCGCCCACCAAGAGTAACTGTGAGGGCTTACAGAGTTGTGGCAACAGGGGCATGTAATTACAATTCTTGATCTAATATTTCACAGCTGGGCCCATTCCTGCGCCCACCAAGAGTAACTGAGCATGGGCGTCCGCTAAACTTTTTTAAGGTCATCCATGCATCTTTGGGGCAGTGGAGCAGCGCTGTATACACCTCTCCTCCACCGCCCCTGCCCATTGAAATAAATGGGCACCGCTGCCGAAGCGCCTGCAAAGCGCTTCGGCAGCGGCGATACACAGTTGCATTTAACCCTGTCTTTGACCGCTAGCTGGGGTTAAAAGCGCCCCACTAGCGGCTGAATAGCGCCACTAAAACAAAGGTAAAGCGCCGCTAAAACTTGCGGCGCTTTACCGATAACGCGGCCAGCTGGCAGTGTGAAATAGCTCGAGGATAATTTAGCTTCACTCCATGTCCATATAAATATAGCCTAGAGAGAGAATGTACATCTTTCTATATTGCAATGTATCTGTTGTGACCATATTTTGATCTTTATGAAAACAGCCTATACTGTATAGTAGGGATGAGCTTCGTGTTCGAATCGAACATACGTTCGACTCGAACATCGGCTGTTCGATCGTTCGACGAAGATCGAACGATTTGGGCCGTTCGCGCCAAATTCGAGTGACGCGAACGGCCCACAATGCACTACGCCATCGCAGTGTCATCCAGGCGCTGTGATTGGCCAAGCATGCACTGTGACCCCGCATGCTTGGCCAATCACAGCGCCGGCAGCGAGGAGAGCAATGATTGGCCACAGGCAGGATGCCTGTGGCCAATTATTGCTGAGGGTGTTTAGTACACGCCCCACACTATAAAAGGCCGCCAGCACGGCGGCCTAGTGTAGTGTGTTCCGGAGCAGGGATAGAGCAGCATAGGCAGGGACAGTGACTTTTATTTCTTTCTTGCTTAACCTGGATTCCTTTAGTTTAGGGAAAGAGAAGGATAGGTAGGGAGAGTGTCAGTGTGTTTTGTGCTTGTGCTATAGTGTGCTTAAAAAAAACATTTTTTCTAGGGACAGAAAACTGTAGGTAGGGAGAGTGTCAGTTTCTTTCACTGTGCAAGTCCTTGTTTCTAGGGACCTGGAAGGACAGTGAGTGAATTCTCCTTGTGCTATATTGTGCTTAAAAAAAACATTTTTTCTAGGGACAGAAAACTGTAGGTAGGGAGAGTGTCAGTTTCTTTCACTGTGCAAGTCCTTGTTTCTAGGGACCTGGAAGGACAGTGAGTGAATTCTCCTTGTGCTATATTGTGCTTAAAAAAAACATTTTTTCTAGGGACAGAAAACTGTAGGTAGGGAGAGTGTCAGTTTCTTTCACTGTGCAAGTCCTTGTTTCAAGGGACAGAGAAGGACACCTGAAGGTAGCCCTTATTGCTTTTTTCCCATCTCCCTGCAGGCCATCTATTAGAATGTCTGGAAGGCAAACAAGGAGAGGCAGACAGTCAGGAGGCAATAAAAGAGGGCAAGCAGGCTCTGTGTCTGGGGGCAACAGTGCTGGTCGTGGACGCGGTGCATTGTCATCAGCACATGGCCATGGGACACGCTTGTCCTTCTTTTCCGCAGCTGGACATGTTGAGCCACATCATGCCGAAGACTTGGTAGAGTGGATGACCAAGCCCTCCTCCTCCTCATCCTCTCTCACCCAGGCTCAGGGTACTGGCAAAGCAGCTGCCAAAGCGTCCTCTTCCCTGGTATCAATGTCAGACTCATCATCAGTCACTCCTTCCCTAGACCCACCATGTCCTCCTCCTGAGGAGTCCCCCGAACTGTTTGAGCACAGTGTTGGGTACATGCTCCAGGAGGATGCCCAGCGTTTCGAAGGGTCTGATGATGAAACCCAGCTACAGGAAGGCAGTAGGGTGAGAGCAGACAGAGGGGATGCTCAAGAAGGACACCAATCTGGCAGTCATGTTCCAGCAGCTGCAGCATACTGCCAGATTGGCTCCAGTGATGAGGAGGGAGGGGATGATGAGGTCACTGACTCCACGTGGGTGCCTAATAGGAGAGAGGAGGAGGAGGATGAGGAGGAGGCACATCTCCAACGAGACAGGATGCCCTTTGGTGGCCAGCGTAAGGGCAGTACACCGACGGAATCACACCGCAGAGCTCCGCCTGTGCAGGGCGCTGCCTCTGCCCGTCATTCAAAAAGTTCCTTGGTGTGGGCCTTTTTTGAGGCTAGTGCATCAGATCGCACAGCTGCTGTTTGCAACATATGTCTCAAGCGTATATCGCGTGGCCAAAACATCAGCCGCTTGGGTACCACATGCCTGACCAGACATATGTTGACCTGCCATGCAGCTCGTTGGCAAGCCTACCTCAAAGACCCACACCAAAGAACAAAGCGGACCTCTCCTTGCACCGCATCAGCTGGGATTTCCAACCCCACTATAACTTCAGTCCTCTCTGAAACATGCACTGAGAGGAATGAAGGTGTAGAATTAGGTGGGTCACAGCCAAGTACTTGCGGCCACTCTGCTAGCAGTACACCGACGTCCGATTCTAGCAGGCAAATTTCCCTGCCCCAGCTGCTGGACCGTCGAAAGAAGTTCACTCCCAGCCATCCACATGCCCAGCGGTTGAATGCTAGCTTGGCTAAATTGCTAGCGCTTCAACTGCTGCCTTTTCAGTTGGTAGACTCGGCCCCCTTCCGTGAGTTTGTGCAATGTGCGGTTCCTCAGTGGCAGGTTCCCAAACGCCACTTTTTCTCACGGAAGGCTATTCCGGCTCTCTACCGGCATGTGGAAGGCAATGTCTTGGCCTCGCTGGACAGGGCGGTCAGCGGTAAGGTGCATATTACCGCTGACTCATGGTCCAGCAGGCATGGACAGGGACGTTACCTTTCTTTCACGGCCCATTGGGTCACTCTTTTGGCAGCTGGGAAGGATGCAGGACAAGGTGTAGTAGTGTTGGAGGTTGTCCCACCGCCACGCCTCCAAAATGCTACTACTGGTTGTGACACACCTCTCTCCTCCACCCCCTCCTCTTCTTCTTCCTCCATGGCCTCTTCCTGTGGTTTGTCCTATGAACCAGCGGTGCTCCGTAGCCGTTCACGGGGCTACGCAAGTACGCAGGCAAAAAGATGCCATGCCGTGCTTGCGCTGGTGTGTTTGGGGGACAGAAGCCACACTGGGGCAGAGGTCCTGTCTGCTCTGCAGGGCCAGGCCGAGAGGTGGTTGACGCCACGCCAGCTTAAGCCAGGAATGGTGGTTTGCGACAATGGCACCAACCTCCTCTCCGCCCTCCGACAGGGACAACTGACCCATGTGCCCTGTGTGGCTCACGTCCTTAACCTGGTGGTGCAGCGGTTCTTGGGCAGGTACCCGGGCTTACAGGATGTCCTGAGGCAGGCCAGGAAAGTCTCTGTGCATTTCCGCAGATCTTATAATGCCAGTGCTCGCCTGGCTGAGCTGCAAAAGGAGTTGAACCTGCCCAAGAACCGCCTTATATGTGACATGCCCACCAGGTGGAACTCAACGTTGGCCATGCTGCAGCGGCTGCACACGCAGCAGAGGGCCATCAATGAGTACCTGTGCGACTACGGCACCAGGACAGGGTCAGGGGAGCTTGGTTTTTTTTCTCCACGCCAGTGGGGCATGATCAGGGATGCATGCACTGTCCTGGCACCATTTGAGGAGGCCACGAGGATGGTGAGCAGTGACAGTGCATGCATCAGTGACACTGTACCTCTTGTCCACCTGTTGGAGCACACGCTGCGTGGAATAATGGACAGGGCACTTGAGGCAGAACAGAGGCAGGAAGAGGAGGACTTCCTTGCCTCTCAAGGCCCCCTTTACCCAGACAGTGTTCCTTCTGTCCCACCCATCGCACAGGAAGAGGAGGAGGAGGAGGAGGAGGAGGAGGAGGAGGATTGTGTCAGCATGGAGGTGGAGGCTGGCACTCAGCATCATCAGCAGCAGTCTTTTAGGGATGATTTACAGTCCCAAGAAACCAGTGGACTTGTACGTGGCTGGGAGGAGGTGACTGCGGATCATGTCGTCCTTAGTGACCCAGAGGACTCCGGAGCGAATGCCTCAGCAAACCTACGCTGCATGGCCTCCCTGATCCTGCAAAGTCTGCGGAAGGATCCTCGTATTCTTCGGATCAAGGAGAGGGACCATTACTGGCTGGCCACTCTCCTTGATCCACGGTACAAGGGTAAGGTTGCGGACCTTATGTTACCGTCGCAGAGGGAGCAGAGGATGAGACAACTCCGGGAGGCCTTGCAGAAAGGTCTGTGCAACGCGTTCCCAGAGACTGGGAGGTTACAAACTCCTGGTCCAGGACAACGAGTTGCTGAGGCTTCGGCCAGTCAAAGAAGGAGCGGTGGGGAAGGTGGCCGTCTGACCGATGCGTTCAGACAATTCTTTAGTCCGCAGCCCCAAAGTATGATTGGTTCCAGCAACCATCGCCAGCGTCTGATAAACATGGTGCAGGAATATCTAGGGGCAAGGTCAGACTTGGACACCTTCCCCACCGAAAATCCTCTGGCTTACTGGGTCTTGAGGATGGATCACTGGCCAGAGCTTGCACAGTATGCAATTGAGCTACTGGCCTGTCCTGCATCCAGCGTTCTTTCGGAACGCACATTCAGTGCTGCTGGAGGATTTGTCACGGATCACAGGGTGCGCCTGTCCACCGACTCGGTTGATCGACTGACTTTCATCAAGATGAACCAGTCTTGGATCACCACCAGCTACCACACACCTGATGCTGATATAACAGACTAATTGATTTTAACATGTCACATCCCTTCAAGACTGATGCTGATGCTGAGTGTCTGTGCTGTTATGTTGACTGGCTATCCTCCTCCTCCGAGTCCTCAATGATACGATTGATGATGATAGCTTGGAAGATCATTTTTGTTTATGGGTGCCGCCACCAGTGGCTAAGGCCCAATTTTTCAGCCCCTGTTTTACAGGGGCGTGTAATTACAATTTTTTTAGCAATAATTTGCCATAGGGCTCATTGCTGTGCTCCAAGTACAGTATCTGTGAGGGCTTGGAGTGTTGTGGCACCAGTGCCTAAGGCCCAATTTTTCAGCCCCTGTTTAACAGGGGCGTGTCATTACAATTTTTGAAGCAATACTTTGCAACAGGGCTCATTGCTGTGCTCCAAGTACAGTATCTGTGAGGGGTTGTAGTGTTGTGGCACCAGTGCCTAAGGCCCAATTTTTCAGCCCCTGTTCAACAGGGGCATGTAATTACAATTCTTGATCTAATAATTCACAGCAGGGCCCATTCCTGCACCCACCAAGAGTAACTCTGAGGGCTTACAGTGTTGTGTCAACACCACCACCACCACCACCAAAGGCCCAATTTTTCAGCCCCTGTTCAACAGGGGCATGCAATTACAATTCTTGATCTAATAATTCACAGCAGGGCCCATTGCTGCACCCACCAAGAGTAACTGTCAGGGCTTACAGTGTTGTGGCACCAGCACCACCATCAAAGGCCCAATTTTTACTACCACTGTTCAACAATTATATGTAATTACAATTCCTGATATAATAGTTGACAGCAGGGCGTTCCAGCACCAACCAAGAGTAACTGTGAGTGCTTACAGTGTTGTGCCAACACCAACAACTAAGGGGCCTATTTCTGCAGAGTATCTACGGCAGGTCCCTACTTTCAAACATCCAACTTACAAACGACTCCTACTTGCAAACGCAAGAAGACAACAGGAAGTGAGAGGAAATCTACCCCTAGGAAGGAAAATTCTCTCCTGTAAGAATTAATATGGGAGAAAGGTGTCTCCTCTGTACTGATGCTTTATCAGCAATCCTTGTTTCAAGAAAAACACCACATTTCAAAAACAGTTGTCATTGGGACGGAAAGTGAGGTGAAATGTTCTGAACAGGGGCACAGACAGCAAAACAAATGTTACAGGGGTGATAACCCTTACCTATGTTTTCCAAAAAGTTTAAAAATAGATTTTTGGGCTGGAGCTACACTTAAACAATGTACCTGTTCAAAATTACAAACAGATTCTACATAAGAACAAACCTACAGTCCCTGTCTTGTATGCACCGCCTGTATACGGCTGTTCAGAGTATATAGGGCCTTTTTTTATTTTATGTGCGGGGTTCCCCTTAATATCCATACAAGACCCAAAGGGGCTGGTAATGGGCTGGGGTAGGGGGGGGGGGTCATGGGGTAGCTATGCCATTTTTCTTAAAGATTTTCATCCATATTACCGGGACCAGACATTACATTAAAGCCGCAAGCAGTTTTAAATGGCTTTTTTTTCCTTTAGAAGTGTCATTTTGTGCAGGGACAGTTCTAAACACGGGAAACACGTGGCACTTCACAGGCATACTTTAGACACCCCCCAGGTACGATATTTAAAGGAATATTTGACTTTTTTTTTTTCACTTTATGCATCATTAAAATGACTGCTCCCGAAAAACGACCGTTTTTAAAACTTCTTTTTGCATTGATACATGTCCCCTGGTGCAGAACCCGGGTTCCCAAACCCTTTTTAGGACAATAACATGCATAATAGTTGTTATAATTAGCACTTTAGAATTCGAACGTTCGCATCCATTGTATTTAATAGGGTTCTAATGTTCGTACGAACTTTCGGTCCGTTCGCGGGTTCTGGTGCGAACCGAACCCGGGGGTGTTCGGCTCATCACTACTGTATAGGTTGTTTTCATCAAGATCAAAATATGGCCGCCCACAACACAGATGTATTGCAATACAAAAAGATGTACACAGCGGTGTCGTGACACAGGCACTGCTGTTACCTGTAGTTCTTCAGCGATAGGCCCAGGGCAGCACTGGCAGAGTACTCTCTCTTGTCTCGGCCACTGCACGCCACGCACCTGTGGGAGGAGCCGGCGCCGCTCCGGCCGGATCGGCATAGGCACAACATACATTTACACAGGCAGAGGCAGCAGCCAATCACGGAACAGCCGGGTCACGGTGATGTTAATCAGAGGCCCAAGCGGCAGAGCCAATCCAATGCTTAGGCCTGGGGTGAGGAGGGAGGGACGGATGTGTAGTCGGAAAAGACAGAGCAGCCCCACGCCAGCAGCAGACTTAAAAAAAAAAGTCCACGGCAAGTGTCTTCACTCTGACTTCAACACTCTTACGATTCCAGGGGGGGGGGGCAATTGACGGCCCTTGCCCTATGGAGCGGACGCCCATGACTGTGAGGACTTACAGTATTGTGGCACCAGCACCACCGCCACCACCAAAGGCCCAATTTTTCAGGCCCTGTTCAACAGGGGCATGCAATTACAATTCTTGATCTAATAATTCACAGCAGGGCCCATTCATGCGCCCACTAAGAGTAACTGTGAGGGCTTACAGTGTTGTGGCAACACCAACACCTAAGGGACAAATTTCTGCAGAGTATATACAGCAGGCCCCTACTTTCAAAACATCCAACTTACAAACGAGTCCTACTTGCAAACGGAAGGAGACAAAAGGAAGTGAGAGGAAATCTACCCCTAGGAAGGGAAATTCTCTCCTGTAAAAGTTAATATGGGAAAAAAGGTGTCTCCTCTCTACTGATGCTTTGTCACCAATCCTTGTTTCAATAAAAAATCCCAAATTTTCCAAAAATATTTGTCATTGGGACAGAAAGTGAGGTGAAATGTTCTGAACAGGTGCACAGACAGCAAAACAAATGTTACAGGGGTGATAACCCCTCCCTATGTTCTCCAAAAAGCTTAAAAATTGATTTTTTGGCTGGAGCTACACTTAAAAATTTACCTGTTCCAAATTACAAACAGATTCTACTTAAGAACAAACCTCCAGTCCCTGTCTTGTTTGCATCGCCTGTATACGGCTGTTCAGAGTATATAGGGCCTTTTTTTATTTTGGGTGCAGGGTTCCCCTTAATATCCATACTAGATCCAAAGGGGCTGGTAGTGGGGGGTACCCATGCCATTTTTCTCAATGATTTTCATCCATATTGCGGGGACCAAACATTACATTAAAGCTGCAAGCAGTTTTAAATGACTTTTTTTTCCTTTAGAAATTTCATTTTGTGCAGGGACAGTTCTACTTTAGACACCCCCCAGGTACGATATTTAAAGGAATATTTCACTTTTTGTTTTCACTTTTTGCATCATTAAAATCACTGCTCCCGAAAAAACAACAGTTTTTAAAACTTAATTTTTGCATTGATACATGTCCCCTGGGGCAGGACCCGGATCCCCAAACCCTTTTTAGGACAATAACTTGCATATTATTCGATATAATTAGCACTTTTGATTTTGAACGTTCGCGTCCATTGTATTTAATAGGGTTCTAAAGTTCGCACAAACTTTTTGTCCGTTCGCAGGTTCTGGTGCGGACCGAACAGGGGGGTGTTCGGCTTATCCCTACTTAAAAGTATTAGCAGAAGGTTGGCTTTCATTTGTTAGCCACCTTGTTGCTTCTTAGCCACCAGACAGGAAGTGTGTTACTGGCTAGATCACCAGGTGAAAATAAAGGAAAAAAAAAGGATTAAAAAAAATAAAAAAAAACTGATGCAGCCACCACACTTAAAAGTGGTTTTAAACCCACTAACAAAAAAAAACCCTGCAAGACAAAAAGGCATAATGAGCTAGTATGCATAGCATACTAGCTCATTATGAATTACTTACCGTAGATCGAAGCCCCCGCATTGGTCCTCGTACACCGCTCCGGCCGGCGACATTGCTCCCGGAGGTACTTCTGGGTATCGCTGGCTCCGGTGCTGTGATTGACCAGAGCCGCAATGACGTCACTCCTGCACATGCGTGCGGGAGCCGTTGGTAACGGCACACTAACTGAAGCAACGGCACGTACATGACATTGCTTCAGTGCGCATGTGCCGATGACGTCGGCACATGCTGATACGGGGGATATCTCCTAAACCGTGCTGGTTTAGGAGATATCCGGGGAAGCTACAGGTAAGCCTTATTATAGGCTTACCTGTAGTAAAAAGTGGTTGTAAAAGATTTACAGCCATTTTAAAGTGTTACTAAACCCACAGCAGTAAAATTAGTGTTTATATGCAGTAAAACATGCACGTTATACTCACCATGGAACCTAAGGGGTTAATCCTTTGCATCGTGTATAAAGGCTGTTTGATCCAGTCTTCTCTGATCCTCCCCTTCTTCCACTGTCTCCAAAAAAGAACCTGATATTTACAGAGCCAGGGGATGGGCTGCACGTGCTCAGTTTGGTGTGTATTGCTAGAGCTTTTGTTTTTCCTTGGGAGAGTGCAGGTGATCAGCACAGGACCAATCAGCACTGTCCAGACAGAGGATCAGGGGAGAATGAAAACTCCTCCTACAAGCTTTACTAGGAACCGATACAAGTTACAAGACTGCTCTATACTGCTCATGAGAAAAAAGGTATTTATTTGTTTATATTTACTAAAATAATTGCATTTCCATGTTCTCCGTTTAGCACCCTGGTGTTGAGGCAGGGATGCTAACAAATTTAGTTCGCCAGGTAGTAATTGTTCTGGTCAATTGTTGGTAGATCCACTGATTCCTCTATAATTCTGGAATTGCTGCACCTTTTCTCTTCTGTCACTAGGTGGCACTGTGGCTGGCGACATTAAATTGACAAAGGCTCCGCAAGGTCAGATTATAAATGGATGGGAGTCTCAGCCAATTGGCAGGGGTTCCTTTAGTCCCTTGGCCTGCTGGGAGAGCCTATTTATTGGGATGGAGTCAGGTGATCGGGGTTTTGTGCCCAGGGCCGCTGATGGAAATCATGGGGCCCCATACAGCCTACCTGACGGGGCCCCCTGTTCAGTCCCAACCCTGGCCCCTCCCCAGACCCACTTTGAAAAAAGTGCAGGTTTGTCTTCAAGTGCCATTTATCTTTCTCCAGCCAGTTAGAAGTTGGATTATCCAAAAGAAATACTGTTTTCAGATGAGAACAGACCTCCTGCCAATGCCATAACGTATACAATGCCTGCAGAGACACTGCAGACATCCTACAGGAGATGGTCAGAGACTCCATATATATAGTACAGGAGATGATCAGAGACTGCATATATAGTACAGGAGATGGTAATAGACTGCGGGAATACTACAGGAGATGGTCAGCAGGTAAGAATATGTTGTTAATTAAAAAATAAAATAAAACCCTTTTAGTATCACTTGGCTCATTGCCAAAACACTGGAAAAAAAAAAAAAAGAAAAGTATAGCATTCCAATCAGAAAGGAGTATACTGATAAGTGAACGTCTCCAGAGGGTCAAGATTCCTACATAAGGATCCCAAGAAGAAACTAGACAGAACACAAGTGTGCAGCCCCCCCTGTGTGATAGACAGACTGGATAGGAAGGCGCAGCAGAGGTGGGGGGTGTGCGGCTTCTATACACTCAGCATGTGATGTACTTTAAGAATGACAGGCTGGTCAGCTATCTGACTTCATGTTATAAATGACCCCCCCCCCATCTCCCCCCCACTCAAGCAGCTCAACACCTGAAAGACGTCTTTCTGTGCTTCATCCTGGGAATGTGGTGACTGTTACGTCTGTTCTCTTATCACCAAAGGGTAAT
The DNA here is from genome assembly GCA_029206835.1 of Rana muscosa. Classification (NCBI taxonomy): domain Eukaryota; kingdom Metazoa; phylum Chordata; class Amphibia; order Anura; family Ranidae; genus Rana; species Rana muscosa. Next base: position 163,781,430 of record CM055121.1, on the reverse strand, counting down.
GACAGGGGATTAGACTGCCCGGTCCAGACAGCAGCCTGTTCTATTCTGTCTGAGCCTCCATGCAGCGCTTTTCACACACAGCACACAGGTAGGAGGCAGCAGCAGTCGGCACGTGAGGGACTCCTAAGCTACAGTGGGAAGCCAGCTTCTTGGAGAAATACATTTTTTTGTATTCTGCACTCTCATTCATTCAGATTGCCTGGGCCCCCCTGCTGGCTGGGCCCGGTACAACAGGGCCAGTTGCACTGGATTATCAGTGGCCCTGTTTGTGCCACCTGGACGGCTGTCTGGGTGGACGTGTGTTATGTCACCCCGGGCTGCTAGGCCGGAAGCCTGAGGCCTATCCAGGGGAAACCTGGCTGCTAGGCTGCTTGAGGCCTATCCAGGAGCAGGAGAAGCAGCGTAGGGTTGGGACTGCAGGATTGGAGTCCAACCGAGTTGCAAAAGTTCAGCCGGACAGGGAACCAGTTGTGGTCAGAGGTAAAAGGGAAACAGTCACCACTAAGAGACCATCCCCCTTGTTACTGGAGACCACTGTGAGTAAGCTTGAGAAAGTACCAGAGCCGTCTTCTCACCAGCCGGGGACGGTAAAAAAGTGGAAAAGCTTTAACGAGTGCAAAGCTAGGGACCCAGCAGGGGTGACACTTGAGTATACAGCGGGATAGCTGTGTAAGAGCTTGGGAGATTCAGAGACGATTGGATCTGGAAGTCTAGTGAGAGACTGGGAGCTCAGTGAGTGAAGATTTACAGTAGGATACTGTGAGATAAGAGAAGAACTATTCTGTGTTACCAATAGTTGTGTGCAAATACCTTTAGTGACCGTTACAAGTTAAGTTGCCATTGAGTTGTCCAGTAAGGCTTCATGAGGTACATATGTAAATGGCCTATACCTATTGCATGGGCATTATTACACTTTGGTTAAAGCTGTACAGTCTGTTTTTATCTACAGACATCTCGTATCTGAAGAGGGAGCTTTTTTCTTTTTTTTTTTCCCCTTTATAAAAGGTGAACTAACCCTTTAAAAAAGGCACACCTTGAGGTTATGAGCTCCCATCACAAAGTTACATCCCAGATCTTTACATTTGCCTATAAGCATACTCTGAGGAATCCTGTGACGCCTGTTCCAAGACCAAATGTATTTCCACTATCATTGCTAAACAGTAAATAACGGCCAATAAAATGAAAGATACAGGGCGGTACCTGCTGACTGAGGAGCGATGCATACAGTCCCTGGAGCAGCGGGAGAGTGATCTTCATACCCTTTTATACACTGACAAGAATAGCTGCCAAATTCATTGGCACACTGAGCCTTAATATCACAGTTCTGTATCCCAAGCTGGCATTCATTCACATCTTAGTGGAGGTAAGAAAAACACTCATTTCAATATATTCTTAGATTAAAGTGGCAGTACAAGTCAGAAAATGTGTCCGATCTACATGAGATTTCCAGTTTATATACCTCATCCAGCTGCATTCTTGTAAACAGCAGAAGAAACCATGTCCTAATGTTCATTTTTCTCAGACGACTAACACAGACAGTATATATTGAGATTACACACGTGTGCGTGTGCGTGTGCGTGTGTGTGTATATACACACACACACACAGTATATATACACACACACACACACACACAGTATATATACACACACACATAATATATATACCGTATATAAAATAATATCCAAATACACAATATTACCAAAAGTATTGGGACACCTGCCTCTACACACATGAACTTCAATGGCATCCCAGTCTTAGTCCGTAGGGTTCAATATTGGGTTGGCCCACCCTTTGCAGCTATAACAGCTTCAACTCTTCTGGGAAGGCCGTCCACAATGTTTCCAGAAGCGCATTTGTGAGGTCAGGCACTGATGTTGGACGAGAAGGCCTGGCTCACAAGTCTCCACTCTAATTCCTCCCAAAGGTGTTCCATCAGGTTGACAGGACTCTGCAGGACAGCCAAGTTCCTCCACCCCAAATTCGCTCATCCATGTCTTTATGGACCTTGCTTTGTGCACTGGTCCAAATCATTTTGTGGAGGGGGGATTATGGTGTGGGGTTGTTTTTTTCAGGGGTTGGGCTTGGCCCTTAGTTCCAGGGAAGGGAACACTTAAGGTGTCAGCATACCAAGACATTTTGGACAATTTCATACTCCCAACTTTGTGGGAACAGTTTGGAGAGGGCCCCTTCCTGTTCCAACATGCCTGCGCACCAGTGCACAAAGCAAGGTCCATGAAGATGTGGATGAGCGAGTTTGGGGTGGAGGAACTTGACTGGCCTGCACAGAGTCCTGACCTTAACCCAATAGAACACCTTTGGGATCAATTAGAGCGAAGACTGCGAGCCAGGACTTCTCGACCACATTGGTCACTGACCTCACAAATGTGCTTCTGGAAGAATGGTCAAACATTCCTATAGACACACCCATAAACCTTGTGGACAGCCTTTCCTGAAGAGTTGAAGCCATTATAGCTGCAAAGGGTGGGCCAACTCAATATTGAACCCTATGTAATCAGATTGGAATGCAATTAAAAGTTCATGTGCGTGTAAAGGCAGGTGTCCCAATACTTTTGGCAATAAAGGGATTTTTATAACAGCTTACCTGTAAAATCCTTTTCTTGGAGTACATCACGGGACACAGAGCGACTTAGTCATTACTAATGGGTTATATAGTTTACCTTCAGGTGTTGGCACTGGCCAATTCCAAACCGGAAGTACCCTCCCCTATATAAGCCCCTCCCACCCGGGAGCACCTCAGTTTTGTAGCCAAGCAATAAGTGTCCCAAAAAGAGGGGTGGGAGCTCTGTGTCCCGTGATGTACTCCAAGAAAAGGATTTTACAGGTAAGCTGTTATAAAAATCCCTTTTTCTTTTTCGTACATCACGGGACACAGAGCGACTTAGTCATTACTAATGGGACGTCCCAAAGCAATGCCAAATGAGGGGGGGGTACATAAGCTGGGCGCCATCAGGCATGAGGATCTTTTGCGGCCTGCAACACACTGCGCCCAAAGGCGACATCCTCCTGACTTCTAACGTCTACCTGATAGAATCTAGTAAACGTGTGTACCGAAGACCATGTTGCGGCCTTACATACTTGAGCCAGGGAGGCCTGGTGATGCACTGCCCATGAAGTTCCAACCGCTCTTGTGGAGTGCGCCCTAACTTTGAACGGAGGCGGTCTCTTTCTCAAGCCATAGGCTTGTATTATGACCTGTCGAATCCACTTGGCTAAAGTAGATTTTGATGCTGCCTGACCCCTTCTGGGGCCTTCCGGCAGAACAAACAAAGAATCCGTTCTGCGAATCTGAGCAGTGGCTTTTAGATAAGCTTTAACTGCTCTTACCACATCCAAAGAATGTAATAACTTTTCCTCTACTGAGCTAGGTTTGGGGAAAAAAGAAGGAAGAACCACATCTTGGTTCAAATGAAACCTCGATACCACCTTAGGAAGAAAGGCTGGATGAGGACGTAATACTACTCTGTCCTTATGGACAACCAGATATGGCTCCTTACAGGACATAGCTGCTAATTCCGACACTCTTTTAGCCGAACAAATGGCTACTAAGAAAACCAATTTCCTGGTGAGAAGAACCAAGGAAATGTGTTGTAATGGTTCAAACGGTTGTTTCTGTAGAACCGACAGAACCAGGTTTAAGTCCCAAGGACATATGGGAATACTAACCGGAGGGCTAATACGCATCACTCCTTGTATAAAGGCTTTGACTAGTGAATGCGAAGCCAAGGGCCTTTGAAAAAATATTGACAAGGCCGAAATCTGACCCTTGATAGTACTCAAGGCCAGCTTCCTATCTACAGCCCACTGTAGGAAGTCCAGAATCCTCCCTATCATGTACTTACGTGGATGCCATTTCTTGGTCTCACACCACGTAATGTACGCTTTCCAGATCCTATAATAGATCTGCCTGGATACCGGTTTCCTGGCATTGATCATGGTAGATACCACAGAATTAGAGAGCCCTCTCTTTTTCAGAATGTGGGCTTCAATAGCCAGGCCGTCAAACCTAGGGCTGGTAAGGAAGGGTGTTATATCGGTCCTTGCGACAGCAGGTCCGGACGAAGTGGGAGGGTCCAAGGACTCCTCACTGACATTTTTATAATCTCCGCGTACCATGCCCTTCGGGGCCACGCTGGAGCCACCAGAATCACTGGTTTCTTTTCTACCCTGATTCTGCGGAGTAATCGCGGTAACAATTGTGGCGGTGGGAATGCATATATCAGCTTGAACCGATCCCAAGGGAACACTAGGGCATCCGAGCCGCAAGCTAGGGGATCCCTTGTGCGAGACACAAACCTGTCCACCTTTGCGTTGATCTGGATGCTAGCAGATCTACATCCGGTGTTCCCCACCGCTGGCATATTGCCTGGAAAACCTCGGGGTGAAGAGACCATTCCCCCGGGCATAATTGTTGGCGACTTAGAAAGTCCGCTCTCCAATTTTCCACTCCTGGGATGAAACCGCGGATATGGCTGGGACATATCTTTCTGCCCACTCCAGGATGCAATTTGCTTCCTTCTGGGCTGCACGACTTTTGGTGCCACCCTGATGATTGATATATGCCACTGCCGTGGCATTGTCTGATTGAATTCTGACAGGGGACCCCTGGAGTTTGGATGTCCATGCTACTAGGGCATACCGGGCTGCTCGTATCTCTAAGAGATTGATGGGCAGGGCCTTTTCTGCTTCTGACCACCTGCCCTGGAGAGACCATTGCTCCAGCACTGCCCCCCAGCCGATGAGGCTGGCATCTGTAGTGACCACCTTCCAAGAAACCGGACTGAAGGGTTTCCCTCTTTCCAGATTCTGGGGCACCAACCACCAATGGAGGCTCTTGCGAACGGAAGGGGACAGGGACATTGGTAAGTCTAAAGCCTGAACTTTTTTGTTCCAGGCTGACAGTATGGCCCTTTGCAAATTCCTTGAATGGAATTGACCGTAGGGTACCGCTTCGAATGAAGCCACCATCTTTCCCAGCAGCCTCATGCAGAGACGTATGGATGGTTTTCTTTTTGTACCCACTAAGTGGGTCAAATTTCTTAAAGACGACACCTTCTCTGGAGGTAAGAAAATCTTTCTCTGATTTGAATCCAGCCTTAGCCCTAAGTATTCCAGACTTTTGACTGGTCTTAGAGCTGACTTGTCCCGGTTGATAATCCAACCGTGATATTTCAGATACTCGATTGTCTTGTGAATAGCTACTTCCAGCTTTTCCACTGAGTGGTCTATTAGTAGCAGGTCGTCTAGATATGCCATTATCGTTACACCCTGTGTTCTTAGATTGGCCAATAATGGGGCCAGAATTTTTGTGAACACTCGTGGTGCTGTGGCCAGACCGAAAGGTAAGGCTCTGAACTGAAAATGGCGCCCTTCTACTGCAAAGCGTAGAAATTTCTGATGGGCCGGAAGGATGGGAATATGCAGATAAGCATCCCTTATGTCGATCGAGGCTAGCCATTCCTGCCCTTGTAGGGCGGTGGCCACTGATCGGATCGACTCCATCCGAAAAGTCCTGATATTTAGGAACTTGTTTAGCCCTTTTAGATTTAATATGGGCCTCACGTCCCCACTTGGTTTGGGGACTGTGAAAAGGTTCGAGTAAAACCCGAATCCGCTTTCTTCCAGGGGAACCTTCATGATTACCCCTTGGAGCAATAGTTGTTCTAGTGCCAGAAGGAGGGATCCTCTCTTTTGGGGATCTCTTGGCACCTCATAAATTGGGCAGGAGGAGTGCCTTTTAACTCCAGCTTGTATCCCAGACTTACTGCGGAGAGCACCCATCTGTCTCTGATGGTGTCCCGCCAGGTCTCTGTGAACAACTGAAGTCTTCCCCCCACCCGATTGAGCGGGAGCAATACTTCATGCCTTAGGGGGAGGTTTTGTACCTCTCTTGATCCAGGGCTTCTTGTTACCCTGTGATTGTCCCTGATTTCTGCCCCCTGAATTTGACCGCGGAGGCCGTCGGAACTGCTTCACAGCCGATGTGCCCGGGACTGGAGAGGTAGGCCTCTTAAAAGAAGGACTTCTACCCTTGTTCTTAACCGGTAAGAGTGAACTTTTACCGGCAGAAATTTTCTGGATATATTTGTCCAGATCTTCTCCAAATAAGCGTTCTCCATGAAATGGGAAGCTAACCAGCAGTTTTTTACAGGGAGCTTCAGCAGACCAGTTTTTGAGCCACAGAAGCCTACGCATATGTACTATAGACAGCGTAAAGCGGGAGGCCTGTTGGATTGTATCCTTTATGGCGTCCACCGCAAAACACAAGGCTCTAGGCAGGTCAGCTAGGGCATGAGCCTGCTGATCTGGTAAGTCCCTTAAGACTTGTTTCAACTGATCTTTCACTGCTTGGCAGACTCCAATCGCTGCTACCGCAGGTTGTGTCACCATACTTGCTGTAGAGAAAGCAGATTTTAGTAAAGACTCCAATTTTTTATCTATTGGGTCTTTGAACATTGGAACATTATCTACTGGACATGTCAGTGATTTGTTAACAGAAGAGATGGCTGCGTCCACTATAGGGACCCTCCATTTTCTTATGAACTTATCCTCCATGGGATAGATCACCGGAAATCTCTTGGGGGGAGCAAATATTTTATCAGGATGCTCCCAATCCTGGTAAATAAGCCCTTCTAATAAAGGGTGGATTGGGAAGGAACAGACCGCCTGGGGAGCTTTTAGCGACCCCAGCGAGGAAACCGTAGTGGATGGTGGTTCCGCCAGAGGCATTTTAAATGCTGATCGGACCATGTTAGTCAGAGACTGAACCCATAATCTTTCAGCCTGAGAAGCTGAGAAAGGTTCTTCCACTGTTGATTCCTCTATAAGTGAATCAACCTCATCCTGATCCCCTTCAGGTAGGTCGATCTCTGTGTGGGGCTGTTCCTCCACTAACAGGCACTCTGAAGGAGGAGACGGAGATCGGACGCGCTTTCCCTGAGATAGGGAAGCAGCGATCAATGCTGTTAATCTCTCTTCTAATCCTCCCAGAGTTGAGGATAAAACCTCCTCTGTTATATATACAGGAGCAGGTGGACTGGGGACAGCCGCAGCACCAGGCATTCCTGCGGGGTTTCTACGGCTACTGACCTCTGCATTCTCAGGGGAGATTGGTGCAGTGCAAGCATGCCCAATATCCTCAGAGCCCGATGGAGACCCCTTTGGCTTCCTGGAAGATCTATTTCCGGAGCGTCTGGACGACATATCCTTTAAGCACAAAGCTGAGGTATTCCCGTCGTCATACACCAATTTTTGCTGGTAATAGTCTAACACAGGTGCTGCTATATACCAGCTGGTGTCCACTAAAGTGCCTTTCTATGGGGATGCCTGCATCAACCGCCTCTGTGTGCCACTGTTTGTTGCTAGCTCTGTTTGCATGCAGCTGACACTTGTACTGTGTCTTTTAACCATGCTGGGACGCCCGCACATGCGCAGAAGCGCCGCGGCGCGCATCGAGCGTCATCCACCCGCCCCGCCCCTTTTTTTCCATAGGAGGCGCGTGCACGCGCCCGCGCGCGCCCGTGCGCCAATGGCGCCCTTTTCGAAAACCAACAGAGGACTAGGAGCCAGGGCCCTTTTTGCCGGAGGGCCTGTGCGGTGGATGAACGCAGCAACAGGGCAGAGGAAGTGGATTCCCTCAGAGAAACTTACCAGCTGCCTGGATCTTTTGAGTTGAGAAAACCAAAGATCCACATTACAAGAAAAATGGACTACAGCGGCCTCTAGTGGTTTAACACAGGTACCGCGGTCCCTGTTTTTTTTTTTTTTTTTCTTGACTACTATTAAAATTTTACATTTTCAGTAGTTATAGGCAAACACAGATATTTAGCGGGAATACCGTTAGGTAACAGACAGAAAGACAAATTAGGCTTGGGGGTCCCCCAATAGAACCAAGTTCCTGAGGGCCCCCACTTACCTGATCCCCGCCGCAGGACTTTGTTTGGTCCACAAAAGTCCAAACTTCACCTATCACGGCAGGCATTGTAATTAAACCTTCAGGGACCGGGTTCCCAAGGATTCCACTCCCCTGGACCTGTATAGCACCCTGCACAGACAGCGTCTTGGTCGTGGGTATGACCAGAGCTCTGGATCCCAGGGTCCAGCCCTCCTAAGAGAAGCATTACAGGCAAAACCTTGCTCTTCTGCTGCAAGGCCCGGGTACCGACCGTTTAGCTATGAAGCTTTTTTGGTGGGATCCGGAACAGCTTACTAAGGCCCAAAAGAACCTGTACGCAAGCCCAGTGAAAACACATGTTACTCTTTGGCCAACACCTTAGACACTGGCAAAAAACTGAGGTGCTCCCGGGTGGGAGGGGCTTATATAGGGGAGGGTACTTCCGGTTTGGAATTGGCCAGTGCCAACACCTGAAGGTAAACTATATAACCCATTAGTAATGACTAAGTCGCTCTGTGTCCCGTGATGTACGAAAAAGAAATAGTGTATATCTTATAACAAAATATTTAGAGCTGTAATACCAGATTTCACCGGCAAGTGTCGCTGCAGTTTCAGCTGGCTGAAGCATGTTACATTTACTTTAATAAAGGCTATGTTAACCTTAAAAATAAAAAGTATTAACCACTTGCCGACCACACAATGGCACGGCTGGGCAAATGGGCATACAGGTACGTCCCCTTTAAGATGTGGCATTGTGAGCCGCCGCAAGCTCAGCGAGTCCGTGAGTCTGACCGCGGGTCCCGCAGACTCGATTGTCTCACGGAGAGGAAGAACGGGGAAATGCTGATGTAAACAAGCATTTCCCCATTCTTCCTAGTGACAGGACACTGATCACAGCTCCCTGTAATCAGAAGCAGTGATCAGTGTCGTGTCACACATAGCCCATCCCCCCCCCAACAGTTAGAACACATCCCTAGGACACACTTAACCCCTTCAGCGCCCTCTACTGGTTAACCCCTTCACTGCCAGTGTCATTTTTACAGTAATCCGTGCATTTTTATAGCACTGATCGCTGTATCAATGACAATGGTCCCAAAATGGCGTCAAAAGTGGCCGATGTGTCTGCCATAATGTGGCAGTCACGAAAAAAAAAAAAAAAAAAAAAAAAAAATCGCTGATCGCCGCCATTACTAGTAAAAAAAAGAAAAAAAAAAAAAAAATAATAAAAACGCTATAAAACTATCCCCTATTTTGTAGATGCTATAACTTTTGCGCAAACCAAACGCTTATTGCAATTTTTTATTATAGCAAAAAGTAAAAAATGTTTTTTTTTTCAAAAAAGTGTCGCTCTATTTTTGTTTATAGTGCAAAAATAAAAACCGCAGAGGTGATCAAATACCACCAAAATAAAGCTCCATTTGTGGGAAAAAAAAGGACGTCAATTTTGTTTGGGAGCCACGTCGCACGACCGAGCAATTGTCAGTTAAAGCGACGCAGTGCCAAATTGCAAAAAGTGCTCTGGTCCATGGCCAGCCAAATGGTCCGGGGCTTAAGTGGTTAAATAAATGCACATGTTTTTGCAGGTAAAAAAAGGTATGTTTATTATTTTTCCCACAGGCTCTTGCAAAGAATTGCACCCATGATCAGTGGATTGCAGGTGCAATGTCAAGTTCTTGCAGACACTTCCTCCAGCTCTCTGGCCACACATCTGTGCAGGCTTTAAGTTAGAGTGCTTGAGAAAGTGTCAATGGACGAGTATGCCAATTACTGCACTTATGTTCCATTGATCACTACAAGTCTGTATGTTGTGGTAGCAGGTGTAACATGTAATCTGCTCCTAAAAGGTGAAGTTAGCCTTTAACCATTGTTACTGCTAAATAATTTATATATTACTGTAGCACACATAGGAATCTAGTTATAAAACAAAAATTTCATAGGACATTTGCCCAGCGAATCTGCATGTACATTCATTCATTCTGTGCAAGCTGGGCATAAACAAAATGTTCTTTGGGCTATTTAATTTTTTTATGGGTAGTAGTAAAATACTACATTATGGCCTCTAGATAGAACTGAGGAGAATAGAAAATACATACATTTTTCATAAAGAGAGAGAGATACAAAGCAAAAATTCAAGAGAACACTAAAGGGAATTAGCGAATAAAGTTAACCATTGGTACATATATTTGCTAATTTCCTCTATTGTTCTCTATAGTTGTTACATTAGATTGCAGAAGACCAATAGGACATGAAATCATGTTACCTTTAACTGAAAGAGAATCCATCCTTGCACCAATTTTCCCCATGAGCTGGCCCTCTAGTGCCTTTACTTGTGTCTTTATGAAGTTTCCCATTCCCTTCCCTCCAAGATGTAGATGCAGCCAAAAAGTCAGCGTTAGCTTTTTTGGATTTGTCCTGCATAATTGTATCATTTATATAGTTAACGTTTGCAAAATGATTTTCCTTTACATGCACCAAGAAATATTTCATCCAATGTAAAAAAAACAAAAAAAAACATAAAACATTTTAGGTCCTCTTATCATATGCTAGTTGGCAAATTGTGATATTTGATGAGCATTTCCACCTATAGAAGACAGCCATCAGATTGTAGAAAAAAAGAAACCCAGGGAGACGCCAGTTAAGTGCATCATCAATGGGTTTATTACAATTAAAAAGCCAAATGCAAACTCACAGAAATATAAAATCAAAAAGCTTATGTGCAGCCATGTCACATTGGATGGAAGCAGGGCTGGACAGGGACAAAAATCTGGCCCTGGACTTCATCCAGACCGGCCCACTTTATTTCTGCAAACATACACAAAAACAGTATACAACTATACGCAATTGCGCAACAAAATAACATAAGTAAAAACATTCCACTGTAAGTATAAACTTTCGATAAAATTTATTGGTAAAAATACAATGTATGTACTTGTGCAGACTATTTAAAGACACTTCTAGTGCTCGTTTGTGTCCCCTGATGAAGTCACGTGATTCGTGACGCCATGCGTAGGGACAAGCACCGGAAGTGACGTCGGCATACAAGCTCGGCGCTCGTGGATTTTTATGCATACAGTCTCTATATTAAATGTGAGTACATAAAATTTATTGGTACAAAATACAATGTATCGAAAATTACTACACTATTGGAGTCCTTCCCCTCCTTATCTCTCCACATTTGGGAGTAATATTCTAGCTGGACCAGCAAACCAAGCCTCCACTTAGAAGCAAGTACACCTCTGAATACTGGCGTTTGACAGTGTTATATGCGGTTGCCTCATAACCGCAAGTTAAGAGGCCATTGCTACCTGTGTGTTAACAGCACGAAGGAGGATCTAATTGCACTTTCTTGCACATTTGCACAGAAGAACCTGCTTATCCTTGCACATTGTTATTTTGCACAGAAGACTTTATTAGACTACCTGTACTGTGCACATTGCAGTTGCACATTGTTCTGCACATTTTACATCTTTTGCACACATTTGCGTTTTTTGCACATTGTAATTATGGCATGGATCATTACTTGATGTTGATATGCACTTTATATGTCACACACTGTATATCGATAGGATACTGTGAATGCACTTATCACTTTACACTTATATTTGTTCATGGTTATGTCACTACAGTGATTGTTGTTAGGAATTTTTTGGATTGCAATTTCCTAGATTCTTTAAAACATCAGTAAGGAAGACGCACATTACTTTATATTTATTTTTTGCACCAGTTTCGAACAGCGCAGCACCATTCTCTTTTTTTATACATTTCCCCCCCTCCCCCCGCCATGCTGCATATTGAAAAAAATAAGACAGAGTAGACAGTCAGTCACAGTTCATAATCTATCTAAAGTTCAGACTGCAGTCAGATCTCAGATGGCTTAGTTTAGTTCTTACTTGTTGACGTTGTGAATGTGATACTACATAGTCAGTGTGTACTGTTCTGCTGTGCAATGGATGGTTGAGGTTCCTCTTTTGGCGGCGCTGGCTCGGCTCCTTTTGGTTGCAGGCTGCAGCAGCAGACTCTACGGCTCCTCCCATAATCCCCTCCCGCTCCGGCCGTGACTGTGAGTGATGTCACGCGATGGGGGCGGGGCTGTAAATATAGGAGGAGCGGAGGGAAGTGTCGTGGCAGGCTTGGCAGCGATGATGGGTGGCTAGTATTGGCTGGCGGCGGCGGAGCCGCCGGGTGCAGGAGGCAGGACGGAGGACTCGGAGCATTATGTGATGGACTCACAGCAGAGAGAGACACTGACATGACAGCTGCCGCCGGCCGCCCCACTGAGCCATCGGATGATCGGCCCCACCAGGCACTGAGCGGGAGCATTATGTGAGTGACAGACTCACAGAGAGAGACAGTGACATGACAGCCGGCCCGACTGAGCCATCAGATGATCGGCCCAACGGGAAAGTCCCGGTAGTCCCGATGGTTAGTCCATCCCTGGATGAAAGCCGTCCACTGGAAGAGCTTGTGACAGCAAATAGTGTGTTGTCAGTGAGGAAACCAAGTCCAATTGTCTAGGAAGTGAGGAGAGCCACTGTGGGATACAAGGCTTGATGCGACGTCACACCTGTGGTGGGCTGGTTGCTATGGTAATGCATTTCAGAACTCCTATTGGCTCCTTTCTCAAAACATTGGTTTGAAGTATGTTACCATAGCAACCAGCCCACCCCAGGTGTGACGTCACATCATGCCTTGTATCCCACAGTGGCTCTCCTCACTTACTGGAACATTGGACTTCCATCCAATGTGGCATGGCTGCAGATTAGCTCTTTGATTTTATGATTCTGTGTGAGTTTACATTTGGCTTTTTAATTATAATAAACCCATTGATGCCGCACTTAGTTGGCGCCCCCTTGTGCTCCTTTTTGTTATTTTACAGATTTGTTCCCGTCTCGGGTGGAGCTGCCTACTGAAGTAAAGCACCCTTTTCTATGGAATTATTATGAACTCCTTATGAACATTTTATAAACTACTTATACTATGCAAGCATATTTTCACACCTATTTAGGGAGGGAGAGGCTAACTCATGTGGATGGGCATTAACATTTGTTTGCGCCACAATTACAATTGTTATCAGATTGCCTAAATCAACTGTCACTGCTATTGTTATCCTGATCCACTGGCTTCAATCCTTTTTCGGCATGGAACAGGAGCAAGTATGTTGATAGATAAGGAAATCTAACATTCAAATCTGCATATCTGTTTTAGGTTTGTGACTAAAAGCATCAAGACCAGAGACTGCCAGGCAACATTTTCAAAAAATATGATCCGCAATATCAGTCCTTCATTTTTATCTCTGTACAAGTTTCCTTTAAATATGCACTTAGGTTTCATTACATCTAAATATATTGTCCGTTTTATACTGTAACTTACAATATGACTTTTTTTAGAATAAGCGTTTTCTCTCCACTGGGAATGTAAGTCATTTTTTCTGTAATCTTAGGCGACAAAAGAAAGAAAAGAAAGGAAAAAAATGAAATGGCAATATTTCACAATATGTGATACAATTGTATTTTGCAACACATCACATTTTAGAATTTCTCCTACCTTTGCTTTAACAACCTCTACAAGTTCCTTCTCCCATTCCCTCAATTTGACATGTTGGTGCTGTATTTCAGCTGTAATCTTAAATAAGGAATCTGTTTTGAAATTAATAAAGCAACTGAAATATTTTGAACAAGAGTTGAAATACACATACATTATAGTTTAAAAAAAAATAGGATTTTTGTACTCACCGTAAAATCCTTTTCTCTGAGCTCATGGACGGACACAGCTTCCTATTGACAAGTGGGTATTATCCTTCATTTAGGACTGACTAGGCAGAAAACTTGTAGAAAAGTGTTAACACACCACACCTTATACAGCACCGCCCAGGGGGCGGACCCTCTGGGTATAATCCCTCTCTCTGCACCTCGCAGATCAGTTTGTCAAAAAGCAGTACAAACTTAAAAACAAGGGCTGGGTGCTGTGTCCGTCCATGAACTCAGAGAAAAGGATTTTACGGTGAGTACAAAAATCCTATTTACTCTTTCGTTCATGGACGGACACAGCTTCCTATTGACAAGTGGGACGTCCCAAAGCAGTTTCAAAAACGAGGGGTGGGAACAGAATTAAAACAACTTCACCCCAAAACAAGACAGAGCTCCTCAACGGAGGAGTTGCAACTCTAAACAGCCGCCTGCAATACCTTGCGACCAAAAGAAGCATCCGAAGATGCACACACATCAACTTGTAAAGTTTAGTGAAAGTGTGAACGGACGAGCAGGTCGCCGCCTTACACACCTGCTGAAACAGACACTTGATGCTCTCAAATACGTCGTCCCCTTAGGATACGACGGATGTGGACACAAGGATGGCAGTACAACGTCTTCCTTGAGATGGAAGGTCAAAAATGACCTTAGGAAGAAAAGAGGGCTGCGGAAGCAGCACCACCTATCCTTGTGGAAGATCAGATAGGGAGGCTTGCATGACAAGGCTGCCCCGCTCAGAAACCCATCTTAACTGGCATAACAGTCACCAAACGGTGATTTCTGAGGCACTTAGAGGCCATGCCGTTAAAGCCATTGACTGCTAGCAGGATGGCATATGGGACCCTCACGTAGTGGTAGACGCCAAAAGGACATCTGCTACACAAGCCCCACGGAGGTAGTGGAGGGTGGACCGGAGGGGCCTCCTGCCGAACCCACTGTACCAACGTTCTCACTAGAGAGAGCCACCAGGGGTCGTTGAAAAAGACAGCCAGGGCAGATACCTGCCCCCTAATTGTACTTAAAGTAACATTTTTGGCCCGTTCCCTGCTGAAGAACAGCAGGACTCTGGAACCAAATAAGTACGTGGATGCCACCTCATTTCCTCACAAATGGATATGTAGGTCTTCCAAGTGTGATGGTAAATCTTCCTAGGTGATGATTTCCGAGCACTCCTCATGGTAGAGATCACTGAGTCTGACAGGCCCCGGTCTCTTAGCACCTGACTCTCAAGCCATGCTGTTAAGCCAGTGACTGTAAAAAAACAGGATGGCGTATGGGACCTTGCGACATCAGGTCCTTCTTAGCGGTAGATGCCAAAAAAGCGTTCTGCTACCAGACGCACTAGATTGGCATACCAAGGATGCCGAGGCCAATCCAGAGCAATTGTGACCATTGTAATCCTCTCTGCCTCCAGTCTGCGAAGCAGCCGAGGAAGGAGCTTCAGAGGAGGAAAGGCATAGATTAGCCAGTACTGACTCCACGCTGCCATCAACGCATCTGTTGCGTTTGCCCATAGGTCTCTTGACCTGGCCACAAACCTCAATACCTTCCGATTGAGTCGAGAAGCCAGGAGATATACTACTGGCGTGCCTCCCCTCTGGTAAAGAAGCTGAAATGCCTCCGGGTGTAGAGACCATTCTCCTTGGTCCAGCATCTGGCAACTCAGGTAGTTCACCTGCCAGTTTCATACACCCGGAATGTATACGGCCGATGGGCCTGGTATGCTCCTTTCTGCCCTCCTTAGGAGGTGAGCAACCTCCGATGCTGCAGCAGAGCTGCTTGTTCCTCCTTGATTATTGACATACGCTACCACTGTGGTGTTTGTCCGACTGGATTCTGACTAGATGCCCCTGTAGCCTCTGAGACCACGTGGAGAGGCAAAGCCAGATCGCCTGGAGTTCCAGGACAATGATCGGCAAGTGGGATTCCTCCGGAGTCCAGCGACCCAGGTTGACTGAGCTCCCCAGACTCCTGTCCAACCGGGAAGACAGGCGTCCGCCGTGACCACCATCCAGTAAAAAGGAATGAGCGACTTCCCGGACAGAAGTGCCGGTGAAGTCGGCTGCCAACTAGGGAGGTCCTGACTAGGTGGCTCACCCGGATTTTGAAAATCCAGGGATGAAGGGCACTTGACCTTCTGGACAGAATTACCCTCTGTAACACTTGCGTGTGAAATAGTGCATATGGTACTGCCTCGAACGAGACCATCATGAGGCCCAGGACTTGCCTGAAAAAGTTGCGTGACAACCCTCTTTGGGATGTCAACTGCCGCACCGCAGCCCGAAGGGTCTGCAACCTTCCCATAGAGAGGAAAAATCCTTCGCCAGAATCAACCCTAGATACACTAGGAGTTGAGAGGGTACCGATACTGACTTCTGAGTGTTCAGCACCCAACCAAGAAATGGAGGGTCTGACAGGTTATAGACATGCTCCCCTCTATTTTTGAAGTTGAGGTGGCCCTCAGAAGAAGAACGTCCAAGTTGCCCATGATAGCGATGCCACGCTGTCTTAGTAGTAGGGCCAGAATCGGGGCAAGCACCTTGGTGAACACCCTTGGTGCCGATGCCAGGCCAAAGGGGAGAGCCACCATTGGAAGTGGTCTTCCCCGGCTGCCAAACGCAGACATCTGATGCCTGGTGCATATGGGAACATGCAAGCATGCGTCCTTGATGACCAAGGATGCCGGAAAATCCCCCGGATGGAGGGCAGCGACAACAGAGCGTCTTCAGCACTACGAGCAGATTAGAGTCGAATCCCTGAATCCTTTCCTGTACTGAGACATGAAGGACCACCCTGCGTATCAGCAGGTTTTGAACCGCCCCATATAGGACTTTGACGAGTCGGCTAAAGCTGGCGGTTTAGAGGGAAAAAATCTATTCGGTAGGCAAGCAAGGTTGGGCTTGCGAACCCAGGGACGCGTCGGTCCCTCAGCAGGCGCTTTATCGGCCTGGGGTCGTTTACTTGCCACACTAGGCGGACGAAAGACCACTTGTGCGTGGTGAAGGAGAGCCCTAGCCTATGGTGTGGCTCCTTACCCTTTTTGGATTGCAGGAGCAGCAAGCTCTTACCTCCTGTGGCATCTTTAATGATGTCATCCAGAGAGGCTTAGCCAAACCAGGTGGCATAACACCACCGCATAACCCGAGGCTCTAGACAGCAAAGGGATAGTGTATCCATGTCTGATTCGCAGGCAAAACTTAAGGCCATGTATCAACTGGTCGGCCAAAGCTACCTCATTCGGAGGAGCCTCCCATGCCTTAAACCCCTGGAGTAGCATCTTTTCCCACTCAGCAAGTGTCTGAGACACCAAAGCTCCAGCCAATGCTGGACGCACCGCTGAGCCTACCACAGTGTATAGGTAGCGAGCAAGTGCCTCTGCCTTTTTGTCCACAGGGTCCTTGAAGTCAGGAGCCCCCTTGTCAAGTCTGGACACAGGGGGGTCCACTATCGGGGGAGAGGACCATTTTTCCAGGAAACTCTCCTCAAAGGGGTACCGGGGCTGCAAAAAAACCTTCAGTGGGTTTTCCCACTCCTTGTATAAAAGTTTATCAAAATAAGACACACAAGGAAAGACCTTAGCAGTGCGGGCCGGTTTACGGAACCCAAAGGGGTCCGCCGTCTTTGCTGCTTCTGCAGCATTCTCCAATTTCAGCGTATCACGCAGTGCAGTGATAATAGGATTTTTATAACAGCTTACCTGTAAAATCCTTTTCTTGGAGTACATCACGGGACACAGAGCGACATAGTCATTACTATGTGGGTTATATAGATACCTTCAGGTGCTGGCACTGGCAACTTCCAAAACCGGAAGTACCCTCCCCTATATAAGCCCCTCCCATCCGGGAGTACCTCAGTTTTGTAGCAAAGCAATAAGTGTCCCCAAAGAGGGGTGGGAGCTCTGTGTCCTGTGATGTACTCCAAGAAAAGGATTTTACAGGTAAGCTGTTATAAAAATCCTATTTTCTTTCTCGTACATCACGGGACACAGAGCGACATAGTCATTACTATGTGGGACGTCCCAAAGCAATGCCAAATGAGGGGGGGGATACACCATACATAAGCTGGGCGCTATCAGACATGAGGATCTTTTGCGGCCTGCAACACACTGCGCCCAAAGGCGACATCCTCCTGACTTCTAACGTCCACCTGGTAGAACCTAGTAAACGTGTGTACTGAAGACCATGTTGCAGCCTTACAGATTTGAGCCAGGGAGGCCTGGTGATGCACTGCCCATGAAGTTCCAACTGCTCTCGTGGAGTGCGCCCTAACTTTGAACGGAGGCGGTCTCCTTCTCAAGCCATAGGCTTGTATTATGACCTGTCGAATCCACTTGGCTAAAGTAGATTTTGACGCTGCCTGACCCTTTCTGGGGCCTTCCGGCAGAATAAACAAAGTATCCGCTCTACGAATCTGAGCAGTGGCTTTTAGATAAGCTTTAACTGCTCTTACTACATCCAAAGAATGTAATAACTTTTCCTCTACCGAGCTAGGTTTGGGGAAAAAGGAAGGAAGAACCACATCTTGGTTCAAATGAAACCTCAATACCACCTTGGGAAGAAAGGCTGGATGAGGACGTAACACTACTCTGTCCTTATGGATAACCAGATATGGCTCCTTACAGGACATAGCGGCCAATTCCGACACTCTTTTAGCCGAACATATGGCTACTAAAAAAATCAATTTCCTGGTGAGAAGAACCAAGGAAATGTGCTGTAATGGTTCAAATGGTTGTTTCTGTAGAACCGATAGAACCAGGTTTAGGTCCCATGGACATATGGGAATTTTAACCGGAGGGCTAATACGCATCACTCCTTGTGTAAAAGTTTTGACTAGTGAATGCGAAGCCAGGGGCCTTTGAAAAAATATTGACAAGGCCGAAATCTGACCCTTGATAGTACTCAAGGCAAACTTCCTATCTACAGCCCACTGTAGGAAGTCCAGAATCCTACCTATTACGTACTTACGTGGATGCCATTTCTTGGCCTCACACCACGCGATGTACGCCTTCCAGATTCTATAGTAAATCTGCCTGGATACCGGCTTCCTGGCATTGATCATGGTAGATACCACAGGATTAGAGAGACCTCTCTTTTTTAGAATGTGGGCTTCAATAGCCAGGCCGTCAAACCTAGGGCTAGTAAGGAAGGGTGGTATATCGGTCCTTGCGAAAGCAGGTCCGAACGATGTGGAAGGGTCCAAGGACTCCCCACAGACATTTTTACAATCTCTGCGTACCATGCCCTTCGGGGCCACGCTGGAGCCACCAGAATCACTGGTTTCTTTTCTACCCTGATTCTGCGGAGTAATCGAGGCAACAATTGTGGCGGTGGAAATGCATATATCAGCTTGAACTGATCCCAAGGGAACACTAGAGCATCCGAGCCGCAAGCTAGGGGATCCCTTGTCCGAGAGACAAATCTGTCCACCTTTGCGTTGAATCTGGATGCTAGCAGATCTACATCCGGTGCTCCCCACTGCTGACATATTGCCCGGAAAACCTCGGGGTGAAGGGACCATTCTTCTGGGCATAATTGTTGGCGACTTAGAAAGTCCGCCTTCCAATTCTCCACCCCTGGAATGAAGACCGCGGATATGGCTGGGACATATCTTTCTGCCCATTTCAGGATGCGATTTACTTCCCTCTGGGCTGCACGACTCCTGGTGCCCCCCTGATGATTGATATATGCCACTGCCGTGGCATTGTCTGATTGAATTCTGACAGGGGACCCTTGGAGTTTGGATGTCCATGCTACTAGGGCATACCGGGCTGCTCGTATCTCTAAGAGATTGATGGGCAGGGCCTTCTCTGCATCCGACCATCTGCCCTGGAGAGACCATTGCTCCAGTACTGCCCCCCAGCCTATAAGGCTGGCATCTGTAGTGACCACCTTCCAAGAAATCGGACTGAAGGATTTCCCTTTTTTCAGATTCTGGGGAACCAACCACCAACGGAGGCTTTTGCGAACGGAAGGGGACAAGGACATTGGTAAGTCTAGGGCCTGAACTTTTTTGTTCCAGGCTCACAGTATGGCCCTTTGCAAATTCCTTGAATGGAATTGACCGTAGGGCACCGCTTCGAATGATGCCACCATTTTTCCCAGCAGCCTCATGCACAGGCGTATGGACGGCTGTCTTTTTGTACCCACCAGGTGGATCAAATCTCTCAGAGAAGACACTTTTTCTTGAGGCAAGAAAATCTTCCTCTGGTCTGAATCCAGCCTTAGCCCCAAGTATTCCAGACTTTTGACTGGTTTTAGGGCTGACTTGTCTCGGTTGATGATCCAACCGTGAGATTCCAGATACTTGATTGTCTCGTGAACAACCATTTCTAGTTTTTCCACTGAGTGGTCCATCAGCAACAAGTCGTCTAGATATGCCATTATCGTCACACCTCGTGTTCTTAGATTGGCCAATAGTGGGGCCAGAATTTTTGTGAACACTCGTGGTGCTGTGGCCAGACCGAAGGGTAAGGCTCTGAACTGAAAATGGCGCCCTTCTACTGCAAAGCGTAGAAATTTTTGGTGGACTGGAAAGATGGGAATGTGCAAATAAGCATCTTTGATGTCGATCGAGGCTAACCATTCCTCCCCTTGTAGGGCAGTGGCCACCGATTGGATCGACTCCATCCGGAAAGTCCTGATATGTAGGAATTTGTTTAGCCCTTTTAGATTTAATATGGGCCTTACGTCCCCGTTTGGCTTCGGGACTGTAAAGAGGTTTGAGTAAAACCCGAACCCGCATTCTTCCAGGGGAACCTCCATAATTACTCCTTGGAGCAATAGTTGTTCTAGTGCCGACAGGAGGGATCCTCTCTTCCGGGGATCTCTTGGCACGTTTGACCACATAAAATGGGAAGGAGGAGTGTCTTAACTCCAGCTTGTATCCCAGACTTACTGCGGAGAGCACCCATCTGTCTCTGATCGTGTCCCGCCAGGTCTCTGCGAACAACTGAAGTCTTCCCCCCACCCGATTGAGTGGGGGCAACCCTTCATAAATTTGATTTGGGGGGAGGTTTTGTACCTCTCCTGACCCAGGGTTTCTTGTTACCCTGTGATTGTCCCTGATTCTTACCCCCGGGATTTGACCGAGGAGGCCGTCGGAACTGCTTCACAGCAGATGTCCCAGGGACTGGAGAGGCAGGCCTCTTAAAAGAGGGACCTCTAACTCTGTTTTTAACCGGCAAGAGTGTACTTTTACCGCTGGAAATTTTCTGGATATATTTGTCCAGGTCTTCCCCGAATAAGCGTTCACCATGAAATGGGAAGCCAACCAGCAATCTTTTACAGGGAGCTTCAGCAGACCAGTTCTTGAGCCATAGAAGCCTACGCATATGTACTACCGACAGCGTAAGGCGGGAGGCCTGATGGATTGAATCCTTGATGGCGTCAACCGCAAAGCATAAGGCTCTAGGCAGATCAGCTAGGGCAAGGGCCTGCTGATCCGGCAAGTCCCTTAAGACCTGTTTTAACTGATCCTTCACCTCTTGGCAGACCCCAATAGCTGCTACTGCTGGTTGTGTCACCAAGCTTGCTGTAGTAAAAGCAGATTTTAATAAGGACTCCAATTTTTTATCTATTGGGTCCTTGAACATTTGAACATTATCTACTGGACATGTCAGTGATTTGTTCACACAAGAGATGGCTGCGTCCACTATAGGCACCTTCCATTTTCGGATGAACTTATCCTCCATGGGATAGACCACCGGAAATCTCTTAGGGGGGAGTAAATATTTTATCCGGATGTTCCCAATCCTGGTAAATGAGTCCTTCCAGTAAAGGATGGATTGGAAAGGAACAAACAGTCTGGGGAGCTTTTAGCGACCCCAACGAGGAGACAGAAGTGGTTGATGGTTCCGCAAGGGGCATTTTAAATGCTGATCGGACCATATCAGTCAGGGACTGAACCCATAATCTTTCAGCATGTGATGTTGAAAATGGCTCTTCCACTGTTGATTCCTCTAGAACAGAATCAACCTCATCCTGATCCCCTTATCCCTGCATGGGACTGTTGCTCCGTTAACAGGTACTCTGAGGGAGGAGTCGGAGATCGGGCGCGCTTTCCCTGTGACAGGGAGGCAGCGATCAATGTTGTCAATCTCTCTTCCAGTCCTCCCAGAGCTGAGGGAAAAAACCTCCTCTGTTACATACACAGGAGCAGGTGAACTGAGGACAGCCACACTACCAGGTACTCCTGAGGGTTCTCTACGGGCACCAACCTCTGATTTTTCAGGGGAGACTGGTGCAGCCAAAGCATGCCCAAGATCCTCAGAGCCCGACGGAGACCCCCTTTGCTTCCTGGGAGTCTTAGTCCCGGAGACTTTGGACGGCATATTCCTAAGCCCAAAGCTGAGGTATTCCAGCCGTAATACACCACTTACTGAAAATAGTCTAGCACAATTGCTGCTATATAAACAGCTGGTGTCTACTAATGTGCCTTTCTATGGGGATGCCTGCATCAACCGCCTGCTGTATGCCTTTGTTAAATGTTACCAGCTCCGTCTCTGCACTCCATAGCCAGCTCACAACAAAAAATTGTGCCTTTTGACATGCTGGGACGCCCGCACATGCGCAGAAGCGCTGCGGCGCGCACAGAGCGTCATCCGCCCAAGCTCCGCCCCCTTTTGAAGCTCACCTCTATATATAGAGGCGCGTGCACGCGCACGTGCGCCTTCGGCGCTTCTTTTTGAAAAAAGACTAGGGAGAGGAGCCAGGGTCCCTGTTTGCAGCAGGGCCCGGGGATGGACGAGCATTTGCAACACGACAGAGGGAGCAGTTTCCCTAAAGAGAACTCACCATCTGCCTGGACTTGACCTCAAAGGAAACAGTCCATAGAAAAAAACGACGTTCCACAGCGGCCTCTAGTGGTTTAACACAGGTACCGCGGTTTGTCATTTTTTTTGACCACTATTAAAAAAAATTACATTTTCTAGCAGTTTCAGGCATGCACAGATATTTAGCGGGAATACCGTTAGGTAACAGGCAGAAAGACATATTAGGCTTGGGGGTCCCCTCAATAGAACCAAGTTCCTGAGGGGTTCCCACTTACCTTTTCCCCGCCGCAGGACTCTGTTTGGTCCACAGGAGCCCAAACTTCACCTCTCACGGCAGGCAATGTACTTAAACCTTCAGGGACCAGGTTCCCAAGGATTCCACTCCCCTGGACCTGTATAGCACCCTGCACAGATAACGTCTTGGTCGTGGGTATGACCAGAGTTCTGGATCCCAGGGTCCAGCCCTCCTAAGAGAGGCATTACAGGCAAAACCTTGCTCTTCTCTGCAAGGCCCGGGTACCGACCGTTTAGCTATGAAGCTTTTTTTGGTCGGATCCGGATTAGCTTGCTGAGGCCCAAAACAACCTGTACACAAGCCCAGATGAAAAAACATGTTAACCTTTGGCCAACACCTTAGACACTGGCAAAAAACTGAGGTACTCCCGGATGGGAGGGGCTTATATAGGGGAGGGTACTTCCGGTTTTGGAAGTTGCCAGTGCCAGCACCTGAAGGTATCTATATAACCCACATAGTAATGACTATGTCGCTCTGTGTCCCGTGATGTACGAGAAAGAAAAGGTCAGATACCAAAGCCTTTTCGCGTGTTGACCCAGACCTGGAGCCATTCTCACTGTCCGACCGGTCACGGTCCGCAGTCTCTGTTGCATCAGAATCAGGGCCATGAGCCACAGCCGGGCCTGGTTCTGCATCAGAATTATCCCCAGAAGATGGCGGGGGAAGGGGGCGTTTCCTACCCCGCCTTGTTCCCATGCATCGCTTCCACCTTGGCAACAAAGCCTTCAGGATTGCCGACATAGCGCCCCTCAGGTGTTTCAGGGGAAAAGACGTCTGCTTCTGACATCATGCTGACCCACGCGCCTGACACCCACAGGGACTCCAGGCAAGGTATCAATAGGCCACCCTCCTAGCTGCTACAGAGATTTCCCAGAGGACTCACCTTCCTTAGAATGGTACCGCTACTGCTGCCGTATGCTCCCACCTGAGATGCACTCCCACCGCTGCCTGTATCAGTCTGATCTCGTCAGCGTGTGTCTGTATACTTTTGTGCCTGTAGAATGCACCCTAGAGGCCGAAGATTTCCACAAAATGGCCGCCGAGCGGCCGTGCTGAAGAACAGTGTGGACCATAAGAAAATGGCCGCCGAGCAGTCGACAGAGGCCAAAGCAGCCGCGAACCACAAAAAATGGCCACCAAGCGGCGGTAGATCCAAAAGGCGTGAACCACAAGAAAATGGCCGCCGACAGCATGGAGGGAGAAAACACACACACACACACACACACACAC
Source organism: Rana muscosa (assembly GCA_029206835.1). Lineage (NCBI taxonomy): Eukaryota > Metazoa > Chordata > Amphibia > Anura > Ranidae > Rana > Rana muscosa. Next base: position 163,757,474 of record CM055121.1, on the reverse strand, counting down.
ACAGGTAAGCAACACATTGACATATTAATGACAGTCTACAGCGCAGCCCCACTCCAGATGGAGCCCCCCAGGTGACCCCCCAGCACCCAGCCTTAGCTTCAGAGCCCAGGGAGGAGGGAAGGCAGGGAGAGATGAAAGGAAGGGTAAAACCACTTACTTGATCTCTCCAGGAATGTCCCGCCAAGTCTTCCTGCCGAAGCAGGGGAGCTACTTACCTTTCCTGCGTGGATTATGCTGGAAGACATTCCGGACAGATCATCATCCGCGCATGGAGGGGACTGTTGGCCCGGCATGCTGTGATTGTGCCATAGAGACCGATCATATGCATGCCCTGGAGTGCGAAGCTCACCGGCCACCCGTGGAGTGACGGGTATGTCATGGAAAACCCAGCGCGTAGCTAGGGTCGGCACACGCTCGATGGCCAAAACTGGGGAGAGCCTGTCACCCAGTCGGCAGTTGATCGAAGATCGCAGGAACAAAAAATGAAGAAAACGTAGAAAAAAAACCCCGGACCAATGGGCCCGAAGGGAGCCATGTCCTTCTCCTATGCTAGGCAGAAAAAAACTGATCTGCGAGGTGCAGAGAGGGGGATTATACCCAGAGGGTCCGCCCCCTGGGCGGTGCTGTATAAGGTGTGGTGTGTTAACACTTTCTACAAGTTTTCTGCCTAGTCACTCCTAAATGAAGGAGAATACCCACTTTTCAATAGGAAGCTGTGTCCGTCCATGAACGAAAGAGTAAAATTTTTCTCAGGCTATCTTGTAATTAAAGTATATGTGAACACTTGTAAAAGCAATTCATTTAGTTATATAAAAGGCAAGATACAGCAGGTAAAAAGTATTGAACAAGTCACCATTTTTCTAGGTAAATATATTGCTAAAAGGTGCTATTGACATGAATTTTTTACCACGTCGGTAATAACTCATAGGATCCATACATACAAAGAATCCAAAACAAAATACGTTTAGAAATGACTTTATGTGTAATAAAATGGAATGACACAGGGAAAAAAGTTTTGAACACAGGAAGAAAGGGGAGGTGCAAAAAGGCACGGAAAGCAAAGATACCAGCTGAAATCTATCAGTTATTAGAAAGAAATCCTGCCCCTTGCCAGTGAAAATTGATATAAGCTGGTTCAGTCTCAACTGATGGCCTATAAAAAGGTGTCCAATTACCAAGGCATCACACAAGAAACATCTCATGATGGGTAAAAGCAAAGAGCTCTCAAGACCTTTGCAACCTTATTGTTGCAAAACATACTGATGGCATTGGTTACAGAAGGATTTAGAAACTTCTAAAATATTCCAGTGTTGTGGCGATAATCCGTAAGTGGAAAGAACATTATTTCACCGTAAACCGGCCACGATCAGGTGCTCCTCACAAGATTTCTGACAGAGGAGTGAAAAGAATTATCAGAAGAGTTGTCCAAGAGCCACTTGTGGAGAGCTTCAGAAAGGCCTGGAATTAGCATTTACAATTGTTCCAAGAAAACAATACATATTGCACTCAATCGCCATGGTCTGTATGCACGCTCACCATGCAAGACCCCATTGCGGAAGAAAAAACATGTTGAAGTTCGAAGCTGCACAACATTTAGACAAGCCTAGGAAATACTGGCAAATAGTCTGGTCAGATGAGACCAAAATTTAACTCTGGATGCCATAATACACACCATGTTTGGAGGCCAAATGGCACTGCATAGCACCCCAAAAACACCCCCATACCAACAATGAAGTTTGGAGGTGGAAACAGCATGGTGTGGGGCTGTTTTTCAGCATACGGTACTGGCAAACTTCATGTCACCAAGGGAAGGATGCAAAAAATCTGAGGAAAACGCTTGGACAGCCGCACTCCAAAAAAGGTTCTTTTATTTAAAACAAAAGCACAAATAACATGCCACAGCAAAAATAAACAGCAAGTATGAGCTGACGTTTCGCACTGCGATTCAGTGCTTAATCATGGCTATGATTAAGCACTGAATCGCAGTGCGAAATGTCAGCTCATACTTGCCGTTTTTTTTTGCTGTGGCATGTTATTTGTGCTTTTGTTTTAAATAAAAGAACCTTTTTGGAGTGCAGCTGTCCAAGCGTTTTCCTTAGATTTTTTGCATTGTCATATGCATTGCCTGCACCCACAGCTCTGGACCTTGTGAATGGGTCACCAGTCACATCTGAGCGGTAACTCTCTCCACCAAGGGAAGGATGAATGGAAAAAATGTACCAAAAGACATTCTTGATAAAAATCTGCCGCCATCTACCAGGATGATGAAGATGAAACGAGGGTGGACATTTCAGCAAGACAATGATCCCAAACACAAAGGAAACTCTCAATTGGTTTTAAATAAAATAAAGCTTCTAGAATGGCCCAACCAATCATCTGACTTGAATCCAATAGAAAATCTATGGACAGAGCTAAAGATCTGAGTTCATAGCAGAGGCCCACAGAACCTTCAAGATTTGTTTGTGTGGAAGAATGGGCCAAAATCACACCTGAGCAATGGATGCGACTAGTTTCTCCATACAGGAGGTGTCTTAACCACTTCAGCCCCGGAGGATTTGACTGCCCAATGACGCGGCCATTTTTTGCGATTCGGCACTGCATCGCTTTAACTGACAATTGCGGGGTCGTGCGACGTTGTACCCAAACAAAATTTATGTCCTTTTTCCCCCCACAAATAGAGCTTTCTTTTGGTGGTATTGGATCACTTCTGCGGTTTTTATTTTTTGCGCTATAAACAAAAAAAAAAAAAAAAGGCGACAATTTGGAAAAAAAAATAAAAATGTTTTATTTTTTTTACTTTTTGCTATAATAAAAATATCCCCCCCCCCCCAAAAAAAATTATATATATATATATATATATATATATATATATATATATATATATATATATTATTTTTTTTTGGGGGGGGATATTTATTATAGCAAAAAGTAAAAAAAAAAAAATATATATATATATATATATATATTTTTTTTTTTTACTTTTTGCTATAATAAATATCCCCCCCCAAAAAAAAATAATATATATATATATATATATATATATATATATATATATATATATATATATATATATATAAAATCTTTTTCTTCCCTCAGTTTAGGCCGATATGTATTATTCTACATATTTTTGGTAAAAAAAAAAAACGCAATAAGCGTTTTTTGGTTTGCGCAAAAGTTATAGCGTCTACAAAATAGGGGATAGTTTTAATGGCATTTTTATTATAATTTTTTTTATTAGTAATGGCGGCAATCAGCGATTTTTATCAAGACTGCGACATTATGGCGGACACATCGGACACTTTTGATGCTATTTTGGGACCATTGTCATTTACACAGTAATCAGTGCTATAAAAATGCACTGATTACTGTGTAAATGACGCTAGCAGGGAAGGGGTTAACCACTAGGAGCGAGGAAGGGGTTAAGTGTGTCTTAGGGAGTGATTCTAACTGGGGGGGGGCTGGGCTACCAGTGACACAACATTAATCACTGCTCCCGATGTCATGTCACAAGGTAGAACAGGGAAATGCCTTGTTTACATAGGCATCCCCCTATTCTGCAGCTCCGTGACACGATCGCGGGACACCGGCGGACAGAGTCCGCGGGTCCGGTCACGGAGCTTGTGTCAGGTGTGCGCAAAATTGCAAGAAAAAACCCAAAGTGACAGCACATTCTCATCTTTCATTTTTACCTGGTTTTTATAATCCTGTTTATATTATCTGGCTATCATGTTGATTCATGCTTCAGTACTTTTTAAGTCACAGAGACCCAGAACAAGTTTACAGATCAGGAAAGCCGACTTCACTAGCTGAAGGTTTGTCTGAGTTTTGAAGCTAGAGACAGCCAGGATGTGAGCAATGGCATCCTCCATATGTTTCTCAGTAAAGGTTTCCTGTAGGTGCAAGCATGGTGGAAGATTTCTTTACCAGATGTTAAAGTTTTTCTTTATTTAGGATCTCAATTGTTCTCCACGTTAGTACCTATGATGGCTACAGGAGACATTCTAATAATTGTTGAAACATCCATTCAATGTCTCATCAGTAAGCATGGGTGAACGGAGTTCTCCGAACAACCGAATTATAGGGTCGTTCGACTGCTTGTTTGGCCCGCCGAACCACCACAATGCACTGCGCCGCCGCACAGTACATTAAAAGCATTGATTGGCTGAAGCAATGAAAGCTTTGCCCAATCAGGGCACAGAGCACTGTCAGAGCCACAATTGGACGCTGTCACGATGACTGTATCCAATCATGGCTCATTGCTCTTGATATCCCACACTATAAAAGTATTCTTTCTATAGCGGCAATTTGTAGTGTGATAGTGTTGTGGAGAAAGATAGAACAGGACTCTGTTGAGTGCTATTCGACAGTTAGTGTGCTATTCTGATTCTATTGTCAGTAGAATATCAGTTTAGTGTGCACCTAGGGATAGTTGTGTGAGTGTAGTGCGACCATAACGCTATATAATTCTGTGCGTTACTGCAAGTTTAATGCTGTATATTTCATTGCGTTACTACAAGTTTAATGCCATATAGTTCTGTGCGTTACTGCACTTTTGATGCAGTATATTATCCATGGAGTGTGTCTGTGTCGTGAAAATACATAGATTAAAGTGCACCAAACACCACTTTCTATTGAATAAAGTGCATACACGTACACATTTACACATCTTTATTAAATGTTGTTAATAAGCACCCCCATGATGTCTGGGAGGACAGCAAGGAGAGGCAGACGTTCCCATGGCACTGCAAGGGGATCAGCAGCGTATGTGTACACAGGCAAAGGTGGATGGGGTCAGTCCTCAGGCAGGGCATCATTTCCTGTCTTTAGTGATGTTGCCCGTGCTATCGAGCCACAGCATGCAGAGGAGGTGGTGGACTGGCTTGCTAAACTGTCTTCATCCTCCGTCACTCAAGCAGAGACTTGTGCACAGTCCCCTGCAGCTTCCAGAGTGGCAAGACCTGCCTCCTTGTCCACAGCTATTCCTACCATAGGCTCAGCATCAGGCATGGAGGAGTCAGCTGAGTTATTTGAACTCAGCGTCAGCCACTTGCTCCTTGACTATGCACAGCCATTACTCAATTCAGATGTTGGTTCTGACTCTGAGGTTGAGGAAGACAGAAACATGAGCCTACAGAGAAGGGAGAACACTGGTAAACAAAATTGGCAGTCATGTTCCCCGAGCCGCAGCATATTGCCAAGTTGTCTCCAGTGGTAATGAGGATGGCGGAGATGAGGATGATGAGGCCTCTGCCTCGACTTGGGTGTCGGAGAGCAGAGGAGGAACGTGAGGGTGAAGCACAACCCTAACGAGGTAGCCATAATGGAAGAGTAGAGAGCCGCCACCCTATTCCATCACATTGTGGAGCTGTTATCTCCCGGCCCACTTTCCACAACTCAGCTGTCTGGGCCTTTTTTTAGTACATGTGCAGCCGATCACACTGTTGCTATTTGCAAACTTTGTCTCAAGCGCATCAAGCGTGGCAAAAACACCAACCATGTGGGTACCACATGCTTGACAAGGCATTTAACCTCCCACCCCTCCATTGGCTAGAGCACCTAAAAGCCACACCAAAAGGGGCACAAATCTGTCCCTCCTCCTTACTCACCATAGTCTGTCCCTGCTATACCTCATGACCTCTCAGCAGCCTCCACTGACAGGGATGATGGTATAGCGCAGGGTGTCCCAGGTCCTTGCAGCATATCTGGCAGCAGCACACCACCAGCTGTAGACTATAGCCGTCAAATTTCTCTGCCCCATCTGCTGTAATGGAAAAAAAATAATACAGTCCCTGCCACCCACATGCCCAGCGTGTAAATGCAAGCTTGTCAAAGCTGCTGGCGCTACAACTTCTGCCTTTCCGCCTGGTTAATTCTTTCCCCTTCCATGAATTAGCAGAATGTGCTGTACCACAGTGGCAGGGTCCCAGTCGCTATTTCTTTTCATGTAAGGCCATTCCATCTCTACCTTCACGTGGAAGGCAATGTTGTGGCATCGTTGGGCAAGGCAGTCAGCTGCAAAGTCTACGTTACTGCTGACACATGGTCCAGCAAGCATGGGCTGGGGCAATATATTTAAATTACAGCACACTGGGTAACTCTTCTTGCAACTCGAAAGGATGCAGGTCAGGGCTCAGTGCTGCAGCTTGTTGTGCCCCCATGTCTCCATACAGCTGGCGATGATGCCAGATTCATCAGCTCTACCCCCTCCTAATCAATGCCCTCCTCTGCTGAATTGTCCTATGAACCTTAAGTACCCCCTAAGCGTGCAAAGGGCTATTCAATGAGTTAGGCTAAAAGGTACTATGCAGTACTTCAGCTGGTGTGTCTAGGGGACAGGAATCACACCGGAGCAGAGATTCTTGCAGCTTTGCAGGGACAGGCCCAGAGGTGGTTCGCGCCACGCCAGCTGGAACCAGGAATGGTGGTGTGTGATAATGGCACAAACCTCCTGTCCGCCCTTAGACAGGGAAAGTTGACACATGTGCCTTGCCTGGCACATGTCCTCTGTCCTTTGGTGGTGCAGCATTTCCTAAATGGGTACCCAGGGTTGGAAGATCTGCTAAAACAGGCCCGGAGAGTGTGTAGCCATATTAGGCGGTTATACACAGCCAGTGCTCGGTTGGCTAAAATTCCACCTGTCTGTAAACCGCCTGATTTGTGACATGGCCACCAGGTAAAATGTGACTTTGGCAATGTTGCAGCGGGTGCACATGCAGCAGAGGGCTGTCAATGAGTACCTGTGTTAGTATAGCACAGTGACAGGCTCAGGCCGGCTCAGCTTTTTTCCCCACGCCAATGGCTGCTCATAAAGGATGCATGCACTGTACTGTCACCATTTGAGAAGAACACAAGGATGGTGAGCCGTGACAATGCATACATGAGTGACACAATACCGGTTGTGTTCCTGCTGGAGCAGACTCTGCGTGGCATTATGGACAGGGCACTCGAGGCAGGGCAGTGGGATGAAGCGGAGGACTTCCTTTCCTCTCAAGGCCCACTTTATGCAGACACCATTGTTCCTATGCCAAAGAACACACAAGGAGAGGAGGAGGAGAGAAGGGGAGAAGAGTAGAAAAGGAGAGGAGGAGGGAGGAGGCAGTTTCTGAGGCATTGAAGCAAAGGAAGACAAAAGTCAAACAGGAAGAGATGGTTTTTCCATCCGCAGAACCCTTAGGAGTAGTATGTGGCTGGGAGGAGGCAGTTCCAGATTCTATAATCCTCAGTGACCTTGAGGAGTCTGCTATTCATGCCTCAACAAATTTGCGGTGCATGGGCTCCCTCATGCTTCAAAGCCTGCGAAAGGACCCAAGAATATGTGGAGTAAAAGAAAAGGATCACTATTGGTTGGCAACCCTCCTTAACCACCGTTATAAGGGGAAAGTCTCAGAACTTATCCCGTCCCCGCAGAAGATGAAATCTCGAGGACACCTTAAAGAGAAGTTTATCGAATGCTTTTTCTGACTAAATGGTAGGTTACAGTATCGCGGAAAACATAGTTTTAAGGCTTCTGTTGGTCAAGAGAGGAGCAGTGGAGAAGGCGTCCGCCTAAGTGATGCATTTCTGTTTTGTTTTTTTTAGCCCTCACCGCCCCAGGCTGTCAGCTTCCACATCCCATCGGCAGCGTCTGCATCCAATGATGGATGGTTATCTAGGGGCGAAAACAGAGATGGAGAGCTTTCCAGTCAATGATCCACTGGCTTACTGGGTAATAGACATGTGCACACTGAAATATTTCGTTTCGGAATTTCGTTTTCGTCCAAAAAATAAATTTATTTAGTTACTCCCGAAATTCGTTTTTATTTATTTCGTTTTTCGTTAAAAATTGCATTCGTCCGAAAATCTGAATTAATTAAGGTCGAATCTGTCATTGAAGGCTTATGGTGTCTGTCGAATGTTCAAAGAAGATTCGACGGAGCAGTGAAACTGTACGACTCTGCAATCATACATTTCCGGTCGAATGTTCCGCCCACAAGCAGTGATCTTTTCTCTCTATGTCGAATCTTTTCTCTCCTATGTCGAATCTTTTCTCTCTATAATGTCAAATCTTTTCTCTCTATAATGTCAAATCTTTTCTCTCTATAATGTCAAATCTTTTCTCTCCTATGTCGAATCTTTCCTCTCCTATGTCGAATCTTTCCTCTCCTATGTCGAATCTTTCCTCTCCTATGTCGAATCTTTCCTCTCCTATGTCGAATCTTTCCTCTCCTATGTCGAATCTTTTCTCTCCTATGTCGAATCTTTCCTCTCCTATGTCGAATCTTTCCTCTCCTATGTCGAATCTTTCCTCTCCTATGTCGAATCTTTCCTCTCCTATGTCGAATCTTTCCTCTCCTATGTCGAATCTTTCCTCTCCTATGTCGAATCTTTCCTCTCCTATGTCGAATCTTTCTCTCCTATGTCGAATCTTTTCTCTCTATAATGTCGAATCTTTTCTCTCCTATGTAGAATAATCTTGGACTAATAGAGTTAAGGTTAGGCACATTCGACCACAGGTTCGATAGACACAGATTGTTATTGTCAGCGTCACGTCGAATCTCCTATCTATATCGAACTGTTGTAGCAACGAAAACGAAAATAAAGCATTTGTTTATGTCGGATCTTTCGGTTTTCGGATTCTGTGCTTTCGTTTTCGTTTGTTAAAACGATAACGAAAATAGCTGAAATTCGGACGAAAATGCATTCGGACGAAAACTAATGCACATGTCTACTGGGTAATGAGAATAGACCACTGGCCAGAACTTGTCCAGTATGCTATTGAGCTGCTGGGCTGCCCTGCATCCAGCGTGCTTTAGGAATGGGCATTCAGTACTGCTGGAGGTTTTGTTACCGATTATAGAACGCGTCTGTCCACAGACTCCGTGGACAGTCTGACGTATCAAAATGAATCAGTCCTGAATTACCAGCAGCTATGAAGCCCCTGACACCAATTAAAGTGTTTTTGGGATGTGGAATCTCTCCAGGACTTTTAGGCTACCTAGTGTTGTGGGTTTTGATTTCATCTGGAAGAATGTTTTTGGTGTAGGTTCCATGGGCACAATAAACACCTAAAGACAAATTTTTACGCACCTGTCAAACAGGTGCATATCATTACAATTTTTGACAGCAAGGCCAATTCTTGCTTTCATCAAGCGTACCCCTAGAGGATTACGATGTGAAGGTACCACCAACACACAAGGAACAATTTTTCCGCACCCGTTACAGAAGTAGAAATCCAAAGTCTGTGGAAGAGGCACCAGACTTTATCCCAAAAAATCTTGAATCTTTTTCCCTGTGCACTACATTGTGGCCTCCTCATACAGACTGGCTCCCCAAGCTGTTGCTTACAAAATAAAGAAAGCTTGCAGGGAAAATTTCATTTTTTTGGCTTTATAAATGCAATTATTGCTGCAGCAGCTTCTATACACAGTACAGATGTGCCACTTTACAGGTGGAGTAAGGGGACCCCCCCAGGCACTATATTGAAAGGAATTTTTCATTTTTATACTCTCACTTTAAGCATCGATAAATCGCTGACATTTTTTACAAACTTTTTTCATTGATACATGTCCCCCATGGCAGTACCTGGACCCCCATAACCATTGTATGCCCAATTGCTTTCATATAAGCCTTCAAAATGGGCACTTTTGATTTTTCACGCTCGGGTCATATAGACTTCAATGGGGTTCGTTTTCGGTTCCGAACCTTTCCGATGTTCGAAAGTTCTGGTGCGAACCGAACAGGGGGTCGTTCGGCCCATCCCTACCTGTCAGCATGGGAGTATTAGGAATAAGCGAAAAAGATCTGTTTATTGGAAAGTACAATTAATTGCATCAGCGAACAAATCCAACCCGACTGATTGATCTTAAATCATAACTGATAAAGTGCTTATATCATAATGCCTTACCTCCAGGGTGATGAGGAAATCCAAGATCTGTTTCATTTCCAGATATATCTAGCAGGGTAGAACAGAATAAAAAGGTACAATAAGCAGTAAAAACATATTTATCTTTGTATGTTTTTGACAAGACAGCAACGTTGGACACAATTATGGTTTATGGCACTTAAAGCTGCTGCTAAACCTGCTGAAGAAACTTCAGCATCCAATACTTATGGGAGTGTTGGGTGCCTGATTCCACTCTGCGGTTTCCTTTGCTGGTTCTACATGAAAATTATGGAAATAACCGGGGGGGGGGGGGGGGGGGTCAGGCATGCAAAACTCCTGAAAGTGTCAAGTTTAGCTCTGCATGGAGGACTTTTCAAGTTTAATAATCTAGAGACAGGGTTGCTTTTAAAAGGGAATATCAGTTTCATACAATAAATATTTAGTAAAAGGCTGTTGCATCCTGACATGATGCTATGTGTGGATGTGTAGTGTCCAGAACTCTGCCGTTCATCCTGTCTCGTTACTCTATGCCAGGTCTGACAGCACAACCAAAACTGTCTGATGGTGGCTCAGGGACCGTTAGCATCACATTGTGACTTGACCTTCCTTCCTCTATTTGCACTATAAGTGTCTCCCTCTGGGCTGGAGAGCTGGATTGGGTTTGATGACACATTTGTGGTAGCTTTGGGACTCAGCACTCTACTGAGATTTGTCTGTCCCTTGATCACCACTGATCTTTTATAGCTCCGAGATGGCTCCCCTGTGTTGGCTGAGATATCAAAGAGAAAGGAGGAGACAAACACCAGTGATGGTCTATACGGAGGGGGTAGATATGCTGGACAGTGCTAAAAGAGCCAAGGAGAGACGTAAGGAGGCAGAAGCCATGTTGGAAATGTTTGCTGGGAATAGTAAAATGACAGCCTACAGAATGGATTCATCTGTATGTAGCACTTACCCGCATTTAGAGGGACCGGCTGGTTTTGTTGGGTCTGCGAATTACCTCATGGTTTCCATTGTCAGGGGTGTAAGAAAGGTCTTCAGAAAAAGGCAATGTCCACACCATGTAAAACCCAAAACAGTCAGGCTTTATTTTTCTCTTTGCTGGGTGAACTTAGAAGAAGAGTAGGACACGAGAGAGAAATACACAGGGGAAGGTTCAGGCACGCAATACTTAAACAGCACTCGTCGCCACTCAAGCCTGAGTGGGCATTGCTCACCTGGATAGTCCCTTTATGAGCGGTCCTTGCAGCCGGGATGTAGCACGAATCAATCTTTCCTTTATATTTGTTATTAAGGATACGATCGGGAACCCTCTGCCACAGGATTAAAAGTCCCGAACCTCCCAGCCAAGCAATAAAGAAGAGAACCTTTGTTGCCAGATTGGCGTATTGCGGGGCCTTATAATCATGGATCCCTCCTTAGGCGAGTTTCCAGGCCTCTTTCCGAGACAGCAGTACCGTCACTAGTCACCTCTGGGACTGATCCTTCCCTGGACTCCTTTCCTAAGCCGTGTCTCCCCGTAGGTGGGTAGCATTGGGATCCCTTCTTGAGACATAGGCCCCAGCCAGCAGAGCCGGGCCTACGAAGCAGCGATGCGGCCTTGGGCTGAAGGTGCCCGGGACTAGAACACACACACCCTGTATCATACGGGCCACGAGGCGCACACACAGGACCAATGGGTCCCCAGGAACGACTCCACGGAATGCCCCAATCCCAATGGCGTTTGCCCCTTATGAACCCTCTCCCAGCATACACAGCAGGTTCACCACGCCCACTGGACAGCTGCCGAGAGAGGACACCCAAGGTGCTGTGATACACCCCGTAGATCAACCTATGCCGGTGATGACAGTGCCACCTACAGGCAAACAGGGAACACTACTGCCAGGCAGTATCACACCCAGAGCAGAAGCAATAATAAAACATCAACTGGTCTGAGCCCAACTACTGGCCCAGACTACCCCTAAATAAAGACAGCGCCCCCAAATATTTGGGGAGGCGCTACATGTAATTTTATCTGCAACCCCTACCTCTTATCCAAAGCTGTTAAATTGATTTCAAAGCAATAGCTCAGATATGGGCTGTGTAGAGCATGCCCAACTTGAAGATTCTGTGAGTACATAAACTTCTGTCCATAATACTAAATAATTACAGAGGAAGTAGAAGCAAACACAGTGAAAGATTTTCGTAGGGCAGTACAAAAAGAATTTACTTTTGTCAAGACAGGATTTGAAGAAAGTCAACGAATACATTTCTAAATTGGGAAAGTACAATAGAAGAAGCTATATCGAAGTAGTGGAATTTATGGATAAATGGCTTCTCTCCCTCTCTGT